>OW119923.1:7228038-7839294 GCA_933210815.1 Meta bourneti
TTTTGATAAAATGTTTTAACTGCTGAAACATGCTGAAGCTTCAAACTCGCCATCCAGAATCATCAGCTTCCTAAATAAATGACAATCAAATCCAGTAATGCTTTAGAGGAAAATGGGCCGAAGAAATCATGTGGTCGAAAGAGACTGAATTTGCAGTTATTTGGACGATGTCGTATTCCATGAATGTTAATAATTGAGTAAACAAAATTAAATTAGAAATGTTTTATTTGAAAGTTATTCCAAAACAAAATGGTGTCCTTACATAAATATCCTACATAACTGAAGAAATTGAAAACCAAATTTTAGTTTGGTAAATATCTAAGTCACAAAATTTTCTGTAGCTGCAATCTGATGGGATAGTTCTTGTAAATTTAGAAACCTTTAGTAATATTGGCTTTGGTCAGATTTGCATTCAAAGCTAATCTAGTTTCTCTTCAGCACTCTTTAAAAGAAAAATAAATTTAAATAAGCTTATTCAGATGTATATATTTAAAATTGAAGCTTTAGTTGAAATCGAGTTTTTTTCACTACATAAATAAATATAACTCTAGTAATATGTTAATTAAATTTGATTATACTATCATAATATTCTAAACTTGTTTAAAGTAGGACTTCTGTGAATCATTACATACTGTGCTTGGGCTATCTCCATACATGTAACTCACTCATAACCCCAGTGTGTCTTATCGAAAACATTAAAATTTTGAATGACAAAATAATTTTGTAATTTGTATCAGAATTTTGAATTGCCCTTTTTGAAATACTTAATTTAGAAATAAATTAAATTTGCATCATGCTTCTTAGTTAATTAAACCCCATTTAAAGTAAGACATTGTCCAGATACGTATCCTATCTGTTTTCTGAGAAAATGACAGTAACAATCTCAAGATACAATAATTGTCATTAAAATCAAAGCTTAATGATTTTCGAACAGAAGGTGAAAAAGTTTTCCTCTCGTTCTTTTTTCCCATTCATAACTAGGTAAGGTCATTAGATAAACCAAGTTTCATCAAAATCTGAGGTCATGGACTAATCAGTAACATGGAATGACTAGTGAAAAGTCTTGTGAATAAATTATTGCACACTTAGTAATTAATTAAATGAATAAGAATTACTCAGATTAATATTTTGTCATTTTATTATAAAACAAATATTTCTCATTTGTTCATAGTAAGAAAAATTACATCAGCAAGATACCTTACCTCATAGCAATGAAAAATGTTATATTTAATCATTAATTATGCATTTTTTGGCATATAGAACTGGCACCTGATGCAACTCCTAAATAAATACACCCTATTGGTACAATTAATAAAATCTCAATTTGCTCATCTCTTGATCAGCATAAGATAAATAACTATTTTGTTTTTGCGAATGCAGGGACATTTGGAAACCAATGTAGTTTTTGCATTTATAAGACACAATTGTGAGTTTAGAGATGAATGGTTCTAAATGAGCTCTAATGTAATCAAGAATTGTGATGGGTATGCCATTTGCTAGCTTCAAAGCAATACCTCCTTACCAATGTTCATTCTATCCAAGTCATCATGACCAACATAGTTTTACACATACAAATCACTGCTATTCTGTGATTTTCATCGGATATGTACAATTACTTTTGTTGGAACCTTTCAGCTCAATACTTCTTTCCCATTCTGTAGAAAATTGATCACTACAATAACACTAAAAATAAGTGGTGCAGATCCGATTTTTGCTGTTCCTCTGCTCTTTACAAACCTGAAAAATATTTCTTTCTCAGTCACTTTTCCAAGACATTAATTTTTTGATGGAAAAAATTCTTCAGTTTTCCAAGTGAAGAGTATTTAGATGTGTTCCTCCAAAGAATTTTTGGAGGGAAATGTAAGACACATTTTACATTCAACCTAGTTTCACACTTTCTGCTGAGGCAACATAAATTGGTATGGTCGAGAATGCTTTATCATGCTTAACACACAGGAACTTCATTTCAATCATGCTGCATATATATCAACAAAAGGAGTGACTGCCTACAAATCAAAATTAATGACTCAATACTCTCTTAATTTATATCAAGTAATGCTTTCAAATAAAAATTAATAAAATAAAACCCCTTAAATTTATCTGAGATAAAAGCACGAGAAATCTTTGTTTTTGAAAGAAAGGACTGGGGGGGAATTAATTGTCAAACTTTTTAATTTATACAAGTTTCACGAAATTAGATCTAATTATAAATTGCTTTAATTATATTTGAAAAATACAGTTAAGTTATGAAATACAATGAGCGCAATTTTATATCTTGAAAAAGAAAAATTAAACTTAAGGATTCGCGAAACAAGAAAATATGGCAGAACAGGAAATGCAAAACGCAACGTAATATAAAAATCAAGGTAAGATCAAAGTACAAAAGAAATGACATTTAAAATGCAAAATTATGAACCAAAGAATGCTGAAATACTCGAATGAATGTGATGAAAAATAAACTAAATACCGCGCGAGATTAGCCAGAGCAGGAATCCCAATGTAATAAAACTTGGTAATGAAACAAAGTAGAAAAACACAGATGAAGACTATTTAAAACGGATCGAAGTAAAACGACTAAGAAAATGTTTGGAATCGCCTAGTAATGGAACGTGACACCGAAAAATCCAAGAAACTAATGGAATTATGGAACCGAGATTAGACAGCAAGAATCCTAATGTTAAACTTATGCATGCCGAGATTTTCCCCATTTTCACGAATATCCTTCCTTGAAATATTTTTCCCTATACAAAATCACAACTAATGCGCATGCGCTATCCTTCGAAATTTCGTCTGTTTTAACATTAGGATTCTTGCTGTGTCCATCCGCTTGTACAAGAAACTACCAACAATTTTCTAAACACGCGATATTTGATTACTCTAGCGGAAGGCGCCAAGATTCGCCAACCTGCATTTTTGCGTTTAACCGTAAACATTCGATTTTTTCGCAAAATGCATAATTTTAATGACTCCAAAACATTTTCTATCAGGTTACAGATATTCAAATTGTTCTCACGACATCAAATAATGAAAAAAAGTGTTCACAATAACGAATAAACATTGATTTTACTATGATGTGATGCAACGCTACTCTTTTAAAAATGCTTTAAATACTAAAAAAAGCAGATAAGTAAATAATAACATACCTGTGAAATGAATAGGGTGATCCTTTAGTTCCTCTTTCCTTGCAATTGTATGCACAACAATATGCAACCATTTTTTTTCAATAAAAGTGCAGCCTTCAACGTGTCAATTTGACGTCCCAATACTAAATCCCATAGAGAGTGTTCTCCGTGTCCAAGAAACGTCCGCACGTCCGCTGATTTTATCGTAGAACCGGATTGCAACCCCAATGCGCTCTCTATCCTTATCTCTCCTCTAAGGTCTAAATAGACTACTGCTGAGACCAATTGACCAGACCATAGAGCAGAGATAAAGCAATTGACTGTTGACTGAAGAAGGGGAAAGCACTCCCTTTGTCCAAACCCTGACACTTTTAAGGGGAACTCGCTTTTTCGGGGTGCCGTTTTCGTCAACACAACTGAGGTACCACGCCACCAGAAGGGTTAAACGAAAGCTTGAACTAAAACTTAACTTTTCGGCTGCAAACATTTTTACAATGTCCTCAAAAGATAGCTTTGAAGCTAACTTGTGCTCTATTGATATGATGCTCATTTTGCTTAGTCACAAGATTTATTTTTAACTTCACTTATATTAAAAAGAGGTGTTACTCGTAGTAGGAGGAGTGATCCAGACTTCGAAAAACAAATTCTCGTATAGCGTCGGGGTAAAAGGTTCGCAGTAAATGTCTGCAAAAAGGCATTTGTTTCTATACACGGGATAACAACTTACCAGTTGCATTAAATGGCACGTGGGGGTATTGAGTTTGACACTCCTGGTTAAAGAACACTTTCACTCTGAGGAAGCCAAACGTTCTCACTGGATTGCCGTACCAACCAGCAAACAGAACCTGAAAAGTCCCAATCAATGAAAAGATCGCTGATGTTGGAAAATGCCTCCAGTACATCCCGGAGCAATACATGAACTTATACTCGTCTATAATGCATTGGCCAACCGCCAGTGCAGAAGTCAGATAGTGAGGCTGATGATTTTTATTTTTCCATTTGTCGGTCATTTCTAACTTTTCCATAAAAACCGTTTTTATGTCATAAAAGTATTTTTGTTTTATAACTAAAAATAAATAATTTTATCAAATTATGTTTTCTATTCTTTTCCCAGTAGTTTCAGTGTAACACTAGGTAAAATGTGCAAAAAGGGAATTCAGTAGGGGGCTTTGGCAGTAACAAAACTCATGAATTACACTTAGATTATATGTGGCTATATAATATCAATTATCTGAATATTTTTTCTTTAGTTTAAGAACACCACGATTAAAGTGGTACACCTTTTAATCTCTCCAGTAAAATTTGAATATTGTAACATATCCCCTTTTTACATCTGCCGATTCAATTGAGAAAAAAGATAAAAATCGGGTATTGATATAATTAGGAGTCCTGGGAACACGTTACAAAGAGACAAGAAGCAGGGGACAACCAGAAACGAAAAGGAAACAAACTCCTCACAGTAGTGATGTAAAAGGACGAAATGCGTATGCTTGAATTATCCATCCATCCATATCACACACTTCGCGGTAGCCCGGTTGGAAGAGTAACGGATTAGCGTACTCTTGCACCCGCAATGCGATATTTTCTAATTCCACTATCATTATGAAAGGATGACAAATCATATTGATACAATATTTATAATGAATTTCGTTTCAAACAAATTTTTTAATCACAGCGTACGGTTATACGTCTTATTTTAACGTTAACTGTTTCATTTTAAAATAACTTTATTTTAGTGTTACCCTCTTTTTAAAGTTAAACATTACTGTCTAATTTAAAAAGGTTTTGATTTATTTTTATGAAACGGAATTCTACAAATCATTATGTATTGAATCAATGACTTTTATGGGGAAGTAGGTCGAGATATACACATACCGTCAAGAAAGGAACCAATGCGAAAATTAAATGCCTTCATCCATACGAGGGGCCGCGGTAGCCCGGTTGGAGGAGTAACGGATTAGCAACCGAAGGGTTGTGAATTCGAATCCAACCAACGACAGTCATGTACAAAGGGGGCTGGTGGACGTTAAATCCGTCATAGCTTCAAATGTCCTCACGTTGGCATGAAAGTTTGGAGTGGGGTGCCAGCTCAGGTATAGCCTCTTTGACCGCGATTCAAAATTACGTGTTGTCTTCGGATCTTTCCCTTTGGAAATGATCCCGGACCGTCACCAATAGCCGGTTGTGTTGCTCCAGTGTGAGGTTAATTAAAATATCTACCTTCATACATACGGAGCAAAGTTAATTACAATTTTTCAAAGAACGGAAGGTCAATTTTCAGCGTTAAAAAAAAGAAACACAATGTTTTCAACGAATGCTTGAGATAGCAAAGTTGCTAAAAATAGCTTCAACTCATTAAGTATATAACTTCGATCTTCTCACTTAAAACAAAACTTTCAATTTTTCAAAAGGCCTAGTTAGAACATTTTATAACCGTGATATTCCAAGAGCAGCTGTTTTAAAAAATGTTCGCTTTACTCCAAGTGTCATACTTTTAAGTCAATTCACTTTTTGTCAATTCAGAGATCCGGTATCTAAATAGAAAGAGTACGTGCCTACTTAGAATATAAGATATATCTTAACTATTACGTACAGCTTTCAATGCAATCCAATATAATTTGAAAAACATGCAAGTTTTATTGATTTTAATTGCCTTATAATGGAAACCTACGTCAAAATTTTAAAACAAATTTTTTAATCACAGCGTATGGTTATACGTCTTATTTTAACGTTAACTGTTTTATCTTAAAATAACTTTCTTTTAGTGTTACCCTCTTTTTAAAGTTTGACACATTACTGTCTAATTTAAAAAGGTTTTGATTTATTTTTATGAAACGGAATTCTACAAATCATTATGTATTAAATCAATGACTTTTATGGAAAGTTGGTCGAGATTTACACATACCGTCAAGAAAGGAACCAATGCGATATTTTCCACAAAACAAATAATTCGTTTTAAAATTAGAAAATGAAACATTAATTTTGGCGTGCCAGTTATCAAGTAGCAAAACAACACTTTTATTATCAGTGAGTGTTTCGCTTGCTCTTCTTCACATTAGACTCGTTTACTTACAAAATGTAAGTTGTGCAAAATTAAACTTTTGTCAATACACCAATTAAAAAGAATATTCCGTGCGAATTATTCGCACGAGTTCTTCTACAGTTGTGTAAGATACAATTTAAGTTATATTCATACTGTCTTAAAATGTAATATTTCATAGCTAAATGTAAATATATTTTTGCACATAAGTTATTCAACACTAAAACTAAAATGTAGCAAACATACTGCCATGCAATTAAAATTGGCATTTCTCAAGATAAATTTCAATATTTAAAAGAAATTTTTTTAACAATATTTAAAATTTATTAATCAAATTTCAAAACATGCCTAATGCAACACAATTTCAACATTGAGTTAATATAATCATTAAAAACATTTTCAACCTAAACACTGAGGGATCCATGTGAGAATAAAGTTAAATGTTGAAAAAATTAAAATACTTTAACGTTGAACAAAGGACTACATAGGAATGGTTTTAACAAAATTTAACCATTGAAAATATATCTAGATTTAAGTTAAATAGCAGAATCCTATATTTCGAAATTTCAAGTGAAACAAGGGTTGATTCCATGCGACATATCAAAGTTGCTACAGCGAGTCTAAACGCTTTTTGACCTAAATATCAACGTTAGAAACATCACTAAATCAATACTATTTCAGAGGTGAAATCTTTTTTTATTTCAATGTTAACTAAATGTCGAATGCTAATTTGACCAAACTCCTCAATTTTCCTGTGCTACTTCAATAAATAAGCCGTCCTGAAGGATATCAATTATCTGAAAAAAATAACCGCTTTACAGCTGAATCCAATGACTAATGCAAGAATTGGCCAAAAGAGCAATTTTAATTAACACTAAGCACAAGACAAAACAATTACAAGAATAAACAAACATAAAAAGTAACATCTCGGGGGACAAAACCTCAGCGCGTCAGTCCTACGCTGGCCTTGGGAAACAACTAGAGAAAAATGGTTCATTCTCTTTCGCGGAGAGTGTGTCACGTGGTCCCCCATCGCCAATCAAGGCGCATATCGCTGAGACACACGTTAAGGGGCTGATGCGTTACAACCTCCCCCTCTGGCTCCGACGACGGCCCGACGAGGAGTCAGCATTACGTGCTTTAGGAGGGCGTCCTCTCTTTCTTAATGGGACCACAGGAGTACTGTCAGTAGCTTTACATGCCTTGAGAGCTGAAGAGTGATAAACTCCTATAGGTGTGGTCGGATTTTTGGGATCTGCAATTTCATAAGTTGTAGGTGACCGTTGAGTGAGCACCACGTAAGGTCCGTCACGTCGAGGCATGAATTTGGCAGTCCTTTTCTTTTCTGCGTTACTCACAGGGTGCATGGTGACCCAAACGTGATCACCAGGACTGAAGGTAGGTCCTGCTTGTCTGCGCCGATCAGCGTAAACTTTTCGCTGATCCTGTTTTCTTTCGATCAAGAGTTGTACCCGTTTACAATTTTCCGCAAATCTTTTTAGGTAAGGAGTGATCTCCGGTATAAAATTTTCATTTGACGCAATTTCTCGAATGTCCCGATGTACGTCGTCTACAGTTCTAAGTTCTCTGCCGAACTGAAGAAAAGAAGCACTTTGCCCAGTTGAAGAACACTTTACAGTATTCATGGCAAAACGGATCACTGGTAGCTTTTCATGCCATGACGTATGGTCATTTCCTACGAGGATCGCTAAGCGAGGCTTCAAATCTCTATTTTTTCTTTCAACGGGGTTTGCTTGAGGATGATATACAGGTATCAGTTCTTGCTTAACACCAAGAATCTCACAAACAGCTTGCATTGTGTAACTTACAAACTGAGTGCCATTGTCGCTTATAACGCTTCTCGGAAGTCCGAATCTTAAAAAGACTTCCTCAACGAGAGTGACAGCACACTCCTTGGCAGATGCGTTGCAGAGAGAAAACAGTTCGACCCATCTTGTGCAGCAGTCTTCGACAATGAAGATCCAGCGTTTACCGTCACTTGTTTCCGGAAGGGGACCGAATAAATCAATAGCAAGTGTTTCAAACCGTTGATTGTACACAGGTGTTCTAAGAAGTCCAGTAGGTTTCTGGTTTGAAGCTTTGTTTCTTGTACAGTCTTCACAATTTTTTATGTATTCTGATATGAATTTTCGCATACCAGTCCATTAATATCTTTGTGCAATACAATGATACGTACCCTCTTCACCATAGTGTCCCGCGGTAGGAGCATCGTGGTATTCCTCAAGGATGTGGTTTCGTTCATGTGTAGGGACAACCAACTGAGCTTCCTCCGAGTCAGAGTCAGGAGCGTATCGGTATAATATTCCGTGGTTCATTAAAAAACCACGCTCTGTCCAATTAGCATAATCTTCTGTCTTTTGGGTTGATTCGAAACTGTCTATTATTTTCTTTAAACTTTCATCTTTAAGCTGTGACTCACGCATGTCTTTCGGACTTCTGTTTGGCATGTTGACCACAACGAGTATTAACTTCATAGTCAGGAACACCCTCGTTTTCACAGACTGGTCGGGAAAGCATATCGGCTATAACATTAGATTTATCGGAAATATACTGCACTTTTACGTTGTAGGATTGGATTTCAAGAGCCCATCTTGCAAGGCGTCCGGTAGGGGACTTTAAACTTAGCAACCATCTTAGAGGCTGATGGTCGGAGGCTACTGTGACCTCGGCTCCTTCCAAATATCCACGGAACTTCCTTAAAGCCCAAACGACAGCAAGGGCTTCCCTTTCTGTAGTAGAATAATTGCGCTCCGCTTGACTAAGTAGTCTGCTTGCATACTCTATTGGATGTTCCTTTGATCCCTCTCCCTGAAGAAGCACAGCACCCAAAGCATAACTACTGGCATCAGTTCGTAGCGTATAGGGTTTAGTTCCATCTGCTTGCTTTAACACAGGGGATGTGTCAAGGCAAGTTTTAAGGGTTTCAAATGCCTGTTGTTGGTCGAATCCCCATTCCCATGGCTTCTTCTTTTTTGTCAATTCACTGAGAGGACGTGAAATGTCAGCAAAATTTTGAATATATCTACGAAACCATGAACATGCTTGCAGAAAGGATTGCACTTCTTTCACATTTTTGGGTGATGGGATGTTCCGGACAGAAGAGACCTTTTCTGGATCCACTTCAACTCCTTCTGGCGTGATCCAAAAACCCAAATACTTCACTCGAGAAGACACAAAGTGACACTTTTCTCGGTTGGCTCTAAGCTTAAAGAGTAACAATCGTTCAAAGATAGCCTGGAGATCCAAGAGATGCTTGTCGAATGACTCTGACAGTACGATTATATCATCTAGGTAAGTGAGAGTCAATACATCATCAAGACCGTTTCGGAAACGATCAATTAACCTCTGGAATGTTGCGGGAGCGTTCCGTAATCCGAACGGCATTCTCAAGAAACGGTATGTTCCAAATGGACACACAAAAGCCGTCTTATCTTGATCATCAGGATGGACCTTAACTTGGTGGTAACCGGATAGAAGATCGATCGTGGACATATAAGCAGTTGGCTTTGCTTCATTTAGGAGATCGTCCATTCTAGGTAGTGGATAAGTATCAGCAACCGTGACAGCATTAAGCTTTCTGTAATCTATGCAGACACGCATCGCACCATTGGGTTTCGGGATGAGAACCACTGGAGACGCATAAGGGGACTCACATTCTTCAATTATTCCCTCTGCTAAAAGCTTGTCCAATTCTTGTTTTAAGATTTCTTTCTTAGCAGGATTCATCCGGTAAGGTGGCACCGCTACTGGAACGTGATCACCGGTATTGATCCGATGTTCTATAAAAGGGGTAGGCTCTCCCCCTAGCTTGAAGGTAGACTCAAATTTTTGCAACAAACCATTCATCTTTCTGCGCTGATCGGACGTTAAATGTTCTCCTTCATCAGAACGCAGTGAGCTTGGTGATATAGCTTGGCTGTATGAGAGTTGCTGGTTGCAACTTGAACGTTCATCTTCATGAAAATTTCCTTTGTTGCTACAGTTGTCGACAGGCTGTTGACTCTTTACTGGTGGGTCTTCAACAGATAGCAGATATTTTACAGGGATATCTTTCTTGAAACCAATCTTCCGACAGGGATCTCCCTGTTAGAGATAGACCAATCACTAACACCAGTATACCACCCTGAAGCTAACCCAGTGGAACGGAAAAATCGGGATTTGAAGCCTAGACTAGCAATCCTAGTCAAAGATCAACATACAACCTGGCCTGAACATCTGCCACATATCCGGTTCGCAATGAATTCAGCAAAGTGTGACTCGACAGGACACACTGCTGCCTATCTAACTTTCGGACGAGAGCTCAGAACTACTGATGATGTCACCCATGACTTAAGAACCGTCCTTGAAAGTGATAATTTCGTCCCTGAATTTACGCCCTACCTCAAACGTTTTGCAAAAATAGCCAAACAAGTGAAAGAGAGGTTAGAGCAGAAACAAGACAAACACAAAAAATATGCAGACAAGAAAAGATCACCTGCTCCACACTATGCACCAGGCGATCACGTCTACATTGATCTCCATCCCATTAGCAGCACCGCTAAGGGAAAAACAGCAAAGTTCGTACCAAAGAGAGATGGACCATATGTCATCGTGACGCAAAAGTCACCCACCTCTTACGTGATAGCAAGCCCTGATGAGCCGACAGTGCCCTTGGGCATATATCACACATCAGCTGTGAAACCGTGCAACCAAAGACAATCCACAAACCCAGTGCACCCTCTAAGGAAACGGGGTCGTCCGAGGCATAAACCACCAGACTCAACTGCAGGTTCCTCATCGGGATGTCTTCGAAACCTGAGGGGGAGTATATAACGCACACTATACTACCAATTCTGACATATAGATGGCGCCACTAAACGTGACCAATCTATCATCGTGCTGCTATGCTATTACGCAGGCAGAGAGAGCTTGGACCTTAAATGTAGCGGACGCCTCGTCTGCTTTTTTGCCCAAATTGTATCTAAATGTTTAATTGTTTGTGTTTATGTTTTTACCGTCCTTTGTAACTGTGTTCTCTTATAATTAAATATATATAAAACTTTACCCCGAGATTGTTTAATGATAACTTTGGTTTTTACCCCAGTAATTACAGGAGGACAGTTATACAACTTAATATTGAAAAAAATACAAATGAGAAAAATTCATATTACGAATTTTGGTGAAAGCAATTAAATTCGTATGATTGAAAACAATTAAAGTCAAGATAAAACTAATACAATTTTTGTTATGCTGTTTTCAAATTAATTTTCTAATTTCATGAAGATGTTACTTCTATCATTTAAAATATCAAAAATAAAATTTTAGAATTACAGCTAGCCTACCTTTAAGTTATAACCAATTGTGTGAAGACATGACTTCTTTCAAAGTTGAGCTAATTTGTACTTATAAATCACAAACCGACTTTATATCCTCCACGAAGCAGCATGCAAAAATCTCAAATTTTAACTGCAGTGTAAACAGCGCGAGTTTAAAATCATTTCACACCAGAAATGCAACCAATTGGTGAAGGATTGCCAGCTGGCAAACTTTATGAAATATTTCCAAATTCCAATGAGTTAAAAAATAAATTAATCAAGTTTGCCAAGTTGCAGCCATACCCAGATATAAACAAAAACAGGGTTACAGGAAATAGATGTAATACATAGGAGCAGATTCAATAATCCGAGTGAACCGTGGTAACAAGCTTCCTAGAAAGTGGGGCATCCCACAACTCATAACAAAATAAACGATTAGCAACTCCCTCTCTCCCGTAAAAAAAAGCTCCCGACCAGAAAAACTAAACTTCTTTAAGTTTCGAGAAAAATTCTCTTGAAACTTATCAACTACACTAAAAACAAAGAACAATCTATGCAAGAGCACTTGACCGTGTCGGAAATAAATAGAACAATCTAGAAAAAAGAAGGATCTGGACGCTGGCAAGGTTGCCATAAAAACACGAGAGCCCTAACCATAAAACCAGAGAAAAATTCGAGTTAAAAATGGGTTACCATCAGCCGGCATTAATCGCTTAAAAGTGCGCCAAGAGTCTTTGCCACTCCGCGCGGCAGACTGCAGCTGTACCGAATTATTTATTTTCTCAAAATATTACGTAACAGATTAATTTCTTGGCGGTATATTTATATTTTGACCAACTTTCCTTAAGTCTTTGGTTGAATACGTAATGATTTGTAGAATTCCGTTTCATAAAAATAAATGCAATTTACAAAATAAAACCTTACGTAAGTAGTGTAACTTCGACCAGTAAAGTTAAAATAAAATTATTTTTTAAATAAGATATGTTACGTTAAACCCAAACGGGTAGCCATGTGTTGTAGTTCAAAGATATTCATAAAGTTTGATAGTTTCATTACATGATGATTAGAATCAATTAAACTTACATTTGTTTTTCATGTTTCATGGGTATTATTGAAAGCTGTACTCCATAGTCAAGTAACTACATCTATCATTCTAAATAGGTACTTAGTTTCCATATATGAACTGAATCTCTCAATTGAAAAAAGTACCATAAGGATTCGATTTAAAACTGAATGTCTATTGAAGTAATGCGAATTTTTAAATAAGACTTAGCTGATCTTGGAATATCAAGTATTTGAACTAGAACTTTTGAAAAATTGAAATTTTTTGTTTTAAGTGACAGAAGGTCGAGGTAGTTTACTTGAAATTGAAGCTGTTCTTTGGGCAACTTAGATGCCTGTGGAACATGCGTTGAAAGCAGTGATTTTGTAAAATTGTGTTTGCTTTATCTACAGTGATGACATTTTAGAGCTGAGTCCAATGACTAATGCAAGAATTGGCCAAAAGAACAATTTTAATTAACATTAAGCACAAGACAAAACAATTACAAGAATAAACAAACATAAAAAGTTACATCTCGGGGGAACAAAACTTCAGCGCGTCAGTTCTACGCTCGCCTTGGGAAACAACTAGACAAAAATGGTTCATTCTCTTTCGCGGAGAGTGTGTCACGTGGTCCGCCATCGCCAATCAAGGCGCATATCGCTGAGATACACGTTAAGGGGCTGATACGTTACAACCTCCCCCTCTGGCTCCGACGACGTCCCGACGAGGAGTCAGCATTACGTGCTTTAGGAGGGCGTCCTCTCTTTCTTAATGGGACCACAGGAGTACTGTCAGTAGCTTTACATGCCTTGAGAGCTGAAGAGTGATAAACTCCTATAGGTGTGGTCGGATTTTTGGGATCTGCAATTTCATAAGTTGTAGGTGACCGTTGTGAGAGCACCACGTAAGGTCCGTTACGTCGAGGCATGAATTTGGCAGTCCTTTTATTTTCTGCGTTACTCACAGGGTGCATGGTGACCCAAACGTGATCACCGGTATTGATCCGATGTTCTATAAAAGGGGTAGGCTCTCCCCCTAGCTTGAAGGTAGACTCAAATTTTTCTAACAAACCATTCATCTTTCTGCGCTGATCGGACGTTAAATGTTCTCCTTCATCAGAACGCAGTGAGCTTGGTGATATAGCTTGGCTGTATGAGAATTGCTGGTTGCAACTTGAACGTTCATCTTCTTCATGAAAATTTCCTTTGTTGCTACAGTTGTCGACAGGCTGTTGACTCTTTACTGGTGGGTCTTCAACAGATAGCAGATATTTTACAGGGATATCTTTCTTGAAACCAATCTTCCGACAGGGATTGTCAGAGAAATGCCAATTTTTGTTCTTCATGTCTAGAACAATTCCGGACTTTTCCAAAAAGTCGGTTCCTAGTAGAGTACGATTCTTTTTTGCATTTGGTAATGCCAGTAAATTCAGCGAGACTGATTTTCCTTCAATCTGTATTGTCACCATGGCGGTGCAAGCCTCTTCATTTGTTTGACAGCCATTTGCCAAAGTCATTGTTACTACTTCTCTTTGGAACTCTACTCCTCTCTTTTTTAATTGGTGGTACATGATCTCTCCAGCGACTGTTCTGCTGGCACCACTATCAACACAAACCCTGGCTCTTACTCCCGATATACAGATATCTATTAGCGCTAACGGGGATGCATCGGTGTGACAGGTATACATGCGGATAGAGTTCGCTTGGAATGGCTCCCTTCTTGTCGATGACGAACAGTTTTTGCATTTTGATTTGATGGTTCCTGGTGCTCCACATCCGTAGCACGATATTTCTTTCTTCTCTTCAATACCCCTTGGTGTAATTCTGCCCTGTGAAAAGGAGTCCCTCCTACTTTGACTGAGGACCCCGGGATCCCGCCTACTGTTACTGGGAATCCCTGGCAGACTTTGTCTGTCAACTCTTTGTTCCAATTGGGATTGTTGGGTTCTATAGTAATTTCTTTTTTGGAACACGGGTTTTGTTTCATGTTGCTTCGGGTTGACAGTACGTAAGTTGTCGTAACTGTCCATCTTCTCCACTAGGTCACTTGGGGTGACCCATTCGCTCCATACGTCCAAGAAATGGTTTTTAACCTCTGAAGGAACACGTCTCTTCATTTGATCCAGGATCATGAGGTCTTTCAATTTCTCAAAATCCGTTATGTTCAATTCTGCTAGCCATGCTTCAAAATAGCTACGCAGTTCAAAATGGAAGTCCTTCCAAGTGCTCTCAGGACTTTTCTTGTGAGTTGCGAAGAGCTGTCGCATTCTCTCAGCACTTAATTTAAATCTCTGAAGCAGCATTGTTCTAATGTGATCAAAATCATGAGCCTTCTGTTCTGGTTCTCTGGCGATGAGTTGTGCCACGCTATTAGGTAATAGGCCCAGGAGATAGGCAACCCAGTTATGTCTCCCTACTTTAAGAACTTTCATCTGTCGTTCGAATAACTGAAGAAACAATGTCATATCACCATCATTCGGATCAAAATCAGGTAGCAACTTTTTCAAGTTAAAGTTGGGTTGATGGTCTGCAGACAGAGGATTAAAACCAGAGACCTGCTCCAATTTCTGTGATTCTACCTGCAGACGGAGTCTTTCCAACTCGTACACTCTTTCCCGTTCTATTCTTTCATTTTCCCGTTCTATTCTTTCCTTTTCCTCAGCCTTTTCCCGTTCTATTCTTTCCTTTTCCTCAGCCTTTTCCCGTTCTATTCTTTCATTTTCACGTGCTATTCTTTCTTTTTCTTCTGCTTTCTCTTTTGCACGGTTTTCGCTTATAGACAGAAGCAGATTTTTCGTGAAGTCTTCATCATAACTTTCATCTCCAGTGATAAATCTTTTTATATCAACTACTCTAGCATCAGCAGGTATTTCGATGCCGAGTTCATTCGCCAACTCTATCAGGTCACATTTAAGAGCTCTTGCCAAATAAGACATCTTTAGGTTACGAAGTGTACAAATAATTTTGAATACGAAAGTAAACAAGTTCAGTAAAAAATTTTTTAAAATAGATCCCACACAGTTTGTTTTCAAGAAAAAAAAATTAAATTAATGACCACTTCTTATAGGTACTACTTGTTTAGCATTGTTAAACAAATTACTTTTAAAACATTAACATTTGTCCAATAACACTTAAACACATGTTATTTATGAATATTAAATTCCAAAACACTTTTAAATATTCAAAACCAAAACATTAGATAACATTCCACTCGTGAGTTAGTCTTATTTCAATAATACTTCAAAAGAAATGATAAATTCTCGTAATATTTCAAAATTCAAAAAGAAACATCAATGCTTAAACAGAATGAAATCCATATTTCCTAATATCTGATCCTTAAAGGCATAATATAAACACATTTCTGCGCACATTGCACTTGATTCATACATATATTAACAAAACCAATAACACTCAAAAGGAAATCCCAATGTAGCTCAAACACAAAATAAAGAAAAAAAATCGCTTTAAATATCTAGAAAGGTTTTTTTTTTTAATGCAGCTGGCAGAAAACAGACCTTGAATCTATTGAGTTATGACTCATGAACATGACCGAATCAGAATGCGATCGGTTCTTGCACTTTTGAAACGAAATAACGCTGTAGCTTTCGTTTTTGAACACAATTAATTCACACCACTTATTAATTTTACAAAGTAGCTTATTACAAAATGAATACACATAACGTATTTTCAAAAAAACTTATTCTAGCAGTACACTTAATCAAAACAATACTACTTTGCAATTTTACTTTAAGAACAAAACTTTTCATAAAACACAAATACTTTGCACTTGTGAACCAAAGGAATAATAACATTTAAAGTGATTTCACACTATATTTTAAACAAGAATACTGTTTGAACACAAAACGAAACTTCAAAATTCTGTTGCTGGACACGGGTTGGCCAAATCGAAAGTACTGCTAGACAAGAATGATTTTAAACAAATTAAAATAAACTTATCTCATTCTTCATCACCATTTGGGGATACGAGCATAAGGATGATCCGTGGAAGGGATTTCCACCTATATTCAATAGGATACACCTGGGATGAGGCTTCCTAAAATAGCGAGTTCGACGCCGCTGCAGAACACTAAAACCATGGCTTTTCCTACCAGTATGCTAACTCGGGATGAGTTTCTAAACATCAATGAAACACAGGGTGTGTTTTTCTTTCAATACCAACAGTATTGGACCTAGATTCCTGAACAAAAAACGAGTTGTTCCCAAAGGCTTTAATTCGGGCCACAAGATTGGGCGTCAATTTTAGAGCTGAGTCCAATGACTAATGCAAGAATTGGCCAAAAGAACAATTTTAATTAACATTAAGCACAAGACAAAACAATTACAAGAATAAACAAACATAAAAAGTTACATCTCGGGGTAACAAAACTTCAGCGCGTCAGTTCTACGCTCGCCTTGGGAAACAACTAGAGAAAAATGGTTCATTCTCTTTCGCGGAGAGTGTGTCACGTGGTCCGCCATCGCCAATCAAGGCGCACATCGCTGAGATACACGTTAAGGGGCTGATACGTTACAACATCTATTTTTAAAACAAGCTCCGTTATTCCACGTGCTGCTGAATAGAATTATCATGTGTTTGCTTCAAAGTAAATTAAATGCCTTAACCATTTAATTTGATGAAATTCGAAAACATCGCATCCTTGATGTACGAGTGCCACTAGTAAAAAAAAATTATATGAAAACTAAGTGCAAGACTTACGCCGAAAGTTCAAGTTCGTCATTTTTACTGAAAATGAACTTGCGGCGCATTCGTAATCACTTCAAAATCAAATTCTGTAATAGTCACCATAGTATAAACTTTTGTAGTTTCTCTTACAGCAGGAGAGCAATGAATGTGAAATGGATTATATGGTTGAATATATCATGTATAGTGCATATCTGCGTCCGAAGTAAATTGTAGAAACCATGAAAAAGTTGTAACAATGTTAAAAAAATTACACTTAAAAGATGCTAGCACTTTCTGTGAAAGAGAAGTGATTAGTCTGATTACTTTTCAATCAACATTTAACCAATTCAACCCAAGCAACGCCAGGCAATTCCGTTAGTATTAAAATCTATTTTAAAGACTTGGAGTTAGCAAAAATACTTGCGCAATGTATTTATATTACACAAATGCTTTCACGTTTAACTGTTATGAGTAGCAATAGTAAGAGGGTTGGCATTCAGCGCTTTTTATGGAATTTTCAAATCCAGACAGCCGTTACTAGAAGTTTTGTCAATCCAGTATTTTAGGTGAATGATGAAGTATTATAGATTCAGTATTTTGTAAGATATCTTTTCTGTCAATTTTCAAGCATTTGAAACAAATCGAAAGGCATACATTTGCGAATTCTTTTTCTTGGGACATTTAATTTGCTTAAAATTTTTTTACAAGAGCGTCAGCTGACATTGAGTCTATTAGTGTGAATAGGTCGTATTGTTTACGAAGTATTTGTTATGAAACAGTTTACCTCCAGAACAAAAAGTTTAAAAAAAAATCAAAAATGGCTTTCATCAGAGAAAATACATTCCACTTAAATTGAAGAAAATAACTTGAACAGAGCCATATATCGAGGGAATAAGCAAAACCAAAATTTCTAGCCTTTTTTGGTACACTTTGTAATGTAGCGTTTACTTAAGAAATAACACTAAATATTCTGCAAAATGGAACAACGCTAAATCCGTACGTTCGCATTTGTAGACCTGTTGTTTAGCATAGTAAAAGATACTCGAGTAAAGGACAGCAGAGTTCCTTTAGATGTACTAATAAAAACAATACTTATTCTTACAAAAATTATGTTTATTCTACTTGAAAAATACAATTTTATTCATAAAATAAGCTTATTCAAAAGTTTTAAAATTTAAATGAGAGTACAGAATGAAATACAGACCATAATCAAGAGTATCAATTTTACCAGTCAAAACTACAGAATTATTTATCATCTCAAAAGTATCAGTTGACAATATTTAATTTTGTTAATATTTATTTGCATTTTCTATTACTTTTATAACTTTATTTTGGAGACACATTGGAAAAGCAACTGAATGCATTCCAAAGAAAAACTTATTCAAGGTATGAACAATTCCATTGTTTTCTAAGTATAACTAAGACTAATAACTTTTAATTTCTGGTATAAAAGAAAGGATAGAAATGAGACAGAAGATGTACAGAGTCCTTACTTTTCTCGCATGTCCAGCTTCTTTGAGTAAAGCAGCTGCATTGTTTCAGCTGCTAGTAATGGGTAGCTCACCAAGAATCGCTTCCATTCGGTGGAACGAATGATTTTACTATCATTGAGCACAATAAAATCATGAACTGATGACTTCAGTTCCTCGTCATTGTGTTGGTCGGCAAGAAGTAAGATTTCGCAGACGTTGCTGTATGCAATGTTACTTGCCAGGAAGGCGGAACACTTCTGCTTCAAGGAGAGGATCTCGTACTTGTCTGCAGCGTAATAGAGCTTGCATGCGCACTCCCACTCCAAATCGGCAGTAGTGCCCGTGTAGACAAACATCAGCAATCTGTCGAGGGTGCCTGCGTCCACGTCAGGTATGTCCAGGAAGTCGGCAGTCCCTTCTTTCATGTGGCTCGAGAACATGGCCTTGAAGACGTGTGATCTGGCAACAAGGACATTTTTGTGGACTGGGAAGGATTCGATCCCAATGCGAAATTCAAAGTCGCTTAAGGTTTTGTCCTTGTATAGAGAGAGTAGGTCCACTTGAAGAATTGCCAAGGATGCATCGCTGCTTTGATCACTTCCCTGCACGCTGTCCAAAGAAGCACCCTGAGCAACTTTTTCCATGTTGGAATCGTCGTCAGTGGTGTTCCGTATCCAAGGTGGCAAGGACGATGCACTTTCAATGTTAGAATACTCCACATCTGTAGAAAAAGTAAAATCAAAAAGCAAATTAAGTACATCACCAACCAAGCATTCGGTTTTCCTCGCTGTCAATTCATTTTTTGTAAGGAAACATGGAAAGCTGTAAGCACTATCTCCTGGTGAAAGCCAAATGTTATCCTCCTCGCTTTTCACTATATTACCAGTTGCATCCAATACTGATATTTTCCACGTAGAAAAGAGTTCTGGAATATCCATAGTGAGTTGCCTGATGTCAATACCGACACTCGCCTGCCTGGCAGTGGCACCCGTCAAGAAAAGCTCAATATAAAAATCTCGCCAATCCTTAGCTATTAAAATTCTATGAGCCCTCTTTTTTCCGTTGAATTTCAATTGACTGAATTGTGCAACTGCCCAGTGGAAAGATCTGCTCTGTATTCCTATACGAGTGCGAGCGAAGTACTGTATGGGATGGGTCAAGCTCTTCCTCGACTTCCATATTCGACATCGAACGGTCAGTGTGTCTTGAGAAAGAAACTCCTCTCTTTTGCTTTCGAAGACTTCATCCACTGTAGGGTAGGTTGAAATCTGATATGAATTACCAATATTGATTTTTTTATTTCGCTCTTTGCCAGTAACACACACACACACACACACACACACACACACACACACAAGGACAGAACCATCAGCAGATAAAAACGATATCTCATAGTCTATGAACAAAGCACTTTTTCCGTTATAGAAATCGCTGTGCAGATGAACCTTCACTTCATCCTCGTTTTCAAAACAATATGGATAAATGCGAAGTTTCCATAAGGACTCACTTAAAGCGTTGACAAAAAATTGTGGACTCTCCAGACTTTCACCATTACTCTGCGGACAGTAATAGAAATTTTCGATTTTCCACAAGAAGATAAAACACGGTTTTTCAGCCATCTTCTACTGGCAATTCCACAAAAGAAGCTGAAAACTATTTTTTTCGAGAGATTTCCCTGATGGTCAAATACTGAAGCAAAACTTTAAAGATGAGGCTTTCACGTCCTTTCAGCAACCAAATAATTCTTGTAGTCTAACGTATCTCGAACATTATCCGTGCGCAAGAGAATCTGTAAAGCTTCCAGACCTCTTTGGATATTTGTTATATCTGTAAGCATTCCAGACGGGTAGGCTCCTTTACTTCCGTCTTGTATAGTTGTTTATAACATGCGATGGGATGAATCACACATGGCCTAATTTTATTTAAAGACCTTGGCGAGTTAAATTGGAGTAGAGCGATGAATAATTAGAATATGGGTACCATAGAAGACGAAATCTCAGTGCACCGTGTAATGAGTGTGAAAATCGATTATTTAAGAATTCGAATCTTTTGATACATTGTTCGTTATATTAGCCGGTGTGTCCATCTTTCGGTAGGAAAGGAAAGGAAAAATAAAGTCCAAGATAATTAATTTCCTATAAGGCTGACTTCCATATAAATGTATTTTGGGTGTATTAAGTATTTGGGACGCTTGCTTAGGTTTCTGAAATCTAGCAATTTTTTTTAATAGTTCAATTTTTTTTGTATTGATACGTCAAAGTTTTTTTTTGCATTTGATAAAGAAAAACTAAATTTTCTGATTTTGTTAACTCAGTTCATTTATCAATAACCAATTGAGTAGCTCCATGTGACGTTTTTCAACTACCATCTACCAAGTTCATTTATAATCTTTTTGGTGTTGCTTACAATAAATTGTGTTTAAAAAATCTGAAAATGTGTTCCTAAAAAAAGAACAGCCCCACGTGACGGTTTGAACGGGACAGTAGCGTTTTTGTATCATGTTTTCCAACCTTCCCGTCGTTTTACAAAAAGAGTGAATTTTTAATGAAAACTCTAATATTGGTCAGTCATAATAATCGATAATCGTTTTCATTATCAGGCAAACAAATTACCTGAATATCATACATCACAATAATTCCTGTATGTTAACCGGTGGCTTTGTTATTCAATGCGACGTTTTTAATTATTGAGTCATTTTTAAAGCTTTGGCGAAACTTCAATTTTAATGACGATCTCCAGAAATACTTTATCTTCTGACTTTTTCATAAATACAGAATAACCTCAGTACCGTTTTAGCCATCCTGATGTGATTTTTGTTTCAAGGAATGTGGTCTACCATGGCATTTAATACTTTACAACGAAATCGGAAAACCAACGATTTTTAATTTATTTTGTCCCAAATTATACTTTATCCACAGAAGAATGTTTTTGCACAGATCTATGACCCTGAAAGCATTTTAAAAAGTATATTTTTCGAATGAGTTTACTAATTAAAATTTGCCCACTTCCATCGCTCGCTTACAGCATAAAGACTGTTTAATTCCAAAATTTATCTACCAAACCTTTTAGTGTCAGCTTTTTTGAGGGACAGAGTCTCATCCTCTTACGAAATATTTTTATGGGGAACGACAGAGCTCTGTAGAATTCTAGCTTTAAAATTTATGAGTAACATTTTGATTAAGATTTCATCTGTGTACCTGTTAAAAAAGGCAATTAATGTGCATTTTTAGTAATAAATCATTCTAGTTTGATATTGGGGAGGGTAAAGTATTGTGTTAGGGGCACCTTTTACTCTCTCTGGCAAACTATACTCTAGAATAGTTTGCCAAACTATTTGGCTAAACGCCTTCTTTTAAAAGACAATTTTCACCGGTGCTCCATCCTGTTGTAAAACTATCTCAACTGATAATAAATTTCAAGTATAACTGTGTATACTTTCGAACTTGACCAAAATATTTGGTACAGTTTTGATTCAGACTTTTTGTTGCAACTTGGTACCGAAAAAATATTTGATATAAAGACTTGTTTGCAGCAACGCTTTTGGCGTGTTTTATAACGTGCTTTTTATATCGCTAAAGAAGAATTTCTTAAGAAAAAACAACGTTTTAAGCTTAGCGAAAAATAATTATAAAATTAACGAAAATAATTTTGAAAATAAAAGAAATCAACACAACTGATTATTCTTGCTATTAGATAATTATTTACTTAAATGAAAAAATCTTTGCTTCAACTGAAAGAAAAGAATAGAAGTTTGTACAGGTTAAATAATTTATTAGTTTTAAGTCTAATGAAAATAGTCTGTATAACATGAATGTAATAAAAGATCACATTAATTCTAGCAAACTAAAGTTCTTTAGGTATTTTATTTACAAAATTTAATAAAAGATATTCAAATAATCGGGGGGGGGGTATTTCAATTAACGTCACACTGGAGCAACACAATGGGCTATTGGTGACGGTCCGGGATCAATCCCAAAGGGAAAGATCCGAGGACAACACCACGTAATTTTGAACCACGGTCAGATGACGAGGCAACACCTGAGCTGGCACCCCACTCTCCAAACTTCCACACCACGCCAACGTGAGGACATTTGAGGCCACGACAGATTTAACGTGCACCAGCCCCCTTTGTACACGACGGTGTTTGGCTGGATTCGAACTCGCAACCCTTCGGTTGCAAGTCCGTTACTCTTCCAACCGGGCCACCGCGGCCCTCAAATAATCGGGAGATTGCCATAATTCTAATAAAGCGGAATTGCCTTTGCATGCCACAACTCTCGTTACGAAAAGCATGTCAAAAGCGTTGCCACAAAAGTGTATTTATATCAAAGTCATACCAAATATTTGTGGAATTTTAGAATTTTATAAAGCTAGTGTGAAAATAAAAACAAATCGAAACTGAAGAGTATAATGCTATTTATTAAAATGAAGTGACATTTTTTTGCGCATAAACACACTAGATTGCTCGCTATTATTAGTAATTAATACCAATCATATCAATAAAATTAAAAATAATCCCTAACGAGAATGATGAGCGTGGTGTTGTGCTATTAATTTGTCGATATCAGGTTCTATTTTCGTCAGCAGCATCCTTAAATCTCCACGGTCCACAATCTGTTACCTTTTTAGTTAGCCCTCCTGGTGGTTGTTTCGACGAGGTAATTCGTCACATTAGCAATGCTGACCAAATCTTGGCGGACGAGATATCCGGTCGTTAAAATATAATGACGAGGTCTTGATCTCGCCATCATCCAAAAATCAAATCCTCATTATCCTGAGGACGAGATATCTTGTCATAAGCAAGATTAGTCAGAACTTGGTGAACGAGATATCTCGTCGAAACCCCTTGGAGGGTTAAAAGAATGGATGACAATGCATCAACCTAGTGAGTGTGTCGAAATGCCCAAGTGTACAAGTGTTCGTTTAACCTTCCTCGTGGTTGTATCGACAAGGTAGCACCTCGTCATTAGCAAAGATAGCCAGATCTTAAAGAACGAGATATCTCGTCGAAACCATTTGGAAGGTTAAAGCCTTTTTAGGCAGACAAACCTTTTTAGCATCTTCTTTTTGTCCACCCTTGCAACTCAACGCGCTACCTATTGCCCCCGAGGCCATCAATGACTCGAAGATTCCTTCAGCCAGATTCGCTTTGGGAAAGTGTGCCATTGTAGGGGGTGGCCCGGTAGAAGGTCATAGGATGGAAGAAATATTTCAGCGCGCTGGAAGGGGTGGAGTCCTTGTCGCACCAGCTCGTGAGCCACACCTCCATGAGGCTGCCGTAGATCCTGGCCGCCTCCTCTCCGCAGACCATGTCCACGAGTTGGCTTTGCAGGCAAGACCTGTAAGCTTCAATGGCGGGGCAAGCGTCGGCGGGCGAGACGCGCATCCGCAGGATCTCCTTCCACGTCAGCAGCCAGTCAAAGCCGGAACCGGAGCAGTTGCCGATCTGGTCACGCACCCTACTCAGGCAGTCTGTGTTCAGCAGCAGATCTACAAAGGGATAGGTAAGTATTTAATTAATGTCGCACTGGGGAAAACTGGTTATTAGTGACTGTCCGGGATCAACCCTCGAAAGGAAATATCCGAGGACAACACCACGTAATTTTGAACCACGGTCAGATTACGAGGTCACACCTGAGCAAGCACCCCCTCTCCAAACTTCCACACCACGCCAACGTGAGGCCACGATGGATTCAACGTGCATTTGCCCCCTTTCTACACGACGGTCTTTGGTTGGATTCGAACTCGCAACCCACCGGTTGTTAGTACGTTACTCTTCCATCCGGGATACCGCGTACAAATCTACAAGGGGGACGTCAACAGGTGAGTCGAAGACACTCGGCAGGTTTTTTAAGACCCTGACCGCCTAGCCTACCAGAGGGTATAAGGCTACTCGAGAGGTGGTCGGGAGGAAACTTGTCTGGCCTCGTGAGGTCCTCAGAGCCCTTAACCCGACACGACTGTCAAAACACAATTGATTCATATAAAACAGGTCACCAAGAAATAAACAAGATCCAAAGACCAGTTAAAATTGCAAAGGCTGTCATCTTTTTTATTTGGTCAACAACCGTAGACCAAATAAAAGTACATAAATGAACGATGCACTAAATGTACCTACTAATAACAACTATTAAATTATTGAAATGAACAAGTTGGTAGTCAGTTAATCCTACTGGACTAGCGCCTTCGAGTCCGCAATGTGAATTTCGTCAACGTAACAACTGAGAAAGTTCCTAAGCGATGATTTCTCTCCAACGGCTACCTTGCCAACCTCGAATCGCCAAAGCATAGAGCCAATACTTTTCATTTGACATCCGCAGAGCTGAATGGATGTCAGAAAGAGCATGAAGCTGTGAGCATACGCTGCATCTACACTACTCGCCATTAAAATTGCTACACCAGGAAGGCGGCACGCCATACACATGAAATTTGCATGACAGGTAGAACATGCTGTGCTATGCAAATGATTAGATTTTCAACGCATTCATGCAAAGCAGGCGGCGGTAGCGACACCTACAATGCTATAAAAGAAGAGATTTGACAGCAGGTTTCTCCTACTGGAATTGCATTTGAACTTTGTTCTCGGGTAAGAAAGTTGTTGTAATGCCTCGTGTAAGAAGGAGAAATGCCTACCAACACGTGTCTGACTTTGTTCGAGGAAGGATTGTAGCCTACCGGAATTGCGGTTTATCGTACCGCAGTATTGCTGCTGGCGTTGGTCGAGATCCCATGACTGTCAGCAGAATATGGAATTAATGGGTTCAGGACAGTCATACGGAACGTCGTGCAGGATCTCAGCGGCCCCCCATCACTAACAGCCGAGAAGACAAACATGTTATCCGCATGGTCACAAGGGATCGTACAGTCACGTCACGAGCCCTGAGTCGAGAAATGGAGTCGTTTGCAAGACAACAAGTGTCTGCTCGAACAGTTCGACGACGTTTGCAGCAGCATGTACTGTCAGCACGGGGACCATGGCTTCGGCCACCCTTGACGCTGCATCACATACAGGAGCGCTTCCAATGATATGATCAACGACGAACCTGGACGCAGAAATGGCGTCACGTCGTCTTTTCAGACGAATCCAGGTTCTGTATACAGCATCATGATGGCCGCATCCGTGTTTGGCGGCATCGTGAAGAACGCTCATTGCCAGCTTGCATTCGACATCGTCATACTGGCCCATCACCTGGAGTGATGGTATGGGGTGCCATTGGATACACGTCTCGATCACCTCTAGTTCGAATTGCCGGCACTTTGAACAGCAGCCGTTACATTTCTGATGTGTTAAGGCCCGTGACTCTGCCCTATCTTCGAGGCCTCCGTAACGCTAGGTTTCAGCAGGACAATGCACGACCGCATGTTGCCCGTGCTGTCCTGACCTTCCTTGATACAGAAGATGTTCGACTGTTGCCCTGGCCAGCACGTTCTCCTGATCTCTCGCCAATGGTTGCCGAGCGACTGGCACGTCACCACTCGCCATTCACTACAGTCGATGAACTGTGGTATAGTGTTGAAGCTGCATGGACTGCAGTACCCGTACATGCCATACAATCTCTGTTTGATTCCATGCCCAGGCGGATAAGTGCTGTTATTGCTACCAGAGGTGGCTGCTCTGGGTACTGATTTCTCAGGATCTATACCTCAAATTTCCTGTAAATTTAATAATTTGGTCTTCCCACTATAATGTTATGTGTCCAATAAATATCATTCTGTTATTTGCATTCCTTCCTGGTGTAGCAATTTTAATGGCCAGTAGTGTATTTTATCGGAATGTCGATGATATAGCACAGTAAATGACGCACTTGCCACCCTCGACTTTCGGAACACAGAAGATGAAAGATCTTGTGTGATCCAAATTTTCTCATCCTCCAAAACCACAAGAGCGCTGAGATAACAGCTCTCACTCAGGAACGAAAACAACGTTCACATCCATCCACCATCGACCTTCAAATGAAATAGACGGAGCATGTGCCCGCAGCTTCATGTTATTTCTTCCAGTTGCTCGGTTTAAAGATCTATCACGTGGTTGTGGGTAAAAGCATGAATCCTAAATTATCGATTGGTTAAAGTGATTGATCAAAAACACTAGTCTGCGATTCCATAGCCTGTTGATTTACCCTTCAGAGAACTTACGACAGCGATCATGATCCGTCGATTTCATTTTAAGGTCGATGCCATTCACGCTCTGATGATATCAAATTAAAAGAGAAAGAAATGGCTCTATGCTTTGGCGATTCTAGGTTGGCAAGGTAGCAGTTGGTGAGAAATCATGACTTAGGATCTTTCTCGGTCGTTGCGATAAGGACATTTTTCAACCAACCACGAATGACTGACGATTTTGAGATCGAAGCATCGACCTTCTAATGAAATAGACAGAGCATGTGGGTGTTATCGATCACGTTGGATAATCATTTTAACCAATCAATAATTTAGGATTCATGCTATTCCTCCACAACCACGTGACAGATCTTCAGACCGAACGGTAGTGGCATTGGAGCAACCCAACGGGCAATTGGCGACGGTCCAAGATCAATCCCTAAGGGAGGAGGGAGGACCGAGGACAACACCACGCAATTTTGAACCATGGTCAGATGACGAGGTCAGCACCTGAGGTGGCACCTTTCTCTACACTTCAACACCACGAAACGTGAGGATATTTGAGGCCAAGACAGATTTAACGTGTACCAGCCCCCGCGTACACAACGGTCTTTGGTTGAACCGAGTTTCGAACTCGCAACCCTCCGATTTCTAATCCGTTACTCTTTCAATTGAAACCGAACGACAGGAAGAAGTGACATAAAGCTGTGCGCATGCTCCTTCTATTTCATCAGAAGGTCGATGACCCGTAGTGTCCTTTGTCTCCAACTCTGGTAGAAAGTGAGAGAAGGCGGCCTACCTTTGATGTTGTCGGTGCTGCACAGGTAGGCGTGCGTGGCGTTGAGGAGGTTCATCAGCCTGGAGTACCGTTCCAGCTGCCAGTAGGTATCACACTCCCCCAGCAGCGCCCTGTAGCAGTCGTACAGGGTGGTCACGTGCCTGTAAGAACCACTCAAAATAAACCTTTCTTTGAAAACTGACTCTTTGAACACCAACTAGAGCAATGGTTCTTAACCCCAGGGGGTGCGAGAAAGCATTTCCAGGGATGCAAGAGAAGTTTCGATGGACGACAGAGATTTAATAAAAAACGATCTTATTGAAATACGAATCAATGCACGTATTCAAATAGAATTTGAAAAACTGGACTTGGAACAATTCTGGTGCACACAGTTAGAACCTTATCGACAGCTGCCAAAAGCCGCATTGCAGAATCTTACCCTTTGCCACCAGCTACCTGTGTGAAATGGGATATTCATCACTTTTACACATAAAAACAAAAGCCAGAAATCGCTTCAATGCAAGTCATGACTTACGCGTGGCTCTTTCGAAAACGGAGCCTCGCTTCAAAATATTATGAATAAATAACAACGCAGCCATTAAAAATTGAGATAATGTTTCTATGTATAAGTAAATGTATGTTTGTCTTTCAATAAATAAATTATCTTGCAATAGAAGTAATTTCCTAAATAAAAAAATAGAAACACATTTTTCAAGGGGATGCGAGAACTTATTTTTAGATTCAAGGGTGTGCCTATCACTAGAAAGATTAAGCACCACAAAACTAGAGGGAAACTCATCGACCGTAAAATGAAATAGACGAGCATGTGCCCGCAGCTTCCTGTTATTTCTTCCAGTTGCCCGGTTTAAAGATCTGCCGCGTGGTTGTGAGGAAAAGCATGAATCCTAAATTATTGATTGGTTAAAGTGATTAGCCACCGTGAGCAAAAATACTAGTCTGCGATTCCATAGCAAATCGGCTAAGTCGATGACAGAGACTCCGCCCACTTGATCCGTCTATTTCCGTAGAAGGTCGATGGGAAATTCAGTCTGACGTCATGCTCCGGATGCTCGCGACTAAGTTTCAGGTTCCGTATGTTAACCCTCCTGGTGGTTGTCTCGACGAGGTATCTCGTCATTAGGAAAAGGGACCTGATCCCCTTGATGTCGTCATCATAACAAAACGGAAATATCTTCATCATTCGGAATTCATTAGACATTCTTGATAGCGAGATATCTCGTCATTAGCAAAATTGGTCAGTTCTTGATGGACGAGATAACTGATCGAAACCACTAGGAGGGTACAATCAAACTTGTTATAACTTTCGCTTTAAATTGCATTGCGCGATGTCGGTTTAACCCTCCTGGAGGTCGTCTACATGAGGCATCTCGTGAGTAACAAAATTGATCAGATCTTGATGGACGAGGTATATCGCCATTAGAAGAAAACTAGCCAGGCTTTGATCTCGTCATTGCAAAGCCACACACATTCACAGTTAACAGGCTCACAGTAGTCATCTTGTATTCACATATCAGTAGTATATGGGCCACTATACCGCCTTTTCCAAGATGGCCGCCGTTTGATAAGGAGTTGACTGCTGATAAGGAGTTGGGGGTTGACTGCTGATAAGGAGTTGGGGAGAATTGCTGATAAGTGGGCTTTGAGGTGGTGACGTCGTTGTAAAGATGGCGTTGTTGTGTTGCCATGGTAATGAATCAAAAGTAGCTCCATCTGGTGGGGAAATGAGAAACCCTATTATTTTGAATTAAAAAGGAATTTCGTGGATTCGAACTGGGGACCATGGGATCTGTAGTGCAGTGCGTTATCCGTTAGGCTGTAAGAGAGTTAACTATAGGTGGTGAATTAATGTAGTGTTTGCTTTTTCTTAATACTAGGAATGCGTTATGGGACTTGGTTTTATTTGATGAATAATTAATTTTTATTTTCCAATTAGTTGTAAGTGTGTTGGACTGGTGATGCCATCTAGTGATTTTAAAAGAAGTTAATCTAAGGAACTTTCTTATTTTTGTCATTCATTCTGGGAATGTGCTATGTTTAGAAAATGGTTTGAACAATTGTGGTACAGCCATCTGGTGGTGGAAGAAGTAACAATTAGTTTTAAAAGATTTATTTTCTAGCTCTAGACTTGTAGCTTGATACTTTAGACTGGAGAATTTTTTTTTAAGAAAATTTTATAAAGACAGATTTGAACCCGGCAAAAGGTAATCGCGGCCGCCCGTTTTACACAAGCACTTTAACCGTTCGACCACGATTACCTACTTTGTATAATACATATAGAATACTAACTCGTGAATTTACAGCTTAAGGGAGTGAAAGTATGTGTTTTTTTTCTCATTGAGAATAGTGCCCTTATGAAGAATGAATATGAATATAAAAACAAATAAAGTTGAATTTATAAACCTTAGCTATATAACAAGTTTATTACCAAGATTTTAAAGTATGCGAATTGTATGTAATGACAGGAAAAGTATCAGAATATATATAGAAGACTCTGGAACTTGTGACAATATGACTAAGGATTTATGTGTAGGTTAATTAAGATAACAGAAGGAGTTAAACACGTAGTCACCGATAGGATACGAGCTTAAGTAAATGAGAAAGCTTTTAAACGCATTGCTATTTAGGAGAATGGTGTTGTTTTTCTGATTGTGAGAAAAGCAAATGAAACTACATCATGCCAATGAATCACATATGACATGCCCGAACTGGAACTTTCTATAGGGGTTTTAGCTATGAAATAGTGACGAAGGGATTATCTTAATACTCTAACGTTGGAACTCGGAACATAAGTAATTGAGGCCAACCAATATATGCGAAGATTTTAAGCGTATGAACACTACATGTAAGATAGAATTTATAATACGGAAACCTTTTTTATATTTTAATGAATTTATATACAACATGAGCTTGAAGAAAATGTGAATGTTTAAGGGTGAACGTTTTGTAGGGAAAATTATTATTATTATTACAATTTGAGGGGAGGACTTTGAGATATGAATAGGACACACAGGCATAACGGTGTATGAAACATTACATTTTTAGGTAAATAAGAAGTAACTAACCAAAGATTTATAGTATACATATTATAAGCGATGGCAAGGAACCGTATAAGATTGATATTATTAGAAGCCTCTGGAACTTGTGAGAATATGACTAAGGTTTGTTTTTGCACGTGTAAGTTAATTAAGATAACAGAAGGAACGGAGTTAAACACCGAGTCACAGATAACGATAGAAACTATTTGATAATAAGAGACTTTTTAAAGCATAGTTGGAGCATCTTGGGTCTTTGAATTACTTTGCATCTTGTTTTGGGGTTTTTCTGCCCTTTTTTACTGTTTTTAAATAAATCATGGATTCTAAGGACATTAGACCTGCAAAGAAAATGCGTGCAGACAAAGAACTGTGTTTGCAGAAATATTGTAAAGATTCTTTATGTTATGAGTATGGTAAACTGTTTACAGATTGTGAAGGCTGGGCATATTTTTGTCGATTGGAAAACGAATTAACGTACTTAAAGAAAGAGGAAACTACTATTGAAATTTATGGTAAAAAATGTACTGTGCCTCGGCAACTTGTAGCATATGGAGACGTAGGAATAAGCTATGCCTTTAGCGGATCTTGTATTGCAGCCAAGCCTTGGTCTCCTTTACTATTGGAAATAAAGGCAGAAGTGGAACGAATAATTGGCACAAGATTTAATTTTGTGTTGGTGAACCGTTATAAAGATGGTAAGGACTGTATAGGTGCCCATAAAGACAATGAGAAGGACTTGGATCTTAATGCACCCATAGCGTCTGTTTCATTTGGACAGAAAAGGTAATTTGTGTTTTCTAGAAAGAACTACAATTCTCTAAAAATTGTTCTGGAAAATGGAAGCTTGCTTGTGATGAAGTATCCAACAAACCAATTTTGGTTTCACAGCTTGCCCCGTGGGGATGCATTATGGCCTAGAATAAACTTAACGTTTCGTAAAATTCTTGTATAAAGCAGCGATAAACCACTTATGTGCCCCCGAACTAGAATTCAGTGTCGTACACTAGACGATATTTGGACAACGTTGGAATTTATCTTTGTCTTTCTGAATAGTATTTTTATAAATGCTTATATCTTGTTGGTTTTAAATAAATTTTTTTTAGCGTGTCTTACCACATATACTGTACTTAGGACTTTTTTATTACATAATTTTATAAATTGTTTTTAAAATGCAAGATCTGAAATGAAATTTTTCTTTGCCATAAAGATTTATGTTTTTAAGTTAGATGTTTTTACTCAAAAATTAATTATACATTAAATGTTATAGCACATATTTTAAATGCAGAAATTTTGTTTTAAGTATTGTACACACTTAAGTAAGAGTAAACTTTTGAAAACTTTACAAGACCCGTACCATGAACGTACACATTTTGAATAAGTTGTAATTGTATTGAAATCATTTATGCTATAAAATCTAAACCAACTGTTATTTTTTAATTAATCTTTCCTTGCATATTTTTTAAATAAATCTTCCTAAATTTTAGTGATTTAATTTTTATTATACAGATTTACAAACTGTTTTTGGATGAAATATAAGGATTTATATTTTTAAAAATTAGATGCTTTTACTCTTAATTATATATTAGATACTATTACACATATTATTATTACATTGAAGATTTTTAAAAAACGTTTAACAATTGAAAAAATATATATACTTTAAATATTATTACAAACATTTAAATGCAATTTGCTTTTTATTTTTAATTTTACAATTAAGACATTTTTTAAAAGTTTGATTCTTAAAGTGTGTTTTATGCATAGTAAAAAAAAACAATACTAAAAAACATGTAAGAGTAAAAATATTTTATACATTAATTTGAAACTTTGCAAGACCCATACCATGTTTCCTTGCACATTTGAAGTCGTGAAAAATAGTTTATTAAAACCATTTGTCCTTGAAGTTCTAAATTAAATGTCCTTTTTCTTTTATGCTTTTGCAAACCACACATTTTACTAAATATGAACTTCCTTTTATTTGAAAACCTTATGCATATTGTGCAGTTTAAATTGCAGAGCAAAATTCCAATACTGTACGAAGCTATAAAGTATTTTACAAGATACTTCATATTGTTCTCTTAATTTACATCTAATTCATTACTACGTTAAAGTGGATAGCATGTGAGTTTTCTGTTTTTAAAAATAATGTGTGCACATCTGTACTGCTAAGCAAATTAACTTCTGCCTTTTCTTGATATTTAATGCATAATCTAAATATTTACGCACACCGCTGATAGTTTTACACATGAGTAAAATTAAATAATAACTGAAATTTTAAATATTAGTGTGAATTTTAAAATGAACAAATATTGCTGACATATTGGATTAAATCTGAATTCTATGTATTCTCAAAACAACAATGCAAGAAAAAACAGAGACACTTCTTAAACAGATTGAAGGAAGTCACATGGAAACAAAGTAAATTAGAACACTTTTTAATAGAAAAAAACATTGATTCATATATTTTACAAAACTAATACATTGTAGTAAAAAAGAACTTATTTTTACATACTTGCATTTTTTAAGAGACACATGTTTACGACGAGCCAATTATTAAATGCCATCACCTCAGCTTTGGGGCAATGCAAATTATTTTTGTGATGACCACATGATAGTTTTTGGATCTTTTTGTTACTACTTAGTGCACATAGTACATCGAATTTGGGACACCCGTATTGTTCCAAGTTGATATTCGGAATATTCAATGCATCTAGGCGTTTCTTTTCCACACAACCACCTTTGTAAGCAACTAGGTACTGAGTGGCACTCTTGGTCTGTTCGTACAATTCTAAAAGCTTAGAGTCTAAACTTTCTAAAGGAGACACACTTTCCCATGCCACGGGACAGAAAGGGAGACCACATATGTAATTTTCAACATATCGAACAGTTTTTTTTATCTTTTGCACTCAGTTTATGCTTATAAGGCGATAAGTTAAAACGAATACTTGAAGCTACTTGCGATTTTATGGCGATGTATCCGTATTCACGTACTAAGAAACCCTCTTGAGTCTGAAATCCGTCAAAATCCACAATTGCACAAATATTAAACATTGCTATTGAAATGTGCTAGCTGTTCTTGGAAAAAGAATTGTAAACTAGAGGCACGAAGAACTGGACTATATACACTTACTAATCAGTGAATAACACCATACACTTACTAATCAGTAAAGTTAAAATTTATCTTAGTCTTATCTTTTGTGAGTAACTATGAGCGCATAAGTGAAGAATGTACTCAGAAAACATGTGCTTGTGATAATGCGCCAAGTAAAATTGTGTGTTGTAATGCAAGAAGATTTTAACGAAAGGATATACTTAAATGTGCATGTGATTTTTCTTTTTACTCTACCACTAGTATCTTAGACAAGTATCAGATTTAAAAAAAAAATGACGAAGAGAAACTTTTCAACACAATCTGTACTATAATTTTACACTTAAGAGTAACAGAGCATAATATAATTTTAAGGAAAATGAGTAATTAGTATGCAAATTTGAAGCCTAAAGTTCCAAGCATGTCTATGCTCAATAAACGCCTATCTACGTTTAGAGATTGGCCACGCACAGATGTTGACATTAGGGACTTGGCCGAAAATGGATTGTATTATACGGGTGTCTCGGACGGGGTTAGGTGTTATTGGTGTGGAGGAGGGCTTGAAAATTGGCAAAAGGAGGATATAGTCAGACACGAACACATAAAGTTTTATCCAAAATGTTTGGTACCCCAACAAGGACCGATTGTTGACCCTAGATTAAAAGGAACACCCATAGATGAAATTGTACAGGTGTTGGATGAAACAAACAATAATGCCAATGTTTTTATAAAACCTGATGTAAAACTTTACTGCTCATACAATGACAAGGACGAACGACTTTGTAAAATTTGCATGGAATCGGAAATGGATGCTACTTTACAGCCTTGCGGTCATTTGGTTACATGCATGAGATGTACGAAGAGTCTCTCAACGTGTCCTATGTGCCGAACCAATATTTTACGTAAAATTTAAACGTACATTTGTTACTAAACAGTCTATTTATTAGTACATGTAGTAGATGCAATTTCAAGTGATTTATTGAACACAGTGTGGAAGAATTGTAAAAGGGTGGTTTTGAGTTGAATGTCATGAAATTAACACTCGTACTACAGCAGAAAAGACTAATAAGGAAGTTTAAGACTTTTCTAAAAAGCATAAGACTTTTATCAAGGACTTGTGGAAAAAATCTTGTAGGAAAGACCTTTTTACCCCTTATAAATATATTGACTATTTTTATTATTATTTGTTTGTTCATTACATGTTAAACCTATTTACTAAAGAGGAATTTTAAAATGCCTTAAAAAAGGAGTTACTAAATGCTTTAGGAAAAATGTGTAAATGTACTTTAATGCAAGAAAAAGAACGCTTGAAATAAATATTCATCTAGCTATTATTTTTAGTACTTATCAATCATCTTGGTGTATTGTTTATTTTCTAAATTAAACCTTTCGTACTTTTAAATCTTAAAACAAAAAGAAAGGAAAAGTAACCATCTAGAATAGTAAACACCAAATAAAAAAAAAAAAACATTTTTAAAAATATTTTCTTATAATTTTTTACCTTTGCCTTTTTTTGTTGTTGAATAAACATTGTCATACAAAATTAGTATATTTGTTGTGTAGAATATTTTTTGAAAACACTGAATTGAAGAAAAAAAATCATTTATTGAAAAAAGAATCAACAGTTTATATATATTTGTAACAACATATCTTACAGGTCTTTTACATACATCTCTCTAACAGTATTGAAAATATCTGTGGTATTCAAATTCTCAAAAACATTTTCCTCCATTATTATGTAATAAAAGTTTAACAGTTTATTGCTCTGTCTTACAAAATTAATAGCAAACTCTTTCCAGTTAACAACACATAAAGCAAGGGCGAAAAATTCGCAAAAGCGTTCGTCAACGCTCATCGTCATACATTTATGTACAGATTGATTGACAATTTCATTCTTACAACCTAAACAGTCAAAAAGAATATTTATATTTTTTGACACAATATCCTTTAGGCACTTGCAGAGAGAAGCTATGACTTCTCTCCAACAATCAGATTTAATGGTATCACTGCAGTAAGGTTTGTAACTTTCACCAGGAAAACATTTTTTGATTTCCAGTTTCACATAATATGGCAACAAATACGTCAAAAGCGATATCTTCAATACATCTAACACATTGCCGTAGATTTCACACAGTTTAAAATACTGATCAGAATTCATAAACACACAGTTGGGCGAGAACTGAAAAGTATAATTTCTTTTCTGAAATACACGTTGTAAAACTAAGTGCATTTCCCCCACATCAAACACTTTAGAAAGGCAGACTTCTTTTTCTATAACTTTAACGTTGGAGGCAGTTGCAAAAGCGAAAAATGTGCTCAACTTTTGCATTAGAATGTACCATGTTTTTGGATGCAGGGAAACACAGTCCTTCGTTGGTTTCAAGACATTGTTTTCATGCAAAGCAAATTTACGTATGTGGACACGTGTGGAACCGTTGAAGTTATTGATTAGCACGAATAAATAGTCACCAAGGTGAAACACATTGTCAGGAAGTGATTGCAGCGTCAAACTTAAGCTTTCCCTTGGAAACACCTGATCGTTGAAATACATTCTTTCACACACTTTGGGTCGATTTGTAAAACGCATCATTTTCAGAACTTTGAGGTACACGTTTTCAATAAAGCTTCAACTTAACCAAGAGATAAAGGCGAGTTCATTAACGTTGCTTGAAATTTCAGTTTATCGGTTTTTATTGTTATCAACTCTAGAATCATATGACGTAGAACGACTTTATCTCTGCAAAAAACTGAATCAAGTGGTGAGTTGCATTAACTTTGCTTGAAATTTCGGTTTATCGGCTTTTATTATTATTATCAAATCTAGAATCATATAATCTCTTGGTAGATTCTAGATTTGATAATAATAATAAAAGCCGATAAACCGAAATTTCAAGCAAAGTTAATGCAACTCACCACTTGATTCAGTTTTTTGCAGAGATAAAGTCGTTCTACGTCATATGATTCTAGAGTTGATAACAATAAAAACCGATAAACTGAAATTTCAAGCAACGTTAATGAACTCGCCTTTATCTCTTGGTTAAGTTGAAGCTTTATTGAAAACGTGTACCTCAAAGTTCTGAAAATGATGCGTTTTACAAATCGACCCAAAGTGTGTGAAAGAATGTATTTCAACGATCAGGTGTTTCCAAGGGAAAGCTTAAGTTTGACGCTGCAATCACTTCCTGACAATGTGTTTCACCTTGGTGACTATTTATTCGTGCTAATCAATAACTTCAACGGTTCCACACGTGTCCACATACGTAAATTTGCTTTGCATGAAAACAATGTCTTGAAACCAACGAAGGACTGTGTTTCCCTGCATCCAAAAACATGGTACATTCTAATGCAAAAGTTGAGCACATTTTTCGCTTTTGCAACTGCCTCCAACGTTAAAGTTATAGAAAAAGAAGTCTGCCTTTCTAAAGTGTTTGATGTGGGGGAAATGCACTTAGTTTTACAACGTGTATTTCAGAAAAGAAATTATACTTTTCAGTTCTCGCCCAACTGTGTGTTTATGAATTCTGATCAGTATTTTAAACTGTGTGAAATCTACGGCAATGTGTTAGATGTATTGAAGATATCGCTTTTGACGTATTTGTTGCCATATTATGTGAAACTGGAAATCAAAAAATGTTTTCCTGGTGAAAGTTACAAACCTTACTGCAGTGATACCATTAAATCTGATTGTTGGAGAGAAGTCATAGCTTCTCTCTGCAAGTGCCTAAAGGATATTGTGTCAAAAAATATAAATATTCTTTTTGACTGTTTAGGTTGTAAGAATGAAATTGTCAATCAATCTGTACATAAATGTATGACGATGAGCGTTGACGAACGCTTTTGCGAATTTTTCGCCCTTGCTTTATGTGTTGTTAACTGGAAAGAGTTTGCTATTAATTTTGTAAGACAGAGCAATAAACTGTTAAACTTTTATTACATAATAATGGAGGAAAATGTTTTTGAGAATTTGAATACCACAGATATTTTCAATACTGTTAGAGAGATGTATGTAAAAGACCTGTAAGATATGTTGTTACAAATATATATAAACTGTTGATTCTTTTTTCAATAAATGATTTTTTTTCTTCAATTCAGTGTTTTCAAAAAATATTCTACACAACAAATATACTAATTTTGTATGACAATGTTTATTCAACAACAAAAAAAGGCAAAGGTAAAAAATTATAAGAAAATATTTTTAAAAATGTTTTTTTTTTTTATTTGGTGTTTACTATTCTAGATGGTTACTTTTCCTTTCTTTTTGTTTTAAGATTTAAAAGTACGAAAGGTTTAATTTAGAAAATAAACAATACACCAAGATGATTGATAAGTACTAAAAATAATAGCTAGATGAATATTTATTTCAAGCGTTCTTTTTCTTGCATTAAAGTACATTTACACATTTTTCCTAAAGCATTTAGTAACTCCTTTTTTAAGGCATTTTAAAATTCCTCTTTAGTAAATAGGTTTAACATGTAATGAACAAACAAATAATAATAAAAATAGTCAATATATTTATAAGGGGTAAAAAGGTCTTTCCTACAAGATTTTTTCCACAAGTCCTTGATAAAAGTCTTATGCTTTTTAGAAAAGTCTTAAACTTCCTTATTAGTCTTTTCTGCTGTAGTACGAGTGTTAATTTCATGACATTCAACTCAAAACCACCCTTTTACAATTCTTCCACACTGTGTTCAATAAATCACTTGAAATTGCATCTACTACATGTACTAATAAATAGACTGTTTAGTAACAAATGTACGTTTAAATTTTACGTAAAATATTGGTTCGGCACATAGGACACGTTGAGAGACTCTTCGTACATCTCATGCATGTAACCAAATGACCGCAAGGCTGTAAAGTAGCATCCATTTCCGATTCCATGCAAATTTTACAAAGTCGTTCGTCCTTGTCATTGTATGAGCAGTAAAGTTTTACATCAGGTTTTATAAAAACATTGGCATTATTGTTTGTTTCATCCAACACCTGTACAATTTCATCTATGGGTGTTCCTTTTAATCTAGGGTCAACAATCGGTCCTTGTTGGGGTACCAAACATTTTGGATAAAACTTTATGTGTTCGTGTCTGACTATATCCTCCTTTTGCCAATTTTCAAGCCCTCCTCCACACCAATAACACCTAACCCCGTCCGAGACACCCGTATAATACAATCCATTTTCGGCCAAGTCCCTAATGTCAACATCTGTGCGTGGCCAATCTCTAAACGTAGATAGGCGTTTATTGAGCATAGACATGCTTGGAACTTTAGGCTTCAAATTTGCATACTAATTACTCATTTTCCTTAAAATTATATTATGCTCTGTTACTCTTAAGTGTAAAATTATAGTACAGATTGTGTTGAAAAGTTTCTCTTCGTCATTTTTTTTTTAAATCTGATACTTGTCTAAGATACTAGTGGTAGAGTAAAAAGAAAAATCACATGCACATTTAAGTATATCCTTTCGTTAAAATCTTCTTGCATTACAACACACAATTTTACTTGGCGCATTATCACAAGCACATGTTTTCTGAGTGCATTCTTCACTTATGCGCTCATAGTTACTCACAAAAGATAAGACTAAGATAAATTTTAACTTTACTGATTAGTAAGTGTATGGTGTTATTCACTGATTAGTAAGTGTATATAGTCCAGTTCTTCGTGCCTCTAGTTTACAATTCTTTTTCCAAGAACAGCTAGCACATTTCAATAGCAATGTTTAATATTTGTGCAATTGTGGATTTTGACGGATTTCAGACTCAAGAGGGTTTCTTAGTACGTGAATACGGATACATCGCCATAAAATCGCAAGTAGCTTCAAGTATTCGTTTTAACTTATCGCCTTATAAGCATAAACTGAGTGCAAAAGATAAAAAAAACTGTTCGATATGTTGAAAATTACATATGTGGTCTCCCTTTCTGTCCCGTGGCATGGGAAAGTGTGTCTCCTTTAGAAAGTTTAGACTCTAAGCTTTTAGAATTGTACGAACAGACCAAGAGTGCCACTCAGTACCTAGTTGCTTACAAAGGTGGTTGTGTGGAAAAGAAACGCCTAGATGCATTGAATATTCCGAATATCAACTTGGAACAATACGGGTGTCCCAAATTCGATGTACTATGTGCACTAAGTAGTAACAAAAAGATCCAAAAACTATCATGTGGTCATCACAAAAATAATTTGCATTGCCCCAAAGCTGAGGTGATGGCATTTAATAATTGGCTCGTCGTAAACATGTGTCTCTTAAAAAATGCAAGTATGTAAAAATAAGTTCTTTTTTACTACAATGTATTAGTTTTGTAAAATATATGAATCAATGTTTTTTTCTATTAAAAAGTGTTCTAATTTACTTTGTTTCCATGTGACTTCCTTCAATCTGTTTAAGAAGTGTCTCTGTTTTTTCTTGCATTGTTGTTTTGAGAATACATAGAATTCAGATTTAATCCAATATGTCAGCAATATTTGTTCATTTTAAAATTCACACTAATATTTAAAATTTCAGTTATTATTTAATTTTACTCATGTGTAAAACTATCAGCGGTGTGCGTAAATATTTAGATTATGCATTAAATATCAAGAAAAGGCAGAAGTTAATTTGCTTAGCAGTACAGATGTGCACACATTATTTTTAAAAACAGAAAACTCACATGCTATCCACTTTAACGTAGTAATGAATTAGATGTAAATTAAGAGAACAATATGAAGTATCTTGTAAAATACTTTATAGCTTCGTACAGTATTGGAATTTTGCTCTGCAATTTAAACTGCACAATATGCATAAGGTTTTCAAATAAAAGGAAGTTCATATTTAGTAAAATGTGTGGTTTGCAAAAGCATAAAAGAAAAAGGACATTTAATTTAGAACTTCAAGGACAAATGGTTTTAATAAACTATTTTTCACGACTTCAAATGTGCAAGGAAACATGGTATGGGTCTTGCAAAGTTTCAAATTAATGTATAAAATATTTTTACTCTTACATGTTTTTTAGTATTGTTTTTTTTTACTATGCATAAAACACACTTTAAGAATCAAACTTTTAAAAAATGTCTTAATTGTAAAATTAAAAATAAAAAGCAAATTGCATTTAAATGTTTGTAATAATATTTAAAGTATATATATTTTTTCAATTGTTAAACGTTTTTTAAAAATCTTCAATGTAATAATAATATGTGTAATAGTATCTAATATATAATTAAGAGTAAAAGCATCTAATTTTTAAAAATATAAATCCTTATATTTCATCCAAAAACAGTTTGTAAATCTGTATAATAAAAATTAAATCACTAAAATTTAGGAAGATTTATTTAAAAAATATGCAAGGAAAGATTAATTAAAAAATAACAGTTGGTTTAGATTTTATAGCATAAATGATTTCAATACAATTACAACTTATTCAAAATGTGTACGTTCATGGTACGGGTCTTGTAAAGTTTTCAAAAGTTTACTCTTACTTAAGTGTGTACAATACTTAAAACAAAATTTCTGCATTTAAAATATGTGCTATAACATTTAATGTATAATTAATTTTTGAGTAAAAACATCTAACTTAAAAACATAAATCTTTATGGCAAAGAAAAATTTCATTTCAGATCTTGCATTTTAAAAACAATTTATAAAATTATGTAATAAAAAAGTCCTAAGTACAGTATATGTGGTAAGACACGCTAAAAAAAATTTATTTAAAACCAACAAGATATAAGCATTTATAAAAATACTATTCAGAAAGACAAAGATAAATTCCAACGTTGTCCAAATATCGTCTAGTGTACGACACTGAATTCTAGTTCGGGGGCACATAAGTGGTTTATCGCTGCTTTATACAAGAATTTTACGAAACGTTAAGTTTATTCTAGGCCATAATGCATCCCCACGGGGCAAGCTGTGAAACCAAAATTGGTTTGTTGGATACTTCATCACAAGCAAGCTTCCATTTTCCAGAACAATTTTTAGAGAATTGTAGTTCTTTCTAGAAAACACAAATTACCTTTTCTGTCCAAATGAAACAGACGCTATGGGTGCATTAAGATCCAAGTCCTTCTCATTGTCTTTATGGGCACCTATACAGTCCTTACCATCTTTATAACGGTTCACCAACACAAAATTAAATCTTGTGCCAATTATTCGTTCCACTTCTGCCTTTATTTCCAATAGTAAAGGAGACCAAGGCTTGGCTGCAATACAAGATCCGCTAAAGGCATAGCTTATTCCTACGTCTCCATATGCTACAAGTTGCCGAGGCACAGTACATTTTTTACCATAAATTTCAATAGTAGTTTCCTCTTTCTTTAAGTACGTTAATTCGTTTTCCAATCGACAAAAATATGCCCAGCCTTCACAATCTGTAAACAGTTTACCATACTCATAACATAAAGAATCTTTACAATATTTCTGCAAACACAGTTCTTTGTCTGCACGCATTTTCTTTGCAGGTCTAATGTCCTTAGAATCCATGATTTATTTAAAAACAGTAAAAAAGGGCAGAAAAACCCCAAAACAAGATGCAAAGTAATTCAAAGACCCAAGATGCTCCAACTATGCTTTAAAAAGTCTCTTATTATCAAATAGTTTCTATCGTTATCTGTGACTCGGTGTTTAACTCCGTTCCTTCTGTTATCTTAATTAACTTACACGTGCAAAAACAAACCTTAGTCATATTCTCACAAGTTCCAGAGGCTTCTAATAATATCAATCTTATACGGTTCCTTGCCATCGCTTATAATATGTATACTATAAATCTTTGGTTAGTTACTTCTTATTTACCTAAAAATGTAATGTTTCATACACCGTTATGCCTGTGTGTCCTATTCATATCTCAAAGTCCTCCCCTCAAATTGTAATAATAATAATAATTTTCCCTACAAAACGTTCACCCTTAAACATTCACATTTTCTTCAAGCTCATGTTGTATATAAATTCATTAAAATATAAAAAAGGTTTCCGTATTATAAATTCTATCTTACATGTAGTGTTCATACGCTTAAAATCTTCGCATATATTGGTTGGCCTCAATTACTTATGTTCCGAGTTCCAACGTTAGAGTATTAAGATAATCCCTTCGTCACTATTTCATAGCTAAAACCCCTATAGAAAGTTCCAGTTCGGGCATGTCATATGTGATTCATTGGCATGATGTAGTTTCATTTGCTTTTCTCACAATCAGAAAAACAACACCATTCTCCTAAATAGCAATGCGTTTAAAAGCTTTCTCATTTACTTAAGCTCGTATCCTATCGGTGACTACGTGTTTAACTCCTTCTGTTATCTTAATTAACCTACACATAAATCCTTAGTCATATTGTCACAAGTTCCAGAGTCTTCTATATATATTCTGATACTTTTCCTGTCATTACATACAATTCGCATACTTTAAAATCTTGGTAATAAACTTGTTATATAGCTAAGGTTTATAAATTCAACTTTATTTGTTTTTATATTCATATTCATTCTTCATAAGGGCACTATTCTCAATGAGAAAAAAAACACATACTTTCACTCCCTTAAGCTGTAAATTCACGAGTTAGTATTCTATATGTATTATACAAAGTAGGTAATCGTGGTCGAACGGTTAAAGTGCTTGTGTAAAACGGGCGGCCGCGATTACCTTTTGCCGGGTTCAAATCTGTCTTTATAAAATTTTCTTAAAAAAAAATTCTCCAGTCTAAAGTATCAAGCTACAAGTCTAGAGCTAGAAAATAAATCTTTTAAAACTAATTGTTACTTCTTCCACCACCAGATGGCTGTACCACAATTGTTCAAACCATTTTCTAAACATAGCACATTCCCAGAATGAATGACAAAAATAAGAAAGTTCCTTAGATTAACTTCTTTTAAAATCACTAGATGGCATCACCAGTCCAACACACTTACAACTAATTGGAAAATAAAAATTAATTATTCATCAAATAAAACCAAGTCCCATAACGCATTCCTAGTATTAAGAAAAAGCAAACACTACATTAATTCACCACCTATAGTTAACTCTCTTACAGCCTAACGGATAACGCACTGCACTACAGATCCCATGGTCCCCAGTTCGAATCCACGAAATTCCTTTTTAATTCAAAATAATAGGGTTTCTCATTTCCCCACCAGATGGAGCTACTTTTGATTCATTACCATGGCAACACAACAACGCCATCTTTACAACGACGTCACCACCTCAAAGCCCACTTATCAGCAAATCTCCCCAACTCCTTATCAGCAGTCAACCCCCAACTCCTTATCAGCAGTCAACTCCTTATCAAACGGCGGCCATCTTGGAAAAGGCGGTATAGTGGCCCATATACTACTCATATCATACGACAAACAATGTTTGTATCAAAGTGTACTTAACTAAAAAAAGGGAAAAGAAAGTAGATGACCTTGGGAAGTTCATTTGTAGGAAGGTATAAGCTCGTCCAGAGAAAAAGCCTGTCGTATTCAAAATTTTCTATGGCGACTGTCATAGATAATAATTTATTTCGCCAACTCGTAATTACAGCTATCGCATTTCGCATCGAACGATAAAATCGTGGCCAGAAACGACACTGAAAGACGCCAACTTTGGAACGCATAATTTTTATTTAACTTACCCCCACTCTCCTAACTTCTACAACACGTTAGCGAAAGGACATTTGAGGCCACAACACATTTCACGTGAACCAGCCCCAACACACTAACCCAACGGTGCATGGTTGGACCGAGTTTCGAACTCGCGACCCTCCGGTTGCTAATCCGTTACTCTACCAACTGGATTACCGCGGCCCCCAGACTATAAGGAAACCGCAAGTAAGGAAACCGGTTAATGATGTTTCCCGGAATTGTTCTCCCAAAGGTCTTCCGATCCAACTTACTTGCGTATGTCGTCTAGGTCTGGGTCCTCTAGCAGCACCCTCGCCCGCCTCTGACCCTTGACGATGGTCTCGATGTAGGGCAGGTCCTTCTCCAGGTAGATGTTCAGGCACACGTGGAGCTCTCGAGAGTTGGGGTGGCAGCTCTGCACCACCACGAAAACACCTGTGGACAGAGAATGTGCCACCATCAGTCCGCCTTAACCTCCTTCACACAAAAAGGGAATTATCTTGTAGATTATCTAAACTCTCTTTCCCATTGGTACAATATCGGGAATCTTCCAATCGGGTTCAGCTTCAATGATAGGGCTCGTTCGTAATGGTAATGGTATTTAATTAACATCGTACTAGAGCAACACAACGGGCTAGTGCCGACGGTCCGGGATCAATCCCAGAGAATGGTCCGAGGATAACACCGCGTAATTTTGAACCACGGTCAGATGATGAGGCAACACCTGAGCTGGTACCCCACTCAGTTCTCCATACTTCCACGCCATGGCAACGTGAGGACATTTTAGACCACGACGGATTTAATGTGCACCAGCCCCCTTTGTACACGACGGTCTTTGGTTGGATTCGAACTTGCAACAATCCGGTTTCTAGTTCGTTACTTTTCAATAGGGAAACTGCGGCCCAGGGCACGTTCGTAAACCCGAAAAAATCGCACCGGTCGTACGAGTTATTCGCACCAATCGCTCCAGAGGTCAGTTTTTCTCATGTGAAAAACTAGCCGTTTCATGTCACTAGAAACGAAAAAAAATTGTATGAAACGAACTGAGATTGTGCTGAGTTTTGTCAGTTCAGAAGTGGGGCAGGTAGGTGTGAATGTTGTAATGCATCTCTATTCATGGTTTTGGCTCATTGTCAGATTGAATTTATCAACACAAATTGCCAATTACATGGCGGGACTGAGAAAACCTAATCGTTCCAAAATTCAACTTCAGAACTGCTGAAACGTAGGTCACGTGACGGATTATTTTCTAGTTTGCACTTTTTTCAGAGTTGTTTACGAACGCAGCCATAGTAGCTTCCCTCGGTGGAATGGTTATTTTTAAGAATACAACTTTTGCAAAAAGGTAAGCTTTACTTCTGTAATACGTAAGTTTCATTTCCCATGAATTTCAATTCTATTTAAAAAGTTTGTTTTGTAAACAATTATTTTTACACTTGATTTTACCGAAAAGGGCGGATACCATAATTAGTGTCATTTGATCATCCGCCTTTTTCTGAGTTGTTGAGAGAGAATACTATATTATATTTAGCTTTTTAACTTTCAGTTAAAAAGTGTAATTTTTATAAGGGATAAGAATTATTTAAGTAGAAAATATTCCAATTATTGGATGCAACATTAAGAAGCGCCTCATGCAACCCGTTGCCATCCCTTACGAAAAATCTCTATGGTATTTTGTTAAGGTTTCTACAGAATGTGGTCCAAAATCCTACATAATTATAACCAGTTTTTCTATAAACTCTATGAAATAACCTCTATAGACTACAGAAGTTCATTTATTTCATTTCACAACTTTACTTTTCTATAGAACTTCTCTATAGAATTCTATAGAAATACATTTCTATAGAATCAGAGCTCGTTTTCTTTCTAGAACTTTTCTATAGAAACGTAATTTCGTTTCTCCATAGAAATCTCTATAGAATTCTATGGAACTCTAATTTTTTTTAGTAATGGCAACGGGGCAGAATCGTATTCATCGATCATCACGGAAAATGTTTTTGAATAGTAAAGTCAAAATGGTTTCCAAGTTCAAAAGTTCCAAATTTTTTCATTATGTTTATAACAAAATATGTTTTGGAAAAGTCTACAGTTGTGCAAGTGGAACACCGAGAGATTGGAATACATATTTCTACTTCATGATGAGCATTGTTGAGGATGATCAATCTTGTGTTAAATCTGACAAGTTCTAACTAATCACTCTAACCAATCACAAGAAAGGAATGGACCATGATGTATTTCTTACCTGCTATGAAAAAGGCCGAAAGAACAGCTGGAAATAACTTTTCGGGAAACTGGACAGATGCCATTACGCTGTTCGTCCTTCAAGCACGTTCGTGAATGATTCAAAGACCAAACGATTTGAGGAATTTCAGAGCCCAAAGTGGCAGCAGACGTGGACGAAAATAATTCCGAAGTGCCGGACTGAGTGATTTCATTTCCGCGTCCGTTTCCTGACTTGTATCGTGGATAAAGACATCCTTGTTTTGACCGTATTTTTTTCTTGCGTAGGGTTGCAATTTCATTCATCCATTCACGACAGCAATCTTCTTTCGTCTGTGGTTTCATCAGTTGTCTCATTCCAATTCAGTTCGTTGAAATCAAAGAAAGATCCTCGCATCTGCCAATGCAGGCCCACCTCATATGGCGTCGTCGGGTCACTTGCTGTGTTTTGTATTGCAATTTGCAGTCTCTGATAAGATTAAAACTTTCAAAAAAGCCTTTGGTACAACTTTGATCTACGCATACTTTTGAGGCAAAGCTTTTGGCGAATTTTTTCGCTCACTTTTTGTAGGGAGTTTTGGCAGTTAAAAGCAACCCATCTTTATTAGGATTATTCCCGCTTTTATGGTAACCTCGGCAAGCGGAAAGTTTTAATTTTCATTTCGATTATTCTAGAATGTTCTTTTCATTTCCGTTAAATTATCAGGCCGCTGTAGCCGGGTTGGAAGAGTAACGGATTAGCAACCGGAGGGTTGCGAGTTCGAATCCAACCAAACACCTTCGTGTACAAAGGGGGCTGGTGCACGTTAAATCCGTCGTATCCTCAAATGTCCTCACGTTGACGTAGTGTGGAAATTTGGAGAGTGGTGTGCCAGCTCAAGTGTTGCCTCGTCATCTGGCCGTAGTTCAAAATTACGTGGTGTTGGCCTCGCTACTTTCCCTTAGGGATTGATCTTGAACCGTCGCCAATTGTCTGTTGGGTACATCTCATACTTTTAAACCACGGTCAGATGACGAGGACAACACCTCATAATTTTAAACCATGGTCAGATGAGAAGGTCAACACCTGAGCTGGCACACCCCACTCTCTATACTAGCACACCACACCAACATGAGGATATTTGAGGCCCCGACAGATTTAACATGCACCAGCCCCAAAGTACACGACGGTCTTTGGTTGGATTTAGTTTCGAAATTGCAACCCTTGAATTGCTAATCCGTTACTCTTCCAACTGGGCCACTGCTGCCCCAAATATTTTTAGGTACTATTAAAATGCAGACAATAAAAAATTTTACTCAACAAAGCATTCAGAAATTTACATTATAATTTTAATTGCAAAATGTTTGTTTCTTCATCTGGTTAAAATGATGAGAAGGGTTGTTTCTGAGTGGTGTTCAGACAGCACTGAAAGTAGAGTTCCCATTCTTCTAAATAAAAAATGCAAGTTCTTTTCAAAGTGAAATATCGCGAAACGCGTTTTCCAAGAACTTCATTTTGTTAATGACACATGCATTTTTAAAAGACTAAATCTAATTGAAACATGACTAGAAAATTGAAATTCAATGCAATAACATTTTTACATAATTCAACTTAACAGAAAAGTAATGTGTTCGATTTTTTACGTAAAATTAAAACAATACAAAATTACTTTCAATAATATTCGAGTAGTTATTAGAAATTACGTTGCCAACTGGAGATAGTTGCAAAATATGTAAACAGTCGTAAATCTATCCTACAATCATTTGTGTGAACCGTGCTTTTGAATTTAATCGCTTTATTTTAAGTCTGTTAGGAGCAGCGCCATAGGTGTGCCCCTGCACCAAAACAGAATATCAGAAAAAACTACCTTTATTTCCTCCGGTGGGTCGAAAGGTCTGAATCGACCTAATTTCACCGAAGGTATCAACACTTGACAGAACGCGATGTCTGAGTCCTCGTTCACCGACAAAAGCTCCAGGATTCTTCCTTTGGACGCGGCGATTTCTTGTTCCGAGCTAGAAAAATTTGCGCGTACAGCTGTATGTAGCGCCTCGTCCGGTGACAACAGCCCTTAGAGCGTTTTTTGGTACACTTTTAGTAGCAAGTTATGGCAGGTGAAGGTAACCCATCTTTATTAGGTTTTCCTGTTTTTATGGCAATCTTGGCAAGAGGAAACTTTAAATTTTCATTTTGAATATTCTAGAATGTTCTTTTCATTTCCATTAAATTGTCCTTGGATTTCATTGGTTCTTTTAATTTTTTCCCAATTCTTTTCCGTTTAATGTATGGAAGAATTCAAACGTTTAGTTTGATTTTAGTCATGGTCCAGTCAGTCGCATCAGGTTGTTTTGTTTCTTACTATTTTCTTTTGAAAAGCGTCACCTTTTTGTATTTTAACATGCTTTCTCTATTTAGTATCGTTGATAAATATCAGGGTATTCTTTTGCAAAATTTGAAGTTTAATTTTTCTGGTGGTAGGCAAACTTTAGGAAATAGGGTGGCTAATCGTTACTTTTGTTTTGAATTATGTCAGGATAAGCAGCTTTGTTTTGGATTTCCTTAAGAAATTTTTTTTCAAAGTCCTGCATTTTCCGCAAAAGCTTATTACTTTCAGTTTAAAAATTATTTTTTGTAAGATTTCTTTCCTTGGCGACATAAAAAATTCGCCAAAAAACGCACCAAGGGGCGTTGCCACCGGGCTGTACCGATTTCCGACAACTGCATGCGTAATTCCGGTAGCCTTTTGGAAGGTGAGATTATAATACATCTTTTTGGTAAAATAAACGCAAAAACTTTATTCGAGTGACTGACAGCAGTGTTAACAGACATTCCAAATCACCTCTTTTTGACAAAACTAATAGAGGAGAAAAAGACGTTTGTATTAATATTGAAAAAACAAGCCATCTTTGCGGCTTACTTAATTGCAGTACATATACAATTCAGATTCGTGCGCTAGAGGTAGAAATAAATAATGCAAAAAATTATTTCTTCAAACCACAATTTAAATCCAAACTCACGCTGATTTGTTTACACTTTCAGTCAGACAGCATTCTTCTTTCCATTCCATTTCTTTATTGCTTGTTAAAACTAGTGTCCTGTTGCTTTAAATGTCATCTGACCGTGGTTCAAAATTACGTGGTGTTTCTCTCGGATCTTTCCCTTTGGGATTGATCCCGGACCGTCACCAATAGCCCGTTGTGTTGCTCCAGTGTGACGTTATTTTAATACCCACCTACTTGTTGCTTTAAAACTTTAATTCTACCAATCTTATTCCAGCTAACTAGAAAAATTATTATAATTTTTTTAATTTCTGGAATACAAAATAATATATTCCTCGAATATATTGACAGAAAATCGGTATATTAATGCATTGCGAGAGATAGGTACGTAGTTAATGAACGTCGCACTGGAGCAAAACATTGGGCTATATTGGCGATGGTTTGGGATCCACCCCCGATCCGAGGACTACACCACATAATTTTGAACCACCCCTGCACGTAATGTTGTGTACCCCTTAATTGCTAGAAATTCAAAAATGTCGCTACATAATAAAATGCTCATATATAAAACTATGCTCAGCCCAGTGGTTAGTTACGCCTGTCAGGTCTGGGGATATGCAGCTAAGACTCACATAAACAAACTTGAAGCACTCCAAAATTCTACCCTCCGTATCATTATGGACAGCCCACGGTAATACTGAAATACCAAAATAAAAGAAGAACTACGAAATTTTAGAACTTAAAGAATTTTTGTCAAAATTAGCAAAACTTTCTTCCGCCCCCTTCGTTGAATGAAAACTCGGCTGTAGCGCAGATCCCCAGATATGACCATCGTCTACCAATTAACAAAAACAGAGCAATGTAAAATTCAATATTTTGTTATAAAAAATGTGTGATACCATCTTCAATACATGCTGTTTCGAATGTTTCATTTAAATATATACATATGCGTCTTCAGAAAACATAACATAAGTATAACCCCTTAATGAAACCCTTCCAGGTCGATTGAATCGATGTCTAGTGTTTGGTACCGCTTGGTTAATTAGGGATCTTCCGTAAAAACCTTCCAGGCCACGAGTAAACGAGGGGAAACATTTGTATCATTCACTAGTGTAAAAATAGATGAGACTTCGATAATGTTTAACCCTCCTCGTGGGAATCTCGACGTCTTTAGCAAACCTGACCAGATCGTGATGGACGAAATATCTCGTCGTTACAAGAAAACTTTCCAAATCTTGATCTCATCATGATTAAAAAATCAGCAATATCTAGATGAAGAGATATATCGTCATTAGCGAAATTAGTCAGATCGTGATGGACGAAATATCTCGTCGAAACCATTTTGAGGGTTAATAGCACAAGACAGAATTCCAATAAAGTAGCTATTGACCTTTTTCTCACTTGTTCTAATTATTTAAAGTAATTTTTACAGCTCTAAAATTTGTAGCATTTTGACTAAGGTTTCATGTGTGTATCTTAAAAAAACGTTTGGCAATTGATATGCAGTTTTAGTTTTAAGTTGATATTGGGTAGGGTAAGTTAGTAGTGTTTGGCAACCCTCCGGTTGCTAGTTCGAATCCAGCCAAACACCGTCGTGTACAAGAGATGTGGCAAGCGATTTTAAAATCCATTGAGTGGTTCGGGAGTTACATCCTACGAAAGTTGCCAACTCGGGGCAAAAAAAGCATTGAAAATCGCACTTTTACCGATTTCTCCCGTTTAAATTGTCGGAAAGAAATTGGTATTGAAAAAGTGGCTGGTGCACAATAAATCTGTCGTGGCCTCAAATATCCTCACGTTGGCGTGGTGTGGGTTGACGGTTCAGGTGTTGCCTCGTCGACTGACTGGTTTAAAATTACGTGGTGTTGTCCTCGGTCTTTCCCTTTCGGATTGATCCTGGTCCGTCACCAATAGCCCGTTGTGTTGCTCCAGTGTGACGTTAATTAAAATACCTACTTACCTACCCGGCGCTCCATCTGTATGTAAAACTATCTGAACTGATAATAAATTTCAAATGTAACTGTGGTATATTATTTAACTGTGGTAAATATTTGGTACAGTTTTGATTCAGACTTTTTGTTGCAACTTGGTACCGAAAAAATATTTGATATAAAGACTTGTTTGCAGCAACGCTTTTGGTGTGTTTTATAACGTGCTTTTTATATCGCCAAAAAAGAATTTCTTTGACAAAACAACGTTTTAGGCTTCGTGAAAAATAATTAAATTAAAAAATCAACGAAAATAATTCTAAAAATGAAAGAAATCCACACAACTGATTATTCTTGCTACTAGATAATTATTTACTTAAATGAAAAATCTACTTCATCTGGAAGAAAAGAATAGAAGTTTGTTCAGGTTAAATAATTTGTTTGTTTTAAATCTAAATAAAAAGTCAACCAATCTATATAATATGAATGTTATAAAAGATCACATTATTTCTGGCAAACTAAAGTTATTTAGGCATTTTATTTACAAAAATTAATAAAAGGTATTCAAATAATTGCGAAGTTGCCATAATTCTAATAAAGCGGGGTTGCCTTTGCCTGCCACAACTCGATACAAAAAGCACGCCAATAGAATCTTTGTATCAAAGTTATACTAAATACTTAAGTTGTGCGATTTTAGACTCTCATAAAGCTAGTTTGGAAATAAAAACAAATTGGAACTGAAAAGTATAATGCTATTTATTAAAATGAAGTGACAAATATTTTTTTGTACAAAAACACACTAGATTGCTTGCTATTATTAGTAATTAATATCAACCAAATCAATAAAATTAAAAATAATCCCTAATGAGAATGATGAGCGTGGTGTGCTATTAATTTGTCTATATCAGGCTCTATTTTCGTCAGCAGTATCCTTAAATCTCCACGGTCCACAATCTGTTACCTTTTTAGTTAACCCTCCTGGTGGTTGTTTCGACGAGGTATATCGTCATTAGCAAAGCTGACCAAATCTTGATACCTCGTCATTAGAAGAAAACTGACCAGATCTTGACCATCATCAAAGAATTCGCAATTCTTGATGACGGGATATCACGTCATTAGAAAAATTGGTCATATTTTGATGGACGAGATATCACGTCGAAACCACTTGAAGGGTAAAACCATTGTTAGGCAAAAAAAAAACTTCTTAGCATCTTTTTGACAACTCTTGCAACTCAACGCGCTCCCCATTGACCCCGAGCCTAGCATCAAAACGAAGATTCCTTCAGGGTTCAGTTTAGGAAAGTGTGTCATTGTCGGGGGTGGGCCGGTAGAAGGTGATAGGATGGTTGGTTAGTTGGTTGATTTGGGTTTTATGGCGCAAGGTTCAGTATTAGACAATCTGCGCCAAACAAGATGAAATAACAAGTGTGCTATTTCGCAAAATCGAGCCAAACCAGCAATAAAAAGTACATTAAAAAAGAGTATAAAATGTATTACGAGGTGAAATTAAATTTAATCAAGATATGGAAAGCATAGGATTACTATAAATTGCCATAATTATTATAAATTGTATAAAAATCAGATGATGTGGATTGATTTCTTAAAACATGTTGACCAGCAATAAGGTGTATAGTACAGGAGATATGATTAATAAATAGTTGCGAATAGTAAAAATATCAAATGAAGTTTAAAAAGAATAAGTCATTTAAAAATGAGATTTGAATGGGGATTTTCCCCAATCAAATCTTATGTTAAAATATGTGTATTAAAATATTTATGACGGTGATGATTAAAAGATGGACAGTCAATTAAAATATGATGAATTGTAAAAAGAGCCAAACACACGTCACACACAGGGGCGTGATGGGATGGAAGAAGTATTCCAGCCCGCTGGTATAGGTGGAGTCGTAGCACCAGCTCTTGAGCCACACCTCTATTAGGCTGCCGTAGATCCTGGCCGATTCCTCGCCGCAGCCCACGTCCATGAGTCGGCTTTGCAGGCAGGGCCTGTAGGCGTCCATGGCAGGGCAGGCGTCCTCGGACGAGACCTGCATCCGCATGATCTCCTTCCACGTGCGCAGCCAATAGAAGCCGGAAACGGAGCAGTTGGCGATCTGGTGACGCACCCTGCTCAGGCAGTCTGTGTTCATCAGCAGATCTACAAAGGGGAAGGCAACAGGTGAATCGAAGACACTCGGCAGGTGTTTTAAGACTCTGACTGCCTAGCCTACCTTGAGTATGTAATGCTACTCGAGAGGCGGTCGGGAGGACCCTTGTGTGGCCCCGCAAGGTCCTCAGAGCTTTTAACCCAACTCGACTATCAAAATACATTTGATTCATATAAAACAGGTTACCAAGATATAAACAAGATCTGAAGACAAGTCAAAATTAAAAGGACGTCTACATCTTGTAGACCAAATAAAAATACATGAACAATGCACTAAATGTAACTAATAATCTATACATATAAAGCAGAGTTGGCGTCTGTCTGACTGTATGTTCTCTATTCAAATCGACACCTTTTGTCCAATCCACACCAAATTTGGTACACTTATACTTTGGAACCCCCTTTCTCTTTAACCTAGGTTTGCAAAGGGGGCTAAATTGCCATAGGAAAACATTGAGCATAAAACGATTGCGGTACGCAACTCAGTCTGTTTTACCAGTATTGATCGAAAATAAAATTTTCTAATAAAATTGTTTTACCAGTATTGCTCGAAGAACAATTTTTTTCTGAAACGTTATATTTAAACAATTGAATTGAAACAATGAAAAATGGACATTTAAATACATAATTTTACAGGACGTGCGTTTTGTAATGGAACACGAAAAGCCAAAACTAAAAACCCATTGATGATAAAAGCGTAATTTTGCAATTCGGTATCTGGCAATGCCAGAATTAATGTTTTATTTTATAAATTAGATTTAGAATTCCGTGTTTGTATTTGAGTTAAGACAGAAATGTTGCAGACATATTTGATCATTTCTGTTTTGTAAATTTGTGTGTTCTTTTTGTAAATAATTCATTATCGTCTATCAATATTTTTCAAGCGTCTTTTTCGAATTTCTCTATTTCAGAATATTCTCATGACGTCGAAATTCGATACGCTTGCTCAGATCTTTGGTTTTTCAGAATTCTACATTTTTCAATGACCAGAATTTCGTTTCTGTTTGTATTTATGTGTTCCATTACTTTCCATATTACAGATATATTATTTAGGAATTAAATTTTAATGAATTATTTTTATTTTCTGCCAAATACCACTAGACATGGGTAATTTCTTGGTTGTGCATATATGTATATTTCGACAAACTTTCCCACCTAGGAAAAATCTTTTATAGTTTGTCTTATAAATGGCGATGAATATGAAATGGATTATATGGATGGATATATCATGCATACATATTTGCGTCCAAAATAAATTGTAGAAGTTATGAAAAAGTAAAACGATGCTAAAAATTATTTTGCGTACATTTAAATGATGCTTATATTTCTCTATGAAATAGAAGTGATTATTGTGATCACTTTTCAATCAACATTTAACCAATTCAACACGACCAACGCCGAGTAATTCTGCTAGTAACAATTAAAACAGATTACAAAAATAAACAAGATCCGAAGTCCAGTCAAAATGACAAAGGCCGTCTACATCTTGAAACCAAATAAAATACATACATGAACAATGTACTAAATGTAACTACTGATAACGACAACTAAATTATTGAAATGAACAAGTTGGTAGTCACTTAACCCTCCTGGACCTAGTGCCTTCGGGTCTGCAATGTTAAAATAGTCAGCCTTTTGTGGATGGTTGTGACATTTCCTCAACGTACCAATGAGAAAGGGGGCTCCTAAGCGATGATTTCTCGTCAACGGCTACCTTCCCAACCTCGAATCGCCAAAGCATAGAGCCAATTCTTTTCATTTTCTTTGACATCCGCAGAGGTGAATAGATGTGAGCTCTAGGTAGAAATATCATGAAGCTGCGAGTATATGCTCAATCTATCTCATCAGAATGTCGATGATATAGCACAGTAAATAAAGCTCTTACCATCTTCGACTTTTGGAATCGTGATTCATATTTCCTTATCCTCCAAAACCTCAGAGGCGCACAGAAGACAGCTCTCACACTCAGGAAGGAAAACAACGCTCATATCCGTTCACGCTCTGAATGTCAGATGAAAGAATGACTATGTTTGACGATACGAGGTTGGGAAGGGTAGCCGTTGACGAGAAATCATCGCTTAGGAGCCCCCTTTCTCATTGGTACGTTGAGGAAATGTCTCAACCATCCACAAAAGGCTGACTATTTTAACATTGCAGACCCGAAGCATCGACATTTCAATGAAATAGATAAAGAATGTGGTAGGTAGGTAGCTAATCAATAATCAATAAAACGGGCTATTGGCTCGGTCCGGCATGAATCCCTAGGAGCATGTGGACGGAGTCGCTGTCGTACGATTTCTGAAGGGTAAATCACGAGGGCTTACGATTGGCTATCGAAGCGCACACTAGTGATTTTGATCATGGTGGATAATCAATTTAGTTTATCGATAATTTGGGATTCATGCTTTTGCTTCACAACCACGTGACAGATCTGCAAACCGAACAGTAATGGAAATTAACATCGCACTGAAGCAACACAACGGGCTATTGTCGTCGGTCTGGGATCCATCCAGAAGGGAAAGATCTGAAGAAAACAACACCACTGCATTTTGAACCACAGTCAGATGACTATGTCATCCCCTGTGTTGGCACCCCACTCTCCAAACTTCCACACCCCTCCAATGTGAGGACATTCGATGTTATGACAGATTTAACGTGCACCAGCTCCCGACGGTTTTGGGTTGGACCGAGTTTCGAACTCGCAACCCTCCGACGAAACGTTTTTGTTGTGGAACATGTCTTGTTGGCTATATCCAATTCAAAAAGCAGATGTAGTCACGTGACAAAATTACTTATTTATTTTTCCTACGTCAGGAAAAGTCCAGGAACCATAATTTCCTACGGGCAGCCCAGTACAAATTAGCCCGGCTAAAAAAGTCCTCAACTAAGATATGATCGTCAGATAAAATAGAACAAGATAAAAGACGACTAAAATCATAAAGCTACCCGTCGAACAAAAGGGGCAGTCAGGAGAAGCATGCACACCAATGCGGTGTAAGTGTCCTCTTAAAAAGTCGTGTCCAGTTAAAGTACTTATATGAACCAAGGAAATAGTAACAGCTAAGGGGTGTGAACTTAAATTAGGGCGGAGTTACGTTAAGAAGTTAGAAATTGAAAATTTGAGGTTAAATTTAACAATTAAGTATGGCTCTTGGCAGTTTGGGATTAATTCTGAATGACCTGAAGACGCTAGTGTCCTTTGTGTAGAAGTGAGAGGAATACCTTTGATGTTGTCGGTGCTGTTGCCGCACAGGTAGGCGTGCGTGGCGTTCAGGAGGTTCATCAGCCTGGAGTACCGTTCCAACTGCCAGTAGGTGTCGCACTCCCCCAGCAGCTTACTGTAGCACTCGTAGAGGCTGGTCACGTGCCTGTAGGAACACTCGAGATTCAACTTTTTTCAAAACACACTCTTTCAACAACGAATAGAGGACAAATCAGTCTAACGTCATGCTCCGGATGCTCGCGACTGGTAGGTTTCAGACTGTTAGGAGGGTTTCCGACTGTTAACCCTCCTGGAGGTTGTCTCAACGAGGCATCTCGTCATTAGCAAAACTGACCAGATCTTGATGGACGAGATATCTCATCCTTTGAAAAAAAGGGACCTGATCTTGATCTCGTCATCATAAAATAAACGGCAATATCTTCATTCGGAATTCAATCAATATTCTGAATGCGGGTTAAATCAAATTTGCTATGAATTTCGCTTTAAATTGCATTGCACGATGTCGTTTTAACGCTCCTGGTGGTTGTCCTCGATGACGCATCTCGTCATTAACAAAACTGACCAGATGGACACGATGTATCGCCATTAGAAGAAAACTGACCAGATCTTGAAATCGTCATAAAAACGTTTGAAATATCTTGATGACGAAATATCTCGTCATTAGCAAAATTGGTCAAATCTTGATGGTCGAGATATCGTGTCGAAACCACTTGGAGGGTTAAGTTTACTCGATCTTTTTTAGCTGATATTTTACAGAAATAAACAATTTGCTTGAGACCAAAAATTCAGTTCCGTCTCATTGTCTCCAATTTGAAACTTTACAATTGCTTCGTTTTGGCATGCCGCTCAAATACCCGAAGAGTAACGTCAGGAATGTGCATGCATGCTCTCCCTTTAGTAAGGGCCCGAATCAACTGAAACGTGATCGTTCGATTGAAAGCACTACGATCGAGTCTTATTTTGGAATACATTTCCCCGTCTAAATACGATCGAGACTGTTAGGGTTACCGCAGTAGTAAGATGATTGCTCAAATGGTTGTGACGTCACATGATCGCCAATTGACCAATAAGAGAACGTGAAGTTGCGTCATGTCTGTTTACCTTACTTTTGGCGTTTCAGTTAGTCGCTCTGAAAGTTCTACGAACGACATTGTGTAAGTTGGTAAACAAATTTCTCAATTTCACACTCCCGATTCTAAGAATTAACTATATTTTCACGATCTCATAATTTCAATCCACCTTTTTTCAACAATTATAGAATGAGCAAAGAAAGCGAAGTTTTGGGTTGCCGACCTAGGAAGTTCGCCCGGATCTCGTGAGCGGAAAACTGGTGCTTATGCCACTTTAACCGAACAGCGGCAAGGATAAAACAAAGTGGCCGTCGAGCTAAATGCTTGCGGGTCTGGGAGAATCCAAAGGATTTCCTGGAACTCATAAACATCGAGAAATTCTCCTTGAAAGATGAATGCTATCCGCCATTCCAGAATAAATGTAAACAGAAAATGATCGCATCGAGCGAACTCGCGACGCGGAGAGGAGTAGAATATCCTCGATCAGTGAATCGAGTATACACGATCGAGTCGTTTCAGTTGCATCGAAATATCGGCGTTAAGCCACGACCCATCTAGGTCTCAAGACGAAATGATCGAGAAATGTTGCAGTTGAATCTGGCCTTAAGTGTTGACACTTTTGCAGTGGCAATGAATTGCAACGTTTACAACTACATGCTGTTGGTAAAGAACCTTCGAGTTTGGTCATTCTAGGTGGACGGTTGTTGCATATTGCATATTGTTGAGTTACTACAAAAAGCAAGATAACTCAATTCTTCTTTTTTGAGTAAAATACACTTTCTCACATAATAAGATGCTATAAACTATTTCTGCTGGGCATGTAATTGAAAGGTTTCAAGTACAGTTCACACTTAAAGGGCTTACAGTAGTTATCTTATTTTCGCAGAACATGCTACACACAATTATGTATAAGAGTGTATTTAATTAAAAAAACAGATGACCTTGGGGAATCCATTTGTAGGAATGTGGTAAGCTCGCCCATATAAAAGGGCTGTCGTATTCAAAATTTTCTATGGCGACCACTTTAGATAATAATTTATTTTACCAATTCTTAATTACACCTATTGCTTTTCGCACTGAACGATAAAATCGTGGCCAGAAATCACGCTACGGGAGACGCCAACTTTGGAACGCATAACTTTTATTTAACTTACCCCCACTCTCCTAACTTCTACAACACGTTAACGAAAGGACATTTGAGGCCACGACACATTTCACGTGAACCAGCCCCAACACACTAACCCAACGGTGCATGGTTGGACCGAGTTTCGAACTCGCGACCCTCCGGTTGCTAATCCGTTACTCTACCAACTGGATTACCGCGGCCCCCAGACTATAAGGAAACCGCAAGTAAGGAAACCGGTTAATGATGTTTCCCGGAATTGTTCTCCCAAAGGTCTTCCGATCCAACTTACTTGCGTATGTCGTCTAGGTCTGGGTCCTCTAGCAGCACCCTCGCCCGCCTCTGACCCTTGACGATGGTCTCGATGTAGGGCAGGTCCTTCTCCAGGTAGATGTTCAGGCACACGTGGAGCTCTCGAGAGTTGGGGTGGCAGCTCTGCACCACCACGAAAACACCTGTGGGCAGAGAATGTGCCACCATCAGTCTGCCTTAACCTCCTTCACACAAAAAGGGATTATCTTGTTGATTATCTAAACTCTTTTTCCTATTACTACAATATCGGGAGTCTTCCAATCGGGTTCAGCTTGAATGACAGCAGTTTTCCTCAGTGAAAAGGTTATTTTTAAGAGTACAACTTTTTTCTTATTCAATTGTTTCTCGGTCAAAAGGGTAAGCTTTAGTTCTATAATACGTAAGTTTCATTTCCCATGAGGTACAATTTTCTTTAAAAAGTATGATTTGTAGCATTTATTTTTACACTTGATTTTACCGAAAAAGGCGGTCTATCACAATTAGTGTTTGATCATCGGCTTCCCTTGATCTTTTGAGAGAGAATTATATACACTGCTGGCCACCGTAAATACAACACCCTGAAGGAAGCATGCAAATAATATGAAATTTACAACATGCATTAGCGGAGGTGAGATATGCAAATGATTAGAATTTCAGCGCAGACGCACATCACGCGCGCCTGTGGCGCCACTTCAAAGCGCTATTTAAGGCTTGGAGATTTCGACGATTTCAAGTACGGCAATTGTGTTTTTCTTGTAGTTTTTTCAAAAAAACGATCAATTATGCCTCGTAGAAAACAGCGATCATCTTTTGATCAAGTATCCGAATTCGACAGAGGAAGGATAGTGGCCTACCGAGATTGTGGATTATCTTTCAGGGAAATCGGTAGTCGTGTTGGACGAAACCAAACAACTGTAATGCGGATATGTGATCGTTGGATGCAGGAGGGTACGACGGACCGACGTGTTCGATCGCATCCACCTCAGTGCACCACTTCACGTGATGACAGGCATATTGTGCGTATGGCAGTGACGGATCGCTCAGCCACATCACGAACCATAGCACAGCACATTCAGTCTGTACCGCATCATCCAGTGTCTGCGCGTACCATTCGACGCCGTTTACAACAGAGTGGTCTGTCCGCAAGACGTCCATTGCTTCGTCTACCCTTGACGCAGAACCACAGACGTTTCCGTCGCCAATGGTGCGATGAAAGAAGAATGTGGACGGCAGAATGGAATGAAATTGTCTTTACTGACGAGTCACGCTTCTGTCTGCAACACCACGATGGTCGGATTCGAGTCTGGAGACACCGTGGAGAGAGGATGCTGAACAGCTGCGTTATGCACCGCCACACTGGTCCTGCACCGGGTATTATGGTATGGGGCGGTATTGGATATCACTCTCGCACTCCTCTAGTACGCATTGCCGGTACTTTAAACAGCCAGCGCTACATCTCCGAGGTGTTGGAGCCACTTCCTTACCTTCAGGGCTTTCCCACAGCCATATTTCAACAGGATAATGCGCGACCACACGTGGCACGCATTGTCCAAGGGTTCTTCGTCAATCGCCAGATTGAATTGCTTCCCTGGCCAGCTCGCTCTCGGGATCTTTCACCGATAGAAAACATGTGGTCCATGGTTGCTCAACGATTGACCCAGAATACATCCCCAGCTGCCACACCAGATCAACTTTGGTAACGTGTGGAAGCTGCTTGGTCTGCTGTACCCCAAGAACACATCCAAAGTCTCTTTGAATCAATGCCGAGGCGTGTGGCAGCGGTGATCTCCAACAATGGCGGCTACTCTGGCTACTGATTTTGGCAGGAACCACACTTCACAGAAGTCTATAAATTTAATCATTTGATACTTGGTCAACATGTTATCTACAAAATAAATTTTGTTGTGATATCTCTTGTCTTTCTTGGTGTTGCAATTTGGGTGGCCAGCAGTGTATATATGTTACCGTGAAAGAGACCGAAATTGGAGAATGTTGACTTTCACCGGTGAATGTCGACACATACCAAATACGTCGGTGAAAGATCGAATATTTCATTACATTCTTGAACATTCGGACCCTCACCGTTGTATGTCACAATCACAGATATGGTCTGGTGGAGGTCGAAAAGAGAGGAGCCGAGGTTTTTTTCCGATACCCTAATTTATACTGAATGGATACTGCAGTGAATCGTGATCTTTTTCTTGAAAAAAATGCATTATTTGCGGGTAAACGAGAGGACAATTGTTTTTATTTTTCTCAAGAAAAGTACTTTAAAATACTTTCTGAAATGTTACGAACCTCACAAAAACAATTTCCTCCTGCTCAAATTGGTGATACTGTACGAATACAAGTCCCTGATGTTGACCGTGGTCGTACAGATAGCCGAAATGTGTTAGCGGTTGTTGTTGGAATAGAAGACTCCGACTTCTATAAACTGGCAAATAAAAATGGTACCCTCAAGCAGCTTTACACACGTAATCAGTTCGTAATTTGTAAAGAAAAGTTACTTTCCATAGATCATATTTCTTTTCAAGAAATGTCGCTGAGAGAAGCAGCTGCAACTAATTCGAGAAGCGGGGGGCAAGGCTATACACGCTGTCATTGCAAAAGGAAGTGTTCCACAAATAAATGCAGCTGTAAAAGCAAGGGACTCTTGTGCAATTCAAAGTGTCATAATAGTTTAAGTTGTTGCAATAAATAATATTTGAATCATATAATTAAGTAAGTTTTTTATTACTATTATTTTCTGTTCTCATTTAGAATGTACTGTTTAATTAAAGTAAGTTTTTAATTTCTATTATTTTCTTTTCTCATTTAGAATGTACTGTTTGTTTTAAGTTCTTGGTCACTCCTCTCAGAAAGAGAGGCGAAAAAGTTACGTCACCCTTGTGACGTTTTATCGCGACTGAAATACGGAGAAGAAAATATAAATCTCCAACATGTTCAACATTCACCATTAGTGCATGGTGAATGTCGACATTTGCCGGTGTAAGTCAGAAATAAGGGTATTTAGCAAATATTTCGGACATACACCAAGCGACTATGTGAATGTTGACATTCACCGGTGAAAGTCGACATTCTCCAGATTTCGGTCTTTCACTGTAACATATATATATATAATAAATTTTTATGTGACTCACGTTATATATAATTGTGACTCACATTACATTTGTGAATTCAGAGAACGGAATTCTTAATAACGTTTTCGAAATTTTAATCGGGGATAAAATTAGCTTTCTTATGTATACGAAAATAATTACCTATTGATGAAAGAAATTGCAATTTAAAAAAATTATAAATAATGTCCTCTATAAACATACTTTATGTGCAGTAAAAATAAAAATGTGAAGTAGATTATCATTCATTTTGATTCAAAATTGTGTTTAGATCTGAACTCTACTATTTCTTTTTGTATCAAAAAACATTAAACTTCACTACTTTTTAGCAGCTTCTACGAATTCGTGCTCATTTTTTACTAAACATTTCCTTCTTTCCACTTGGTCGAAAACATGTCGTTTCACACTCCCTCAAATTCCGTCTACTTACCATGTGATGTTGCAAAATAGTTCCATGTAATGGATAATTTGTGCCTTTGTTCCAGTGTGTTAAACGTTGTTTTTTAAATTTTTGTGTTGCTTTTTGGTTTTGTTTGGGTATTTTTCACAAATATTATAATGTTTGTGTTAATAAATTACATGAAATGAAGTAACAGTGTTTATTACTGCTTAATTTGGTTTTGATTTCGCTGACGTTGTGATTCATTTAGGTCGTTTGTTGGAATCAGTGAGGTGATATAACACTACTTTTAAAAGTATAGCGTTATATTTAAAGATTCAATCACATTTTTATTTCAGTAGTGGTTTTTCGAAACTCACATTTGAACTTGTATAATTTCTGCAATTTTCATGTCATTTTTATTTCAGGCAATTTGGCATTCAGGCATTTCAGGCATTTTTATTTCAGGCAATCTACATTATTTTGGTTAAGCGTTATATTTAAAGATGCCCCACAGCCTCCCGAAAAAAGAAACGTCTTCGAAGAAGACAGCGAGAAAGAGAAAGAGATCAAAGAAGAGAAACTGAATCCACCCCAGAAAGAGAAACAAGACAGCGAGAGAACAGAGAAAGAGAACAGAGAAGAGAAGCTGAATCCACCTCAGAAAGAGATAAACGAGACTACAGCAAGTTAGAACAGGAAGAAGTGCTGCTCGAATGCGCATCAGTAGAAATTTAGAGAATGCAGCTCTTAATTACGACCCATCAGCAAATTATGTATATCATCCTTCGTGCGTCATTGGTTCAATGTCTGTAACATGTCAACACTGTGAAGGAAAGAAGTGGATGAAACAGTATGCACATTTGAGGAATGCGGTCATGAACGATGAAAATGCTGCAGACATTGGCCAATTGATCATCTTGCCTTCCAGCTTTACTGGGGGTCCCAGGTACATGCACGAGCGTACTCAAGATGCCATGACCTATGTTAGAAACTATTGTAGACCGGATCTCTTCATCACTTTTATATGCAATCCAAATTGGACAGAGATACAGCAAGAACTATTTGTTGGGAGAAACCACAGGATCGTCATGAATTGTTTGCAAAGGTTTTTCATCAAAAGCAAAAAACACTCATCAGTCTCATCACAAAGGCAAAGATTTTTGGAGAAGTTAAGTGTCATATGTACACGATACAGTGGCAGATGCGATGACGCCCTCATGCCCACATTCTGGTTTGGCTCAAAGACTCATTACACGTCCAGAGAGGATGACTTTATCAGTGCAGAAATCCCTAATTTGCAAGAAGACCCAGAACATTTTTTGCATTGTAACAAAGCAGATGGTGCACGGCTCCTGAGGATGATTAAATCCACTTCCTCCGTGCATGAAGGATTGAATTTCCACAAAGCGTTTCGCACGCCGTTTTTTGAGAGACGCAAACAGGACAAGATGGATATACACTTTATCGTCGTAGATCATCATAAGATGGGGCATTTACTGCAAACATCAATTTTCGAGGATTAGAAGTGTCTGTGGACAATACGTGGATTGTTCCGTATTGCCCTCTGTTAACAAGAATTTTCAATACGCATATCAACATAGAATATTGCAATTCTCTAAAGTCTATAAAGTACGTCTGTAAGTATGTTAACAAAGGATACGACATGGCTGTGTTTGAATTGACCAGTGTAGAGAATGATCTTAATTAAATTCGTCAGTATCAAATGGGAAGATATATCATCAGCAACGAAGCAGTATGGAGAATACTCAACTTCCCAATTCACGAGCGCCACTCCACAGTGATTCATCTAAGCGTCTACCTTTAGAATGGCCAGAGTCTACTTCGCGACAGAAAATTCTGCTCAATGTGCCCAAGCACCTCAGGAAACATCACTGACGTCTTTCTTCAGACTCTGCACCCAAGATGAGTTTGCACGTACCCTATTGTACAACCAAGTACCAATGTACTATACTAGGAACAACGGAAACAAGACATGGAACCGTCTAAAACAAGGACAAGTTGTAATAGAACAAGCAGGGATAGGGTCCAGATATGCACTAGGCTGTGAGTACACCGTCCATCCGACCAATTCGGAATGCTTTCACCTCCGATTCTTGCTGCATGAAGTACGAGGCCCGATGTCGTTTATAGATTTGAGAACATTTGAAGGAAGAGTCTGCGGTACTTACAAAGAGGCTTGCCAGCTTAGAGGACTTCTGGAGAACGATGAACACTGGAACAAAGCATTGGGAGAAACAGCAGCATCTCGATCGCCAAAGATTTTACTTAATCTATTTACTGTTATGCTACACACATGCTCGATGTCTTCCCCGATCAGTTATGGATGAACCACAAGGAGAACCTGTCTGAAGACATACTACACCAAACACGTGTACATCAGCAGAATATGGATCTGAACTACAGTGATGACATCTTCAACATAGCTCTAATCTACATTGAGGATAAGATTATATTGTTGGGTGGATCGGAACTAAAAAGCTTTGGACTACCACAACCCAATCGAAACTACGATTCAGTCCTACCGAGTGAAGAACTTATGGAAAGAAACTATGATGCGAATGTACTCGCAACATATATAGAGCAGTTTTTGATAGACGCGGTGGCACATTCTCTTTGGATTCTCCTGGCGGTACAGGTAAGACTTTTCTCATCAATCTTCTTTTGGCTAAAGTGCGACCGAGAAACGAGATTGCCCTGGCTGTTGCTTCATCAGGCTCTCCGCAACTCTTTTGACAGGAGGGAGGACAGCTCACTCGGCTTTCAAGTTACCCTTAAATCTGGCAAACGCGGAAACCCTTACATGCAGCATTTCAAGAAACTCTGGAAAGGCAAAGGTTCTACAGGATTGCAAGCTCATTGTCCTGGATGAATGTACTATGTCCCACAAGGCCGCATTCGAAGCACTTGATGTCACGTTGAAAGACATCAGACGTAACAATGACAGAATGGGAGGCGTCACTATGGTGTGAGCTGGAACTTTCGACACACACTTGGCAACGAAGATGTCAGTGTCATCAATAAGCAACTTTTACAAGAATTGCCTGGTAGTGTTCAAATTTACAAATCTATCGACACTAGATGTGACACAGATGAGGCTGTGAATTACACAACAGGGTTTTTGAACACATTGGAACCATCTGGAGTACTCTTGCACATATTAAAGCTGAAGATTGGGGCACCGATTATGCTTCTCAGAAATCTGCATCCACCTTCATTCTGCAACGAACAAGACTCTATCAAGAAACTTATGCCGAGTATTATTGAAGCCACCATCATGACTGGACATGCCGCAGGTGAAGACATATTTATTCCTAGGATGCCAATTATCCTTTTCGGATCTCCCATCCCAATTTCAACGACTTTAGTTCTCTGTTCGTTGAAGTTTCGCCATGAGCATCAACAAGGCACAAGGAAAATAGCTGAAAGGTGTAGGACTCGATCTCATTAAACCGTGTTTCTCCCATGGTGAACTGTATGTGGGTTTTTCAAGAGTTGGAAAAGCCTAAAATCTTTACATCCTAGCTCCAAATGGAAGAACATTGATCATAGTGTATCATGAATCTCTCTAAGCAAGGATAAGTGAGGTGGAAGGAATGAGGTGACATGCCCGTGTCATATCGTTAGGTGGTGGGACTCATTCTTAAAATTATTGTTTTTTCTTTTAATGTTTTCAGTATCAGTGAGGACATAACAAGAATGATGTCACTGGCAACGCCGTGCGGGTACTGCTAGTAATTAATATAATTATGTTTGTATTTAATTTCAATGTACAGATAAAAATTTCGTTTAATAAAACAGGAATTTATCTTCACATGCAACTTTAGAAATCGCTAGTCACATCAATTTTGGACAATTTGTCATTGAAATTTGTGTGTATTCAAAATTAAAAGACAAATTCAGTGTATAATAACTTAACGGTATTATGTAATCGGTAGATCTGAATTATTCTGCTGAAATATCTTTCCCTGTTCCTATTATACAGCTCATTTCAAAATTAAAATATTTAAAAGAATACTTTCAAGGTCACAATATTGATTTTTTCAATGATTCCGCTAATGTCAATGGTGACAACTGATTTATAAATAAATCACTTGATATACTGTTTCATTAAAATCTGAAAGGTCATGAACTAATAAATGTGTTGATTTGACATGAAAAGACTCACATTTTGGAAATTTGTGTAACTTGGATAGCGATGCGCGAACGGAAAATGTTATCTGATTTGGAAATTTTTTAACACTATCCCTAGGGTGTGCCATGTACAAGATTTCGGCACTATAACGATTCTATAAGGTAATATTCGATATTTTTCAGTCCAACCTAGTACGTACATCCTTGAAGTTATTTTTTACTCTGTCGAAAAACTAGAAGTAAACAAATTATACAACTTCGAATTGTTCAATTCCTGAATATGCAAAGCACATTTTCCTCAAATTATCCAGGGGCTTATTTGATCTAAATTATTGAAGACTGAATTTGATGTGGAAATTTTTTAAACTCAACTTATGCATTTGTATTGTAGATAGAATCTGAGAACTTAGAGCCTGAAATTTGAAAGTTTCGTTTTCGAAAGTTACATGTAAGCCAGTCAATGACTCTGGGAGCTCAATAACTCACACCCAGAAGTATTGTTTTATGATATTTAAAATATTTCTTCACATAAATACTCTAGTTGCATGTGTGAAGGCCATTTTTCTATTCATCAAGAAAAGTAATGGTTCATAAATTGATATTATTTTGGAACTAATATTCATTACATGATATAATAATTTGTTGAGAGAATTTCATTTCGAAGTATGAAAGCCAATGATTTTGGACATTCATTTTCTTCTCACATATATACTTAAAGTATCAATCCCCAGCAGTGACACAAAGAAGCACAGGTGGGTCTTTAATGGTTTTTCTTATACACTGCTGGCCACCCAAATTGCAACACCAAGAAAGGCAAGAGATATCACAACAAAATTTATTTTGTAGATAACATGTTGACCAAGTATCAAATGATTAAATTTATAGACTTCTGTGAAGTGTGGTTCCTGCCAAAATCAGTAGCCAGAGTAGCCGCCATTGTTGGAGATCACCGCTGCCACACGCCTCGGCATTGATTCAAAGAGACTTTGGATGTGTTCTTGGGGTACAGCAGACCAAGCAGCTTCCACACGTTGCCAAAGTTGATCTGGTGTGGCAGCTGGGGATGTATTCTGGGTCAATCGTTGAGCAACCATGGACCACATGTTTTCTATCGGCGAAAGATCCGGAGAGCGAGCTGGCCAGGGAAGCAATTCAATCTGGCGATTGACGAAGAACCCTTGGACAATGCGTGCCACGTGTGGTCGCGCATTATCCTGTTGAAATATGGCTGTGGGCAAGCCCTGAAGGTAAGGAAGGACAACTGGCTCCAACACCTCGGAGATGTAGCGCTGGCTGTTTAAAGTACCGGCAATGCGTACTAGAGGAGTGCGAGAGTGATATCCAATACCGCCCCATACCATAATACCCGGTGCAGGACCAGTGTGGCGGTGCATAACGCAGCTGTTCAGCATCCTCTCTCCACGGTGTCTCCAGACTCGAATCCGACCATCGTGGTGTTGCAGACAGAAGCGTGACTCGTCAGTAAAGACAATTTCATTCCATTCTGCCGTCCACATCCTTCTTTCATCGCACCATTGGCGGCGGAAACGTCTGTGGTTCTGCGTCAAGGGTAGACGAAGCAATGGACGTCTTGCGGACAGACCACTCTGCTGTAAACGGCGTCGAATGGTACGCGCAGACACTGGATGATGCGGTACAGACTGAATGTGCTGTGCTATGGTTCGTGATGTGGCTGAGCGATCCGTCACTGCCATACGCACAATATGCCTGTCATCACGTGAAGTGGTGCACTGAGGTGGATGCGATCGAACACGTCGGTCCGTCGTACCCTCCTGCATCCAACGATCACATATCCGCATTACAGTTGTTTGGTTTCGTCCAACACGACTACCGATTTCCCTGAAAGATAATCCACAATCTCGGTAGGCCACTATCCTTCCTCTGTCGAACTCGGATACTTGATCAAAAGATGATCGCTGTTTTCTACGAGGCATAATTGATCGTTTTTTTGAAAAAACCACAAGAAAAACACAATTGCCGTACTTGAAATCGTCGAAATCTCCAAGCCTTAAATAGCGCTTTGAAGTGGCGCCACAGGCGCGCGTGATGTGCGTCTGCGCTGAAATTCTAATCATTTGCATATCTCACCTCCGCTAATGCATGTTGTAAATTTCATATTATTTGCATGCTTCCTTCAGGGTGTTGCATTTACGGTGGCCAGCAGTGTAGTTTAGAGTTGCCCGAACTTTTTGAATGACAGGTCATTGTCGTTCGATTGAGTCGGCAGAAGATTGATGTTTTGGTTCGATTGGTTATAAGAACAGTTCTTCTGTGCTTCCATTTGTTTCGAAAAATTTTCTTTTGCACGTGGTTCTCATTATAATGTTGTTCCTGTCTCTAAATAAGGCACGCAAAAGAATTCTGCATCTCTGATTTCCAAAGCGGTCTCTATTCACGATTCGCATTACTAGCTGACTTTTATGTTCTCCATACCTAAAAAACCTGTTTAATTCTTTAGAAGTTGGAAAGTTCTTTTTTATTTTTATGTTGGGCAGCTGAGGTATATGAATTTTGTTTTTCGTTCCCAGATAAATTTGATTTTGAAAATATTTAAACTTATCTGTTGAATTCTTTCTACTGATGTAATTTGAAAAGTGAATTAATTGGTCATTCTTTTACACTGCCAGAAGATGAAAAGAGGTCATCAAGCACTTTTGGGGATGCAGAAAAGACTGATAAACTTGGGTTATGCTGCAATCACCGCATCCACTAAATTGACTAACAAAGTTTTGATAACTGATTTTTATCTATAACTTTCGCTCTGAATTATTTATTTATGCATTAGTTTAATAGGTAAAACCATAAAAAGATTGGTTTATAATAGCCTTTATTGGTTTAGGTATCCTATGAACTACTTGCTCACACTTGCCGAAGAACATACAGGCTATGGAATACTCAAACCAACAGACCATCATATAGCGCTCTTTGGCCAAAGTATAAAATTGCGCTGGAAAACAAGCATGTCCTGACAGCAGTCGCTGTTGATCTGACATCAGCTTACGATGTGGTATAGAGGGAGAATTGCTAAAACTCTGCTCAATTGGTGTCAAATCATACATGTTTCATTGGATTAGGATTTTATTAACCAGCGCTTAAGTAGTCAGGCATAATGGTTGGTCCTCAAAGTTTGGTCTTTTTCGGACTGGTCTACCGCAAGATGCAGTTATGAACTGTGTCCTGTTTTAAATTGATATAAATGACCTAGTTTTAAAACCAAAATCTGTCCCTGGCATTAATTGTCTTCTTTATGCTGATGACTTACTCAAGTGGACTGAAACCCAAAAGGGGAGGGTGGTGCTGAACTTTTGACTAAAAGAACGCTAAATCAGGCTATCTCGTGTTAGAATGAATAGTGCGATATAATAATATGAGTGTTTATGCTAGACTTGTTTAAAGTTGGGACTTATGTGAAAAGCTACTTACTGTTCATGGGTTGTCTCCATACTTGTGAAACATGTACCCCTCTCGATGACACCTAATCCTGGTCATGTCTGCCACCAGTAGGTCCCGGATTCGAATCCCTGTTTGTAAGTACATGGATGTTTCTGATTGTTCCTGTTAGGAGAAGCAGGGGACTGGATGCCACTTCAAAAGTAACCATCAGTTCACCTCTTGTGGTGCCGAAGACAAAGAGGTGAGTGGTTGGGTAGTAGAAAAAAAAAGGACACCTGATCCCTCCCCACCAAGAACCAGACATGAAACGTTCTGGAGGAGGTAAGATGTACAAAGTAATTTGGTGAATTTTTCAAAATTTTTAAGGCTGTCCCTTTTGTAAGTATTTTAATTTTAAAATTCAATACATTAAAAAAAACTAATAAAATTCAAAATTCGCTGGGTTTTGTATTAAATTAAAGAAATCAAAGCCCAATAAAATAGTTTTAAAATGAGGCATTAACCAGCTCTTTATCTTCCCGAAAAAGTTGCAATTAACTACCTAAAGATGCAGTAATTTTCATTAAAGCTTTGATTAACTAAACCTTTTGAATGGAGGAAAAAATTTTATCATTATTATTTTCATTCATAGCTATGAAATGTCACTTGCTACACCAAATTTCATTAAAATTTGAACGGTCTTGGACTAATCAGTACGTTGGATTTGAGACGGAATTACTCAAATTTTGGAAATTTCTCTAAATTTGAGAAAAGCGTAGAAATTTATTTGCAATTGAACATTTCAACACCATTTCTGTTTAATCCATAGTCTAATTTCTTTTATTTTAAGTAGAGTCCGAATTCTACGGATAAAAGGAACTTCAAATACACTGCTGGCCACCGTAAATGCAACACCCTGAAGGAAGCATGCAAATAATATGAAATTTACAACATGCATTAGCGGAGGTGAGATATGCAAATGATTAGAATTTCAGCGCAGACGCACATCACACGCGCCTGTGGCGCCAATTCAAAGCGCTATTTAAGGCTTGGAGATTTCGACGATTTCAAGTACGGCAATTGTGTTTTTCTTGTGGTTTTTTCAAAAAAACGATCAATTATGCCTCGTAGAAAACAGCGATCATCTTTTGATCAAGTATCCGAGTTCGACAGAGGAAGGATAGTGGCCTACCGAGATTGTGGATTATCTTTCAGGGAAATCGGTAGTCGTGTTGGACGAAACCAAACAACTGTAATGCGGATATGTGATCGTTGGATGCAGGAGGGTACGACGGACCGACGTGTTCGATCGCATCCACCTCAGTGCACCACTTCACGTGATGACAGGCATATTGTGCGTATGGCAGTGACGGATCGCTCAGCCACATCACGAACCATAGCACAGCAGATTCAGTCTGTACCGCATCATCCAGTGTCTGCGCGTACCATTCGACGCCGTTTACAGCAGAGTGGTCTGTCCGCAAGACGTCCATTGCTTCGTCTACCCTTGACGCAGAACCACAGACGTTTCCGCCGCCAATGGTGCGATGAAAGAAGGATGTGGACGGCAGAATGGAATGAAATTGTCTTTACTGACGAGTCACGCTTCTGTCTGCAACACCACGATGGTCGGATTCGAGTCTGGAGACACCGTGGAGAGAGGATGCTGAACAGCTGCGTTATGCACCGCCACACTGGTCCTGCACCGGGTATTATGGTATGGGGCGGTATTGGATATCACTCTCGCACTCCTCTAGTACGCATTGCCGGTACTTTAAACAGCCAGCGCTACATCTCCGAGTTGTTGGAGCCAGTTGTCCTTCCTTACCTTCAGGGCTTGCCCACAGCCATATTTCAACAGGGTAATGCGCGACCACACGTGGCACGCATTGTCCAAGGGTTCTTCGTCAATCGCCAGATTGAATTGCTTCCCTGGCCAGCTCGCTCTCCGGATCTATCGACGATAGAAAACATGTGGTCCATGGTTGCTCAACGATTGACCCAGAATACATCCCCAGCTGCCACACCAGATCAACTTTAGCAACGTGTGGAAGCTGCTTGGTCTGCTGTACCCCAAGAACACATCCAAAGTCTCTTTGAATCAATGCCGAGGCGTGTGGCAGCGGTGATCTCCAACAATGGCGGCTACTCTGGCTACTGATTTTGGCAGGAACCACACTTCACAGAAGTCTATAAATTTAATCATTTGATACTTGGTCAACATGTTATCTACAAAATAAATTTTGTTGTGATATCTCTTGTCTTTCTTGGTGTTGCAATTTGGGTGGCCAGCAGTGTATTTGAATACCTATTATTTTAAAGTTTTTGTCAGTGCAAGCATCGTTATATATCGTTATAACTCGTCGTTGTATCGTTTTAAATCGCAATATCGGAAAGACGAACACCTGAGAAAAGGGCAATTTTTAAGTTATCCCTCACTGACCAGAGAGCCGTTCTCCCCTAACCACTTCTGAGAACTTCACCATTAGCACCACCCCCAAGCCCCTCTCTCCCTTCTGTAGGGTTGCCAGTCGATGTCCTCTCAGGACACGTCCGCGTAGGACACGACACCGGATAGGTCTACCACGGGTGTTACCATATTCCATCAGTACCTCCCTAACTTAGTTTCTCTCAGAGTTTTCTTCTTTCTTGAACTCTGCAGCTGCAGTAGGTACATAATATAATTTTTATATTATATAAAGAAAAATAACAAATTTTAAATAAATCTATCCCAAAATCGTTTGCACTTCAAATTTTAATAGAAAAATTAAAGTCATTTATTTCTGTACAACATTTAACTAAATGTGTAACTCACGTTACAAAATTAAATGTGTTCTGACTTTTAAGAAAAAGCATGAATTAAAATAAAATTTGCCATTTACTTTTATTATTCATATTAAGAGGAAAAGTGAAATTTTTAATTTTAAATATAGAATATTTTAAAAGAATTAGAGAAAACTAAGTGTTTTCGGAAATTATTCCTAAATATAGTAATGGATATATCTGTTACAAAATTAGACATAATTTCCTCCACTGAAATCGCTCTTTCTTTTATGCATAAAAATTCAACAAAAATGCACAATAGAAACAAATTGCTTAAAAAGACAGCCAAGTTCAATGTAAAAACATCTTCACATCTATGGTTTTAGAACAGCTGATCATGTACTGATAAAATAAATGCGTAAGGTGTTGCTAAATTCAAGTTTAAAAACTTTAAACTATCTAGAGAACTAAAGAAAATGTGAGTTAATTTTATAAAAAAAATTTTTTCATTTGCAAGTCCCATGACCCATTCAATTGAATGTTTTTTTTTTGCATTTTTCAGTTGCAGCATTATTTAAGTAGAAAATATTCAAATTATTGGATGCAACAGTAAGAGACCCCTCACCCAACCCGTTGCCATCCCTCACGAAAAGTTTCTATGGGTTTCTATACAAAGTGGTCTAGAATCTTTTATAATTATAGCCCGTTTTTCTATAAGCTCTATAAAGTAACCTCTATAGAATTATGTAGAGGCCTCTATAGAATTCTGTAGAAACCCCTATAAAATTCTGTAGAAACCTCTATAGACTTCTACAGAAGCTCATTTCTTGTATTTCACAACTTTACTTTCTATAGAACTTCTCTAATGGAATTCTATAGAAATACATTTCTATAGAATCAGAGCTCGTTTTCTTTCTAGAACTTTTTCTATAGAAACAAAATTTCGTTTCTCCATCGAGATCTCTATAGAATTCTATGGAACTCTAAATTTTTTTAGTAAGGGAAGAATCGTATTCATCGATCATCACGGGAAATGTTTTTGAACAGTAAAGTACAAAATGGTTTCCAAGTTCAAAAGTTCCAAATCTTTTCACTACGTATATAACAAAATATGTTTTGGAAAGATCTACAGTTGTGCAGTTGGAACACTGAGAGATTAGAATACATATTTCTACGTCATGATTGAGCGTTGAGGTCGATCAATCTTGTGTTAAATCTGACAAGTTCTAACTAATCACTCTAACCAATGACAAGAAAAGAATGGACCATGATGTCTTCCTTACCTGCTACGAAAAAGGCCGAAAGAACAGCTGGAAATAACTTTTCGAGAAACAGGACAGATGCCATTACGCCGTTCATCCTTCAAACACGTTCGTGAATGTTTCAAGACCAAACGATTTGACGAATTTCAAAGCGCGAAGTGGCAGCATCGCGATCGGACGTAAACGAAAATAATTCCGAAGTTTCGGAATGTGTGTGATTTCATTTCCGCGTCCGTTTCCTGATTTGTATCAAGGATCATCAAATACACCCTTGGGCTCGTTCGTAAACGCGAATAAATCGCACCGGTTGTACGAATTATTCGAATCGAGCGTTCCAAGAGTCTCAGATTTTCTAATGTGGAAACAAGCCGTTTCATAAGTCACTGAAAACTAAAAAAAAATGTTTGAAACCAACAGAGATTGTGCTAGGTTTAGTTCAGAAGTTGGCGACCGAAAAGGTAGATGTGTGTGTGTGTGTGTGGTGTGTGTGAATATTGTAATGCATCTCTACTCATGGTTTAGGCTCATTTTCAAATTGAATTTATCGAAACAAATTGCCAATTACATGGCAAATGAGACTAAATAAACCTAAATGCATCCTCAGAATTGGTGAAACGGAGGTCATGTGACGGATTATTTTTTGGTTTGCACTTTTTTCAGACAATTGTTTACGAGCGTAGCCCTTGTTTTGACTTTGTGTTCTTTTCTTGCTTAGGGTTGCAGTTTCATTCATCCATTCACGAGAGCAATCTTCTCTCGTCTTTGGTTTCATCAGATGTCTTTTGGGAGAGGGTGTTCATGTTGGATCCGAGGATTAATTCAGATGAAAGCAATCAAACTTAAAAGCAGAATTTATTTAGGAGCATCAAAGCGTGCAGCTGGTTACAGGAACATCAATGCGCTGTAGTTCTGAGGGGAGAAGGATTCGTCATCTGACCATGGTTCAAAATTACGTGGTGTTGTCCTCGGATCTTTCCCTTTGGGATTGATCCCGGACCGTCACCAATAGCCCGTTGTGTTGCTCCAGTGTGACGTTAATTGAAATACCCCCCCCCTGAGGGGAGAAGGATTACATTTTGACGCATGCGCAGATATTCGCATACATGGGTTACTGAGGTGGTGCCATCTAGTTCGGCGTACATGAAATACGAGATTCACCACAGTCTCATTCCAATTCAGTTCGTTGAAATCAAAGAAGATCCTCGCATCTGCCAATGCAGGCCCACCTTATATGGCGTCGTCGGGTCACTTGCTGTGTTTTGTGTTGCAATGTGCAGTCTCTTTGATAAGATTAAAACTTTCAAAAAACCTTTGGTACAGCTTTGCTCTACGCATACTTTTGAGGCAACGCTTTTGGCGAATTTTTTCGCGCACTTTTTGTAGGGAGTTTTGGCAGTTAAAAGCAACACATCTTTATTAGGATTATTCCCGCTCTTATGGCAACTTCGGCAAGCGGAAAGTTTTAATTTTCATTTCGATTATTCTAGAATGTTCTTTTAATTTCCGTTAAATTATCAGGCCGCTGTAGCCGGGTTGGAAGAGTAACGGACTAGCAACCGGAGGGTTGCTAGTCCGTTACAGTAAGAGGCCCCTCACACAACCCGTTTCCATCACTCACGAAAAGTTTCTTTAGAATGTGGTCTAGAATTCTATATAATTTAGAAACGAAATTTCGCTTCTCCATAGAAATCTCTATAGAATTCTAAGGAATTCTAAATTTTTTAGTAAGGTATGGCACCGGGGCAGAATCGTGTTCATCGATCATCACGTGAAATGTTTTTGAACAGTAAAGTACAAAATGGTTTCCAAGTTCAAAAGTTCTAAATCATTGTGTTTATAACAAATGTTTTGGAAAGGTCTACAGCTGTGCAAGTGGAACACTGAGAGATTGTAATACATATTTCTACGTCATGATGAGCACTGTTGAGGACGATGAATCTTGTGTTAAATCTGACAAGTTCTAACTAATCATTCTAACCAATCACAAGAAAGGAATGAACCATGATGTCTTTCGTACCTGCTACGAAAAAGGCCGAAAGAACAGCTGGAAATAACTTTTCGGGAAACTGGACAGATTTCATTACGTTTGTCCTTCAAACACGTTCGAGAATGTTTCCAAGACCAAACGATTTGACGAATTTCAGAGCGCGAAGTGGCAGCATCGCGATCAGACGTGGACGAAAATAATTCCGGTGTCGGAATTTGTGTGATTTCATTTCCAAGTCCGCTTCCTGATTTGTATCATGAATAAAGACACCCATGTTTTGACTTAGTGGTTTTTCTTGCATAAGGTTGCAGTTTCATTCATCCATTCACGAGAGCAATCTTCTCTCGTCTTTGGTTTCATCAGATGTCTCATTCCAATCCAGTTCGTTGAACTCAAAGAAGGATCCTCGCATCTGCGGACCCCTCGTCCAATGCCGGCCCACCTCATTTGGGGTCGCTTGCTATCTTTTGGGTTGCAATGTGCAGTCTGATAAGATTGAAGTTTCAAAAACCTTTGGTACAGCTTTGCTATACGCATACTTTTGTAGCAACGTTTTGGCGAGTGTTTTTTAAGATTTTTGGCAGTTAAAAACAACCCATCTTGATTAGGATTATTCCCGCTTTTATGGTAATCTCGGCATGCGGAAAGTTTTAATTTTCTTTTCGAATATTCTAGAATGTTTTCATTTTTATTAAATTGTTCTTTGATTTCATTGGTTTTATGGTAACCTCAGCATGCGGAAAGTTTTAATTTTCTTTTCGAATATTCTAGAATGTTTTTATTTTTATTAAATTGTTCTTTGATTTCATTGATTCTTACAAAAAAATGCAATTCTTTTCCGTTTCATGCAAATTTGAATTACAGTTTAGTTTGATTTTTGTCACGGCCCAGTGCAGTCGCATCAGATTAGAAATAGAATCATAGCAAGGAACGATACGTTTCTTTCTATTTTAAATCTTTGAAAATCGTTATATTTTTCTATTTTAACATACCTTCTGTATTTAGCGTAGCTGTATTTCTCCGGTAAGAAAAGCGTTTTTTTTTTTCTTAAGAATTGTTTCCTGGGCGACATTAAAACTGCGCCGAAAAAAGCTCTCACAAAATATACGTATATCTAAGCTGTAGGAAAATATTTTCACTGTTTCTTAAAAGCAGTAAAGGAAGAGAAAAAAATCGGGTTGGCTGTGTCGAACTGCCGCAAGGTTTTATGTGAATAACGTCTCCTTTACGAAAAATTTCTATGAATTCTATAAAAAATTTTCTGTAGAATATGGTTTATACAGAATCCTATAGAATTATGGCCCATTTTTCTATTAGCTATATAAAGTAACCTCTATAGAAAGTCTAGAAATCTCTATAGAATATCTGTAAACATCTATAGAAGCTCATTTTCTTTATTTCACGACTTTTACTTTTCTATAGAACTGCTCTAGAAATACATTTCTATAGAATCTGAGCTCGTTTTCTCTGTAGAAATCTCTAAAAAAAAATTTCTACAGAAACGAAATTTCGATTTTCGTTATAGAAATCTCAACAGAATTCTATAAAACTCTTATAAAAATTTTTCGTAACTTCTATAGAAAGTCAACAGAAATCTTGTCTGTAGAATTCTTATAGAAGTTCATTTCTTTTGTTTCACGACTTTACTTTTCTATAGAATTCTCCTAGATAGAATTCTATAGAAATACATTTCTGTAGAATCAGCTCGTTTTCTCTATAGAAATCTCTAGAATTGTTTTGCATAGAAATGAAATTTCGTTTCTCTTGAAATCTCTAGAATTCTATCTATAAAATTTTTTCGTAAGGGCTCGTTAGCGCATAGTATTTATTTGGGTGTAGTGAGAGATAAATTCAGAAGTCACTTCCGTGTTTATCGAAAGCTGGCGAGTTGCTCTTCAGCGTAGACTTCATTCGATGTATTTCTGCTTGGCTTTTCGACATTGTGAAGTTTTTCAAAATTTGAATTGCGATCCAAAGTTTCATAACCAACACTATATTCGATTTCACTTCTAATGTTTCAAATCTACATGTATCGATGTTAGCTTTCGTTTGAGACGTAGTAGCGCTTTGCACTCCAGAGTTATATTGATTTGAAGTTTGCAACGCAGCGGAAAGTCCCCCAAACGCTTCCTTCCCCTCCCCACATATCGCGGTGCCAGAAGTGAAGGTCACTAACAAGTAACATACCTATCTGTTGGTTGATTTGGGGTTTTTTATGGCGCAAGGTTCATATTTGGCCCAACAGAGGAAGAAAAAGCAGAAAGGTAGGCGAGGGTAAAAATGAAAGATCACTCAGGGTAATTCGGCCCTCAGTTATCGAATGGCACTAGGTTGGTTTGGTTTACGTTGATATAGAAATTGTTCCACCGAACTCGATGTCCATCTTTTCGTAATGTTCAACTTTCCATACTGGCCAGATTTTAAAGACGTATTCACATCAAAAGTGGATCTACTTGTTCATATTTGTATTTCACGAGACAGGACATTAAACCTGGCCAGGAGTGTTTTCGAATATGATTTCCGCACTCTGTCAATAGATATTCCGAAAATGAGTTCCGAATTGACGTATAGCTGATTAGTCAACGTCAATTAGATTAAACGGCAAACGTCGCCAAAACGGCGATTAACTACATTTTAAGGTAACTCCGATACGCACCATGAGTGAGCAGTTGGACAGCAGAAATAAAATTTTCGCCGACCGTCTGGTTTGTTTGGTAACACTGAAAGTCCCTCTCATAAGCGGCTGAATCAAAGATCGCATTACCATCTGATTAGATCTGACTTATAAACGTTGTTTCAGGACATTTTTCACTGGCTCCCTAATTGCGGACGATTTGACAGAAACCATTCCAATCACCTCTCCGAACGTGTTTTAAAAATATATTTCTATTTTCTTCGCGAACAATTTAAAAAAAATTCTATTCTTCGATATCGGGGCAGAAGCCTCGAATTTTTAGCAATATGTAAAAGAATGGAAAAATAGAATTATATATTTCAATTAAAATTATTAAATATACTTTCGAGATTTTGAATTAGAAATCATACTCTTGAGAAAGAACAATTTTGAAAATATGAGGTTTGTTTTTAAATTTTCCATAAATTCTTCAGATTTTAACATCAATTCCTTGCCGATAATCAAATTAAAATCGCTTACAGGTCCACATTTGTTACGCTTTTTCCTGTATGTAGTCGTTTAAGTAACCCCAAAATCAAGTCTTAGGGATTGAAATCTGAAGAATGAGCAGGCCATACTGTCGATTTTATCAACTGCGAAATGTCTGAAACACCTTTTTAACTGTTAACTTATTGTGAAGTGTAATTTCATGTTATTTGATCCGGACTTACTTTCTTACAAAAGATAGCCATTAAGATCTAACTTTCAACTAGGGTCTTTCTTTTCGTAATGTATTGCGTATATATGTTCTTTTCGTAATATATTTCTGAAATAAAACTTCTATTCATGGATCTGCAAAGTGATCGCACCGATAATGCACCGACTTCTTGCTTTGCAAGAGCTTAGATAGGTCTTGCTCACAAAAACACCTTTGAGTACACACTACATAATGGGCATGTTAAATCTGTAGGGCAGCACGTCCTCCCAACTATTGGCAAGTGATGGGGGTATGAGTCAACAGCTCTACTTCTGTGAGACTTGATCCAAATTGGGTAGTAACTCACAGTAGGTGTTACATATCATGCTTTTTAAAGGGCAATAACAGTAACCACATAAATAAGAAAACTATTCATAATGTATTTAAATTATAATTTTTTAGCAAAAGATAAACGAGAGCAAAATTTTAGGGAAATATGTTGTAATGGGAATATTATCTGAATCTGTTTTAGAATATGGAAGAATTGAGAACATCAGGACATAAAACAAGTTATTTTTCCTGATTCTTTATCTAGTATTATACTATTTCATTTTACTAAAGCAAACCTAGTTTTCCAGGTTTAACCTATATTGAATTAAACATTCTGATTCTCTAATATATTACAATTTTTGTCATGCAGATTTACAAAGTGTAGTAATAAGTTTTTACAACATTTTACAAGGACATGATCATTCTGCAGTCGATTTTGACCACCTTGTGTTAGATAATATTTTTAATTGAATATATATAGGAGAAAGATTCCATTACTTTTAAGCAGGATATGAAAACATGATCCTTTAAAACAAAAACATCGGATTTATTTGATAAATCTAATTTTTATTATTTTAATTAATTCCTTGCCTGTACAAGTTTAAATTTGCTGGACAAAATATTAATATTTTAATAAATCAAAACTTTCTACAAACTACAGTGTAGTTCTAGATAGTTTTGATTTGTTAAAATATTAATATTTTTATGTTAAACATTAATATATTAAGAAATATAGCCAGGTAAATTTTTGAAAAATTAAAACGCGACATAGGAATTAGCAAAGTAAATCACTTGATAGAGAATAGACAGTGCCTAAAATGCCAAGATAGCAATATTTTTCTATCTGGTTCTCAAGTGGTTTAGATTACTTTGAGTTTAACTCATAACCAGTGACATGAATTTTTTTGACCCAGATAAATAAGGTTGACGGATCCCAGACACCATATTATAAATTTTTTCAATCATAAAAATTTCAGAATTTTTTTGCATTATATATTTATCATATATGAATAAAATGTTTTGAATTACTTCAATTATTTTGATATAAAATAATTGGTTCAAGATTTGCTTTTGAGTAAAAATCATGGCACCAATAGAAAATTAAATAAAAGGAACTTGTGTCTTGAAAAAATTCCTACTTCTCATTAATTTTTAGCGTGCAAAAATAACTTATTGGTGAAAAAAAATTTATTTTTGTAAGTTAACAGTAAAAATCTTTTCGTTGTGTCTTTATATTTTTTATGAACAGACTACGATACTAAATAACGAACATCTTAAAAAGAGAGCAAGTTACCGCTATTTTAATAATTTGAGTGAATATATTTCGAGCTTCTTCACTCAACACATGGTGAATGGCTTAAAATTGGCCATGTGCAATTTATAGTCACATGGAATGTTTAAAACAAAACCAACACTAATGAGCAGGCTTGTGAGTAACATCTATTGGTCAATGGCCCAAGATGAAAATACTTGTCATCAGTGAATATTGTTATTTAGTGTCTTCAAAGGAAGGATGATTTTCAATATAATTTTGGGGTGAACTCAGTACGAGCGGAGTTCTTAACTTATTTGAATAAAATAACATGCATCTTGTTCAGTATTTCATTCTCAATATTATTAAACATAACAAAAGAGAAATAAAATTTAAAATTTTGATTTAAATCAATGATTTTTTAATAAAAATCACTTGATTTAAATCAAGTTGATATTTTCTTTCCTTAAAAGCAGGTATACCCTGCTTTTAAGGAAAGAAAATATTTATACTATAAAAATATACACTCACTTATTACAAACATTTTTGAAACAATTTTTTAGTTTGATATTCATTTACACTTAATACGTTTTAAGATGCTTTGCACTCATGACACTAACTTCATGCAATAAGCCAATAAGAACATTTCGAAAATCCTCAGTGTGCAATAGAAGTAATGGTCAAAAATCGCCTAAGAGTCAATAAATAGCACAATTGAAACCAAGAAACAAATGACACTTGCAAACATAACATTAAAAAGATAACTTCTTTTCAATATCACATTTATTACTATACAGTAATTACAAGATATACAAGTAATGTAAATGTTCTCAGTACGAACAAAATACAATGTATTTCTGAAACTGTTGCCTTTTCTATTGTATTATGTATCTTCAAATCATACAAAGTGCTTCGATGACAACAATAACTCTTTCATACAAAAGAAAACAAGCAGTTCTGTACATGATTCATGATGTACAATTGGTTTTGAAAAAGTGCACTATGAAATAAGGACAAAAATACAATGTTGAGAAGCAAAGGGAAATTTGAGACAAAATTTGTGTTAGGAATGCGACAAATTCTTTTGGCACCATTATAAAAATTCATTCAACATTTATTCAGACCAAGATTAAAAACTAATGCATTTATATCACATAATCAACTATTTCATTTATTTTACGTAACAAACTATTGCATTTATTTTGCATAATAAGCTATTGCATTTATTTAGGTAAAAGCTAGAAACTATTGAAATCAACATAGAAATACTTACAAATTATAACTTTGAAATATCAAAAGCACCTAAATAATTCTTTTTCAGTCATTTTATTTTACTTTTAACTGTATTCACTGACCAATTTTTTCTATTCAAAATTCAAAACAGAAGTTAAATAAGAAATTGAATCCATCAGATCACTAATAAATATCAAAACCAAAAAACTTAAACTCATGCTATTCCATTAGTAAAATGCACATATAGAAATAATCACGATTTGTTTGGGGGCAAAAAAAGCTTTCCAGAACAATAGACTTGCAATTATTGGAAACATATTTTATTTTAAACTTTAGTTTAGATGATTCTATAAAAACAAGTAAAGTAAAAATATTGGAGTTATAGCTCTGGTGATTTTTTCAAACTAAAATTTGACTATCAAAAAGAAAAGTAAACAAGTAAAATTAAATTCAGGAAGTAGATTCAAAAGAAACGCTAAGCGAAGAATTGCCAAAACTTTCTCTAACTCTTTTGAAATAATACCAAGAAACAAAGTTATTCTACTTCATTTAGACTTATTTCCATTTTGCTAAGATAAAATACAACATTCAAAATATTTTTTACATCAGCATATTTCATAAGCTAATTCTAGCATATGGATATTTTAATGATTCCAATTTCATTGAAGGATCACTGAAACTATACAAAGTTTTTACTGTTGCAAAATGCTGAGAATTCAAATACAATTTGGCCAAATGAAATGCATTAAAATTCACAGCTTTAAAGCATTAAGAATAAAATAATTGCCAATGCAAACCTTTCAACTTTAAAATTAAGACATATTTACCGAATTCCCAAAAGAGATAATTGATAAAATGCTTTTATTTCTGAAATACTGAATAGAATATAACACATCGGAAAATAGATTAAATCTGACATGCAAAAGGTGAATATCACTTTAAAAAAATCCAGAACTGTAAGCGTGTTTTTCCTGTATCACATCATGCTTGATAATTCAATGTGCAACCATAATCATTTTTAAAATATCATCCATGCAATTGAATAAGTAGATCATTTTAAAAAATAAATAACAATAAAAGTAACTTTATCATTAAATAAATATTTTAATAAAATTCAAACATCTCTCCAATATAATTTTAAACTTTAACAAAAAATCAAATTCAACTCAGAAGGAATGCTCAAATAAGACATTGACGTGGATGACAAATTATCCAACATACTTCAGGCTAACACAGAAAAATTCCCTTATAAAGAAATTTAGTAACAAGAATGTTCATTGAATTTAAATTCAACACAATTGTATAAGAACTCTCTTTTGAAATATTAGCATTAAAATTTGTAGCTTGAATTCAGTTTTGACACAACTTTTCTTTAATTTCTTATCATGTAGTTTTTAACTTCCATTCTGTGCAGCAGAGAAAATTTAGAATATTAATTTAAACATAACACTCATCAGCATCACACTCCACCTCATGGTACTGGTGAGTACCAATCAATTGGGTATTGTGTTCTGCAAAATTGACCTAGAAATATTGTGTAATCTGAGAAATAAATTGCTTTTCATGGTAAAATAGTATTTTAAGCAAAAAATAAGCAGTGATTGATGTAAATTTTTTAACATGGGTCAATTAACAATTTGCCACCAGCAGTTACAGCAAGAGAAACTATAATAAATAATTAAACTAATTATGTTTACAACAAAATTAAAGTACCCCGCTTTTTAGTTTGATTAATCAAAAATGTAGTTATGACCAACAACATCAAATAAATAATTTAAAATGTTTTTTTATGCTATTGGTTCAATGTTGTACATTTACTATAACTCCCTGTTTCAATGATATTGATGTGGTGATGGCAATAAATAAATGTCAATTAATTCAGTGGTGTAAAATCTATAACTGATCATGTCAAAATAAATCTAGAAGTACATTGCAAAATCTCAAAAAGTATAAAAGTTATATCAATGTTATATATCAATGTTAACCCATTGAATGTAAATATGTAGCTGTCCTTGAGGACATTTTATTTATTGAAAAATTATTTCACTTTTTGTCTTTGGATTTAATAGTCTGAAAAATTCTTTTCACTTTCTTATGCTTTCAACAAAACTTGCCTTTGCATCTGAGAAATGACCTGCGATAAAGTGGGGTAAAAGAATAAACACATCAATATAAATACAGACGAAAAAATGATTTGGCAGTTATCAGGAAATGCAATTTTGAGTTTTGTTAAAACATACTTCATCTTAATTGAGTTCAATAAAGTGGGAATAATTTTCATGCAGCAATTTTTCCCTATCCATATTCATTATAATGGAATTTTTTTGTGTAGCGTGACTTAAAAGAAGTCAAATAAGCTTATAACCTGTACAATGGCATGTAAATTACTTAATTTGATGGCTATCTGTGGAGTGTTCGGAGACAGTTGTCTTCACAACAGGGGGCTTTAAAACAGACTCGATTTCCTGAAAGGCGACTTGTGCTACCTTCAAAATGAGTGCCTGAAGTGCGTACTCCAAGAGGAGGCCCCCGAATCCCTTGTAGAGTCCGGATGCTCCCTCCTCATTCACAATCGTGTGGAAGCAGTCCACGAAGCCTTCGTAAGTGGTTATCACGGGCAGTACAGATGTTCCTGAGTCCAGGTTGTCTATGATTGTCCTTGTACCTTGGAGGTACAACCTGCGATCGAAGAAAAGATGTATAATACACACTACAGAGCAGGACTGAATAGGTTTTTGAACTAATTATTTCCTTCAAGTGGGATGGACAATATAAAATTGTATTGCAATGCCATGCAGAGAAATAGTTAGCAGCAGGGGTGGAAAAGTAAGAGGGCACTGAAATATGGTTGGTTGTTTTATGGTTCAAGGGCTGTATTTGACCAAAATGAGCCAAACACAAGACAACGTCATGGAAAAAATGTCACGAAAGGGTAAAAGAGGGATTGGAGAACAGTCATGGGATGAAAGCAGAAAAAGATCTCTTGGATATCCCGGAAACGTGACCCATGTTTGGCAGACAGTAAACCCCATGGGTAGATTGGTTTGTTGGGGTTTTATGGTCCAAGGGCTATATTTGATCATGTTGCTCCAGACACAAGACATACAATATCAAGTAATAGACAGATGCACAATGAAAGTTTTCCAGGGAGGAATGCACCTGACAGGAATCGAACCTGCACCGCCTACAACTCGAATGTTGCTAGAGCAGTGGGCATACCTACTGAGCCACGACGGCCCCATTAAACCCCATGGGAAAAGAGTACCTTGGATCTATGAAACCTGTAAACACCTAAAGGAGGTGTGCTCCTGAGGACCTGGATCAGAGTAGGGGGTGATGAAAGGTATGATATTAGTTCAAATGCAGCATTATTAAAAATATTCTAAATATAAAAGTTCAGCATCAAATGCATACCTACGAACTTTAGAAAATGGGCATGTGTAAAAACTGTTACATTCAAGATTTTGAAAAATACTTTTTGGAGGAATAAAGCCTATTGTATACATGTAATTAAAAATATCTTTTGTGGTATGCACGATTTTGTCAACTGAAGCCAAGTTTTCCCAGAACAAAGGAAATATCGCTTGTATAAGACAGAGTGTCATTGCATGAATTCGCGCACAACTCCATCTTAAAGGAGCACAGTAACAGCATGTTATCTATACATATACATACCTATGAAGCATGGTTTCAGCTGGGTACAGCAAAACACTGGCCAAAAAGGAACTGAAGTGAAGCATGGATAAATTTTCCAAGTAACTCACAGCAGAGCTCGGAATCGGATATTCAAATCCATTCTGAAACACAAGAGTTTGTCAATGTTTTCACATCAAAAAATAATTTCAAACATTGTTTTTTAAGTTTTGTCCCTTTCTAAAAGCAAAGATTACATGTGCATAATGTTAAACACTTGTCTATACTTTTCAATCGATTTTAAAAAGAATTGATGCAAAAATACAAACAGGCTTTGCTTATCATCCAAAAAGACATTACAAATAAATTAAATTCTTAGTTTATATTAAATTACAACAAATCAGAGTAGCAGTGAAGTCAGGATTTTATTCCAGAAGGGACCCAAGGTTAAAAATTGGAATTTTTTTTACATAAAGTTAAGATCATATCAGATTTTAAAAGGATTTAAAAGCAGTTGATCTAAGTACACCAATGACTGCACAATGTTTCTTCTGCAAGTATTTACAAAATAACATTAAGCAAATATTCAAACATTGCTTCGGGAAAATCACTTTTTACTTTTGTGCCACTGTTGATGTAATGATATTACATGTAGACATCTGAGAAATGGTTGTGCGAAAGAAAGGTCTACAATAACTGCTTTCATACTTTGTAATGAATATTAACTATCTATTACAAGGATAATGAACAGAATAGTTATATTAAAAATTATGTTTTTATTTATTTAAAGAATAAATATGAATGTATATGCATTTATAGGATTTTATTTTAAAAATCAGAAACCAATACTTTTTAGGCCCATAGCCCCACTCTGGCTATGTTCTATGAGGTTTACACAGGCATGGATATAGTAGTGAGAATTCTTTCCATATTGGCACCAGTAAATCCATGAGTACCTGGTTTAACTTCATGCTAATATGGGTTTACACACTCATGCATTTTACTTTTACTGATATACGAGAAACGTTTGGCACAGAAAATCTTTGCATGCGTAAATACTGCTAACTGGCCTGCAATATATACTATAATGGAGGCACTTGAATTCCATTGATCTCATAATTTTCCAAAAAAGAAGCCGAAACTCCTAAATCTATTGTGAAAAGCTATAATTAAGCCACAGATATATTTTGAATTAAAACTTAAACTGAATTTAACAATGGTAAGAATGAGAGCCCGAATATTTTTATTTTAGAACTGAAACTAACGATTGTTTCAGCCATGTAATGTCTTGTTTAAGAATTAAATATAATGTCTTGTTCTAAGTATTCATTTCCATTATCGTTTATGTCCTGATTCAACAGACATCTTTGCAGAGAAAAGTTACGAATCGCCAATGTAAACCAACAGTAAAAGTTGCCTTTTTTACACTAACCTTTTCCTGCTTGTTGCGTAGCTTGAGGGAGTAGAACCAGTGCATCACAGAGTGTATGAGGGATGAGAGGACATAGGAAGAGGCCCCGAACAGTGCAGTGGGGCCCACAAGCTGCCACATAGGGAGCAGGCGGGTGGACCTGGGGGTACCCAGCTTCAGCAGTCGACACACGCCCTCTTTGAGGCAGTCCATCACGCCGGGTTTCTCGCTCGCAATGTCACTCTTAAACAAGAAAGAAAATGAATACTGAACGCTAAAGCTTATGGAAGAAGGCATTGAGAGGTAGTGCCCTTCATTAATAAAATCGGAATGGAATATCAATTATGAAGTATCTAACTATTACATCATATTGAATAAAAGAATTTATAAAACGAAAAGTTTTACAAAAGAAAAAGTTAAAGAAAGTGTCATAAGCACTGTAAAAATTGAAGATAAGTAGGAAATAAGAAGAGTAATTTATACAATTAGGGGTCCAAAACGTGTTCTAAAAAGGCTAAAAAAGCAGATAGGCAACCAGATCCCAAAAAGTGGAAAACACACAAGCTGTGATAATAAAAATCTAGTTCCCTAGAATGGATTCAAATCAATGCGATAATAGGGTTTGAAAACTGACAGTTAATTATAGGTTATGAATATTGATGATTAGAGATGGGATTTTGGTGAATTAAAATATGCCTAAAGATGTGAAAAACTGACTTTATAAATTGTTTAAATTTTAATTAACAACTTGAAGATTCAAAAGTAAAATGTGTGATCTTTCATTTCTTCTCTTAAAACTAGTCTCTCTAGTCCTCACTCTGATGTAGATGATTTACACACCAATAGAAAAGCATATAACGGTTTTGTTTCACATTGAAGGGTAGATTATAACTTGTTTTGTTTGGTACTAGAAGCTGGTAGATGAGCCATTTATTTTGTATTTAAATTCCATTGATTGTTAAAACGAAATTGCGGATGCAAGATGGACAACTTGGGAAGGTTTCAAGAAAATATTTATACATCCAGGACAAAACTAAATACGGATATTTAAGATTAATAATCTCAAAATGACCTAATAATCAAAAATACAGAAAAATGACCTAAAAATTGTATATTTCTGGAATAAGGAGATAGCAAACTGAATTTCTATTTATACAGACATTGTCTACCAAGAGCTAGTAAAAAGATGACATGTTAACAAAATCCAACCTCTGTTGATGAGTTATACTATTAAAGAAACATAAATATCGGTTTTCTATACATTACTTTAGGTTCTATAAGTTAAAGCAATTTTTCCTTTACTCAAATTTAGCTTTAAGTCAGTTGTAAAACAGCAGTAACACTTTTTTCAATTACTTTGTTCTAAAGATTCAGATTTGATTGCCACCAAAAACATTAAATTCTTTGTGTTTTAAGATCATAGATCTTGAGTGCTACTCCGAATGTACTAAGTGAAGAATAAAGCAATGATGTATCCATAAGATGGGCAAACAAAAAGCGTATTCTATTGTAGCTTTAATTTTTATCACTTTATTAGTTGAGCATTCCAAAGAAACATGGATAAATATACAATAGCATTTTTGTGTTTTCAAACCCTTGTAACATGCAATTCTGTTGAGTAACACACAGGATATGCTGATTTATATAAATCCACCTTTAAACTTCTTTTAAAATTAAAATTTAATTATACTAAAGATGAAATAACCTGAGACAGAATGCATGTTATTTAAAACCAATAAGTTAAACAATTTTTTCTACTCAGCAACACACGAAGAATTACCCTTTTTAAAACTAAAAACAGCTGACTTCCTTACATTTTCTTCCGCCAGGATAATACCATATCACACACAGGAAGAGCGACCAAGGAAATGATTTTCCAACTTGGCTGGGAACTTCATATTCCTCAGACATATTGCCTTGGAATTATCATCCTTTCTTACTAGACAATCATTTATGAAATCATTGATTCCAAAATTGACAAGACGTTAAAAGGGAGTTAGTTGAAGCACTTTTTTTAAAACCAGAGGAAATATTTTATAAAAGGGAACAAGAAAAGTTGTTCAATCGTCACTAAAATGTAATAGAAGCAAAAGGTGACTAATTTTCTGAATGAAGTATTGTTTGATCTACTGTGTATCATTTATATCTCTATTGATTACAATGGAACGGTTTCTTGGTTACCTGATACCAAGTGCTTAAAGTTTATTTCAAAGAAGCTGATTGGGGGCATGTCCACTCTACAATAGTTAGGTTCTGTTTGTTGCACATAAATATTAAATAATATTGGCCATTAGGTATGCACAAAAGAGAAAAAAATAGAAAATATATAAACAATCCCAACTAACCTGTACAGTTTCAACAAGACTTGCACAGTAAAATGGAGTCAGTACTCCAAAAGTTATACTAAAATAAAGTAAAAGAACAGGATTTTAAAATGTGATTCAAGCACCTAGAAAAAATGCAATTAACATGAAATGTTTAACCCGAGATTACAAAAATAGAAATACAATTTTCATGAAATGAAAGATCAACAATTTTTATGAAAAATCACAATAAAAGGGATTTTTGTAATATATCACTTATTCTCAATGTAGTTGCAGCCAAAAGGAATTGTACTAGTATGGACAGGTTCCATTCTGTCTTTTATGTATGAAATATTCATGTATTTTTTCTTGTAAAAACTTCTCTCATTCAAGTTTTATTTAACAGTCTTATATTCTAGCCATACAGGAATTAATATAAGGTGTTTTATACAAAGGTAACTTAACACTTCCCCTAATCCCCAACATTGAAATATTTATCCACACTGATTATTTTCGTAATAAATTCACTACAAGGAGAGAGTCAATTTAAAATTCAAATTTCCCCAGTTAAAAGTAGATCTAACAATATTCCAACTTTTTAAAAGATTTCTTTGAATATAATTCCATAATATGAAGAGAAATGGCATCAAAAGTAAGATGCCTGCATTGATTGAAATGCAACTTCATGGTAAAAGCACATTATATCCAAAAAACTAGGTCCGTTTTTATAAAGAGCATTTATAAATCTTGTTAAGTTTTAGGGTCATTTTTGCTTTAGACAGGGATCTACATCGAAAAGTGGATCAAACCACTGCAATCATCCATGCCAAGACCAGGATTTGAAATTAAAGCTTGTTGAACTCAGGACTAGACAGTGCTAACCACTCAACTACCAGGTTGACTGGCTATACGCCATTACAGTATGAAACAATTGAGATATATAAGCTTATAACTTACAATTATGTAACAAAAACAGCAGTTAGAAGTGGAATTAACAACTCTCATCAGAATTAGTCAAATATTAAGCCTCAAAAGACTGCCAATTAAATTAAACCTTCTTTTATTCCTCACAAATTCAAATTCTATCCTGGATGACACGTCTTGTAACATGCAGGATTTGTGTCTGATGGCAAACAAATTAAATTCAAAAATGAGGACTCGGAACCTGATTTCTTATTGAATTCATTTCAGAATGAAAATGAAGGTGGATGTACCAGTCCTTCCATGAATGACTTCATAGATATTGATAACTTTGCAGTATGCTCACAAGTGACCTTAAAAGATTTAACTAAGGAATTTTTAAAAGTGGGAAAATGAAATTGTTGAAAGTAAAAATCAGGAAATTCTTTCACCACCTAATGAAACGTAAATTCTTGGAGCCGTAGAAACAACTTATATATATGTTGACCCTTTTTATCATCTTTACTAGTCATTTTTCAAAGTTTTAATATTTGACTAAAGTTTTCATCTGTTTAATTAGTCATCACAATTAGTTCAGAGTAAATTCAGATTAAAGCACCACATACATTTTTAGCAAAAGGTGCTGAGACAACTGTTTGAGGGAACTGTTGGCTGTGACCTCCCTGGAAAAAAAAGAGCATGCTGTTATAATTATATTTCAACAAAAAAGGCAAGAACATAAATAGATCAGACATGTGATAATAATACAAAAAATCACATTTGCATTTCAAGACAAAAATAATATGGAATAGTGAACAAAACAATAAATACGAGAACAAGTTCAGGGACGCATTCAGATGAGGGGATATTGGAGGGGCTCGGGCATCCCACAAATGGTCTTGATGTTATGAAAATAAATATTGGTTGCTTTTGGTTTTTGTGTCGTAAAGGCCATATTTGGCCAATCTATGCCAACCATAAAACAGACAACGTCAAGTATTTGTGAAAAGATAGGAAAAGGGGAGGAGACTGATCGCTTGGGCATCATGAGATTGCGACCTCATTTTTACCAGACAGTAAAACCAATGGGAAAAGAATAGATCACTAGGATACCTCATATTTGTGAAGTTCATACACACCTAAAAATGTGCTCCTGATTGGAAATAAATCTTGGAATTAGTTTAATTTATATAAATCGAAATTTTGTCTAGGCCATCGGTTTAAAAATTGTGGACAGGTTCGAAAAAATAGTCAAACATAGACTTCTCAAATCAAATGCTTATTTAGTATTATAGCATTTTGATTGGTTGCTAAATAAAGAAAAATTGATCATAGAGCAATCAAGCTGGCCATACCAAGCTAGGTGATTGTCTGAATGGGAAGGGATTGGACAAGATGAGAAAAATCTTTTTATCTGCCTAGACATGAGTGACCAAGGATACAAGCAGAGGAATTATTCACACAACTAAATAAACATTGACCATAGAGCAACCAAGCAAGTCAAGCTAGGTGATTGTCTAAATGGGAAGGGATTGAACAAGACGAGAAAAGTCTCTGGTCTATCTGCCTAGACGTGAGTGACCAAGGACTCATGCGGAGGAACTATTCACAAAGCCCTCCCAAAAATATTTTAATGTTAAAAAACACTCAAAAATACACACACACAAGATAATTTAATTAGCACAAGTCAAAGTTTAGTTTATCCTAAAGGTAAAATGCACCTAGATGTCACTGAAAACAGTCAAAAAGCCATTATCTGTTTATTCAGTTTTCTTATTGGACTAGAATACCATGAAAGAAGTTTGTGTCCCTCCAAAATTATTTTCTGAATATGTGCCTGATCAAGTTCCCTAAAATATACAAATATCTGATGTTACCTTGGAAAAGGCGTCACCTCTGCAATGAATGTTTCGAGGACTGCTGTACAGCCTCTGAGGATGAACATGCCGCTGCATCCTTTCCAAAGACACAACAAGCCCTGAGCAGGAAAAGCATTTCAACTTACTGACCATGATTATAAGCACTATAACTAAATACCATGATTATTTTTAAAATATTCAGTATTTAAATATTCTTTGTTGCCATGGTTAACTTTGCCAGGGTTGGTTGGGTTTTTTCATGGAGCATAGTTGTGTGCTAAGTTTGAAATATTTTTTGATTAGCTGTGTAATTAAACCCAGTTTGGTAAATTTGATTTTAACTTATAAAATAAAGTTTATTTAATATTTTAGTCTCTCATACTACCAGGGTATGTCAATTTAAAGCAGCTTGATTTAAATCACGATTTTAATCAAGTTATTTTTATTAAAAAATCATGGATTTAAATCACTTTAATTTTCTTTTTTCTTAAGTTTAATAATATTAAAATAAAATAACCTAGGACAAAATGGGATAATACAAATCATTTTAAAAGTTTGCTTCTACTCAGTAATTCTCAGATTGATCCTTTATAAAACTGATAATTACTGTTCTCCCTACTTTGAAGACACTAAAGATAATTGCATTGATTGGGATGCTCTGGATTCCAACTTGAAGTTATTTGTTTCATTATAGATATTTTGGAACTCTTTATTTTGTTTACATAAATCATTACCGATATTATCAGTATATTTTTAATATTATGTCATGTTGGAGGGAGGGCTTAGCTCCAATTATAAAAATATTAGTACCCAAAGAGTTCAGGGTCTCTAGAACTTTGCAACCCTTCTGATAAGCAATCTAAGACAGAAAAAACCACTCTGCATATTTGGTTACTCATATTTGCATATTTATCCCTTATGTTTGGGGTTCTGGGTCCTAATATAAACTCCTAACATAAAAATTTTAAAGGGTTCAAAGGGGTCGGGCACACTTGATATAGGTGGGTTTTTTTAATTTACTTTTTCATTGGAAATATTTACCTCTCCTGTTAGGGGGCAAAAGGAATTCGGGCCCTTAAGAGTTAGCTCTTATGTTGGGATCACAATGACAACTGACCAACAAATATTTCTCTCTTAGTCAACTTACAACAAGTGTCACTTGCAAATCTATTGATCAGCAGATGCTGATTTTATACAGATGAGACTGGTCCATGAAAAAAATGTATGAAATGTTTTCAGATAATTTTGGTATACTCTTCCCATGGAAAGGTCAGTTAGACTTAAGCTGATGCCCTTTTAAGAAGGAATTTATCATTTCTGATAAGGGAATTTAGAATTCCTAAACCTTCAGACATGTTTAACATAAATTGATATCTAATAACTACATTGATTTGCACGTCTCTCTCTCCCTCAAGTCTCACAAGTTTAAACACCTAGGGAAAAAATTATTTAAAATCATAAAATTCCGACAATATCTGATTTGAATCAAATAACCCAATTTTTTTAAAAAGAATCACAATTTTTCACACTGTCTCAGATATCTCCTTTGGAATTGGGGAAACTCATTTGGATTTTAATATTTGTGTAGAAGACTGGAAAGCCATTCAGTCTTTTCACCTCTGCTACTTCTGTGTTTGTGTTTACATAAATATTTTCAACTTAACAGTTTGACTCAACTAGTAGATAGTTTTTACACTTAAACTAAGTTGGGTATAATGAAAAGACCAGAAAATTAAAATTGATTTAATTATGATACACAAAAATTTATTGAATTTAACTTTATCTTTCCAAATAAAATGCAATTTTTAATATAGAATTTTAAGTATTATGGATTTATATCATGAAATTAAATTCAAATTAAATAAACACAAGGCACAGGGGTGATTTTAATTGTTTTAATCTTTCAAAAATTAGTCCTGCTTATTTCCTTAACTCTTAAATATTAATATTCCCATAAATACTTAACCTTCCTATATATTAATACTATATAACATAATACTATCTAGATTTTACACTGATTTGCATCTCATGTCTGACATTTAAACATATAGGAACAAATTAATTAAAATTATTAATTTAATTATTGTAATGCATCAGCCCCTTATGTGTCTCAGCGATATGCGCCTTGATTGGTGATGGCAACCCACGTGACACTCTCCGAGGAAGCGAATGAATAATATTTTGTTAGTTGTTTCCCAAGGCATGCATAGGACTGACACACTGGGGTTTTGTCTCCTGAGATGTTAATTTTTAAGTTTATTTATTCTTGTAATTGTTTTGTCTTGTGCTTAGTGTTAATTAAAATTGCTCTTTTGGTCAATTCTTGCATTAGTCATTGGGTTCAGCTCTAAATTATTAATTGTTAATTAAAATTTTTAATTAAAAAATTAAACAAATGATAAAAATCTGATTTACATAAAAAAATCTGATTTAAATTTAAAAAATCTGGTTTAATGATTTTTTTAATCATGATTTTTTCACACTGGCATACATCAATACTATCTAGGATCTATACTGTAATTTGCATGCTCATATCTAACAACTTTAAGAGGAAGCAGATAAGCTTCTTGATTTCCTCTTAGAAAAAGCATTGTATTTCATAATATGGAATTTCCTTTTCAATAGGAAATAATTTGGTTCAGACAAATTGAAATTAGCTTAAATTTAGATATTTATGTCTAGCAGACAAGAAATATGTTCATAAGAAACAAAATGGGTAACAAACAGGTCAGAAAATTAAGATTTGTTTAACTTTTATTTTATCATCATTTATAAAAATATATTAAATTTAAAATTTCCTCCCCTTATTTAAATTATTTTTTAATTTGTATTAAATGGATATGTATCATGAAATGCAATTCAAATAAAATAATAAAAGTAACAAGACCCAATGATACCTTTTATTATTTCAGTCTTTCAAAAATTTGCCCTCCTAAATTTTTTAAACCTTTATATAAATTAATGTTTAAGATAAATCAGTACTATCTGGAATCTATACTGTGATTTGCATGTCTTATATCTAACGAGTTAAACATATAGAGGCAACAAATGAATAAAAATCATTAAAATCAGATTTAAATTTAAAAAATCTGATATTCAAATAAATCCGATTTTTATGATTTTTTTTAAATCATGATTTTTCATACTACTTCAGTCTCTACTGCTGACTCTAGTGAAACCTGATGCGTATAAGTGGCATACTCATTCACAATTTTTTGTACAAATTTACATTTCTCTAAATTGTAAATTGATACACTTCAGTGTCATGGAAATTACAGACAAAGGACTTTCACATATCCTTCCTCACAATATCAATTTTTAGGTTGATGCTGTTGAGATTTGACAGGTGTACAAATTCAATGCATGTTGCACAAATGGGCAATTTGAATAGGGAACTTAAAATAGGTTTGAATCTAAGAAAATTTTGTTCTTGCTAAAAATGGTAGAAGAAAACTGCAAAAATGTTCACATTAGCAGAAAAATTCATTAAAGAGAGATTGCACTTGAAAATATTTTAGAACGAAATTTGTAAATGATTCAGTGTCCCGCAAAAATTCACTAAATAAATTTACAAAACAGACATTCATTAAATAGATGTTTGACTACATATATTTATAAATATAACTAAACAAGATACCAAACTAAACCAATAGTAGAATAAAATAGATTTGAGCTGTTGTAATTTTGAGAAAATCTCTAGCAATTTTAAAGAGCCCATAAAAAATTTTCAATTACACAAACACACTTTTCAGCATGCCTAACAAGATTACATAAAAAAAAATTAAATAAAGAATCCGAAATATAAATTGTACCTGTCTGTTTTGAAGCCTTATTAGCACAGGTATCAAAGTAAACGGACTTAAATGATACCTAGATGCCTGCGTATTGACCTGAAATATAATAATGAGGAATATATTAGAAACATAAGAGATTTTAAAAACCGCTTTCAATTTCCAAGTTATTTTCATACACTGTATAATGAGTAGTTTTCAAGTATTTTTTAAAATGAGATTCAAGCGATATTAGATAAAGCAGTAGTTCCCAAAGTGGAAATTACTGTCCCCTGTAGGTGCTGATGGAATCTTAGGGGGCAATGCTGGATCCAGAGGAAATAGGGGATGTTCAGGAGCAAGAATGTGCAATAAGATGCAAAAAAATTGTTACCTAAAAGTATTTCGAGCAAGTATTTATCTACTTGACCTTAAAATCACTACAGTGATGCATTGCCATTCTTTTAACTAAAAAGAAGAATCGACTACAAATAGTTGAAGGTGGAGATTCAAGGATGATGACGAAAATAGACCCTAATACAAATTGGCAACACCACACCAAGGGCTCATAGGCCTCAAGAGATATTCTTAATTTTACTGATTTGATTGATTTTAAATAACTAATAGTAAGAATTCTAGTGTGTGTTTATGTGCAACTTATTTGTTAAAACAGTTTAATAAATTGCTTTGGAATTTCAATTCCAAGATGTTTTATATCCAAATTAGCTTTTCGCAATTCTAAAACTACATACAGATTCATAAGTATTTTGGTGAAATTCAAAAGTTATAGACACAGCTGCACTTGCAATTTATTATTGGTTGAGACAGTTTTTCAGCAGGGAACAAAAAAGTTGTCTTTGAAAAGGGGCATTGAGGCAAAAACTTTGAGAAATTGAGAGATAAGGGATAAATATGGACTTGCATTCAGCTTATCAACCACAGGGAAATTATTGATGTGGGGAGCCCAAGTGTACTATCAAAATAAGACATTAACAAAATGCAGATATTTAATGAAATCCAAAGGTAAAGCTCATACATCACATCAGACAAGCATGCAGCATAGAAAAGTTCAATATATGAGAGTGTATTGTTGATAGATTGTTTCATCATTTAACTACCCTTACTTTTATATAATATTTGTAATTACATTTGGAGGCACTGGCCCCAACCATAATACTAGGGGCCCAAGGAATTTGAATTCCAACTGTTACACCCAGTACTTATTTTTGTAAAGACTTACATTAAAGAGAGAGCTCAACTTACATTAAAGAGAGAGCTCTCTCTCTCTTTAATGTAAGTTGAACTGTATACCAAGATTTTTTTTGGTAACTTGTGGTTGGTTACCAGGCATGAAAACTCCAAAGCATTTTACATTTTTTAATTATAATTTATATAACCATAAATTGAAATATTAGTATTGGTCTCAATTTACCTGACATTGTCTTCTTAAAACAATACAAGGGTGTGATATCACGCTCCCAATAACTGCACTGCAAAGGAAAAGGGAGTTATTGATATTCGCATACAAGTCATTTTCAGAAAAAGTTAGGAACATGTTTAATAGTTTACCTTGTTATTTCGAGACCAAGCGTTGTAAATTTCTGCACATGGTCTGCAAAAATTAAGCACATTTTAGGCTTGAGAAATAAAAATAATCTTTCATTGGCAATTTTTAGATAGGTACAGTAAAACTATCAAAAGATCACATAATGTTCAATTATTTTGTAGATTCCCATTTCCCACATTTAATCTCTGAGACAGTACAGTAATATCTTTAGCTGTGTGAAATTTACTTTCTAAAATATGAAGGATAAGAATCAGGTTGCACTTCGATATTTTTTCACATAGCATAAGACTTAATTTCAGCCAAAGCACAGTGCCCAGTTAATAAAATGATTGGTAAAACTCACAGTACTGGCCCATTGCCGGATTGGGAGTAAAAAGTTTAGGTACCTAATTGCTATTTGGGTGGGCCTACGATATTCCAAAATTATTGTGATTGGCAATGCAAAAGGTTCTGCTTTTATATAAAAATCTTTTGTGGCAATGCTTTTTTTGGCATGCTTTTTATGTTGCCAAGGATGAAAACACTGTTTTAGGCTTGGGGAAAAATAATTTAAAAATTAACAAAAAGAATTAAAAGAAAATCCACACAAATTATTCTTACTACAACTAGGTAGGTACTTACTTCAATGGAAAAAAAAACAAATTTTTCTGAAATATTGTTATAGAAATTTGTCCCAGTAATTCATTAGTTTTGTCTAATGACACCAGACTATAATATGAATGATCATATTAATTCTGGCAAACTAGAGCTGTTTAGGCATGGTAAAATCAAAACAGATAGATTTACAAAAATTAATGATATTCTAATAATCACGAGATTGTTATAATCCTATAAAGTGGGGTTGCCTTTGTCTGCCACAACTCGTTACAAAAAACACACCAAAAGTGTTGCCATAAGTCTTTATATCAAAGCTGTTCCATGGAAAATTATCACAAATTTGCTAAGGTACTGTGTTCGAGTCGAACCAAATTTTCTTCCAGTAGGGAGAAAACCCTTCTGCTTGGTCAATAAAGGTCATCACAGATCTATAGAGAAGTCCCCAAGCAGTTTAAACAATGGGTACCACCAAGTTCAAAACAGGACTTGATTTCTATGGTCATAGGAACAAATTTTGGCCATCACCAATCGGTTGTGAAGTGTCAAGACGACCTTTCACAGGAACTCGCAATGCTTGTGGAGGTCATAGAAATTTTTCCATTTCTAGTCCTGAAATGCTTTTTATTTGCAAAGATCGACCTTGAAGCGATTCTAGCAATGTTTTCATCCTACCATAAACAGATTGATCATAGTTTGTACGAATTTTATAACCATACTGGAATTCATAGAAACTATGATCAGCTTATGTCGGTTATTTGAATGAACATAATTTTAACAGGGGATTTAAAATTCATACAACGGGAAGTAAAAATAACTTTAATTTTGTATAGAAATGAAAATTGACACTTTTGACAACATGAAATTATTTCTCAAGGAGTTTTGTTACCATCTTTCTTGTTTGAAATATTAAGTAGTAATAACTCTTCAATGGTAACTTTTGCTTTCTATCATTGGTCCCAACTAAAGAACTCAAAGGAACATAAGAGCCTAAATTGCTAGTTTTTGAGGAACTTTCGTTTTGTGAATCTTTTAGAACAAGTCACCTAATACAATACGAAACCACTATTCAATATACACAGCATGCTGTTTATCATTCAGTAAATTTTATTACCGGAATCTGAACTTTCGGGTATGTGTTCAGTTGATGGTCCAGGTCGATTGAAATCAATGTTATGAGATCTACTGAACTGTTGTGGATAGAAGCCGGGATTATAGGATTGCCCTTCCTCATGAATGGGCAGCAAATCTAAAGGAACTTTAGAAGACATTGCTCTATCTTTCTCAACGTGAAGACCAAACAGAACAAAGGTTTAATCAAACAAAATTTCCACAGTTCATGTTGAATAGAATGGTACAATGGTCGACAGATCAAATATTGCAAGAGGAAATACCAATTCCGATAGTAAACAGTAAATATAAACAGCAATATATTAGGTCAGTATTTAGTAGAACTGCTCTACAGCCTGATTGGATGAAATCTCGTGTCCTCTCTGAATAGGGACAAAAAAAAAAGGGGAGGTGACATATGCATCAACCAATCAGATATTAGACTCAAAAGTACACCAAGAATCTAATGATTTTCAGTGAAACAAGAGTTGCCAAATAGTGATAATGAGCCAACGTTGCAAGAAACTAGTGGGACCACAGATGGTAATGGTAATTAGTTAACGTCACACTAGAGGAACACACGGGCGATTGATGACTGTCCGGGATCAATCCCGAAGAGAAATGTGTGGCCACAGAGTAAATAGCTACGCATATGTAGTTATATACTCTGTGAGTGGGGAAAATCAATTTTTATATAGAGTTAAATGTAGAGCGTGATTGGTGTTTGATAGGTAGGTATGTAGGTATTTTAATTAACGTCAAACTGGAGCAACACAATGGGCTATTGGTGACGGTCCGGAGTCAATCCCAAATGGAAAGACCTGAGGACAACACCACGTAATTTTGAACCACGTGTCGGATTGATACTCTACCTGATTATTATCTTTGTTTTGATATATTTGGTAAGTTGCGAATGGCAACAGTCTAGTTTTAGTTTGTGTTTTATGTACGCAGAGAAATGGCTTCTGAGTTCCTTTGTCGTATTTTTAGAGAGAAATAATACGTATTATTTACGCCATAAATGCTTCTGAGTGTTATTTTGTGATCTAAAGCAAAGAGTGTACATATTAGAGCTGTAAATAAACTGTTTTGTGTTATAAGGTGTTTTTATGGAACAATTGAGTACACCAACTATAATCTGAATACTTCTGATTCCGAAATTGAAAACGGAACATCTGGCGTCCGCGACAGGACTCGACTGCTGATTATTTGGGTGAGTTTTTGTTTTGTCTATCCTACTTCCTGAATTAATATGGAAGCGGCAAAGAAAAATAGAACTCAGCAGAGGAGACTGTTTAGTAAAGCATGTAATGAGTTTGATGCTGAAGAAGCAAACTTAGAAATTTCTGATAAAATACTTTTTCTGAAAGTTATTGAGGAGAAAGCTATGCTAATGGTGAATGCTGAAGAAAATGTTAAGCAGTTTCTTTTTTCTGCAAACATTGAAGATGATGTAATAGAGAAAGAGATCGATGAATCTGAAAGTTATATAGACCGTTGGCGGTTGTTACAGTTTAAGTTGAAACAACTTTCGCTTTCAGAAAGAGAAGACGTTATTTCGAATTGTAGTGTTTCTCAGCAAAATACATTATTACGTTACCCTAAAATACAGTTACCTACATTTAATGGAGATTTAAGAAACTGGGTTAGATTTTGGGGTCAATTTGAGAAAGTCGATAAAGACCATAATTTAGATCCGCATGATAAGTTCTCATACCTATCCCAATGTATGGAGAAGGGAAGTGTTGCCGAAGAACTAATTAAAAGTTTTCCACCCGGGGGAAACAGTTATGAGAAAGCTATAGAGCAATTGAAATTACGTTTTGGCAGAGAAGAACTACTTATACAGGTGTATGTTAGGGATCTTCTATCATTAGTTCTCCAAAAGCAGAATATGCCGAGAAAATCTTTGAGAAATCTTTATGATTTATTAGAAACAAAGCTCCGTGCGCTTGAGATATTAGGAGTAACTAGGGATAAATATGCGTCGATGCTTTTTCCACTTGTTGAGTCTGCTCTACCTGAGGAAACGCTTCTAGCGTGGGAACGATATAGATCTACAAGTCGTAGATCACACGATGAGGAAGATCAAAATACAACTAAAATTACTAAAAAGACTGATCTCGATTCAATTCTTGATTTTCTTCAAGATGAAGTACAGGCAGAGGAACGTATAATTCTAGCCTCACAAAACTTTGGAGTTGAAACCAAGCATAATTTTAAATTGTTCAAGGAGAAGAGGGCTGGAAATAATAAACGTAAATATGGGGACCCTCGTCAAATAGCTAGTGCGGCTGATCTTTTAACCTCTTCGAAGGAACAGAGACAGTGCATATTTTGCCACAATTTACATAATTCCACTGACTGTTTGAAGGTACGAAAAATGGCGATGAAAGATAGAGAGAATCTCGTAGAGAAATCAGGGTGCTGTTTTCTGTGCTTAAAACCAGGTCATCAAGTTCGTAAATGTTACTCAAAGGTAACTTGTTTGGGTTGTGGAAAAAGACATCATATTTTACTCTGTCATAGCATAAAGCAGCAAGCATTCTCACCTACCGGAAAAGAAACTGCAGAATTAGATAATGTTCCGAATGAGGATCAAGCACTTGCGAATGTGTCCCAAAGCCCTAGTGTTATGTTACTAACGTTAACGGTTTTAATCAGAGGTGATGGGAGAAAACGGAAAGCAAGAGCCATCATAGACTCTGCTTCACAGCACTCTTACATTTTAAAAAATACTGCTAAAGAAATGAAATATAAAAGGGAAGGCTGGGAATATCTTCAACATTCTCTGTTCGGTGGAGAAAATACAGGAGTGTGCAAGCATGATGTGTTTACTTTATATTTGACAAGTTGCGATGGGTCGTATAACTGTCATTTCAAAGTATTGAGTCAACCTGTTATCTGTGCAAGCGTTCCACCGACAATGCCTGCGATTCATTCAAAAGAGCTTACGGACTGTAGTATTCATGTGAGCGATGATTATAAAGGTCCTATTGAAATTTTAATAGGAGCCGATGTAGCTGGAAAAATCCTTACCGGTGGTTACAAATCCTTACCTTGTGGTTTAACAGCAATGGAAACACGTTTAGGGTGGACCATTATGGGACGTATACCACAGATTTCTTCAGAGGAAAATGAAATCTCAGTAGCTAGCTCTATGCTTTCTACTACTAGAACAATAACAGAATTGTGGACTCTTGACACTCTCGGCATAACCGATCCATCTGAGAAGAAAACTAAAGAAGACCTTCAGGAATCTGCCAGAGAGCATTTTATTAACACAGTTCAGGTCGACAAAGACAATCGTTTCGTGGTACATTTACCCTGGCTTGCCGATCACCCTCCACTGCCTGATAATTTTAACTTGGCTTTAAAGAGACTGGACGGTACTGCACGAAAGTTAAAAGAAGAAAATTTGTATGACGATTATAATCAAATATTTGAAGAATGGGCAAGAGAAGGAATAATTGAAGAAGTTCCTAAGCATGAGATTCAATTGCCGTCTCATTATTTACCACACAGACATGTCGTGAAAGAGAATAGCACAACCAGAATCAGACCTGTGTTTGATGCTTCGGCGAAGATGAGAGGTTCCCCAAGCTTGAATGACTGCCTGGAGAAAGGAATAAACCTTGTTGAGTTAATTCCTACTATATTAACACGTTTTCGGATGAACAAGTTTGGAGTTACGGCAGACATCCGTAAAGCATTTTTACAAATTCGCCTACAAGAAAACGACAAAGATTATTTAAGATTTCTTTGGTATAATGAAAACAATGAACTGAAATACTTAAGACACTGTCGTGTCGTCTTTGGAATTTCTAGTAGTCCCTTCTTACTTAATTCTGTCATTCAATATCATCTAGAAACGATTTTGGAGGAAGCACAACTTGGGAACTCAAAATATCCTGTGGATATGGTTCAGAAATTTAAAAACAGTTTTTATGTGGACAATTGTTTAACTAGTGTAAAAACTGAGACAGAATTGCATGAGTTCATTCAAGTAGCTACAGATATTATGTCAGAAAGGAAGTTTGACCTTAGAGGGTGGGAGCACAATTGTTCCCATTCCTCAACAGAAGAGGTTTCTTGTGTAAAAAATAAAATTGTCCCGGTATTAGGCCTGCAATGGTTTTTAAAGTCAGATACTCTTTCCATAAATGAAGAAGAAGTGTTGAAAGAAAAGAGGAAAGAAATAGTATCATCTATGGTGAACCTTCAAAATATAGACAATTCCTTCATCTATAAGTTTTCGAGCTATAGCAAAACTATAAGAATTATTGCCTGGCTACTTCGATTCATTAATAATTGTCGGATTCCGAGAAATACTAGAAAATATGGTAGCCTTGATTCCGAAGAAATTTCTGTAGCTGAGTATGGAGTTATCAGAATAATACAGAAAGAAAGCTTCGTTAATGAACAAGATGAAAAGTTAAAAACTCAGGGAGCCTTCAAAGATATCATCCGATTGAAAACAAAACTTTTATATCGACCAGATAGTGAAGATTTTAAGATGCCTGCAATTTTACCATCCAAACATGAAGTTGTAATGCGTATAGTGATACACTATCATGTAAAAAATGCTCATGCTGGGACTCAAATGCTGCTTAACATTTTAAGAGAGCGATTCTGGATTCTGCATGGTAGAAAGACAGTGAGATCTATCCTATCCAAATGTATTGTCTGTAAGAGACATTCTGCAAAGAAGCTTGATGTTCTCACTGCATCTCTTCCAGAGGACCGTATACGAGAGGCTGCTGTATTTGAGATCTGTGGTGTTGACCTGGCGGGACCACTGTTTCTCAGAGATAATAACAAATCTTGGGTTTGTCTATTCACATGCGCTGTCTATAGGGCAGTACACATTGAATTAGTGGCTTTTTTATCTACGCAATCCTTCTTAATGGCTTTGCGCAGGTTCATAGCCCGTAGAGGAAGATGCAGCACTATCTATTGTGACAATGGCTCCAATTTTGTGGGTGCTTCAAATTTGCTAGGTGCACTGGATTGGAACCTTATTGTGAGTGACAGTGCTTTTCATCCTATTAAGTGGAAATTCAACCCACCGACTGCCTCTTGGTGGGGTGGATGGTGGGAGAGACTGATCGGTATTCTTAAAAGGTTATTGAGAAGAGTACTGGGCCGATCTTCTTTAACTTATGAACAGATGACGACGGTGCTATGTGATTGCGAATCCATAATTAATTCACGACCGATAACGTATGTCGCGGATAATGACGCAGAGCTGATTCCATTGACTCCTTCAATGTTCCTGCAAGATATCAAAATGAGTGGTGTTCCTGACTGTGATAGAATTGATCACCAGAGTCTTAACCAACGTGTTAAGTATCGACAAAATTTACAAAAAGCCTTAAGAAATAGATTTCGATCGGAATACTTGGGAGCTCTGCTTCAGAGACCAGAACGTAAAAGAGCTGCCGAAGTAGTAGTTGGTGACGTTGTCTTAATTGGAAGCGACAACACGAAACGTATCAGTTGGCCACTTGGGAAAATAATCGAGGTAATCCCAGGGAAAGATGGTGTTACGAGACTTGTGAGACTAAAAACTGCAAGAGGTGAGTTGCTTCGACCGATACAACGCCTCTATCCTTTAGAAGTGTCAGCAGCAGAGTCAGTTCTAGTTAGAGAAAAATTACCAAGTACAAAATTAAGTGAGCAACCAACAGTCAGTCAATCAGTTGACTGCAATGTTGAATCTTCTGAGGATGTAAGAAAAACTAGAAGTGGCCGTAGCATTAAAATGCCTCATAAACTGGACTTGTGAACTGTTTATATAATTTTGTTATTGTGATTATAACTAGTTGTAAGTTAAATTGTAAGATAAAAGTTAACTTAGGTGGGAGAATGTCGGATTGATACTCTACCTGATTATTATCTTTGTTTTGATATATTTGGTAAGTTGCGAATGGCAACAGTCTAGTTTTAGTTTGTGTTTTATGTACGCAGAGAAATGGCTTCTGAGTTCCTTTGTCGTATTTTTAGAGAGAAATAATACGTATTATTTACGCCATAAATGCTTCTGAGTGTTATTTTGTGATCTAAAGCAAAGAGTGTACATATTAGAGCTGTAAATAAACTGTTTTGTGTTATAAGGTGTTTTTATGGAACAATTGAGTACACCAACTATAATCTGAATACTTCTGATTCCGAAATTGAAAACGGAACACCACGGTCAGGTTACGAGGTGTTTGATAGGTAACGTCGAACTCGAGCAATACAGCGGGTTATTGGCGACGGTCCAGGTTCAAACCAGATGGGAAAGATCCGAGGATACCACGTAATTTTGAACCACGGTCTGATGATCGAGGTCACACTTGAGTTGGTACCCCACTTTCCAAACTTCCACACCACGCCAATGTAAGGACATTTGAGGCCACACCAATCCCTTTCGTACACGACTATCTTTAGTTGGTTGGTGTTTGGAGTTCTTTGTATCCTGGTTTAAAATATGGAAAAACTCAAGAGTAACACTGTAAGGAAAGCATTTTCTTTTTTAATCTGCAAATGATTCTTACTATGCATCACGTGGCTGCCAAGACTGCACAAAATTAAAAATTGCAAACATATCTTGTTTCCAAGTGGGGGGGTTGGGTATTTCAATTAACGTCACACTGGAGCAACACAATGGGCTATTGGTGACGGTCCGGGATCAATCCCAAAGGGAAAGATCCGAGGACAACACCACGTAATTTTGAACCACGGTCAGATGACGAGGCAACACCTGAGCTGGCACCCCCACTCTCCAAACTTCCACACCACGCCAACGTGAGGACATTTGAGGCCACGACAGATTTAACGTGCACCAGCCCCCTTTGTACACGACGGTGTTTGGCTGGATTCGAACTCGCAACCCTTCGGTTGCTAGTTCGTTACTCTTCCAACCTGGCCACCGCGGCCCTGTTTCCAAGTGTACTTACTTGATTGTTTTCTTTTATATGATATTTTCTGATTTTAACTTTTATTACTCAAATTAAAAATTTCTTGTATTGTTCAAAAACATTTTGAATACATAATGCAATGAGAGGAAGCCATATTTATGACTTAAAAGAATTGCTACATGCCCAAAGTTTGATGGTACTTAAATTTGAAATACACTGGCGGAAAATAAAATCCCAACACCAAGAAGTTATGCTAGATAAACGAAATTTGGGAGGCGTGTTTGCACATCTGAAAGAAGACGCCTATTGAAATTTTGTGCTAGACGAATAAGAGTGGCGCTAGTAGCGCCACTATGAACATGCAAATCTCTACAGTCATCATTCGGCCGACCGTCACATATGGTTCTCAAGTTTGGGGATCTACTTGCGCGCTAACAACATTAAAAAACTGCAGATTTTCCAAAATCATATATTACGTACGATCACGAATATTCCCTATTATGAAGTCATCCATTCGGACCTCAAAATTAAACCCATTTCTGAAATCCTGCAGCAACTTTCGACCAAGTTCTTCGAAAAACTACCTCAGGTTCCAAAGCTCCATCTTCCACTAGTGACACTGAGGAGTCTCTCCCATCTAGTGCCTTCGCGTTCCGATAGATGGCGTTCTTTAAATTGGCTCTGCTGATCTAAGATATACAGCCCATTCAACCTTGTTATTCTCATTTTAATAAATTTCATGTTCTGATTCTTTTCTTTTTTCGATGAGATGAGCTGCTGCGCAGCGGGGGCTCCGTAATTCTTTTGTCCAGTCCAGTCCAGTTCGTGAGCGTTATTTATCGTCCGGATTGGGCATTGTGAGCTAGATTTGAGTCAAGAATGCCTTTTTTAAGGAGACGAAGGCAATATCAGAAGCTTACTGAGTTTGAACGAGGCCGTGTAATAGACAGGGACGTAACTGTAGGGCAGACGGGGCATGTGCGCCGGATTAGGGGGGCGCTCAATTGGCCGAGTATTTAAAAATGAAGAGGAAAACTTATTTGTAGACTACAAAAACTATAAAAGGAGCTAAATGCAGAAGGTTGCAAAGGGAGAAGTTGAAAACTATGAATTCTCAGAAGAAAAAAGTTCAGATTATTGATTATACAAATAATAGATCGGATTCTGAATGAGCTGAGGCAAAGGTTTCAAGTCATTCAAAACATGAATAGTTTATTTTGTTTCCTCAATGGAGCTCGGTTTGAAACAATGAATGGAGAAGAATTGAAGAACCAGACACTTGAGTTAGCTACCACATATAAAGAAGACTTAGACAGGGACTAGCTGGCGATAGAAGTGGAAAGCTTTAAGTATCGTGCCTTGGATTTAAACCCTTATATGAAAACGGCTACACCATCAGGTCTTCTGACGTTAATATACAAGAACGGACTTGAAGACGCACCCACCAACAAACATAACGACAGCGGTGAGAATTTTCCTCGCAATACCAGTCTCAGTCACCTCAAATGAAAGGAGTTTTAGCAAACTAAAGATCATAAAAAATTACCTCAGAAACTTAACAAGACAACAACTAACCAACCTGAACATCATATCAATCGAGCACAAGTTAGCTTCAAAGCTATCTTTTGAGGACATTGTAAAATGTTTACAGCCGAAAAAGCCCGTAAAGTTAAGTTTAAGTTCAATCTTTCTGGTGTTTAAATTTTTTTTCACATTTTGTCAATAGATTGTGTAAAATGTCCAATTGACTTGATACCAGTTTCTTCCATTTTTTCCAAGAATTTAATAGTGGATTTAGATGTGGGACTGTTTGCTTTATCCTGATGCAGTTCTACTGATTGTTGGCACTGTGGGTATAGCTATGGTATTTCTTTTTTGAATATTGGGAACAAAATAGAATCTTGATAATATGTGGAGTTGATTTTTAAAAAATTTCCCCCTCTTTTTACTTTTAATTTTCCATTATATGCAAAACCGGCAAAAATCATAAATCTCTTAGAGAAAGTTCTCACGTTAAAGTTGACATCTTTGCGCCTAAGAGTCTAGGATGGCGGATTGCAGACCCGGAAGTTTCCTGTTAAGAGCCCTTGACTACTGCGCTTGCGCAAGCGAAGAGGATGAAAAACAGTTAGCTCACGGACTCCATCTAGTTGAGACGTCTTCGTAGCAATTCGGATAAAATAAAATATGAAATGAGAAGCATTTTGTTTCGCGCGTCCATTGTCAACCCGTGTCTGTAAAAATAAATATAACATTTTAATGTCAAAAAAAGTTTGGATTATTTCGTCACACTACCAAGTTGATCCACGTTTTAATATTTTTCTCTTCTTTTATGATAATAAATTGTTCTTTTTATTGCAATCATTTGAATACACCCACGCCTCGTCTATTGTCACAACATTTTTCTATCTTTCTCCAGCTAAATGCTTCTCATACAGAATTCTGCAGCGAGCTCTGCGTTCTGCAATATGTCGTGGAGATAGACGATGAACATTGTATTTTTTGGCCTTTTTCAGATTCAAATCACTGTTAATTATTTTATTTACAGTTGAAACTGAACATTTTAATGACTTTATAATAGTCCTTTGACTTGGCGGGTTCTCCTTTAAAATTAAAGATCTTACCTTACAAATATTCTCAGAAATTCTTTTCTTTTTGGATACTTTTTGAAGTATTTTTCCACTTTTACGCGTTTTTTCCTTTCTCATTAATAATAATACTTATCGTACCTTTAGATATCAAAAAACCATGACTTTTACAGCGCTTTTGAATAATTGAATAAGCATAATTCTATTCGGGAAGAGCGGAGATAGCCTTCCATCCATTGCTTATTTAAAAGCGCCATTTTGAAAGTAAACAAAACTCTGAGTTAGCAGACGATAAGTTGTACTTTAACTATTTAACTGCTGCGAAAATAAAATTATTTCGTAGCATACAATTTTTTACAGCTGATCAAAATCGTTCAAAAAATGTCCGAACATCCTCTGTATTTATCGTAATTAAATATCCTATTCTAAAGCAATAGTTCTGTTGATTTTGATTCAGCCCACACATATCCCGATATCATTTGATCGAACCTTTTCATTTCATTTACAGCGATTATGAGTGTGAAGAATATACCAAACATGTTACTCTTAGATTATTTGTCAATGAAATACCTTAGAATTAATTAGGTATTTTATCTTGTACTAAAAATGAAATTACTGCAAATTAATCTATTTACCTTTGAAATCAAGCATTTACCATCTAAGTTGAATAAAAAGAATTTGGACTAGTGGAATTAATGTGTGGTGGGACGATATCAGGTGGTTGTCGGGGAGGGTTTTGGTTTGGTTGGTCGGTGAGGGGGCGCCAAGGCGAGTTCTTGCCCCGGGTGGAAACTAGCCTAGTTACGTCTCTGGTAATAGGGCTACGAGAAGGTGGATTTTCTTTTCGCGATATTGCAGAAAGACTTGGCAGGGATGTATCCACTGTGCATAATTATTGTTATCAGTGGTCACGGGAAGGTACTATCTCAAGAAGATCGGGGTCCGGCCGCACACGGGCCATTAACTCTAAATCACTGCCATCTGCGACTTCAGTGGTGTCAAGCTAGAGCTCATTGGAGATTTGTTGTGTTCTCAGATGAGAGCCGTTTCTGTCTTGGTGCCAGTGATGGTCGTATGTTGGTTAGGACGCCAAATGAGCGCTTGGAACCAAGCTGTCTGCGGCGTAGACACACTGGACCTACACCAGGAGTTATGGTCTGGGGAGCAATTTCCTATGACAGCAGGAGCACTCTCGTCATTATCCCATGCACCTTGACAGCAAATTTGTACGTCAGACTGGTGAGTGAACCGGTTGTGCTGCCATTCATGAGGTATTCAAAGGGGTGTTTTCCAACAGGATAACGCTCGTCCTCATACCGCCGCTATCATCCAACGTGCTCTAGAGTGTCGACATGTTGCCTTGGCCTGCGAGATCACCAAATGTTTCTCCCATCGAGCACGTACGGGACATTATTGGACGCCAAATCCAGCGTCATCCACAACCAGCACTGACTGTTGCTGATTTGACTGACCGAGTACAACAGGCATGGAACTCCATCTGACAAAATGACATACGGCACCTGTACTACACAATGCTTGCTTGCATTCAAAATCGTGGTGACTAGTGGTTATTAATGTATCACCATTTCACATTTGAAATGGCTCTTCTCGCGCATACTTTAACCTGTGATCTTGAAACTTTAAATATGTTACCTAGACAAATGCTTTGCCTAAATTTCATTCCCTAAACTAATTTCCTGAAAGATTTTTTTGGGGTTTTATCTTTTTCTATGTATAGCAATGTTCAATTGCAACTATTTCATGACTAGTTCAACAGCTCTACTTCTAGAACTGTCAACCAATAAATTCTACACTTAATAAAACCCGAACATCTTGAGACAACTAAAAGTAAAACTGACGTTTGTCCCTAAGTATTCAATGGACAGATACTTAAAAGAAAAAATAATTGGAATATAACGAATTGGATAAATCATAAAAGGTCTAAAAAAGATTTATCACTTCAAAGAGGAGGATCTGCAACAAAAATATTTTAACTGTGGACCTTATTTGTTTATAATATAAGTAAATAAGCTTCAGTTGAGTTTTGATGAAAAGCATGAAAAAAATGTTCTATTTGTAAACAAATTATAACAAAACTGCCAAAGGAATAAGGACAAAATATATAACGGAACTATTTTCTAAAATTATCCAAATTGAACAAAATACTACAGGTATTGGGAAACAGATTTTCAATCAATGTAGTTGCCTTCATATATTTTTTCTTGTTGCTTCCTTATTCTAAAATCACACGCACACAATCCAAAATAATAAATCACATGATCAAATGGTTAGAAGTATTTAAATTATATTTAACTTTCACACACAATTCAGTGTTTTTGCATTTACATATTAATGTTAATTTCAGGGTCTTGTTTTGAATTTCATATTACTACCATTTTGGGAGAAAAATATTGTAACAGAGTATCTATTCTGGGCCCGGTGGGATAGCGTTCGATTCCAGTTCGAACATTTAGTTTAGTGTTCGATTCCAGTCTACAGTGCCGCAGAGGAGTTAAATAGCTAATACATTTAAAAGAAGAAGATAGACCAAACCATTTGTGATTAATCCCGTATAAATAGTAGCAAGTGGCGGTCTTGACCTCACTTGTTCTTGGTCATTTCAAACCAGAAGCGGACACTAGGATCCATACTGATGCCAGCGGATATGGAATCGGAGCGGTTCTTGTACAAGTACAGGAAGGAATGGAGAGACCGATAGCCTATGCATCTCGATCTCTGACAATGGCGGAGAAAAATTATTCGACCACTGAAAGAGAATGCCTTGCTGTCGTGTGGGCCATCAACAAATTTAGACCTTACCTCTTTGGACGACCTCTTACTGTTGTCACGGACCATCATTCTCTTTGCTGGTTGACTAATCTTAAAGACCCTTCGGGAAGATTGGCAAGGTGGTCATTAAAATTACAGGATTGCGATTTTTCGGTGGAATTCAAGAATGGAAGGAAACATAAGGATGCAGATTGCCTGTCAAGAAACCCACTGCCGAACCTGGACACGGATTCTCTTGACGAAATTCCCTGTTTGTTATCTCTAACGTCATTTGAAGCGGAACAAAGAAAAGATCCTAAACTTGCAGCCATAAGAATTACTGTCGCAGAAAAAGGCAATGACAGGAATTTCAGTATAATGGGTGGGATATTGTACAGAAGAAATTACGATCCTATGGGTAAGACTTGGCTTCTGGTAGTTCCTAAAACCATCAGAAAGGATATTCTTCGAACCCTTCATGACGCTCCTACGGCTGGTCATCTGGGATTTGCCAAGACCTACGATAGGGTAAGGCGTAAATTCTACTGGCCTGGATTATATCGTAGTGTTCGGCAGTATGTCTCTCATTGTAATGAATGCCAAAGGAGAAAATCGCCACCCAACCTTCCAGCGGGACAATTACAACCTATAGAACCTCCAACAGTACCATTTCATAAAGTGGGAATAGATTTACTTGGTCAATTTCCCCTGACAAGGGACGGTAATAAGTGGATTCTTGTATGTACTGATTATTTCACGAGATTCGCTATAACCAAAGCCCTCCCGAATGCAGAATCTAAAGAAATAGCTCAGTTTCTAGTTGAAGATGTCATCTTAAAGCATGGTTCACCCAGGAATAGGATTAGCGATCGAGGACGATCGTTTCTTTCCCATTTGGTCGCCGAAATTAACATATTGTGTCGGACAGGGCACCTTCTTACGACAGCCTACCACCCTCAAACCAATGGTTTAACGGAACGATTCAATAAAACACTTGCAGACATGCTCGCTATGTACGTGGACGTGGAGCAAAAGAATTGGGACACGATCCTGCCTTTCGTTACGTTCGCCTACAACTCGGCAAAGCAGGAAACAACAGGGTTTAGTCCTTTCTTTTTGGTCCATGGTCGTGATGTTGAAACCCCACTTGACGCAATACTACCGTATGAACATGATAAAGACTCACCTAATGACTATGTCCATGAATTGGTCACCAGAGCTGAAGATGCAAGACAAATCGCAAAATTCCACATTCAAAGATCACAAGTTGGTGACAAACAGCGTTACGACGAAAGACATCGATCTGTGAACTATCAACAAAACGATATAGTATGGGTGTTTACGCCGATCCGAAAAGTGGGACGATCAGAAAAATTACTTAAGCGCTATTTTGGTCCATATCGTGTTCTTAGAAAATTATCTGAAGTTACGTATGAGGTTGAACCATGTGAAACTCAAGGTCGTAGAAAGAATTATAAAGACATTGTACACGTTTTGAGAATGAAACCATACAGAGATCCACAACAACAATTCGAAGAGGATGACGACCTTACTGAGATCATACCAATAAAGCCATTACCTGCTGAGAACCTCCTCCCGACGAAGAATAATTCTGATCCAACTAATAGAACTGGGCCGATCACACGAAGTCAAGCTAAACGCCTTCAGCGAGACGCTGAAATTTCTTAAGGAGGAAGAAGTGTAACAGAGTATCTATTCTGGGCCCGGTGGGATAGCGTTCGATTCCAGTTCGAACCTTTAGTTTAGTGTTCGATTCCAGTCTACAGTGCCGCAGAGGAGTTAAATAGCTAATACATTTAAAAGATAGACCAAACTGTCGGGATAGGTAGCGTGGAGATCCGAGCTGATCGCCTGAACTTACCCCTTGGACCGATCGCTAGGGTGTTACAAAGTGATACGGAGATTAGGACTAACACACTTTATTTCTCTACCTAAAAACTATGTACAGCAACCGTTATCTCAAATTCATGGAACAGCCTACACGCTGCCACTTGCATTAATTCTCTAAAAAAACTGCGCTCGCTCCACCTGCGCGTGGAAGCCTTCAGTTACTAGTTCAAAACTGCGCTCGCTCCACCTGCGCGTGGAAGCCTTCAATTACTAGTTCAATTCTAACTCACTCTCGCTGAGTCAGGAAAATAGTTTCTACCAGTCACCGGATTTCAGCGGACATCTGCACGTGTGGTTAAGTCGATCATCAGCCGTTTGCACATCCTCACACAAACCATTTGTGATTAATCCCGTATAAATAGTAGCAAGTGGCCATGTGGCGGTCTCGCCCTCTCACTAATTGCTTTCTAGTTTATCATGTTGTGTTGTTCATCGTTTCTCGTCAATTAACTAACTTAATCAAGTGTTTAAATAAATTCATATTTTAACTTAATCATTGTTTTATACTTCGTTCCATTTTTACACGTGACAATATATCAAATTGATTGCAAGAGTATTTTATTTTAAAGTGTTTGGTTGTGCTAACATTGCTGGAATCCTGTTTTGTGAAAAGCACAAATTTATAACTTACAATTGTTTTAATCATGTTGTATGGACACTAAAATTTGATCTTAGATTGTGTAATTGTCTTCAATGAAACAGATTTGGCAATATATTTTTCAAACCTGCAGCAAAACTGCTGTCAGCTACGATAGCTATATTGATCTGACATACCATAGAGCAAAGGAATAAGTGAAGTATCCTTACTTTAATATAAGTTAGGACTACAGAAAAAGCATAACTCAATAATTTTAATGTTCTACTGTTATCATCTAAGCCTGTTATAGGTTTGAGTATACATTATTTTGACTGACCTTAAGAATCCACACACAAGTTGAAACATGTATACTCAATCAATTGAATACCTTACAATATTTTTAACTTTTGACGAATAAAATTGTTTTAATTTCTACATCTTTTTCGCAGAAATCATGTTACCTCACAAAACACCCAAATTCCGAACATTAAAGTGTTTATGATGTCAGTGAAAACATCCGTTGTTTAAATGCTAAGAGTAAATTCAGTGAACAATCATAAAAACAAAACAATAGTTTATTGCAACTGTAGCACAAACCTAACAAAACTTGATACACCAACAAAGAAAAGCAATAGATCAAATCTCTTGCAAAATGCATCACAGGCACTTTTTTCTTAGTATCTTTGTAATGAAAATATGCTTCTCTGACATAAAAGCATTTTACAATATGTACAAGAGTGATATTCTAAACACATGTTCAAATCAATGCAGTAAGTGATCCTTTTTAATACTGTACTCCACCGGGAAACTGCACACGGAACAGCATTTCCAAATAATTAAGATTCAGTTCTATTTCTATATTTTTCAGTTTGATCTAATTTGGATAGTGAATGCTGAGATACATAAAGGACAGTTTTAAAGAAATAGCTGTCGATCTATTCTGCCCACAAACATTACTGATCGGTTTGGAAGTCTTAACATAAGAATCTTTCCACTCAAAAGGGAAGGAAACTAATAAGTGACAAGTTATTAAATTTAAAATAACAGCAGAGGTTGCAATAACTCTACAAGTCAGAAAACGTTTTACTCAACAAGGAGAAAAGGCCTGAATTATTTTTAATAAATAATGGTTCCTTAATCCCTATAATATAGGATTAGTACTTTTTCAGTGTCGGACTCGAAATCTAGAAAACGAAAAAATTTGGAACTAAAAAATTGTTATTGTACCCTGAAAACATGATAAGAACGATTCAGGTCTTAATGATACTGAAGGAAATGTTCTATTGAAAAATGCTTTGGTTCAACCAGTTATTCTTGGTTTACAAAAAGAAATCCATTAATGAAGATAAAGTAGTTCAATTATGTCAATTGAGAGAAATCTTGCAGAGAAAAGCTTTAAACACTAATTAAAATCGGTTTACAAATTTTTAAAAGATTTCTTTAAATCAAGACATACATAGTTAAATTCTATGTAAATTAAAAATTTAATACGTAAAATATACTCGGAAAATAAATGTATTAGTTTATGCAGTTAAACTATATAATACATTTATTTGACAATTAATTTTAAAATGCAACTGTAAATTCCTGAAAACTAATTTGAAACATGCTTGACTTGGGGTAACGTACTGTATTCACTTTATACAATGAATGAGTAAACAAATTTAGTCAATCCATTACATATTAAACTGTAAAGTTAGTGCAACCTCTACAAAACATGTGCAAATAAATGAGCATGATATTAGTGTAAAAAATACTTGAAATGGAAGTACACATTTCCTAGAGTTGAAAATAGGTTTTCCAAGCTCACAAAATGATGAAAATAAGAACTGGACAATTTTCCAAGCACAATTACTTGGTAGGCACTGGATAAGCTTTCAAAACAAAAAGTATGTGGGTAAAAATAAGAAGTAATCTGTGCAACCCCACATGCAATGTTTTATGTTTTTTTGTACTGCACTTCAAACTCAAAGGAGAAAATAGGAAATCCCAGAGGGGAAGCAGATTAAGATTTTTTTATGAATATACATGTTAATTTATTACTTTACACAAACCAAATTTGTACATTCTGCACCAGCTGCAGATTGACAGAATCACCGAGGAAAATTGCACACCTTGAGTAATTGGAATATTTATAAACAGAACTGAAATGAATTACTAAAATCAGAATTCTGTAACATATACAACTGGGCCTCCTTACATCAAAGGTTGATATGAATCCGTGATTCATAAAAAACACTTTTTTTATACATGGAAACAAATTTTTATCTCATTTTTCAAGATATTTAAGGATGTTTCCATTTGTAAATAAGATGGCATAAGAAAAATGGAAGATATATTGTGTAGCAAGAAAATTTTTTAATCACAAGCGTGAATAAGTACTACAGCAGAAAATATTTTCCAATATTTTTCTTGTTAATTCCTGTATTTAGTCATGAAATATGAACATAGCATGCACCAATTTATGTTAATTTTAGTTGTGTTATAAAGAGCACTGATATAAAGTGTTTACGAATACAATACATTCCAAGCGTTAAAATAAAAAATAAAAATTATATGGAGTTCTTTTCATTGATTTTGATGTATGGAGGTCGAATTGTATACATAGAGGCACAGAAGCAAATGTTACGCATTTAGATTAAAAATGAAAGTTACTAAATTCAAACAATACCAACTTGTTTTTAAAAACAATTCCACTTTGAATTTTTTGTTGCCAAATTAAATTTGATAAACATAATACACAAATACTGTAGAAAATCTACAAGATTTCATTTTCTGTTATAAGATTTTTTATGAAAATACAAAATTTACAAAATGTAGCAGAATTTTTAGGAACCATTTTTCAGATACGTAACAAATCCAACTGTATACAGGTAAATGGACTTCAAACCCATAACAGATGCGGTTGAGTGACATTTGCCGTATACTTTCACATTAAAACAAACAGAATCATCAGGTATGAAATAAATTAACATTACAATTTCGCTCGGTATAAAATTACCCTGCATTACAAAATGAGTAGTAAAATATACACGCATCCATGTTAAAAACCTATTGGAGGTGAATATTTTGTATTTGATAATATCAACACCTTGTTTGCTACAAATAAACATTCAAGGTATTAATGATACTTCTAATATTTATGTTGAAAATTATTTTAGACAGGATACTCTTATTTATGGAAATAAAATTAATTAGAAACTGGAATATTTTATATAATTTGACCATTATATATAAATATTTTTTTGCAAAAGGCTAGTTTTAATGTTTTTATTAGGAAATATCATCGCTATTTTACAAAGTCTGAAAATGTCACATAAATTCGTTTTCTTGAAGTTGAATCTTTTTTCTTTCCTTTTAGTTTTGCTGAAGATGTGATTGAAAAATAATTTTTATGGCTTTGGCAGAATACATGTAAAGCTCCTAAGGTGATGGAGATTTGAAATTGTTTCAATTACTTTTCACTAAAACTTTCCGTCCTGATAAAACCCTGCACAGTAAATTACTAAAAACAAGCTGCATTGCATTTTTTTTGCACTGTAATTAATTTTGTAACTGGAAAAAAATTGTGAATTGAAGACCTTAGTGCAAGATTGATTTGGTTCATTACTACACTACCTTTTGCTACATGACAGATAATCAAACAGACCTACTACTTAAAGTGGATTCAAAACAACTATGGACAACCATGCAAATTGGAACTTGAATTCAGGACCTGGCTTTCAGTTCCTGATTTCAGACCTGACAGCCAGAGTGCTAACCATTCAACCACCAGGTTGGCTTTCAGAGCAAGACAAGTGATACTTCCACAAGTTTTAGTTAAGTTTAAAAAATAGATTATTTAGAAAAATTAATAATTCTATTTGTAGAAGCATACATACGAGGAATATTTAACTGAACTTTGTGCGAATAAATACTTTTAATTAATTTTCTACATAATGCACTCTTTGATATTATCTTCCTACGCATCTTACTCCACTTAATAATAAAGTTGGTTTGACTCAACTAAACTAACAAATGTTCGCTTTACTAGAGGTTAGGAAATAAATATTTTCTAAGATTTAAAATGCAGGGGATGAAAAAAATCCCTAAAATATCTTTTATCAATCCAAAAACTTCAAAGCTCATTGGTGACACTTCTGAATAGGTAAACAAGGTGTTTCCAATTCTGTTTTCATGCTGATTTTGATAAACATTTTGAGCAGCAATCATTTTTGAAGCTTACTTTGAGCACATGAAATGAATGAGAATAGAAACTGAACTAACAACTCCTTGCTGCAACAAACATCTTTCTAGTTTCCAAACAAAAAAACTAGAGTGATGGTTTGCACCAAGTAAATTCTCATTTGCAGGGGGTTTACACATGCATAGATAAACTGGTGCCAATCTACACACCACTCAAACTTTCACATCAGTTAATATGAAAGAAGAACTTTCATGTCAGTGTTGCACAATATTGTGTACTATTGTACATGTGAAAATAAACAATAACCATAACGAGCAGATTAGATGCGATTGATAGGCTCCATGCTGACTTCAGAACATAGCCAGATTTCCAGACATAGATTTAGTGACAAGTATTCTTATTGGCACCAGTAAAGTTTGAAGACTTCTCTAACCTAATTGGTGGCAGATGAATAGTTTCTCCATGGTTGAACTCACATACCAGTGAAGGTTTTCACATGCACTTTATTTTTACTGACACGACAGTGGGTATTGGCACCTGTAAATCTTTGCATGTAAACCCTACTTATGTTTTTAATGCATAGTGCATCCAAACCAGAATTTTTTATGAGTTCAATAAAGTTATCACTAGAATTAAAACAAAGTAGCAATGCTTGGCTCTTGCATCAGGGTCTTCAATGACGTGCCTTTCCGAATGTGAAATGCTACTGCGTAGTTTCTCATCACAGCAAATACATGTGTACCTTCACCACAGAAAGATCTTTCTCTTCACATGGGTGATATCCTTCCCCGAAACTAAACAGTTCACTTGAGAAGAGTGTGCAAAATCGTATCTCTCTCCGTGGTCGACGATGGAGTTCAGTTCCGCGTCAGTTCTTTTGTCAGATCGTCAAAGTTGGTCACGAACCACTTGGCTTCTTTGCGAACCTTCTCGCGAACCTGGTTTCCTCCGAAACCGATGAAGAGATCCTGAAAAAGATTCCATAATCAAAAACTCCATTGAAGATCTCAAGATTTTTTTTCATGTCAGGAACAGTCCAGGGACCATAATTTCCTACGGGCAGCTCAGTACAAATTAGCCCGGCTATAAAGGTAAAAGGTTGTCAACTAAGATGTGATTGTCAGATAAAAAAGTGCAAAATAAAATATGACTAAAATCCATAAAGCTCCCCATCGAACAAAAGGGGCAGTCAGGAGAAGCATGCACACCAATGAGGTGAAGTGTTCTCTTAAAAAGTCGTGTCCAGTTAAAGTTAGAAAATTTGCCGTTGCAATATGTCGTGGTAAATTAAGGTGGAACAGGATCAGATGAAAGCTTGCTCCATGTTTTGACCGTGGCCTTAAGCTTTTGATGGTCGCAGACTGACTCATTTATCTTTCACTCTACCAACCTGCAAGCACGGAGGTAAGGGAGGGCTGGACGGCTGGGGTAGAAGAAAACCCTTTTCAGCTAGCTTGTCTGCATGCGCATTGCCTGGTATATCACAATGGTTTATTGATCACAATGGCTTTGAAGATCCAAAGATTGAAATGAATACTCAATTGCCACAAGTTTTATTCTGGAATAGGATGTGATGTGGACGAGTCTTTTAGTAGTGAAACATGCAAAAATAGTGAACTTTAATGTACCATACAGTACTTCATGGTTGAGATCAATCACTGCCAAAGGTGGACTGACCAGCTGACAACTCGGTCAAATGACCAAATAGCCAGTGCTAAATATTTTTTTATCAAATGCTGTACAGGAGATGCATAAGCATGTACTATCTCAAACTAAGCATTGCTTGAGCATCAACTGCTAACAATAATTTGGAATAGTTTGTCGTCTTCAATTGGCATTAACGATCTGATGAACCTTAATCTCTAGACAAAATATTTAAATTGCAAAAAACCCTCATTAAAATATGCTTAAGATAAAGTTTTATACTGTCAGGCGTAAATTATAGCTATTAATGATGTGTTAAAATTATTAATTTTTAAATATTGATTAATAGGTTAATAAACTATTAAATGACAGTGAATTTGAGCTTTTGTTCATTCAAATGACATTTTAAACAAGGATCTAGCGAATTTTATTCAGTTTTCAATTTTTTTATTTCACAGAAGATGAAACCAAATATGTGCCTTCAGAAAATTACACCAGCAATTTTATTTTTAGAATTTATAATAAACAATTAAAATAAAACTATTCCGATTCTCGATGTGAATCTCTATTAAAAAGGAAGTGTGTGTGCTGTGTCCAGACGAATCTATAGCACTTACAGCCATGAAATTTGGCATACAGGTAGTCCTAAATGTGACTAAATGGCCCTCGAAGCCCGAATTTTAAAATTTAATCTAGAAAAATGTTTAATTAATATTTTGTGCTCTGTGGCATAGCTCTTTGTTTTTTATTTTTGTATTGCTTTCTGTTTTGGTTTGGGTATTTTTCGCAAATAGTATAATGTTTGTGTTAATAAATTACATGAAATGAAGCAACAGTGTTTATTACAGTTTAATTTGGTTTTGATTTCGCTGACATTGTGATTTATTTAGGTTGTTTAATGGAATCGATGAAGTGACATAACAAGACTTTTTAAAAGTATAGCGTTATATTTAAAGATTCAATCATTTTTATTTCAGTTGTGGTTTTTTCATAACTTACTTTTGAATTTGTATAATTTCTGCAATTTTAATCACATTTTTATTTTAGGCAAATGACTACATTGTTTTGGTTCAGCGTTATATTTAAAGATGCCAAGCCTCCCAGAAAAAAGAAACGTCTTTGAACAAAACAGCGTGAGAATAGAGAAAGAGATCAAAGAAGAGAAGCTGAATCCACCCCAAAAAGAGAAACAAGACAGCGAGAGAACAGAGAAAGAGAACAAAGAGAAGTTGAATTAACCCCAGAAAGAGAAACAAGACAGCGAGATAACAGAGAAAGAGAACAAAGAGAAGTTGAATCCACACCAGAAAGAGAAACAAGACTACAGCAAGTTAGAAGCGGAAGAAGTGCTGCTCGAATGCGCATCTAGAAATTTAGAGAATGCAGCTTTTAATTACGACCCATCAGCAGATTATGTATCTGATCCTTCGTGCGTCATTGGCTCAATGTCTGTAATATGTCAACACTGTGAAGGAAAGAAGTGGAAAGGTGAAGTCCCAGATATGTGCTGCAATGGAGGAAAGGTCAATTGCCACGGTTAATGGATCCAGCCGAGCCCCTACGTACTTTACCAATTGGAGATTCAGCGGAAGCTAAACATTTCCTGGCAAATATTAGAAGGTACAATTCCTGTTTCCAGATGACCTCTTTTGGTAAGACGAAAGAAATTATAGTCCGGATACAAGCTGACATTTAAGGTTAAGGGTCAAGTTTATCACTGCATCGGGAGTCTACACCCTCTACCAAATGAAGAGCCTAAATTTCTGCAAATATATTTTGTTGGAGATGGTACACAAGAAGCAAAGCAGTGTTGCAAACACGTTCTGCAGACGAGACAAGACATAGCACTTCAGTTGCAATATATGCTGGATCATCACAACTGTTACATTCACAGCTTCAAATTGGCCATGGGTAAGATCAACCCTGAATTCAAAATGGTAATCTTAGCAGACAAAACCCTTTATGGTGAACATGAGAGGCAGTTCAATGCACCAACAGGAGAAGTGGCTTTAATCATGGTGGGAGAACATGGAGCAAGAGACAGTTTTAGAAGAAAGAAGTGGCACCATCAAGAGAAAGTGCTGAAAGTTGTAGGACTCGATCTCATTAAACCATATTTTTCCCATGGTCAACTGTATGTGGGTTGTTCAAGAGTTGGAAAAGCCAAGAATCTTTACATCCTAGCTCCAAATGGAAGAAATTGAATATAGTGTATCATGAAGCTCTCTAAGCAAGGATTAGTGAGGTGGAAGGAATGAGGCAATATTCCCGTGTCATGTCAGTGGTGGTGGGACTCATTCTTAAAATTATAAAATTTTCTTTTTAATGTTTTCAGTATCACTGAGGACATAACAAGAATGGTGTCACAGGCAATGCTGTGCGGGTACTGCTAGTTTATTTATAATTTAAACTCAGGAAAAAATCTTCTATAATTAAATGCACATATAAAGAAATTTAATTCCATTGTAATACTAATGCAAAGAGAATCTAATGATAAAGTAATTTCTCTAAGAGCATGTAACTAATTGAAAGGTTCCTGAAACTGATCTGCTTTGAAAACAGAAGTCATTATTCCATATGGATGTGTTGTATGATTGTTAAAAACAAAACTTTTGTGTTAAGAGAGAAGTGTCTTTGTATCTATGGCTTTTTATGTATCTCCTACAATATCTATATCTTTTTCTGTTATCACTATAATATCTATGTTTTTTTCTGTATCTCTACAATATGGCTTCGACTACATTAATCAAAAACTTGTGTAAAAGTTCTATGCAAGGTATCATACTAAGAATTGAGAGAAATGTTACTTACAGCAGGTGGTGCTGCTGCTAAGTCGGTAACACCATCCCCAACCATTACGAGCCGTCTGTATCCGTTACGGTGCTTCAAGTAAGCTGCAACTTGTGCTTTACCGTCCTGTTCACAGGTCGGCTGATCCTCATCGAACCCTGCATAGTCCCCTGATGGAAAAAGCAAATTATTACATGGAGTCTGGCTTTGGTTCAATGGCACACAAGGTTCGAAACATTATGAAATAAACAAATCAAATAAGCAGACCTAAAGTCACTATAAAAACTTACAAAAGTAATGTGAGGCAATGAGTATTGGTGAATAAAATAATGCAAAACATTCATGAACAGCAATAAAAGACGAGATCAATAAAAACCTTATATACAATGTAAAAATGCAAAGGCATATAAGAAGTCAAAAAGACCCATCCAAATCTTTCACATTATTTGAGATGATCTTTTTTCCCCCAAGCCCAAACACTGACATCTTGGCCTTCAGTACTATAAGGGTGAACTGAAGGCTATTTGTGAAGGAGCACACAATGAGTGAGCAGCCACTACTGCTAACAAGGACAATCACTAACATCCATGCACTTACAAGTAGGGATTCAAACCCTTGACTTACTGGGTGACAGACAAGGGCTATGACCACTATACCAGTTAGGCAACACCTGGGATGAATCGACTGTTTCATCAAGTAGTTTATATAAATTTACAATAACCCTTTATTTGATAAGGGTCTCAAAATACTGTGTAAGGTTTAATAGTGAATACAGGATCTACAGAAAATTTATGCACAACTAAACACATCAAAATTTGTATAAGTGACATTTCTTAAGTCACCATAGACTTATGAAACAACAAAGTTTCTGTCAGTCCTACTTTGAATGCGAGAATTCTTATTTCTGTTTAGTAAAATGAGCATGACAATAAAATTTTACATTGAAGGCTAAATGCACTCCATGATAGGTAGTTGAATTAACATCGCACACAAGCAACACAATGGGCCATTGCCCATGGTCTGGGATCAACCCCCAAAAGCAAGATTCAAGGACAACACGTCATTTTGAACCAGTTAGATAACGAGGACTACACCTGAGTTGGCACCCCACTCTCTATTGCTACGGCACTGCATGTGATGACATTTCAGGACACAACATATTTAACATGCACCAGCCCCCATGTAAACGATGGTCTTTGGTTGGATCAAGTCTTGAACTCATAACTCTTCGGTTGTTAATTCACAACTGTACCAACTGGGTTACTGCGGCCCACACTCCATAAGTTTTAATTTTTCTTCTAAAGGTTGTACATTTTTCACACATTGATTGGTTGAATGTTCAATAAAGAGCATTATTCACACTAAATGTGCAAAAATACAGAGGCATAGCTAAGGGGAGGCATGAGGGTCAGCGTCCCTGGGCACTAATGTCTCGAGGGGGAGGCATTTCAGAAATATTTATTAGTCTCGTGGTTTTTCTTCTAAAAAAAGTTTTCTGAATTTGTTTATGTATCTTCTTTTCAGACTACACAGAATGGTTAAATTAGTGACATGTTGAAAGCAATAAAATATTAGTGTATTTGTTTAGTGGCAACAATTAAACTAAATTAAAATATTTTGCTTTCTTTGCTATTCAACAAGTATATGCCATCTGATATCCTTCATAAATAAATCAGATAAAGTTAATTGATAAGTTCCACTTCTTTTCCAAGTTAGTTTAAGATATATCTGCTACATGATAGTTGCTCTCCAGGGATTCATTAAGAACTTTTCATTATAACAATAATTAATTTACTATGACAGATAATATATAATACATCCAGAGAGAGGGCCATGATTATCTAAGATCTGTAAAGAATTTGATTTTAAAAGTACAATAATTACTACTACACATATGTTTAAAAAATCCAAATATCTAATAGTACTTAATATATGGTATTGAGGTTAATTAACTAAAGTTAATTGAAAGAATAAACACTTGGTCACAAAAGTGACTCATTTCTAGTTATTTTCAGAGTTGAAGGTAAATTAGTTTTCGCTAACTTATCTGTAATTAGAAAATATAAAAATACTTATTTAAAAGCAATAATCAAATGTGATCTACAATTAATATTGTGAATGGTAATTTATTAAAGTTAATATTGAATTGATTAGGATATTTTATCTATATTATTTTAATAGATTTACTTATTTTACATTTATAGATACAAAAATTTTTTCCGGATGGAGCAAAATCATCATTTTCCCCAATCTCGAAAAAGTCCAGCTCCATCACTCCACTCTACACATATAAAGCAGAGTTGGCCTGTCTGTCTGTTCTCTATACAAATCTATACCTTTTGACCGATCTACAAATTTGGTACGCTTATTCTTTGGAACTTTCCATTAACGTAGGCTACATATTAACCCCCGTTCTATTCGTCTTGGGTGTGCAGAGGGGTGTAACGTGAAATTGCTGGTGTCATGCCCTTGGACCTGAAAGCAGTACTCGTCTATTCACGCTTTATCCTCACAAAGATGAATCAAGAGGTGGTGATTGATGGGGAAACTCTAAGGCCAAGTTACTCCGAAAGAAGGATTCACCCCGCTGAGAGCGTGAGCGTTCCCTTAGACGCCTCGCTGCTCGATGGTGCGGAGACCGAAATATATACGGATGGTTCAGGCATTGACGGCCGCTTCGGCACAGGCTTTGTCGTGCTATACTTTGGAGCTACGACTGAAGAACATACTTTCAGGCTGAGTGACAACAGCTCAGTGTTCCAAGTGGAACTGTCAGCGATTCTCAAAGCATTGGAATAGTGCAAGTCAAGGCCATTATATAATGCAGAGAACACCCACATCTTCTCAGAGTCTATCCGCGCTCCAAGCACTAAAAGATCCACAACATGCAAACCCTATGGTGCACCAGATAAAGCCTCTGTACTGGAGGTTAGTGGGGTGTCAGGGGATCCAAATGCACTGGATAAAAGCTCATGTCGGCTACTGAGGTGGCACACAAAGCAGCAAAAAGGGCTACCAAGAGTGATTGTGTGCAACTCAGAATGCAGAGAACAAACAGATCGATCAAGACACAGATTCTGACCATTATCAAAAAGATGTGGGATCCTCAAGGGAAGGACAATTTACAAGGCAATTCTTCCCTACCCCAGATCTCAGAATGCATTTGCATGACCCCTTTGTTGTCCAGATGCTCACGAATCACGGAAGGTTCCCAGACTACTTTTCTAGAATGGGTTACCCGACATCGAACACCTGTCTATGTGGTGAAGTAGGGGATTCCCTACACTACATTCTTGACTGCAGGCTGACGGCACACCTCAGGAAAGGACTTGAATTCGTTAGAGTCAGGCCCAGTGACATTAAGCGTCACCCGAAGTGTCTCCAAGTTTCAGCCGCTTGGGTAAATTTGTGTGGATGGCAACTCCGAGCCCTCCCCTGAGAAGTACGGTTCAGGCACTAGAACCCTGACAAGGTGTGAATGCTCACACAAGATCAAAACAATTGACGATCACTGGAATAAGACATAGGTGCCTACGTAGAAATTCCGCACAGTCCTGCAAACTGTAAGCCACAACAGGCTCTAAACGTTAGGATGGAATAAATAGGGATAAGGCCCTATCCATCCCCGGACGGAATACAGGGATGTATTCACCCCTCTCACTCTTTAGTAAACCCAAGGGTTTGAAAAAGAGCAATGCCCATCATTTTCACAGTGAAGAACGAATCTCGACTCGAGCGACTTCAGTCACCCATTAAGATTTATCTTGGGGTCACTCCCAAATCCGTGAGAGCTTCAGATAGCTGGTACGGAGGGGCTGCGCCCCAACTGAAGAAGAAGAGGGGTGTAACGTTCAGTCATCTGGACAGAGCACGTGCTAGGGAGCGCTCTCTCCCCATTTGGCTGTACAGATGACGTCAGAATATCTACAGGAGTCACCTCTCAAGATGACCTTGGAGGTTTTTTTAGAATCTTGGAGTATGATGAAATCGCAGATGGGTGCGGTTGTGATGAAAATGGCTCAGTATCATATCATTTATGTATCCCGTCTGTAAATTCTTAAACTGTAGCTTTATCATTGGTATGTAAATTTTTATGATAATATAAGATTATTTTCATAGAAAGTGGTCTTTTTATCATCGATACGGTACAGGGGGCTAAAGACAATTCAAAATCTTCATAGGATTAACATTGCGTATTTATACGATCAATGTCAGGCCAAATGTCAACTAAATTTGGTACATTCATCCTGTAGAATTCTGCAGGACACATATGCTATATATTAACCCCGTTCGATTTGTCCTCGGTCTGCAGGGGATCTAAAAATAATTCGAAATCTCCATAGGAATAACATTGAGTAATATTACGATGAATTATAAGCAATTCAACCCGAGGAATGCCGGGTAATTCAGCTAGTTACATACAAAACAAAACTTACCATTAAAGTAGTATTTGATCCTGTTTGCAAATATGTGGCTGCATGGAATACCTAATTCCTTTGCGATGGGTTCGATAATCGTATCGAATCCTCCTGAAATTAGGTATATGGGAATTTCACGTTTATGCAGAGCAGATACCAAATCCCTAGAAAAAGAAAACAATCAGAATACACAAATTACCAGAGGAGTGAGTACTATGAAATTTGAAATTAAAAATTCTGCTGCTGCAACACAACTTGTGTAAGGATCTTAGTAATCTTGTAAACCAAGTTTAAGTAAAATACAAGCTCGTTGTCCACGAAATGGATAATTTGATTGGGGTGTTTTTTGCTCTTCACTTGCTTTATACTACACAAAAGCCGATTACACCATGGTCTGGTTAAGTGGATTCTAAAGTACTGCAAACATTCAAGTTTCGACTGAAATAAATCATTTACTGAACTAATGATAGGAAAGAAACATTTAAAACTTTAAATTGTCATTTAATTTATACAAATTCTAAAACTATGCCAGTTTAAATTAGTACAGAAACCTATTTTTCAAATTGCTTTGAACTTAATCTTAAAACAATTTGTGTGTGTAAATATACACATTAAAATCAGTTTAGAGCTTTCGGTCAAGGTAAACTTCTAACGGATAGATTATTATGCTAGTGAGTAGCCTATACAAAAATGTATTTTCAGAATTCAGCAGGAAACATTTTAATTGACATACTTTTTAAAAACATTTTGTGGAATAAAAGTTGAGAAAATTCTAGGAAATAGAAAATATTTAGATGCTAATTATTTGGGTAAAATGTTAAATGGAATGCAAGTTTGTTAAACACATAAATTTCTGTAAGTGAAAATGAAAAAAATCGAAATCTTCCATGTTAAAACAATTAAACAAAATGAATGCTCTATATCTGTACAGATGGGTCAGAATCAAGCAACAGCACAATTGAAAAACAGAGTGTTGTCTGATTTTCAATTGGCTATGGCGTTCCTCATATTTATGTCAAATTTTAGGATGTCACTTCCAGTCATTTTAAATTCCAGTCATTTAAATGGTACACATGTGCACATCTCCAGAATGGCATATCCATTTGAAAAAGGACAACACTTTTTCTATTGGTTTGCAACAAGGGGGGTGTAGTTGAATTTAAAGTTGTACTGGAGCAACACAACAGGCTTGGTCCTGGACCAATCTCGAAAGGAAAAGATCCAAGGACAACACCTTGTCAATTTGAAGCACGGTCAGACGACAAAGTCAACACTTGATGTGGCACCCCACTCTGCAAACTTCCACACTATGACAATGTGAGGACATTTGAGGCCACGACAGATTTAATGTGAACCAGCCCCCATGTGTACATGACAGTCTTTGGATGGATTGAGTTTTGAACTCACAACCCTCCAGTTGCTAATTCGCTACTCTTCCAACAGGGCTACCACAGCCCAGTTTTCAATAAGGTATAGTATGGTATGGTTATTGTGCAGTCAATTCTGACCACTTGGTAAAAACCAAAGAATTTTTCCAAATTTATGCCAGTTTTGTTATTTGTCCTTTGAAAAAACTGGAACAGCTTTGATTTTAAGACTTTTTTGTGGCAATGCTTTTGGCACATTTTTTGGAGTACTCTTTGTAGTGAGCAAAGGCAACCCCATTTTATTAGAATTATAGCAATCCCACAAAGTTCAAATTTCTGTTTCTTTTTCTTCTTGAATATTTCAGAATGTTCTTTTCATTTCTGTTTCGTTGTCCTTTGATTACATTGATCTTTTACAATTTTTTTCCCAATTTTTCTTTTACAATTTTTTTCCCCACTTTTTCTATTATAACCTCCTATGATTTCATTGTTCCTTTTGAAATTTTCCCCCAATTCTTTACCGTTTCCTGTAAATTTGAAGAATTAAAACTTTCAGTTTGCATTTTAAACACTGCACAGTGCAGTCACATTGTGTTGTATTGTTTCTTGCTTCTATTTGAATCTCCTATCGATATTTGTATATCATTATTTGTTTCCTTTACCATACCTTCTATGTTTAGTGTTTTAAAAAATTTTAGTGTGTTCTTTCATGAAATTTGTTGTTTGATTAGCTTGCTCCCCTATCACAACAGGCAAACCAAATTTCATTTTTATTTAGCTGGGTATTTGTTTAAAAATTCGTGTGAGGAAAGAAAATAGATTGCTTCAATAAATTTTTAGAAGTTAGAAATTTAGACCGGGAGGAGTTTAGAATAATCGAAAAACATTGAAAAGGTATTCAGTTGCTTGAATTCTTTTAAAAATTATTTTCGTTAATTTTATAATTATTTCCCAAAGCCTAAATGGTGTTTTTTTTTAAAGAAATTCTTCCTTAGCAAAATAAAAAGCAATGTGTTGCCACAAGTCTCAAAATCAAAGCTGTACCAAAAGACTTTTCTACAAAGTTCCAGACAACAATCAATAAAACTCTCAAACTTTCTTATTTTTCACAAGCTAAAAAGTACAGGAATTATTAGTATCTATACACTGAAATATAAAACAAATTGTGTTATCTTCAAATAACTTTAAGATAACATCAATTTGATATAAAAGCAAAAATAAATTAAGCAATAGAATGTTTTTGTTCTTTCAGATGGAGAAAAGGTTTCATAAAAGTAAGAAAACAATTCGGTAAGCTTTCGTTTTCCTAGACTTGCATTTTGCTACTAGCTCAGAGAAGTGGACTGATCAATTAGTTACCAAGACTTGGTGAGCTAATAAACCAATTCAGAGCATACATCATGGATGTGCAATTAAAATCCTTAGACAACTAAGTCCTGACTGGTAGATAAGGTTGCCCTCCCTCCACATGTCCCCATCCTGTGATACATGTTTTTCAAATGAAATGAACTCATTAGTTTTAAGTTCCTTTTAAAAATTGCTGGCTGATTGAATATTTACCAGATTCTTGAAGCTACCAGAACAAGAACTTTAAAGTGGTTAGTTATTTTTGGGTTTTATGGCACAAGGGCCATATTTGGCCAAGCTACAAACACAACACAAGGAGGGAGGAAGGAAAAGTAGAAGGGGAGGCAAGGGTAAAAATGAAAGGGAGGAAAGATCACTCAGGTACCTTGGGATTGTGATGCCCATACACACCTAAAGATGTGACCCTTTCAAGTGAAAAAGAAATGCTGAGACACGTTACTCACATTTGTCATGAAAAGAAACAAACATATATAGACAAGACAGTACACAACATACAGGGCTGAATGTTACCTAATCCCAGGCGTCAGGGACGGGGGATGGTTCTCCAGATACCTCCGCATTACGTAAACAGAGGGTTCTATGATGTCCAGCCGCCTGGACAGGGCCTCACGGAACGACAGGCCTCCCCTCATCGCCCGCTGTGTCCTGCAAAGAAACAGAATATAGTTACTTATTATAGTTACACTTATATAGTTACATTTTGGTTTTGTTTAGATATTTTAATTAAAAATATTTATCAATACCACTAAACAATTGCCTGAAAACTTCTGAATTTGTTTTCATTTTTAGTGATACCTCAATTGAATTTTTCTCCAAAGAACTTTTTTCTCTTAAAGAATACAATTTTTAGGTAAGGTTAACCAATGTTTTAATTTAATTTAGTTTTATTTAATAGACTAGTTTGAAAAGTCAATCCCAGAATGTATTGGAATTGTATTTATACAAAATATGGCACAATGTTAAAAATTGAAATGTGTAGACAACATTCAAAAGAATAATTGAGAAATGGATAGGTTGAAAAGAATAAAGCTGAAGTTAATACTCACAATTCTGAAACTTCTTTTTCCCTGCCCACAAACTTAGCCAGTTCATCAATGGCTTCATCTGTACAGATAGTAGAGTCAACGTCAAAGCACACTGCATCAGCCGACCGCCAGGTCACTTTTGTTTGATCTTCTAATCGGCCCATACTACTAAGGGTATGCTTCAGAGATGACTTGACCCAGTTGGCCTGCAAAAATAAAAATACATATTTATAGATAACTATCAGTTTAACACATGCACAATTTTTATAGCATTTTACAAAACAATGAATATTAACATCGACTTGTGTGGCAAAACATTACTGTGTAGAGCGGCAAACAAAACCATATCAATTGCCAACACCCACAGTAGATGAAGATGCTTATAAAATAAATTGCCGACCACAAAGTCAACAATGTTCACAATTCAAATCTGGAAAAATGTATTCTCACAATAATTTTCGGAAACTTATAAATTGCATTCGACTATTTAAGGCAAATTAAATCGTTAACCAATCAATGACTTACATGGTTAATAACAATTGAAATTAACAAGTAGCTTTGTAATCTTAAAACAGCCTTTAACTAAAAGTTCAGATGCAAGAAATATATATGCGAGGTGTTTCCAAAGTTCTGAGGATTGCTATCTAGCTGAATGGTGCAGGGCTAATGTCCAATGCTTTCAGTTCAGACAAGTCCAGACTAGCTTTCCTAATGACGTTAGTAAATGCATCACTATAGTTTTGCGAATACAGATATATATAAGTTTCTTAACCTTCCTAATGTTTGTCTAGATGAGTCATCACATCATTAGAAGAAAATTAACCAGATCTTGATCTCATAAAAAATAAGCACTATCTTGATGACTAAAATATCTCTTCAGAAGCAAAATTGGTCAGATCTTGATGGACGAGATATCTTGTTGAAACCACTTCGACTGTAGGTTGCATTGAGATTTATGGCACAAGGGTCAGATTTGGCCAAGCTGAGCCATACACAACAGACAACATCAAGTAATGGACACACACAATGAAAGTTTTAGTGACACAGAAGAGAGAAATACACTCAGATAGGAATCGCATCTGTGCTGCCTACAACTCGCAAGTTGCTGGTGCAGTGGACAAACCCACTGAGTCATGGCAGCCCCCAACCACTTGGAGGGTTAAGTTTTATTTTTGCAACCATGGAAAATTATGTAAATTCTCAAAGAGCCATTGCTTTGTTTATATGGAAAGTGGTTACCAAGAAGAGGCATCCAGCGACTTAAGTTTATGGAATTGACTAAGTCTCCAGAGTGTGCGATTAAAGGATCTAAATGACTGAAACAAGCTGCATTGCAGTGGATAAGACTTCCAAAAAATTTTTTAGATGTCCTAAAAGAACTAGTTTTGCGCTGAAACAAGTGCAGGCAGTTAAATGAAAATTATATTTCAAATTACTATGCAAAAATAGACAAAATTTAAGGAAATAAAAAATGTATAACTGCAATCAATTGCAGGTGAAAACGACAGAATGACAATGAAATAACTGTCAGTTAAGTGCTTATATGAAAAAATTATATGTATTTCTCTTCTGCTTTAAATCCACACTTTGAAGTGTGCTGTGAAAGAATCACAGGATGCTTATTGATCAGATATTGAAACTAAATCAACATTTTAAGATTGTTTTTTTTTGGTGAGGATCATATTTGATCAAGCTGTGCCAAACTCAATACAGACAACATCAAGTAATGAACATACACACACAAGGAATATTTTACTGACAGAGGTGAGAAATACAACCATAGTAAGTTACAGAAATTGAACCTGTGCCACAGGTTGCTAGCAAAACCACTGAGCCATGGCAGCTCCAAATTATGAGGTTGGTTGGTTATCAGATAACAGACTAAAACTTTGTGACATGCACAGCAAAATAGACCATGACTTTCGTTTTGCAAAAGATAGCACAAGGGAAAGTTTTAAAGTAGAAAGAAATTGCAAAATTTCTTTAATTGGATCACATTACAATTCTTTAAAAAAAATAGCTAGGGTTAAATTAGGATGTAATATTGGAACATATAATTGAAATTACTGTTGAACAGTTGACATTTTATGCACATTTAACGTTATTTTTCAATAAATAAAAAATATTAGCATGAACAGCTGACTTCAATATTTTAAGTTATATAATTCAACCTAATAATTTGCATGCTTTTACAATGTTTTTGGTGTCACTCCACGATTATTTGTGTGTAACACAATGGCCAATTAGACGGGCATACAATTTAAAATAAAAAATAGAAAAGGTTGTTCCAAAAGTAATACCAACTTAAAAAGAATTCATGAGACGAATGCAAGGAAAATATCTTATTCACACATGCAATCGAAGATTTTAAGTGCACGATTTTCCCGATTTTAAAGCACTTTCAATCAAACATGCTCACAAGCAAGGCTCAGTGATCCTTTAATAAAACCATGAAAGTGGTTTATTTGCTGCATGAGAGCCAACTAGACCCCAGAATACGATCCCAAATTTAAAGGTACAGGTACAAAACAAAATTTGCCGGCATAGGGCAATGGCACGAAATTTTGAACCGTCACAAAACTGACTTCTATCAAGAGAGAAAGGGGAATAACAAAAAACTTCAAACCTAGAGCAATATCCTCCAGCAGGGATAATAAATGCCGCAGTGTTGAGATTTTTTTAAATAGTGCGGAGGAGACCCTAGCAACAGAAATTTATACCCTTCCTCCATTTCGTCATAAGTACCGCTACCTTCTTCCTATCCCAGTATAATCAATAACTAGACCAGTCATCTTACGATCGATGACAAGTCACACCACTTCAAGGGATGAAGTAAGCTTTTGACTTGATTAGAGATAAAAGGCAATCGAGTGACGCAATCCTTACAGCAATCTCCACAAGGATCTTAACTCGAGATAAGGAAATGTTACTCACGGTTGTCTTAAGACAGTGCGGACCAAAAGATGAGGTCGACATAGTTGCTGCTGCTCAGCCGGTGACGAGAAGTAGAATGCGGAACAGAAACCGAAAATTCTCGTCGTCTGGGAGGAAAAATGTGTTGCCAGGTTCATGACGCGAAATGTCTCCTCTCGTGAATAAAAAATAAAACACAGGTGGGGAGGTGAATTTACATCGAATTGGAGCTACATAACGAGCTATTAATAAAATATAGAATTAGATTTAAAGATAACCTTTGAGAAACTTGTACAGTTTAAAAATGAATTTACGTTCAAAATTCGACAAAAATCTTGTGCAAGAGGTTTATATTTTCTTATTGGATGGTCTGGGTCTCTAAATATTAGAACCCAGTTATTAGAGTCGCGGATTAGCAACCGGAGAGTTGTGAGTTCGAGACTCGATAAAACCAAAGACCGTCGTTTACGTGGGGGTCTGATGCACGGTAAATCTGTCGTGGCCTCAAATGTCCTCACGTTGCAGTGATGTGGAAGTTTGGAGACAGGGATGCCATCTCAGGTGTTGAACTCGTCATTTATCTATGGTTCAAAAAGACGAGGTATTGACCTCAAATATTTCCCTTCGGGGTTGATTCCGGACCAATAGCCATCTGTGTTGCTCCAGTATGACGTAAATTCAATTACCTCCTACCCAACTAGCACAAGAGGTGATTTTTTTTGGCAAAAAGGTAGCTGTTGTCTCATACACGTAGCGTTAACAGAAATATTCCAATTATGTCTTTATCACATCTTTTATACCACATGCTGCAAACTTATCGCGTCATAGGAAATAACACCACTAAAGACATCATAAATACATCGTTTATATGTCGCTTAAAGTGAAATTACACTTCTAAAAAATTAGCGGAGCATAATGTGACACTGCCGTGGATGAGTATAAAATAGGAAACATACATACATTAATGTTCAATACAGAAGATAAGACAAAAAAAATCACATCAGTGAATTTTAATGCTATAATAAGATGTCTCTAGGACTCAAGAAAAAGTTACAAGCCATAAATAAGAATACCTGTAAATGAAGAAAAAATATTTTTTGAAGGTGTTGAAGGATCCTTTATAGGTTATGTGGTCCCCTCGAACAGCTAAGACTGCTACACACCTATTTGTCATTGTATGCGATGAAGTTCTGGGGAAGTCTGCTCCTATCTACAAAGAGTACGATATATAGTTTATGAACAGTCAACGGAGGTACCGGTCAAGCTACAATGAGTCGTTCGAGTGTATCCCAGACATGCTTGCTCGTATTTAACTCAAGGGAATATACTGGTCTCTCCACACGCTGTATTATCTACTTTTCAAGCATGCTCTCCCCTAGACGAGCTGTATGAGGTCGATCATTATCATGCATTAAAAGAGAAGAATTATTAATGAGTGCAGCATATGGTTTGACATAAGGTCTGAGTATCTCGTCTGCATACCTTAGAACCAGTGACGGATTAATGCAATTTTATGGGTGGGGGCGGTTGGTACCTTCAAAAACTAGCATTTTTAAGCTGTTTTGAGACTTAAACTGATATAAAATTAGTGCAAAAATGTATTTTATTTTAGACAAATAATCACTTTAAATTTCTTGAAATGCGTAGCTTTCAAAACCGTTGCCAAACTGGTTCCATTTACGTAACTGTTAACACAAAAATCACAAATTCTATAAGCCTTTTGTCAACATAGAACTGCTAAGCAAATTAAAAGATAAAACATTGAAATTAGCAGGAAAATACTTTTAAAATAGTATTTTGTAGGTTGTTGAAAGTTACGTTTTTGATAGCCTTTTAATTCCTAAATATACTTACTTTTATTTAAAAATAACATTAGGAAAGCAATAAATAGAAACCTAAATATTCTTTACAAATTCTTTTATTTTTTCAATACAATTTACAATGACACTCATTTTCAAATAAAATTTGTATGAATAAAAAAATCGATATCCATATTAATTGTATTTTATTGTATTTTAGACTAATGTATTGCCTCCAAACGAGTGCAATGTAAACAGTAAGAATGATATTATACCGTTACGGTAACTCAAAAACTTACTTAAGGTGCATAAAACTGTAGTTTTGAATGTAATATTGTGTTTTTATATTCTGAGTAGTTTACGTTTTGAAATAAAAATTCTATGTACAAAAAATTATTGAGTTCATATTGTACATATTAGCACTATACTCGTACAGTACATATTTGGTCTGCTTCATGCATATTAGCAGGTGGTTTGCACTTTTTAGTTTTGATATAAAATTAAAAGAGTAACCTAAGTGTATGAATGTTGAGTTCAATTACTTAAACTTTTTACATCACAAAAGAACAACTGGTTTTAAACTGTCTGTACTTAAGAAAACATGTTTTTCCTCTTCTTTCCCCCTTTTCAATTAACCTATCTATAATTTTCTCTTTGTCAATACTGATGTTTCTATGAACATTTAGCAAAGCAAGTCTAGTTAAGCGGTTTTGCCCACAACGATTTCTCAAACAAATTTTGATCAGTTTTAGTGTAGAGAAAGATCTTTCTGCTGTTGCAGTTGACACAGGAAGAGAAGAAAGAATCAACATTAAGGATCTAATTGAGGAGAAAATTTCTGGGGTGAAAAATTGCAAACACTCAACTGCATAGTCTGGTAAAGGGGTTTTGTTTGCATCTTCGCTTTTCCACTCTACCACCCACAGCTTGATTTGTGCCTTCAGATTAGAAATGCAGTCACTTTCATCCTCTCCAATTGCTCTGTAGTACATTTTAGCCAGTGTTCCTGCATCCAGGGATGCCCATCCCCCCAAGCCCAATGACGCAAATCCCCCCAAAAGAATTTTCTTTACCGCCCCCCTCAAATCCAGTTAACCATATAACCTTTATTGGAATCTCAAATTTCCAACTGAATCCACACAAAGCTCTACATTTCGTATTTTGTAAATCAGTTAAAGATAAATAAAATTAAGAGATAAATTTGTTTGAGATAAATAAAACCAGAACAGCTAGGAAAATGAAGTTTTTATTTATAACAGCAATTTTATGTATAAACGATGATATGACTTACACTTTGCAAATGAAAATAACAATAGTAAAAACAGTCGTTTTGAAAGATTCTGAATGTTATATGAATAAAACAAATAATTACCTTGACCTTTTGTATAAGAATAATTTTTATATTCATAAAAAACTCTAAAATTGAGTGAATGGAAGAATAGAATTTTAAAAAATTGAACACATCAATAAAGATCAATAATTCAATAATCAGATATTGAAAAAACGAACTAAATGTGTAAAAACTAATGATATGAGTGTTATCGTAATGTTTACGTGAGTTGCGTAAGTATTCATAAAACCTTAAAAACTAAATTGTTTTAGAGTAGTGACAAAACAGCTATCTTATGCGGAGGGAAGAGAAAACATTCGAACACTCTAGGTTGACAAAAATTTATAGTATGACCAGAAAATAAATTCTTTAAGCACAGGGATTAATGTACTATTTATAAGATTTTAACAGAAGCTTTTTTTCTCTGTGCACTTGATATGGTAAACTTTTCGATAATTTCTTCATTTGTGATGTTCTCAGATGATAATATCAATAAGCTTGGCAACCAATGGTTCCATAAGCTGCTTCTTAACCTGTTCTTTACAATTTTTAAACGGCTCATCGTCCTTTCCGCTGAGCAACTTGTGACAGGTAACGATAAAAGGATACGATACAGCATGGTGAGTTGAGGAAATGCTGACATATACTGCAGGCATCTGTAAGGCCTAATAAAGCCTCTTTTTACCCACTGATCAACAGACAAAAGCAACTCATCATGGTCTGAATCTTTCTCCTCATCTCCATTCTTTACAGACTTCAACTTCATTTCCACCTTCACCTCCTGATCAGATTCCCTGTCTGGTGTCCTATTTTTACACTTTTCTTTCTCTAAAAGCAGGTCGGAAATGTCAATTTCTGAGTGAGTAACCTTATACAAATTTGTAAAAACTTCTAGTTCCTCTATTATTTGGTCACTTTCAAGATCGTAAAACCCACACAACTATTTCACTGATAAAGAATCTGGCAAGAATTTATATCCCTGCTTTTCTTTTTCTCTTGCAATTTTCAAAATTTCTTCATGTGAAAGCACTGCCATTTGTAAGATTCTAGAAAAAGAACTGTCAGAATCTGTCATTGAGTTGTTTAATAAGTAAATCTAGTACTTGAAAATAAACTTCCACTTTGATCCTCTTAAGAGGATCCTCTATTCTTTCATCGATAGCCATTTCATCCATAAACCTCTTACATTTTCTGCTTCTACGGTGGGGTTGCGAAATATTATTCACATCAGCAAAGGCAATAATTGAATCATTCACTTTATTCCACTCCGACTCACTTCGCATTTTTACAAGTTTAGCTTTGGTTTTATCAACAATTTTTGACACACTGCTATAATTAATTATTTTTGATTGTAGAACAATTGTGATTGGTGACACTTTGAAAATAGCTGAGGCAACATGTATTGAAAAAATGTTTTCAAAATCGGTCATTTGTTTCCACAGGCTAGTTGCCAGTGCCTTTGATTCATTAGCAGCTTTTTTGTCAATGGACAAACTATGCAACGTCTCCTTTATTGTGTCATAGCAGGTGACAACTGTTTGCAGTGCATCATTTCTGCTTGACCATCTTGTAGTTTGTACTCTTTTCAGTCTCCTTATTTTGGTTGGACCCTTTATTTTGTAGTAAAAAGATCATGCCTTGTATGACCTGACATGAAGACATAATTCCTTTAAAAGAGAAAATAGATTTTTCATTTGGGGCATATGTCCATAGATTTTTCTGTAATTAACGCAAATCTGTGCAAAGAACACCATATATAGAGAGCTTTGGGACATTCTCTCTGGATTAGCGCTTTTACACCATTGAATTTTCCTCTCATATTACCAGCCCCATCCATACTTTGACCAACAATTCCACTTGGGTCAAAACCAAGTAAATTCAGGCATTTCATTATTTCTTTAAAAAGATTTTGGTCTGTGGTATCTACACTATTGAAAACCTTAATGAACCGCTCTTCAGGTTTGACATTTTCCTTTGGGGCACCATGCGGGTCAGTATGTTCAATATAACGAACCACTAATGTTGAACATTCTTTTTTACTAATGTCTTGAGTTGAGTCTCGAATAAATGTTAGTCGTTTTTATATTATCTATGATTTTTGAAGCAACGATGTCACTCATTATGTCAATTACATCGTAAATGTTTCGATAACTCAAGAAATTAGACCCCAGCTTTACTTTTTCAGTTCCAGCTTTATCAATTTTTTCAAGGTATACCCTAGCATCAGGACTATATTTACTCAATAGCCTAGAAAGACCTATGAGTTTTTCTTTTGCTACATCCTTTTAACGAAATCGAAGCATTTCTTCACTTAAATATCGACAACAATCGATGACAACAGACAGCACTTCTCGATTGGGATGGACTAACTGATCTGATTGTTCAGCTAAACATGAATCAATCCTCTTTTGAGAGATCCATTGGATCCTCGCAATTTGTGCTAAGTGGGTTTTAGATTTTTCATGGAGCACAATATCCCGGTTCCCTTATGCTCTGTCCATCCTCTATAGCCAGTTGTTCCCCATATTGACTGTTCGTGTGGGAGGGAAAACATTACATGACAAGCAAAATACGGCATCTTTTTCTTGGCTATATACCAGCCATTTTCTAACTTTTGCCCTTTTATATGGTAAAACTTCATTCTTCCATGAGCCATTTTCTAACTTTTACACTTTTATATGGTAAAACTTCATTCTTCCATGATGGGTTGAATTTTCTTCTACCTGTTGAAGGAAAAGTGACAAGACAAATCTTGATTTTCCAAATATAGTGCTTTATTTATTTCCTCAGCTGACAGTTTGATGTTGGCATATGATGCTGGATCTCTTGGGATTTTCAATCTATCATCAGGAGAATCTTCAGTTGTTAGAGTTTCCTCTTGTTGAATGGAAACTGAAGGTCTTTCAGCAGATGGATTGCTATATGATTCTACCTCTCCGTGTCCTAATTCAGTTTCATCATCAACTTCTTCCTGACTTTCATTTTCATCAAAGTTTTCAAAATCTACGCCTTGGGTCATACTTGATGAAGAGGGTTGTATTTCTAAATCTTCAATGACGTTTTCAGGAATCGAACAGAACTGAACTAAAATTCCTTTCCTTCTCCAAGACAGACTACACAAAACGTACACGGTTAGACGGCTACCTGCTTTCAACTGGTGACTTAACTTTATCTTGTCTATGGGACTAATAGTGATCCACATGACGTAACGGTGACGGACGGAAAACCTCAAGGTATCAGATGGTTATGAATGGGCAGAGTATCAGCGCTGCCAACTAAGCGTTGCTCAATAAAAAATTATGGAATAACTTCCTATAGTGAAATTGTTGTCATAGCAGGAAACAGTAGTCTTTTAAACAAATTCAGAGATAGTCTAATTACTTATGAAAATATGTATATATATAACAATAAAAAGATTTCTTATTTAATAATTTTTGCCCGAAAAATTTCCACCCTGAAATTCCCCAAAACACGCCCTGAAAAAATTCCCCCCAAAGAAAATTCTGATGGCGCAACTTGCACCATGACCCCCCTGTGGGCACCCCTGCCTGCATCCCTAATCACTGACTCCATGGACGCTATTGAAGATGAGCAGACTTTTGGTAGAAGTGAGTTGAGTTTGTAGAGATTGAGAACTTCTTTTGAGAACCTATTTTCAAGATCACTGTTTATTGAGTCAAGAATAGGGATAAAGACATTCACCTTAAAGTAACTTTCTGTGCTTGATAGAGCAGTGTTAGGTTTGTTAACTTATCTAGATGTGATCCTGGGTGTTTGAATAGTTTGAATAGTCCTACAGTTTCTGCCACTTTTTTGGCTTGATCATACAGTTGTCTGAATTTTGCATAAGCTTTTTCTCGCTTTTTTTAAGACAGAAAGTATCGGTCCAAGACCTCAGCTGATTTGGTAACATCAAGTCTCTTTTTGAAAAAACCTACTGAGAGGCAATGTTTGGCTAAGTACATCAGCAAGGAACACGAGAGTTAAGATGAATTATCCGTTAGTGATTGCACATAAAAGGGTCCTAGCTGTTACGCTAGAGTTGTCACTTGAAAAATGTGACCATTGTGAAATTTGCTCAAGGCACGTCACGATTTTTTCAATGTTTTTTAGAAAAGACGCTACAAACAGATGCCATCTACCCATCTTGTTTCCCACATGGGAACAAGCTGACTGCCTATATGCTTAATGAGTACAGCATTTCTTTTCGGTGAAGCCTTAAAGAAAGACGCTTTTAATGATTCCAATTGAGTTTCGCACTGATTGCACATCAGAAATAGACAAATTCAAACAAGGGGCTCATTTGGCGTTATTACACTCTTTTTTTATTGTAGTGACTGCTCCCACAACCTCTGAAGTCATCACAGAGCATCCATCTGTTGCAACACCGATGCACGTATCAAGATTAAGGCTTCTCATAGTGTTTAACAGTTTTACCCAATTTTTCTTCAGTCATTCGGGGATCTTTATTGTCTTCTGGTTTATCTTTCTCACACATATTGGCATCTTTATCATCTTCAAAAGAATCGTATTCATCTGTCACTGTCACTTTCAGAAGCTGAAGAGAAATCTTCATTTTTATTATGTTTGAGGTCAACTTTGAGATTTGGTTCCACGGATTTTTTTCAGGCTCGCGAGGATTTATAAAACCTATGAAATCTTTTCTGATCATATCTTGATAAACATATTTTTTTGCTCTCGAGCGGGCGATAACCCCTTCCACACCCTTAATCCGTCCTTGCTTAGTGCCGTCAAACTGCCGTTCCTGATGATATACAGGTCCGTACGTCCATCTATGCTGATTCCTGTCTAGATCATCAACCCATCTCCTCAGTACTGTGAGCTTTTTGTACAAACGTGGGGTTATTTTGAGTGCCACTTTCCCTCCAGACCAGAACACGTCAACTCCAGACTGAATAAGAACTCGTCAGCGAAAAGTACTTAATCACCTTGCGTCCACTTTCGCAAGGTGATGAAGATTTCGATACTCCTCAGTTAACCTTCTCTGGGCCACACCGTGTCTCGAGGTTAAAGGAATATACATAATTTGCCTACTTGCATAGAGGCCCCTTTGATGAAGTCTATTTCGGACATTTTAACTTGACACCTTCCAGCCTGTTGTCAAGGTAGGTAGTTAATTAGCGTCGCACTGGAGAAACACAACGGGCTATTGGCGACGGTTTGGGATCAATCCCGAAGGGAACGATCCAGGGATAACGCCTCGTAATTTTGAGCCACGGTCAGATGACGCCTGTTGCCAAGAGAAGCTCTCTGCAGTTGAGTGGCATTGAATCTGTTTCGATAGGCTGCTATAGCAGCTAAACAGGTCTTTAGCTGCAGTGTTTGCACGTGGACGACCTTGTCCTGGTCATCGTCTAACACTTCCCGTTTCTTGAAATCGAGTCCACAATCTGCAGATGGAACTCCTTGCCACTCCAACAGATTTCGCTACACTCCTCTGTGTTTGTTCTGCTTCATCTAACTATAATTCGCCAGGACACGAATTACGGTGAATCATGTGACATTCTAAAAACCAACTTTTCATGAAAAGAAACTTTAAACAATTGTGCTTTATGAGGGACGGCAAAAACAAGATGCATCTGAAAAATCACTATTTTCAGCACTATTATCTTTATCTGACGTCAATTATTTTATTTTTTACATATAAAGCTTTCTTATTCCTGCTACGCCAAAGATTATCACTTTTTCGATTGCCATTCATTTATTTGCATAATGTCGTTAAAACAACGTGATCTAATTTTCTAGCAGTGTATTAAGATAGCAGCGTTTACCACAGTTTGATTGATTGACAGGTCATTGATTAAGCTCCATTGATCACCAATTGAGCTATTCGTCTCATTCGCGATACAAATAGCGAAAATATGACACGGAGTAAAAGGTAGTATGACATTGACATCTGAGCGTCTCATTCGCGTACCTGTACGAATATTCTCAACCCTCCTGGTAGTTGTCTCGACGAGGTATCTCGTCATAAGCAAAACTGATCTGATCTTGATGGACGAGATATCTCGTCATTAAGAAAACTGACCTGATCTTGATCTCATCAAAAAATGGCAATGCCTGAATAATTAGGAATTCAATAGGCATTCTTGATGACGAGATATCTCGTCATTAGCAAATTGGTCAGATCTTGATAGTCGAGATATCTCGTCAAAACCGCTTGGAGGGTAAACAAAACTGACAAGATCTTGACTGGTGATCTCGTTTTTGGAAGAAAACTGACCAAATCTTGATCTCGTCATCATCAAAAAATCGGAAAATCCTGATGGTGAGATATCTAATCATTAGAAAAATTGGTCAGATCTCGATGGACTAGATCTCACGTAGAAACAATTTGGAAGGTTAAATACGTGGATGTACTATTTGAGAATAAATAAAGCATCTGAAAACATAAAATACAGAACACAATACAAAGGAACATTAAACATTAAAACATCAGAATATAACTACTCATAAAAACAATTAAAAAACTTATGAAGGCAAAAACTCTCTAGCCTCCCAATAACGGGAATAAATGGTTCTTCCAGTCAAAGCTGAACAGGCGTGAGTACTCATCAATTCATCACTGCTGCCGATGGGTAGGTATTTTAATTAACGTCGCACTGGAGCAACACGGGCTATTGGCGACGGTCCGGGATCAAACCCGAAATGAAAGATCCAAGGGTAACACCACATAATTTTGAACCATGGTCAGATGGCGAGGTCACACCTGAGCTGGCACCCCACTTTCTAAACTTCTATACCACACTAACGTGAGGACATTTGAGGCCATGACAGATTTAATATGCACCAGCCCCCTTTGTAGACGACGCTCTTTGGTTGGATTCGGACTTGCAACCATCCGGTTGCTAATCCGTTACTCTTCCAACCGGCCTACCGTGGCCCTGCTGCAGAGGGATATGCGCAACTGTTCAAAGTGCAAAATCAATTCAGATGAACCTCTAAGCAAACATATCCTGTTTGAAGTGAATGCAGCTGAAACCCTTTCTCTTGAAGCAGGGATGCACAGATCGGGGCTCACGGGCCGCATGCGTCCCTCCGTTCATTTGCTGACGGCCCGCCTCACCATGCGTTATTTTATCTTTAACAGATCACGCGATAGGTAATTTTTAAAAACTTGATATGCGCACAGCAAAGTAGGCGCGTAACTTCTATCGTTGTGTTGATAAAAAAAAATTGTAAATCGTTGCTAGATAATGCATTAAAATGCATCTTTGGATCAACATATAATCGTGAACGAACTTTCCGGTCATGATATCAACAAATCGAAAAATAGAAACAGCTTGACTACTGAAAATTTAGAATCCATATTGCGGCCTGCCTACTGCACAAATCGAACTAAATATTAAAACAATTGTTAAATCGATGCAATGTCATGTAGGTATGTATGATAGGTATTTTAACTAACGTCACACTGGAGCAGCACACGGGCAGGTGACGGTCCGGGATCAATCCCAAAGGGAAAGATCCAAGGACAACACCACTTAATTTCGAACCACGGTCAGATGACGGGGCAACATCTCAGCTGATGTATCAAATTAAATTATTTATATACCCTTTACTATCTTTCTCTGTAACAATATCTGATAAATATAAATAATAGATGATAGATAGCTTTCATGTCGTTTTTTGGCTGTGAACCCACAAGTCACTGAATCTAGTATATGGCTGTTGGTCTTAACATGTCTGTGAATTCCTGTCTTGGAAGACCGTTACAGAAGGCTGTCGATCCATCCAAAAATCGTAATACAGAGGAAGTGATTAGTTTGTGAGGGAAGTATAGCAATTGACGACCATACTGAGCTTCAGTGGCTTACTGGTGAACGGGTATTTGGTAGTAGAGACGAAATTCTCTATTGTTCATTCATTTATCGTTTCAATAGGTATAGATTCCACATTTATAGATGACAATAGCCTACATAGGGGCAGATTCGCTGAGAGATATCTGAAGAATGTAACAATTCTTCACATGTGAAATTGCTAGACCTGAATCCGCATATGCCCATAAAATTAGCAAGGAATTGAATACTTGGTAAATTTGCTCGTGTTCTACAGTGTCCTAAAAGTTCCCGTACTGACGATTTGTGAATTTATTATACAAAAGCAACAAACTTTAAAACAATTATTTTTATGCTAATGGTGAAAAGCACTTTTATCATAACGTAGGAAAAAAATTTGAACTCACATTTACAATAAATGTTCAAAATGTCCGCCCCTTTCTTGGAGGCAAAGTTTAAGTCGTTTGCGCATATTTTTAGAAACGCGTTTCAAGATGCTGGAAGTGATTTCTTGTATCCTCTTAGCAATGGCCATTTTCCGATCATCTATTGTTTGGGGATTATCTTCATAAACTTTGTTCTTTAAATATCCCCACAGAAAAAAGTCAAGGATGCTCAGACCAGGGGAAAGAGGTGGGCAAAGATTTCTTGAGATTAGTCTATCGACAAAAAGATCTTGAAGCATGGCCTTGGTTTCATAACATGTATGGCAGGTTGCATCGTCTTGTTGGAACCAAGAATCTCGTTCATTCACTTCTAATAATGCAACAAATTGTTGGATAAGTTCTCTGTATACAGTGCCATCAACAGTTGACTCGAAAAACAGAGGCCCAACAATCCTTTTGCGTGATACGGCACACCAAACGCCAATTTATTTGAGAATGTAAAGATTTTTGCACTAATGAATGGGGATTTGTCGTCGCCCAAATGCGGGAGTTTTGCACAACTTGAGCGAGAAGAAAACCAAACGATAAAAATTAAAGAATCCATAAAATTATAAGCAGACGATAAAATTCAATAATTAAAGAATACACGCGCAAATGATTTTTTAAAGTTGGAGTACGGGAACTTTTAGGACACTCTGTAGTAGGGCCCGTCATCTGATCTGGCACTGGGACCTACAGTGCAGAGATGGAGTATAAATTGAAGTTCTTGTAGTTGTAGTCCTATTTGATTTTGGAATGATTCAATTTCTGAAGTGGATATGAAAAGAGCTACTTTAAAGAAGAGAAACCAGTTGTTTTCGCGCATTTAATCCTTTCAGCAGCAATGCCTGAACGTCCTGCTTCCTTGAAATGTTTACGTATTCTGACTATATTAGGATTGTGTATAAAGTGTATATATAGGATAAAGTGTATATATTAGGATTGTGTATAAAGTGTATATATAGGATAAAGTGTATATATTAGGATTGTGTATAAAGTGTATATATAAAGTGTATATAAAGTGGACTAAGTGTATAAAAATATTCTCTCATTTGGATATTATGATTTCTAGGATTGGTTAAGATAGGTAGTGAGGCATATGAGGCCGCACACCAACCATTAACCCTCCCGGTGGCTGTCTCGACGAGATATCTCGTCATTAAAATAAAACTTATCAGATCTTGATCTCGTCATCATAAAAAAAATTGGCAATATATTGAGCACAAGATATCTCGTCATTTGCAAAATTGGTCAGATCTTGATGGACGAGATATCTCGTCGAAACCACTCGGAAGGTTAAAAAATAGGTTATTAATTCATATAAGATGATAAAGGTCATTCACAACCATAATTTTTTTCAGAAATCTTTTTTAAATCTGCCGTACTGAGAGTTAAGTCATATTTTCTGGAGCTTTTTATTTGTTTTTATTGTATTTCCCTTTTAATAATTTCCAAAAGTAGTTTTATACTTAAAATGCAGGTGACTACTGCATAAAAATTAGAAGAGTCCTTCGCATCCACTGTTCCGTGAAACCAGAGATACTGATACAGTGTAACTCAAATAAGGAGGAGTCGACATTTGAAAATAAGTTCCTGTGCCTTCCAATTGTTCTTGAATACTCATAAATCCATCGGGAAAGCAATCTCGCTTCCAAAGGAAAGAATCTCCTCGTGTCAGCGATAAGTGCAGAGACGGTGATGCTTATGACACAATGGGATGTACAGATCGGTTTAGATGGCTGGCTTTTTCCGGACTCTACAGCTATACTCTTGAGAGATACCAAGAGAGTTCGAGCTGATAACGAGAGAATAATTGGTACGATCAGTTTTATTTATTACTTCTGCCATCCTGCTGGCCCAGTGGTTAGAACTCGTACCTTCTGAGCAGCAATTTCGGGAATGAGTCATGAGCGATTTCTGAATTCTAGCATGAGTAGTTAGGTGGTTAATTAAAGTCTGACTGTAGCATAACAACAGGCTATTGGTGACGGTCCGGGATCAATCCCAAAGTTAAAGATCCAAGGAGAACACCACATAATTTTAAATCACGGTCAGATGACGAGGCAACACCTGAGCTGATATATCAAATTAAATTATTTATTACTTCATTACTACATATACTCTTTACTATCTTTCTCTATAACAATATCTGATAAATATAAATAATATATGATAGATAGCTTTCATGTTGTTTTTGGCGGTCCACCCATAAGTCACTGAATCTATATGGCTGTTGATCTTAACATGTCTGTGCACGGTCTTCCTGTCCATGGTCTTCCTTCTTACAGTTACAGAAGGTCGTCGATCCATCCAAAAATCGTTATACAGAGGAAGTGAAGAGTTTGTGAGGGAAATATAGCAATTGACGACAATACTGAGCTTTAGTGGCTTACTGGTGAACGTGTATTTGGTTGTAGAGACGAAATTATCTATTGTTCATTCATTTATCGTTTCAATAGGTATAGATTCCACATTTATAGATGACAATAGCTTACATAGGGGTAGGTTCGTTGAGAGATATCTGAAGAATGTCAATTCTTCACATGCGAAATTGCTAGACCTGAATCCGCAAGAGCATATGCCTATAAAATTAGCAAGAAATTGAATAGTTGGTAAATTCGCTTATGTTCTAGTAGAGGGACGTCATCTGATCTGGCACTGGGACCCACAGTGCAGAGATGGAGTATAAATTGTACTTGATTGTAATTCTTGTAGTTGTAGTCCCATTTGATTATGGAATGATTCAATTTCTGAAGTGGATATGAAAAGAGCTACTTTAAAGAGAAACCAGTCGTTTTCGCGCATTTAATCCTTTCAGGATCAATGCCTGAACGTCCTGCTTCCTTGAAATGCTTACGTATTCTGACTATATTAGGATTACTAAGTGTATAAAAATATTCTCATTCGGATATTATGATTTCTAGGATTGCTTAAGATAGGTAGTGATGCATATGGGGCCGCACCTCAACCATTAACCCTCCCGGCGGTTGTCTCGACGAGATATCTCGTCATTAAAATAAAACTGACCATATTTTGATAGACGAGATATCTCGTCATTAGAAGAAAACTGATCAGATCTTGTTCTCGTCATCTTAAAAAAATTTGGTAATATATTGAGCACGAGATATCTCGTCATTTGTAAAGTTGGTCAGATCTTTATGGACAAGATATCTCGTCGAAACCACTTGGAGGGTTAAAAAAAAAAGGTTATTAATTCATATAAGATGATAAAGGACATTCACAACCATAATTTTTTTCAAAAATCTTTTTTAAACCTGCCGCCCTGTGAGTTGTCATATTTTCTGGAGCTTTCTATTTATGTTTTATTGTATTTCCTTTTAATAATTTCCAAAATTAGTTTTATACTTAAAATGCAGGTGACTACTGCATAAAAATTAGAAGAGTCGTTCGAATCCATTGTCCCGTGAAACCAAGGATACAGATACAACGTAACTGAGATAAGGGGTGTTCGACATTTGAAAATCAGTCCCTGTTCCTTCCAATTGTTCTTGGATGCTCATAAATCCATCGGGAAAGTAATCTCGCTTCCAAAGGAAAGAATCTCCTCGTGTCAACGATAAGTGCAGAAACGGTGATGTTTATGACTCAATGGGATGTACAGATCGGTTTAGGTGGCTGGCTTTTTCCGGACTCAACAGCTATACTCTTGAGAGATACCAAGAGAGTTCGAGCTGATAACGAGAGAATAATTGGTACGATCAGCTTTATTTATTACTTCTGCCATCGTGCTGGCCCAGTGCTTAGAGCTCGTACCTTCTGAGCAGCAATTTCGGGAATGAGTCATGGGCGATTTCTGAATTCTCAGCGTGAGTAGTTAGGTAGGTAATGAAAGTCTGACTGTAGCAACAGAACAGGCTATTGGTGACGTTCCGGGATCCATCCCGAAGGGAAAGACCCGAGGTCAACACATAAGCTGGCATTCTACTTACCAAACTTCCATACCAACGTAAATAGTTAGAACAGTGACTTCAGAAGTTTGTGAGGGATGCCAGCTTGGGTAAATTCTTGGAGAACAAGTGCAACCCAAGTTGCTTCATACCGATACGTATTTTCGAATCTATTCATTTTAGTAATACAGACCAGTACAAGAATTATTGATCCTTACTTCTAGCTTGTCGTGGTAGTTCAGATGGTAGAGTCACGTTGGGGGTAGTAGATGAAGTAACGTTGGAACAGCACAACGGGTAATGGCAACGGTCCGGGATCAATCCCGAAGGGAAGGACAACATCTCGTTATTTGGAATCACATTCAGATGACCTGAGCTGGCACCCCACTCTCCAAACTTCACGCTACGCCAACATGATGAGAGTCGCGGATTAGCAGCCGGAGTGTTGCTACTTCGAAACTCGATCCAAAGACCATGTACTATTTGGGAACTGGTGCACGTTAAATCTATCATGGCCTCAAATGTATCACAATCGCGTGGTGTGAAAGTTTGGAGAGTGGGGTGCCATCTCAGGTGTTGATCTCGTCACATGACTGGTTCAAAATGACGAGGCGTGGTCCTCGGATTTTTCCTTTCGGGGTGGATCCCGGAAGATCGCCAATATCCGTTGTGCTTTAGTGCGAAGTAAATTCAACTACCTACTTACCTAGCTAACTTGTAACATTCATCGCTCGTTTTAGAAGGAGATCAACCATAAGAATAGTGGGCCCCGAGGTGTTTGGGATCATAGGACTTGGCACCCCTGTTATAGCAGTCAAACAATCTAATGAAAGAGGTCGAGTCCCCATGCATGTTTCGTTACTTCCGTACTAGCTATGAATTTGTAGTACTTATTTTTCATGTTGGAGGGACCAACCATGGAAATGTTAGGGGTTTCCAATGGAGTAGAAGCCCTTAAGCCTTGGAGCTAGCTGTGTTGAGTGGTGTTGATTACACAAGATGACGATTGTTAGAGGTAAACAATTATTTGAGGACTTCTGCCACCCATAAATTTATTGGTGAGAGGACTGCTTGTGGGGCCCAAAGAGTTGGTATTCGTGGGCATGCTTGCAAATAATTGAACTGGATTGGGCATCAAATGGTGGCTTCCAGCATCACTGCAACTCTTGATGGCAGTGATGGCTGCCAGCGCAATCTGTTGACTTTTGTTGAAATTGAATCCGATCCTCTTTTCAATCAACACTGCTCCAGCTGATCAAAACAAGATATTACTTTATATCCCGAAGTGGCGTCTGAAGTTTCAATGGCCAGGGATGTCCTTGAGATTGCTAAATATTTATAATTAAAACCCCGAAGTTGTTTTCCGACACCGCATAACCGGTCATGCAGATCCAGCTTTGAAGGTTAGATCAGATAAAGCCAGCTTTTTACAGCTGGCCATTCGTGTAGATCTGAGAAAAGATAAAATCTTCCCTGTGGTTCGATCATTTGAAGTACCGATGAGTTTAGGAATAATAAGCGATTCCCGACCGATATGTGCGTTATCGATAGCATTGCTCTTTGCGACTGATTGGCTGATATGAGCTGAAGCGTTGCGATTAGAGCTTATCTGACTGAGATTGATACAGAAAGGCTCTCAGCATCTGAAGCGAGATAAGCCCTTTGTAAATATCCTTTCCCCGGGAACTTTGAGGTTTTCCACGAGCGGTTGCATCTGAAGATGACGAAAACTAAGGTCACATGTCGTCACGCATTGCTGTTATCTCTTCTGTGGCTGCTTGGCAATTTGAATTATCGCAGCACTCCGTCAAATTCTTTGACGTCAGATGGAGGTGATGGTTTCTATTAAAAGCACTAGACGTCAGCCTTGAGTGAAGAAACCGGACACTTCAAGACGCCTATACGACTCCTACAGGAGCGAATCCCCACACCAATAATTGAGGTGCAGCCCTCATAAATGGGAGTAAATATTAAATAAAATATTGCCAATTAATAATAACCGCGGTTTGAAGAGCAGTGAATTAGAAACCGGAGGGTTCGAAGTTCGAAACTGTCCAACTGACTGGTGCACGTTAAATCTGTCATGGCCTCAAATGTACTCACGTTCGCGTGGTGTGGAAGTTTGGAGAGTGGGGTTCCAGCTCAGGTATTAACCTCGTCATCTCTGTTGTTCAGAATGACGAGGAATCATCCTCCCTTTGGAAAAGTTGGACCGTCGCCAATAGCCCGTTGTGTTGCTCCAGTGCTACATTAGTTAGCTACCTACCAGAAGCCCAAACTCATTGAGCCGCGATATTTTTATGTTTGGGACCCGGGTTCCCCAAATATGAAGAATAAAAATGGCACGTCTACAACGAGAAGATATTTGGTCCTTCCTACCCTCCTCATGGTACCGGATCGATTCTGGGTGTATTTCTCTCTGTGTCAACAAAAGCTTTCATTGTGTGTGTCTCTTACTTGATGTTGTATGTCTTGTGTCTGGCGCAGCATGGTCAAATATGGCCTTTGTGCCATAAAATCCCAAAACCAGCCAACCAAACGGATCGATTCCATTCCCTATCCGTGCGATGTTGTTGGTACAAGTAAGTGGGCTGTATAATTTAAACTTATTTACTTACAACAATTTATGTACATGAACAGAGGCCGTGGCTCTAAAATAACGTTTCCGTGCATCCTTACAAAGCCTGCTCTTAAGTAAGAGTTAGACGTAAAGCTTGTCGAAGTCTCAACTGACGAGGAACGAGAAATTCTAAAGACATTTTTAAGTGTTGCCACACCTAGCGTCTAAGTAATAAAACAAAATTAATTAAAATATAAACTATTTTTAATTTTCCGCGAACCAAGATATCAATTTCGTTGGCACGAGCCAACGATAATTATTTGGCATTCGTTCAAACGATAATCATCCCACCTACCACAAACACTTACTTTACCGTAAGTAGGCAGTTGAATTTACTGGAGCTGGTAAGTAGTTAGGTGTTTTAATTAATGTCGCACTGCAGCAACGCAACGGACTATTGGCGACGGTCCGGTATCAAACCCGAAGGGAATATCCTAGGGCAATACCAAGTGATTTTGAACCACAGTCAGATGACGAGTTCACAAATGAGCTCCCTACTCTGCAAACTTCCGCACCCCGCCAGAGTTTGAACATTTGAGACCACGACAGATTTAACGTGCACCAACCCCTTTTGTACACGACGGTCTTTGGTTGGAACTCGCAATCTTCGAGTTTGCTAATCCATTACTCTTCAAACAGGGCTACCGCAGCACCAGTGATGGTTGGACAATGTTACTACCATACACATATACATAGGGAACCAAGTATGCAGGGTGGCTCTACCCCAGTCGAGTTTGACCCCGATGTCGAGACAACACCAAGCTTCGATATTTTTATGTTTGGGATCAGGAGCTCTCTACAGGATAGAAAAAATATTCTCTGATAGGTTCTCAGGTTTTTCCAGCCATGCAGCTAAAAAAAAAACCGGAAATTGATGCGAAAATTACCAGAAAAAGACTAGCACTATGTCGTGACACTGTTTTAGTCATTGGCAATAGTAAAAATAAAAGAGAAATACATTTTTATTTTATTATTTCTATTGAAACTTTTTCCTGAATTCGTATTACTTTTTTGACCAAGGGTTGTTCAAATTCCAAAGGACGGGTTGAATATAAAATAAAGCATATTATTACACCTAAGTCTAAAATTGCATTTTCCTTATTTTAGAAGTAAAATAATACATTTTATAAAATGATAAACTATTGTTATTTTTAACAAATATTTGATAGTATCAAACTAACCGAAATACAATTCCCCAATTTTTACTATTCATTCAACAATGAACTAGTGTAGCTTGGCCAAACGTGGCCCTTGCGCCATAAAACCCCAAACTAACCAACCCACAATGAACACTTTCTTATTCGAATTCATAAAATGGAACATCTCAATAAAAATTGGAATACATGTGAAAATAAAGTATAAGATTTAAAAGAGAGAGTCTAAAATATCTAATTTTAAATTCCTTTATGAAGGCAGGTGTATCAACGAATTCTTGAACTAATCTTCTATTTAAATTGTACTCACGATGAGAGTATTATAATTATATACAAATAAATACTTGCACTTTAACACGAAGCCAATTAGCCTCAATCGTCATCTTCTCAAGGGCTTCATGATAGAGATCTCTATAAACACTGCCTTCCAAAAGTTAAATGGGGCCGCGGTAATCCGTTTGGAATAGTAGCGAATTAACAACCGGAGGGTTGAGAGTTCAAAACTAGATCGAACCATAGACCGTCAGGTACGTGGGGGCTGGTGCACGGTAAATCTGTCGTGGCCTCAAATGTCCTCACGTTGGCGTGGGGTGGAAGTTTGGAGAGGGGGTGCCAGCTCAGGCGTTGACCTGATCATTTGACCGTGGATCCTCGGATCTTTCTCTTTGGGATGGAACCCGGACCGTCGCCAATAGTCCGTTGTATTGCTCCAGTGTGACGCTAATTTAACTACCCAACCCCCTCAGAAAGTTAAACATAGAAGGCAAGTTCTCAAATGGGAAGCGCTTGTATCGACTATATTGGAAATTTACAATTTATGTGAAACGCATACAGTGGTTTTTAAGTGTATACGCAAATTCTAAATCACCTGTCAAATATCAATTGTCTGAACATGAAATATACAAATTGGGCATACGTATCCAAGAGTTGGAATGCCTAAAGAAATTTATTTTCAAAATTTTTGGGTTAGACCATAGAGGAAATATTAAAGTAAAGTGAGCAATGGTAACATTTTTGTGCCCAGGATCATGTGACAAAAACTAGTAGTAATATAACCCTTAGACTTTCGTTTGTCGGGTGGAAACGAACATTCATCATCTGATTGGTCTACGGCGGGGGTGTCAAACTCAATTAAAACACGGGCCATTTAATGCAACTGGTAAGATTCACGCAGGTCACATCACATTTACAAATTTTCTTAAAATTATATTTTGAAGTGAGGATTCAGGAATATGGATAGGATAATTAAAACATATTATATGTAATTAAGTGAATTTAATGTAATAATTGAATGTATACTGCCATATAATTGCTTTTATTTAAACGTTTATTTAATTTAATGTATTTATAAAACTAAAATTAATTTTTTTACCGGAAACTTGCCAACGCTTTCCTCCTACTAGTTTTCCAATATCTGGATTCAAAGACTGAGAAAAGAAAATCTTCATTATGGCAGATAGATGTTTAGCAGTTAATATTGATCTGTAGGCCGTTTTATTTAATTTCATGGACGAAAGTAGTTGCTCACACAAGTAGGTACTCCCAAAACAGCATAAAATTTGTGCAGCAAACTTTTTAATTTCCGGGTATTTTTCACCTAAATAAGAATATATTTTGGGAATTCCTACTTCTCGATATTTGTCTTTTAAAACCGAATCATTCAGGAAATCAATTCCAGTTGCATCGAAGTGCGAGCATTTTCAACTTCAAAGGAAAAAGGCTTAATAAAAAGAGTAAATATATTTGTAACTCTTTGAAATCATTAAAACGTTTATCGAATTCGTTTTCGATTTCTTCAATTTTACCACAATATTGTAAAAATGATCAACTTTGATTTTGTGCTTTTAACTGCTCACACGTAGGAAAATACGTCAGAACGTTTTTTCGTGAGTACGGCAGACCTTTTCTTAGAAACTTTAATCACTTTTTACAAATTGAGTTTCCACTTCTGGTTGATCGTATAATTCGTGAATTTGTTTATTATAAATTTATAAACTTGTTTTGCGATGGTGAATCGATTTTTTGCAGTCTATTACTGTCTATGGGCCCTGGTGATTCAGATAATTCAGCAAAAACAAACATATTTCAGTTTGTGTAAATTTATCTTGCATAGTCATCCTTTGTTAGTATACGTTAGTGTCGTTTCATTTTATTTTGCTACAAGACACAAGCTTGTATATCTAAATTGCATTCCCCATTTCTGTTACTGCAAGATGCATGCACCTTGTATTAACTCTCTGGGGGTATACACGCATACTTCCACCTTGCAACCTTCAGTCTTCTAACTAATTTTGACTTTCTTCAACAACAGAATCTTTCTAAAAGATTTTATTATAAGGAAATGTGCAATAGATTCTTTCCAAGGAATTCTACTCTAAGGAAAGGAGCAATAGAATACTTCAAAAGCATGATAACTCAAAAAGATTCTAATTTAATGAAAGGACAAATACAATCTTTCCAAAGGATTTTGTTCTACAGAATGGACCTATCGTATCGTTCCAAAGCATTCTATTCCAATGAAAGGACCAGTAGAATCCTTCCAAAGATATGGTTAATTTATTCATTAAGTGTTTTGGTGAAGTAAAAGCAACACTACGATACTGGCAGATTTCTCGATGCTCAGAAGATTAATGATGTATTTATTTTGGTTTATTGGGTTTTTTAATAACAAATGCTGTTTGGCATGTGTGGGGACCCTTTGGCCATCCTTTGTCGAGCCTTAAGTTCCATATTGGTAGGTCGGTTAATCTGCCCTTACGAAAGATTTCTATAGAATTGTATAAAAATTTCTATAGAATGTGGTCTATAGAATCCTACAAAAGTATGACCCTTTTTTTATAAGCACTATAAAGTAACCTCTATAGAAAGTCTATAGAAGTGTCTATAGAAAATATCTGTAGAAACCTCAATAGAATTCTATAGAAGCTTGTTTCCTTAGTTTCACGACTTTACTTTTCTATAGAACTTTTACATTTCTACAGAATCAGAGCTCGTTTCTCCATAAAAATCTCTAGGATTCTAGACTTTTTTAGAGAAAAGGAATATTATAGAAATTACTATAGAATTCTATGGAACTCTATGAATATTTTCGTAAGGTAATATTTCTTCTAATAAGGTAATATTATAACTTCTCGTAAGGTAATATTATATACTTGACCTTAGGGAAGTCTTAATTTAAAAAATTAAGACTTCCCTAGGAACTTGACCTTAGGGAAGTCTTAATTTAAAAAATTAAGACTTCCCTAAGGTCAAGTTCCTTCTCACTGGAGTCTCTCTAATAGTAGTCCTGTAGTTGAAGAATTTTCGACTGAAACTGATTTTGTTCAAATCAATTTTTGTACATAAATTTCACATACAAAATCCATTTGTTATTTTTTTATCAATATTTATCTTTTTGTCCTAATGGTGGTAAACTGTTATCAGATTTATTGTGCACTTGAGGTAAACAGTTCTAAAAAAAGTATGATGATGACCACCCTTACGAAGAATTTATATAATTCTGTGAAAACTTCTATAGAATGTGATCTATAGAATCTGTGGCAAGTTTTTCTATAATCTCTATAAAGACACTTCTGTAGAAATCTTTATAGAATATCTGTAGAAACCTCTATAGAAGCTTTGTTTCATGACTTTATTTTTCTATAGAACTTTATAATAGAATGCTATAGAAATACATTTCTGTAGAATCAGAGCTCGTTTTCTCAAAAGAAATCTCTATAGAATTCTATGGAACTCTACAAAATGTTTTCGCAAGGGCACTTTCTCAGCCCTTCCCAAAGAAAAATACTAGACTCTCGTCTGAGTGATATGATAAACGTTATTTTCCAGTGAGAGTTGTTGAAAGACATTTTCAATATTGAAAACATTTTTACACAGTGTGAACGACTAAAGTGGGATTTCATCTCTAAGAATGATAACTTCGCGTAGAATAACAGAATGCTTCTAAGGAAGCAAACATTTTTTTACGTAATACGTACTGTTTGTCAGAACGCAACGATGGCGCGAGTAAAACGCAGTCACGCTTTCACAGAACATTCTAGAAATTCATATTCGTACTCACGGGTCAATACATTTTCCGAACATTTCCGCATTTATTTTTTCCCCGGACGAAATAGTTATGGATAGATTTCAAACATTACGATTAGGAAATCTACCTTTATGGATTGTTTTTTATAATGCCATCGAATGCTTCTATAGCGTAACCATGGTGAATCGATGGATTCTTGTTTTTGATTAGAAACTAGTCGGGACATGTATGTTTGGTTGGACGACGCGCGCTCACCGCACCTACTTTAAAAATTCAGTACAGCTTAATCTCTTTAGTCTCCAAAAAACTATATTCAAAAAGTATTTTATCCGTTATGTAGGATCATTGAGAGTGGTAGTTCAGACTCAGAAATTATAAAGAAAATTATTTTATTACATCGAAACAAAACGAATGATTGAAAATCATTGTACATTACTCCCTATGAATCAAAGCATTAAGATGTAGCAGAATGGATACAACAGGAATTAATGAACACACTATAAAGTTTTAAGGGTGAAAAAGGTGGGGTAAAGCAACTACACGATCGCAAATCTCACCATGCTTAGATTGTTAAAATTCTCCCGATCTGTGACTTATCAAAAGTGGGACTGGCACCAACTCCTTGATCTCCCTCTAAACGGTAAATATTACAGTATAAATTGGTAAATATTAATATTTACCAATTTACAACTTCTCTCGATGCTTATTTAATATCAATGTTCACTTATTATCTCAAGTCTCTTCAACAAATGTGCGACTTTGAAAAGCATTTACATATTCGACGTTGAAGAATCGACTATTCTTCAATAAAAAATAATAATAAATTAAATATAATTAAATATAATTTAAATATAATTTAAAATAAATTAAATATAATTAAATATAATAAATTAAATTTTATAAAAATTTCTATAGAATGTGGTCTACAGAATTCTATAGAATTATGAATCGTTTTTCTATAAGTTCTATAAAGTAACCTCTGTAGAAATCTCTATAGATAGTCTGTAGGGAAACCTCTAGAATTCTATAGAAGCTCATTCTTTTGTTTCAAGACTTTACATTTCTATGGAACTTCTGTATAGAATTCTATAGAATTAGAGTTCGTTTTCTGTATAGAATTTTTTCTATAGAAATGAAATTTCGTTTCTTAATAGAAATTTTACGAAATTTCGTTTTTCTATAGAATTCTACAAAAATTCTACGAAATTTCGTTTCTCTATAGAATTCTGTAGAGCTCTATGGAACTCGTAATTAAGAACCTTTTTCGTAAGGGACGGCACCTCCACCAGAGGATTGCCAATTCCAAATGACTCGACCCCCTTGAGTCTCAATATTTTTATTTTTAGGGCCCAGATTCCCAAACATAGGGATAAATATTACAAATTCACAGATTGTGCGAGAAACCAAAATATGCAATGATTCAACCTCGTTCGTTGGATCGTGTAATGTTAGGAAACAGAAGAACCAAATCTTGAGGCCCTAACACCTTTGGTCCCAATTCTTTTATGGTTGGGTTCGAACCCTTCCAACAAGAGAGAAAAATATTACAAATATACCGATAATATTGGTTAAATAAAAAGTTCCAAAAACACACATGATGCAACTAGTCCTTTAAGAAAAATTTCTGTAGAATTCTATAAAAATTTCTATAGAATGTGGTCTATAGAATCCTATAGAATTATGGCTTGTTTTTCTATAAGCTCTATAAAGTAACCTCTATAGAAAGTCTAAAAATCTCTATAGAAAATGTCTGTAGAAACTTCTATAAAATTCTATGGATCATTTCTTTATTTCACGATTTTATTTTCCTATAGAACTTCTCTAAGAATTCTATCAGAGCTCGTTTTCTATATAGAATTATATATAATTTTTTCTTTCAAAACGAGATTTCGTTCCCCTATAGAGATCTCTGTAGTTTTATGGAACTCTAAATTTTTTGTAAGGAGTGGATGCTTCAATTTTCCCCAGTTGATGCCTCTGAAAGTACCTGGAGCACTTATTTGTATCTCATGAGGCGTAACTTAGTACATCGGCCGATAGTACATGTGTTTGGAGGGCCTGCATCAGTAATTGGCAAATTTCTGTTACAACGTTAAAGTTGCATAAAAGTAATTGTAACCACTAAACCATAGTAACCACCGAAATTTTCTCCAGTTTACGGCACTATGCTTATCAATCACTTAATATTCTTTTTACGAGAAACATTTTAAATTCTACTTCTATTTTAGAATTCTTCGCGTAGTTTATCCTTGGCCTATGTTCCAATCAGATCAATATAGTTTCATCGGCATCAGATTAGAATATATAATTCCCTTTCTGCGATTCTAAGAACAGGAGCTATTTTTCTTCTTTTTAGAATAATGATGTCGGTATCTCGAAAACACTTCTAAAGTGCGGAGAGTGGAGAATAGTTATCAGTGGACGTTGGTACAAGTTTTCAAACAAAAAATATTCTCATCTTCCATCCATTGGAGAGAATAAAGTGTTTATGTGCTCTCGAATGCTTAGTGACAGCTGATAGATGCAGTCGAAAATAGAACAGTATATTTACTCGTGAATAATCCCCTTCTCAGTTAAAAACAGTCTTGTATAACGCATTCCAGAATTTAGCATCATACGATGAGTGACATACGAGAAAAACAATTGATTGTTTTGGAAATTGTAAGAGTGCAAAATATGATAACAATCAGTGACTGATGGACTTCAGACACCCCTAAAGAAAGAGAAAAATTAAATATGTATCGACTTAAAAACATAATCAATGGTGTAAAACAGATTTACTTCAAATTTATATGCCAATTGGATTCGATGGGAAATTTTCTTTCGACTCACTACATTAATTTCAATCTAGTGGTTTCCTTTACCTTTTAAGGGCCGTGATGGCCCGGTCGGAAGAGTAACGGATTAACAACCGGAGGGTTGCGAGTTCAAATCCAACCAAAGACCGTCGTGCACAAAGGGTGCTGGTGCACGTTAAATCTGTCTTGGCCTTAAATGTCCTCACGTTGGCGTGGTGTGGAAGTTTGGAGAGTGGGGTGCCATCTCATGTGTTGTCTCGTCATGTGACCGTAGTTCAAAATTACGTGGATGTTGTCCTCTATATTTCCCTTCGGGATGGATCCCCTACCGTCGTCAATAGCTCGTTATGTTGCTCCAGTGCGAAATTAATTCAACTACCTACCTTTACCATTCCTCATGCAGAGTGATTCGAAATTCCCTGACTAAACTTCAAAGCGTGGTCTTGTACAGATGTTGAATACTTTATTCTATACAAACCTTGTGTAGGGTGAACCAAAATAGATACTTTTGTTGCATAGATTGTATGTTCGCATCTGTTGCGCGTAGGTTCTAGAGGGCGCTGTTTGGCGCATTTACAACTTCGTCGTTCTCAACGTGGATTCAGCACGAGATGGAGCATTTAGATATGGCTGGCACGCATCTAATGTCTTCCAAGTTCCTGTCAAATCTATATAAGGTTCTGACAAGCTCAGCTCTGTTCAATCCAGTTACAAGCTTCACAGGAGATGGAGAGCCCAGGTTCTCCCTCCGCTCTACTACCCATTCGTTTGGGGCTGCAAATGGAAAATGAAGAGCTACTTTAAGAGCGTTACCCCAATAGGCGAATGGACAAACATTTGAGAGTTTGCGCCACCAGCTGTGTGAAACCGGAACAACTCTTGCCAGCAGGCATGATATGAGTAGGTCGAGAAGTTCGAGCAGCATTCCAGAAATGAAAGAAGACATTCTACGCAATGTTGAGATAAATACTCTTATTGGGGAAGCATTCATGGTACTATCTTTGAGCAGCTCTTTCATGTCCATTTGCAGCCCTATAGGTTAGATGCATTCCCAGTCATATCAGAATTGTAATGTTCCCATTACGAAAATTTTTTATACAGTTCCATAAAACTCTTTTAAATTCTATAGAGATTTCCATACAGAAACGAAATTTTGTTTCTATAGAAACAAAATTCTACATAGATTTTTAAAGAGAAAGCTAGCTTTGATTCTATGGAAATGTATTTCTATAGAGAAGTTCTATAGAAAAGTAAAGTTGTGAAACCAAAGAAATTAGATTCTATAGAGGTTTCTACGGACATTTTCTATAGAGCTTATAGAAAAACGGGCCATAATTCTATAAAACACATTCTGTAAAAAATTTTAAAGTATTCAATAAAATTTCTTCGTAAGGGCCATCACATGTGAAATCTGAGTTTGGAATGACAAAGTTAAAAAAAGAACAATTTGCAAACGGCCAAACAGTGTACTCTAGCACTTACACGCACCAGTGGCGGACAAACATTCTCTGTAACAAAAATATTTATTTTAATGCACCCAACCGGAATATTTCTATCACCCTGTATATTATAGATGTGCATGTATGTGAAATAATACTTGTATTTGCGAATGAGTGCGTGTGTATTTACTTGTTTTTGTAATCAATGTATGTTATACAGAATGACTTTCAAGGGCAGGTTGTGGAAGTTGAAAGTTGTGTCTTTTGTGTGCGTCTTTGTGAGTTTATGTATGTGTGAAGAAACATACGAGAATGTTGTGGTTGTTCCATCGTTATTTGGAACAGTTTATGTAGTGCTATATAAACAACTACCAAAACAATTGATAAATCTGTATTCATCTGAAATACTACGGCATACGATATCTGCAACCGAAAGAAAAAAGTTAAGGTGAAAAACCACCACGATCCCGATAAACTTATAAGAAAGGAACATTAAGTTTATAAAAATAACCACAGGAAATAGAAACAGATCTTATAGTAAGGGGCAAGCTCGTGTGAAACAGTGCAACTTTTGTCTACCAAAAAGTACTCCATAGTATAGTTGGGTTACACTGCTATATATAGTACCAGCAGAATGTTCGGGTTGAATTGGTTAAATGTTGATTCTATTTCATAGAAAAATGCAAGCATCATTTAAGCGTACAGAAAATATTTTTTAAACATCGTTTTAACTTTTTCTACAATTTCTTTTAACTAGCTTCTACAATTTACATCGAACGCAAATATGCATACATAATATATCCATCCATATAATCCATTTCAGATTCATCACACTCTTGTGCTGTAAGACAAACTACAAAAGCTTTTTCTCAGATGACTTCAGAAGTCGATTTTGAGTTTTGGAGTGATTACGAATGCCAATTAAGTTCATTTTCAGTAAAAATGAGCATTCTGCAGATAAAACACTGCGTTTTCGTTTCCCTGTATCGTTTAGCCATTTTTACCCGAATGTCGTTTCACAATTTTTGAAGGAATATTACCCTTAAAAATAAAAAAGACCAAGAAATGAAGGTCCAAATACAATGACAAATATTCTTCGTTTGTGAGGAATTTTAAGTGCAAGCAAACAAACCACCGGAAGAAGAAAATTTTACTTCCTGTTTTCCAATATCGAATACGAACAAGAAGCACATTCTACTACAAAAATATCAGAGCCATCTCATTTAACTTTACAGAAAAATCTCTCATAGATACGAATATAATTTTGATAATTTAATTTTGGGCTGAAGAAGCTATTTCTGAGAAGCGCCAAACATTAATGCTAAACTTTTACATAATTATCACAAAAATAAAATCTTAAACGTTTTCGACGCATTCTGCAGATAAAACACTGCGTTTTCGTTTCCCTGTATCGTTTAGCCATTTTTACCCGAATGTCGTTTCACAATTTTTGAAGGAATGTACTCGCCTTGGAAACCAGTAAATATCAACTTCATTCCAATTGATAATTCCATTTCATCATGCATACCTTCCCTATCGTGAAGTTTGCGAAAATTACCGCCGTTCCTCGCTATCGGAAAAATGTGGAAAAGAAACTATTGATTTAAAAGCAGATAGCGACATAAGAACAAGATGGGGCGAAAAATTAACTTCTTGCACACGTGCTGGAAACGTGATGGCAAAGTTCAGTCACCAGTTTCCAGATGCAGAAAGGAAAACAGACAAAACGCGAGAGAGGAAACCTCAACTATTTTTAACGATATTCAAATTGTAATAACGGTTGAAAAATATGTATGAAAAAATTCATTATCCTATGTGCACAATGATATGCTTATTTATGATAAACGTTCACAAGGAATTGTTGACAGCTTGAAATCTAGTAAATACCCTTACGAAAAATTTCTATAGAATGAACCTATAGAATTCTATGAAAGTTTCTATTGAATGAATTTTTTAGTCTATATCCGAGGACAACACCACGTAATTTTGAATCCCGGTCGGATGACGAGGTCACACCCGAGCTGGCACTCCATTCTCCAAACTTCCACACCAACGTGAGAACATTTGAGGCTCCGACAGATCAACGTGCACCAGCCCCCTTTTTACACGACGGTATTTGGTTGGATTCGAACTCACAACCCTCCGGTTGCTAGTCCATTACTCTTCCAACCGGGCTACCGCGGCCACAAAAGAAATGATCTATAGAATTCTATAGAGGTTTCTGCAGACAGATTTCTATAGAGGTTACTTTATAGAGATTATAGAAAAACGGGCCATCATTTAATAGGATTCTATAGATCATATTCTATAGAATTTTTGTAGAATTCTATAAAAATTATTTAAGTTAAGGTTTTAGAAGGAACCTGGCCACTTGATGTTATAAAATAATTTAATTTTTGAAAAATTTACAAAACTTTGCAGTAGTGACGGAAATTCCCACTTTACGAGTTGAAATAAAGTTCTTGCAAGTGTGTCGAACTGTGAAAAAGACTTTAAGTTAGTTTTGATGAGCTGGAGAATTTAATTTTTGTCAAAGCTTTTTTTCTTCTCTTGATTTCATGTTTCGCTTTGCGAAAATTTCAAAGAATACATGTACATGAAGCTCCGCGGTAGCCCGGTTGGAAGAGTCGCGGATTAGCAATCGGAGGGTTGCGATTTCAAAACTCGATCCAATCAAAACCCGTCGTGTACATGGGGCTGGTGCGCGTTAATCTGTCGTGACCTCAAATGATCTTACGGTGGTGTGGTTTGGAAATTTAGCTCAGGTGTGACATCGTCATTTTAAGGTGGTTCAAAATGACGAGGTGTTGTTCTCGGATCTTTCCCTTCGGAATGGATTTTGGATCGTTGCCCATATCCCGTTGTGTTGCTCCAGTGCGACGATAATTCAACTACCTACCTATATGCCCATGAACATCGTTTCAGCTTAATTTGTCGTCCATCTCTTAAAGCACTGATGTTAATATTCGCAAATTTGTGAAATACATTGCATGGATGGATGTGAGAGAAATTTTCAGAGCAAAACAAAAACGAACCAGACCGAAAGGGAAGATTCCGCCACCCAAATGCTCTCGCATGGCATATATAGACGTTACATTAAAATGTAGTTTACCTCCGTTTTGGCGTTAAATCTAACTGGAATTGATCAATCAAGTATCATAGATCTGTTCAGAATTCATTCTTAGGAATTTTTATTGGCGAAGTGCTGAGATCACATTCGAAAAACTAGCCAAGTGAGGTCACGTTCGTAATACGTACAGGAAACAAGTTGCGCGTCAGAAACACTACTGCCACCTACATTTCGTACGACAGAAAATGCCTCTCATACAGCATGCACCACTTCACCTATGGCTTGAAGAAATTGTGATAAAGAAATCATTTTCTGAACACTTAAACGCAACCGAGATGGTCTTAAAAGAGATAGAGAACAGAGGTTTTCCTCAATTTGTATTGAATTAATTCAACTTGAGATAACCTGGTATTGTCATACCTAATAAGTACATTTAAGAAAGATTTAATTATATTCGGTATCTCTCAGAGAGATAGAAATATATCTCTATTTTAGTTTCTATGCACGTATTTGAAAAGCAGAACAGGTTTATATTAGTTGTTCTTAACACAGATGATTTTTAGAACGATAAAAGAGTTCATTTGCAACAATTGCCGGAAAACTTCTATTGTTTCTCTTTATGTTTCATGATAAAATACTCGCTAAAAGGGCTAGCCTTTCTCGAAAAATCGTAAAAGAATTTTTTGTTCGGTCTCAATGGGGAATTTCCCCGTAATGTCTATGATCAGGCCACTTCTGGAATTGGGCCAGTTTTATGAACACAAAAGTGAATATGATTTCGGTCACTTCTATTACCTTTCAAAGAATTATAGGTTTTCTATCTTGATTAAGAACACCATTGTTTGGAAATTTAACCTACAGATACTCAAGAGTTAGATTTCGCTCATTCTGCGTTCTTTTTTTAATTCTCCACATCCATACTGTTGACCAATTATTTATTTAAATGAATAGCCTCTTAGCAATAGCGTAGCGTAACATTTACAACTGGGATGCCGAGATTAAATTTGGTCTGCCATGATCGATGCGAAACATAAAAGAGGTTCAGAAGAGCTGTAAGGAAGAAAAACTCTCGTATCATTTCTTATTTAGTATCGAATAAAGAAATGCCTGTTGACATAAACGGGTACAGAAATATCTATAGAATTTTTTTCTATATAAACAATTCATTTCTCTATATGATTCAATAGTTCAATGGAACTTTATAAACAATTTTTCGTAAGGGTTCTATTCTAAAAATTGAGTGCATGAAAGCATTCACTTTACACTCATCCCTCACGAAAATTTTTTAGAGTTCCATAGAGGAATAAATTCTGTAGAGGAAACGAACTCTGATTCTATAGAGAAGTTCTACAGAAAAGTAGTCATGAAACAAAATATATGAGCCTATAGATTTCTATAGCGGTTTTTAGAGACATTTTCTGCAGAGAATACTTATAGAAAAACGGTCTGCAATTCTATATACAACATTCTCTAGAAAGTTTTATAGAATTCTATAGAAATTTTTATGGAATTCTGTAGAAATGTGTTTATAATTCTATAGAAATTTTTATGGAATTCTGCAGAAATGTTTATAGAATGTTTATAATTCTATAGAATGTTTACAATTCCATAGAATGTTTATAATTCTATAGAATGTTTATAATTCTAAAGAATGTTTATAATTCTACAGAAATTTTTCTCAAAGGGAAATACTTGTGACAAGAACAAAATTGTACTTGAAAATATACTATAAAAATTTAAAATTATAAAATCCACAAAACTTCAATTAAATGTTTCTGAAATGCCATTCCCAGACTACCTACGGTATTTTGGGAAAAAGAACTCGAGATTGTTCTCTTTCGGATTAGCCCTTCTGTTCCGATGGCACATGGTCGCCCTTGAGCCGTCGCGTCCGAACGTGATTCAGTGTGATGAAATTTCTGATTCTATTGATTCAAAATTCCTTGGAAAACGGGAAACATGTTTCCCGAGAGTTGTCATAGAGACAGTACTCGGCTGTCCCCGATTGACATCTCAGCGATGATGCATCTCTCCTTTGGAACGGACGTCCAGAATATCGGGATCAGTGGCGCCACCAACTGGAAGAAATTGTCACTGATTCGTACGTTTTCCGAATTGTTTTGTTTAGGACATTTTCTATCTAGTTGTACATTACATATAATGTTACTGTGGCAAAATGAGTTCCCGGTACGAATTCTGAACGAGACATCATTTGGCTTGTTTTCGAGTATTTCAGCACTTCGCCAAAAAAATAATTCCGAATTGATGCATGATTGTTGATTGGCCAATAACAATTAAATAAAACGCCAAACGTTCCCCAAACGGCGATAAACTGCATTTTGGGGTAACTCCTGATATATATCATGCCAGAACATTTGATTGGTAGGTAGTTGAATTAATGTCGCACTGGAGCAGCAACACAACGGGATATTGGCGATGAACCGGCATCCATCCCGAAGGAAAGGACATCACCTCGTATTTTGAATCGAGGTCAGATGACGCGGTCACACCTGAGCTGGCACTCCACTCTCCAAACTTCCACAACAAGCCAACATTTGAGGCCACGACAGATTTAACGTGCACATCTTTCCCACCATATTTAAACGGTTTCTTCTTCCAACCTAAATGTACATCCTTTACATGCCATAAAAATCTTTCTTGTTATAATAGGTTGATAACCATGTGGCCACATCTCTCCTTTCACTCTCATTTCACCGTAATAAAACGGTTGTTGTATTAAACGATGTATAACAGTTTTATTTAGGTGACAATTCTTTTCACTTATTAAGCCTAATTCTTTAGCCATGTTTACCATAGACCTAAGATTACCTAAAAAGTAATAAATCTTTGCAAATACCTTAAGTTTTAGTTTAACCTATAAGTTAGGATATCAAAATATTGAGGATATATTTTGCCCCCGCGTACACGATGGTCTTTGGTTGCTTCGAACTCGAAACCCTCCGGTTGCAAATCCGCTACTCTACCAACCGAGCTACCTCGGCCACGTGAGAGCAACAGAAGTAAAATCTTTGCAGACCGCCTGGTTTGTTTGTTGACACTGAAAATCCCTCTCACAAATCAAAACCAACATAGTATCGGAATATTTATTTCTTATGCCGGAGGGGAACCCGAGATTCACACAAAAGTATTGACAGCCAAAAAGATGTTCGGGCCCCTCGGACTTGGCATCCGGTCTCCTGATATAGCGGCCGAACTAATGAGGTCGTGTCACACTGCACATTCGGTTACCAATATTTGCAATATTTATCCCTTAAGTTTAGGTAGGTATTTCAATTAACGTCACACTGGAGCAACATAACTGGCTATTGGCGACGGTCCGGGATCAATCCCAAAGGGAAAGATCCGAGCCTAACTTAAAGATTTCTACCAATGTAAGTTTTTAGCAAATGCTTTTTCAATGCCTTGACCCATCAACTGTAACAAAAATTCGATCCAAGTGATTCCAGAAGTCTTCGTTTATTAGAGTGAGAATGTTTCCTATATTTGATTCAATAGCCCGTTGTGTTGCTCCAGTGTGACGTTAATTAACATACCTACCTACCTTCTTTTCAACAGGTTTGAATTCGAATTCCCTCCTAGGCATAGATGTTCTTAGTGGCTCGGTTTCCAATTGAAGTAATAGGTAGTTTTAGTTAGGCATCATGACGCAAAAAAATGACCCTAAAAGGACAAACCAAATACAAAAGCACAAAGTACTGCTTTAACCCTCTGCATACGTTGGGGCAGAATATCGTTTCCTTCTTTGGTTACAGCAGCCGGCCCAACGGCTTTACAGGTAACTTAATGAAACAGGCCGAAACGGCCCTTACAATGCTTTCCTCCAGGAGGAGAGGGAATATGTGTCGTCCCATTATCACCTAATGTGCCGGTTTCCATTGTCGGGTCGTGGGTATGCCTAGAAGGGACAGATTCTTCCCGGGTAAACTGAAAGGGCGGCGGTGACTTTTTGAGTGTATCCCTTCATTTATTCAACCTCTCACAGACTAGATGCTCGAGGATAAACAATCGTCCCCGTCGATAACCCTGACATCTTTGTCAACGGGGAGATAAGGCTATTCACGCGCGGGTCTCTAGCACAGAAAATAGGGGATGGAAATCGTAATGGGCTGCGGCGATTCTTCAGGAGTTTGAGGTCTGAAAGAATCTGAGCCTTTCGTAACGAGGGGACTCGAAACTTTCGGCCGGTTGGGCCGGTCCCCGTATTCAGAGGGTTAAATAACAAAAAGTATCTCTTATGGTAATACAAAACTTTCACATGATTTGTATACAAAATAAAGTTTAAGAGATGGATGTTCCAATATAATTTTTGAAAAAACGTGTCATTTTTTAAAAAGTTGGTAGCATGTAAAATAATGAAATAAATTACCGAGGACACCACATAATTTTGAATCACGGTCAGATGACGACCTTATGTTTTGGTTGGGTTTTATGGCGCATATTTGTCCCAGCTTCGCCAAATAAATAGACTGAAAGTAGTAATACTGACACAGAAGAGAGAAATACACCCTGGTAAGGAAATCGAACCTCGCATGTTGCTAGCTCAGTCGGCAAACACATTGAGCCACGGGAACCACTTCATTTTTAGGGGGCCCCTAGAACTTGACTCCCCTGGTGTGGGTATTTTGTTGAAACAACTCATTTGATTAGATAGGTAGGTATTTAATTAACGTCGCACCGGAGAAACACAACGGGCTATTGGCCCGCGATCAAGCCCGAAGGGAAAGATCCTACAACACCACGTCATTTTGAACCACGGTCAGATGACGAGGTCACAGCTGTGAGCTGGCACCCCACTCTCCAAACTTCCACACCACTACAAAGTGAGGACATTTCAGGCCAAGACAGATTTAACGTGCACCAGCTCGCTTTGTACACGACGGTCTTTGGTTGGATTCGAACTCGCAACCCTCCGGTTGCTAATCCATTACTCCTCCAACAGGGATACCGCGGCCTTCCTCATTTGATTACATGGGTAATATTTGAGTATTGTGTCGTTTGAGGTGTGGCGCGGGCCATAAAATTATTTTTTTTTTGGGGGGGAGGGCAAGGGGTCTCAGAGTTGGGCTCGTAATAACCTTACTAAATTAACCTTAATAAAATAATTGATTTTTGAATGAACAAAGGACGAATTTTTCATCCTTCTTCCCTGTTGCCAATATTTTTTAAATTTGTGATTACAGTAATCCCTCAGTAATCAGAACAGAGGACTGCCGGATTAACGAAAACACCGGATTAGTGGAGGTTCATTTAAAAAAGCATTTTAATAGCAAAACCTATGTTTATTGCACAAACTATTACAAAATACATATATTAAAATGGACATTAGTTTTGTAAACAAGATATTGCATTTTCCTGCAGTTTACATAACAATAACTGCGTTAGGTTTACGTTATGAGGTCTAAAGAAGTATTTTTTTTTGCTTGAAATGACACTTTTAACGACATGCAGTGACTTGTTTCCCGCTCTCTCCCTTCTCAAAACGCCGGACTACTGGAGGGGCCGGAAATGCCGGATTATAGAGGGTCCACTGTACTTCTATCAACATCTAATGAGGACAAAATAATAATAAATTGGACGTTAACAATATAAATATTTTGGAAGAGTGAAAAATTCTTATCTGAATTTTAGTGATGAGACATTTAAAAGTATTTTATATTATAATTTTTTTAAAAAATTCCGCAGCATTCCAGATTTTAGAAGATGAATACAATTGAACTATGGCAAAGCAAATAAAGACATTTTCAAACATTCAATTTTGTTATCAAACTATTGCTAGTACATCATCACACAGAGCTAGAGAGGTTCAAAACTACGCGGTGATGTCCTCGATCTTTCCCTTCGGGTTTGATCCCGGACCGTCGCCATTAGCCCGTCGTGTTGCTCTAGTGCGACGTTAATTAGAATTCCTACCTACCACACTGAGCTAAATTTTAAAACCTTCTACAAAAAAATGATTCAAAAGAAAAACTCAAAAATTTTGTAGAAATAACAGCGAACTTGTACAAGAAAGATTTCATTCATCTCTGGTCTAGAATGAAAAGAAAAATTGTCAGCTCACTCGAGTCTCCATGAAAATGTAGGATTGATTGGCTGTTTTGGCGTTTTATGGCCATATGTGGCCAAGCTGCGCCAAACACAAGACAATTCAAGTAAAGGTATCGTGAAAGGGAGAACAAAGAGGGAATAGAGCAGTGGGATGAAAAGACAGCTTGGCTATCCCGGGAGCGCAATCCGTCTTTATGAAAGACAGTAAGCTCCATTGGGAAAAGAAAAGAAGACCCGGGTATCACAGGCCCGTGAAGCCAGAACACACTTAAAGGAGATGTGAGGGCTGAAAATGTAGAGTAGGTAGGTATTTTAATTAATGTTTCACTGAAGCAACATGACTGGCTATTTGAAAATGTAGGGATTTATTATTTGGTAATTAATTAACGTCGCACTAGAGCAACACAACGGGCTATTGAAGACCGTCCGGGATCAAACCCAAAAGGAAAGAACCGAGGACAAGTAATTTTGAATCACGGTCAGATGACGACCCCTGAGCTGGCACCCCACTTTCCAAACTTTCACACCACGCCAACGTGAGGACATTTGAGGCCATGACAGATTTAACGTGCACCAGCCCCCTTTGTACACGACGGTCTTTGGCTGGATTCGAACTCGCAACCCTCCGGTCGCTATTCCGTTACTCTTCCAACTGGGCTACCGCGGCCCCCTGAGAATATAGGGAACTAATTACAAATGAAATCATTATGTTACAGTACAGTAATATACAAGAGAGGTAGAGTAATACTTTTAACAAAAGTACTTTTTGTTATAATCCGACCATAAGGAGAGACTTCGGCGCACCTCTTAGGAAGGTTGGGGACTGGAGTAACACAACGGGCTATTGGCGACGGTCCGCGATCCTTGCCTCTTGAATCCTTTCCTTCGGGATAGATCCCCTATCCCGAAGGAAAAGATACAAGGACGCCTTGTAATTTTGAACCACGTTCAGATGACAAGGTCAACATTTGACCTGGCATCCCACTCTCCAAACTTCCACACCACGCCAACATGGGGACATTTGAGACCGCGACAGTTTTAACGCGCACCAGCCCCCTTTGTACACGACGGTCTTTGGCTGGATTCGAACTCGCAACCCTCCGGTCGCTATTCCGTTACTCTTCCAACTGGGCTACCGCGGCCCCCTGAGAATATAGGGAACTAATTACAAATGAAATCATTATGTTACAGTACAGTAATATACAAGAGAGGTAGAGTAATACTTTTAACAAAAGTACTTTTTGTTATAATCCGACCATAAGGAGAGACTTCGGCGCACCTCTTAGGAAGGTTGGGGACTGGAGTAACACAACGGGCTATTGGCGACGGTCCGCGATCCTTGCCTCTTGAATCCTTTCCTTCGGGATAGATCCCCTATCCCGAAGGAAAAGATACAAGGACGCCTTGTAATTTTGAACCACGTTCAGATGACAAGGTCAACATTTGACCTGGCATCCCACTCTCCAAACTTCCACACCACGCCAACATGGGGACATTTGAGACCGCGACAGTTTTAACGCGCACCAGCCCCCTTTGTACACGACGGTCTTTGGCTGGATTCGAACTCGCAACCCTCCGGTCGCTATTCCGTTACTCTTCCAACTGGGCTACCGCGGCCCCCTGAGAATATAGGGAACTAATTACAAATGAAATCATTATGTTACAGTACAGTAATATACAAGAGAGGTAGAGTAATACTTTTAACAAAAGTACTTTTTGTTATAATCCGACCATAAGGAGAGACTTCGGCGCACCTCTTAGGAAGGTTGGGGACTGGAGTAACACAACGGGCTATTGGCGACGGTCCGCGATCCTTGCCTCTTGAATCCTTTCCTTCGGGATAGATCCCCTATCCCGAAGGAAAAGATACAAGGACGCCTTGTAATTTTGAACCACGTTCAGATGACAAGGTCAACATTTGACCTGGCATCCCACTCTCCAAACTTCCACACCACGCCAACATGGGGACATTTGAGACCGCGACAGTTTTAACGCGCACCAGCCCCCTTTGTACACGACGGTCTTTGGCTGGATTCGAACTCGCAACCCTCCGGTCGCTATTCCGTTACTCTTCCAACTGGGCTACCGCGGCCCCCTGAGAATATAGGGAACTAATTACAAATGAAATCATTATGTTACAGTACAGTAATATACAAGAGAGGTAGAGTAATACTTTTAACAAAAGTACTTTTTGTTATAATCCGACCATAAGGAGAGACTTCGGCGCACCTCTTAGGAAGGTTGGGGACTGGAGTAACACAACGGGCTATTGGCGACGGTCCGCGATCCTTGCCTCTTGAATCCTTTCCTTCGGGATAGATCCCCTATCCCGAAGGAAAAGATACAAGGACGCCTTGTAATTTTGAACCACGTTCAGATGACAAGGTCAACATTTGACCTGGCATCCCACTCTCCAAACTTCCACACCACGCCAACATGGGGACATTTGAGACCGCGACAGTTTTAACGCGCACCAGCCCCCTTTGTACACGACGGTCTTTGGCTGGATTCGAACTCGCAACCCTCCGGTCGCTATTCCGTTACTCTTCCAACTGGGCTACCGCGGCCCCCTGAGAATATAGGGAACTAATTACAAATGAAATCATTATGTTACAGTACAGTAATATACAAGAGAGGTAGAGTAATACTTTTAACAAAAGTACTTTTTGTTATAATCCGACCATAAGGAGAGACTTCGGCGCACCTCTTAGGAAGGTTGGGGACTGGAGTAACACAACGGGCTATTGGCGACGGTCCGCGATCCTTGCCTCTTGAATCCTTTCCTTCGGGATAGATCCCCTATCCCGAAGGAAAAGATACAAGGACGCCTTGTAATTTTGAACCACGTTCAGATGACAAGGTCAACATTTGACCTGGCATCCCACTCTCCAAACTTCCACACCACGCCAACATGGGGACATTTGAGACCGCGACAGTTTTAACGCGCACCAGCCCCCTTTGTACACGACGGTCTTTGGCTGGATTCGAACTCGCAACCCTCCGGTCGCTATTCCGTTACTCTTCCAACTGGGCTACCGCGGCCCCCTGAGAATATAGGGAACTAATTACAAATGAAATCATTATGTTACAGTACAGTAATATACAAGAGAGGTAGAGTAATACTTTTAACAAAAGTACTTTTTGTTATAATCCGACCATAAGGAGAGACTTCGGCGCACCTCTTAGGAAGGTTGGGGACTGGAGTAACACAACGGGCTATTGGCGACGGTCCGCGATCCTTGCCTCTTGAATCCTTTCCTTCGGGATAGATCCCCTATCCCGAAGGAAAAGATACAAGGACGCCTTGTAATTTTGAACCACGTTCAGATGACAAGGTCAACATTTGACCTGGCATCCCACTCTCCAAACTTCCACACCACGCCAACATGGGGACATTTGAGACCGCGACAGTTTTAACGCGCACCAGCCCCCTTTGTACACGACGGTCTTTGGCTGGATTCGAACTCGCAACCCTCCGGTCGCTATTCCGTTACTCTTCCAACTGGGCTACCGCGGCCCCCTGAGAATATAGGGAACTAATTACAAATGAAATCATTATGTTACAGTACAGTAATATACAAGAGAGGTAGAGTAATACTTTTAACAAAAGTACTTTTTGTTATAATCCGACCATAAGGAGAGACTTCGGCGCACCTCTTAGGAAGGTTGGGGACTGGAGTAACACAACGGGCTATTGGCGACGGTCCGCGATCCTTGCCTCTTGAATCCTTTCCTTCGGGATAGATCCCCTATCCCGAAGGAAAAGATACAAGGACGCCTTGTAATTTTGAACCACGTTCAGATGACAAGGTCAACATTTGACCTGGCATCCCACTCTCCAAACTTCCACACCACGCCAACATGGGGACATTTGAGACCGCGACAGTTTTAACGCGCACCAGCCCCCTTTGTACACGACGGTCTTTGGCTGGATTCGAACTCGCAACCCTCCGGTCGCTATTCCGTTACTCTTCCAACTGGGCTACCGCGGCCCCCTGAGAATATAGGGAACTAATTACAAATGAAATCATTATGTTACAGTACAGTAATATACAAGAGAGGTAGAGTAATACTTTTAACAAAAGTACTTTTTGTTATAATCCGACCATAAGGAGAGACTTCGGCGCACCTCTTAGGAAGGTTGGGGACTGGAGTAACACAACGGGCTATTGGCGACGGTCCGCGATCCTTGCCTCTTGAATCCTTTCCTTCGGGATAGATCCCCTATCCCGAAGGAAAAGATACAAGGACGCCTTGTAATTTTGAACCACGTTCAGATGACAAGGTCAACATTTGACCTGGCATCCCACTCTCCAAACTTCCACACCACGCCAACATGGGGACATTTGAGACCGCGACAGTTTTAACGCGCACCAGCCCCCTTTGTACACGACGGTCTTTGGCTGGATTCGAACTCGCAACCCTCCGGTCGCTATTCCGTTACTCTTCCAACTGGGCTACCGCGGCCCCCTGAGAATATAGGGAACTAATTACAAATGAAATCATTATGTTACAGTACAGTAATATACAAGAGAGGTAGAGTAATACTTTTAACAAAAGTACTTTTTGTTATAATCCGACCATAAGGAGAGACTTCGGCGCACCTCTTAGGAAGGTTGGGGACTGGAGTAACACAACGGGCTATTGGCGACGGTCCGCGATCCTTGCCTCTTGAATCCTTTCCTTCGGGATAGATCCCCTATCCCGAAGGAAAAGATACAAGGACGCCTTGTAATTTTGAACCACGTTCAGATGACAAGGTCAACATTTGACCTGGCATCCCACTCTCCAAACTTCCACACCACGCCAACATGGGGACATTTGAGACCGCGACAGTTTTAACGCGCACCAGCCCCCTTTGTACACGACGGTCTTTGGCTGGATTCGAACTCGCAACCCTCCGGTCGCTATTCCGTTACTCTTCCAACTGGGCTACCGCGGCCCCCTGAGAATATAGGGAACTAATTACAAATGAAATCATTATGTTACAGTACAGTAATATACAAGAGAGGTAGAGTAATACTTTTAACAAAAGTACTTTTTGTTATAATCCGACCATAAGGAGAGACTTCGGCGCACCTCTTAGGAAGGTTGGGGACTGGAGTAACACAACGGGCTATTGGCGACGGTCCGCGATCCTTGCCTCTTGAATCCTTTCCTTCGGGATAGATCCCCTATCCCGAAGGAAAAGATACAAGGACGCCTTGTAATTTTGAACCACGTTCAGATGACAAGGTCAACATTTGACCTGGCATCCCACTCTCCAAACTTCCACACCACGCCAACATGGGGACATTTGAGACCGCGACAGTTTTAACGCGCACCAGCCCCCTTTGTACACGACGGTCTTTGGCTGGATTCGAACTCGCAACCCTCCGGTCGCTATTCCGTTACTCTTCCAACTGGGCTACCGCGGCCCCCTGAGAATATAGGGAACTAATTACAAATGAAATCATTATGTTACAGTACAGTAATATACAAGAGAGGTAGAGTAATACTTTTAACAAAAGTACTTTTTGTTATAATCCGACCATAAGGAGAGACTTCGGCGCACCTCTTAGGAAGGTTGGGGACTGGAGTAACACAACGGGCTATTGGCGACGGTCCGCGATCCTTGCCTCTTGAATCCTTTCCTTCGGGATAGATCCCCTATCCCGAAGGAAAAGATACAAGGACGCCTTGTAATTTTGAACCACGTTCAGATGACAAGGTCAACATTTGACCTGGCATCCCACTCTCCAAACTTCCACACCACGCCAACATGGGGACATTTGAGACCGCGACAGTTTTAACGCGCACCAGCCCCCTTTGTACACGACGGTCTTTGGCTGGATTCGAACTCGCAACCCTCCGGTCGCTATTCCGTTACTCTTCCAACTGGGCTACCGCGGCCCCCTGAGAATATAGGGAACTAATTACAAATGAAATCATTATGTTACAGTACAGTAATATACAAGAGAGGTAGAGTAATACTTTTAACAAAAGTACTTTTTGTTATAATCCGACCATAAGGAGAGACTTCGGCGCACCTCTTAGGAAGGTTGGGGACTGGAGTAACACAACGGGCTATTGGCGACGGTCCGCGATCCTTGCCTCTTGAATCCTTTCCTTCGGGATAGATCCCCTATCCCGAAGGAAAAGATACAAGGACGCCTTGTAATTTTGAACCACGTTCAGATGACAAGGTCAACATTTGACCTGGCATCCCACTCTCCAAACTTCCACACCACGCCAACATGGGGACATTTGAGACCGCGACAGTTTTAACGCGCACCAGCCCCCTTTGTACACGACGGTCTTTGGCTGGATTCGAACTCGCAACCCTCCGGTCGCTATTCCGTTACTCTTCCAACTGGGCTACCGCGGCCCCCTGAGAATATAGGGAACTAATTACAAATGAAATCATTATGTTACAGTACAGTAATATACAAGAGAGGTAGAGTAATACTTTTAACAAAAGTACTTTTTGTTATAATCCGACCATAAGGAGAGACTTCGGCGCACCTCTTAGGAAGGTTGGGGACTGGAGTAACACAACGGGCTATTGGCGACGGTCCGCGATCCTTGCCTCTTGAATCCTTTCCTTCGGGATAGATCCCCTATCCCGAAGGAAAAGATACAAGGACGCCTTGTAATTTTGAACCACGTTCAGATGACAAGGTCAACATTTGACCTGGCATCCCACTCTCCAAACTTCCACACCACGCCAACATGGGGACATTTGAGACCGCGACAGTTTTAACGCGCACCAGCCCCCTTTGTACACGACGGTCTTTGGCTGGATTCGAACTCGCAACCCTCCGGTCGCTATTCCGTTACTCTTCCAACTGGGCTACCGCGGCCCCCTGAGAATATAGGGAACTAATTACAAATGAAATCATTATGTTACAGTACAGTAATATACAAGAGAGGTAGAGTAATACTTTTAACAAAAGTACTTTTTGTTATAATCCGACCATAAGGAGAGACTTCGGCGCACCTCTTAGGAAGGTTGGGGACTGGAGTAACACAACGGGCTATTGGCGACGGTCCGCGATCCTTGCCTCTTGAATCCTTTCCTTCGGGATAGATCCCCTATCCCGAAGGAAAAGATACAAGGACGCCTTGTAATTTTGAACCACGTTCAGATGACAAGGTCAACATTTGACCTGGCATCCCACTCTCCAAACTTCCACACCACGCCAACATGGGGACATTTGAGACCGCGACAGTTTTAACGCGCACCAGCCCCCTTTGTACACGACGGTCTTTGGCTGGATTCGAACTCGCAACCCTCCGGTCGCTATTCCGTTACTCTTCCAACTGGGCTACCGCGGCCCCCTGAGAATATAGGGAACTAATTACAAATGAAATCATTATGTTACAGTACAGTAATATACAAGAGAGGTAGAGTAATACTTTTAACAAAAGTACTTTTTGTTATAATCCGACCATAAGGAGAGACTTCGGCGCACCTCTTAGGAAGGTTGGGGACTGGAGTAACACAACGGGCTATTGGCGACGGTCCGCGATCCTTGCCTCTTGAATCCTTTCCTTCGGGATAGATCCCCTATCCCGAAGGAAAAGATACAAGGACGCCTTGTAATTTTGAACCACGTTCAGATGACAAGGTCAACATTTGACCTGGCATCCCACTCTCCAAACTTCCACACCACGCCAACATGGGGACATTTGAGACCGCGACAGTTTTAACGCGCACCAGCCCCCTTTGTACACGACGGTCTTTGGCTGGATTCGAACTCGCAACCCTCCGGTCGCTATTCCGTTACTCTTCCAACTGGGCTACCGCGGCCCCCTGAGAATATAGGGAACTAATTACAAATGAAATCATTATGTTACAGTACAGTAATATACAAGAGAGGTAGAGTAATACTTTTAACAAAAGTACTTTTTGTTATAATCCGACCATAAGGAGAGACTTCGGCGCACCTCTTAGGAAGGTTGGGGACTGGAGTAACACAACGGGCTATTGGCGACGGTCCGCGATCCTTGCCTCTTGAATCCTTTCCTTCGGGATAGATCCCCTATCCCGAAGGAAAAGATACAAGGACGCCTTGTAATTTTGAACCACGTTCAGATGACAAGGTCAACATTTGACCTGGCATCCCACTCTCCAAACTTCCACACCACGCCAACATGGGGACATTTGAGACCGCGACAGTTTTAACGCGCACCAGCCCCCTTTGTACACGACGGTCTTTGGCTGGATTCGAACTCGCAACCCTCCGGTCGCTATTCCGTTACTCTTCCAACTGGGCTACCGCGGCCCCCTGAGAATATAGGGAACTAATTACAAATGAAATCATTATGTTACAGTACAGTAATATACAAGAGAGGTAGAGTAATACTTTTAACAAAAGTACTTTTTGTTATAATCCGACCATAAGGAGAGACTTCGGCGCACCTCTTAGGAAGGTTGGGGACTGGAGTAACACAACGGGCTATTGGCGACGGTCCGCGATCCTTGCCTCTTGAATCCTTTCCTTCGGGATAGATCCCCTATCCCGAAGGAAAAGATACAAGGACGCCTTGTAATTTTGAACCACGTTCAGATGACAAGGTCAACATTTGACCTGGCATCCCACTCTCCAAACTTCCACACCACGCCAACATGGGGACATTTGAGACCGCGACAGTTTTAACGCGCACCAGCCCCCTTTGTACACGACGGTCTTTGGCTGGATTCGAACTCGCAACCCTCCGGTCGCTATTCCGTTACTCTTCCAACTGGGCTACCGCGGCCCCCTGAGAATATAGGGAACTAATTACAAATGAAATCATTATGTTACAGTACAGTAATATACAAGAGAGGTAGAGTAATACTTTTAACAAAAGTACTTTTTCTTATAATCCGACCATAAGGAGAGACTTCGGCGCACCTCTTAGGAAGGTTGGGGACTGGAGTAACACAACGGGCTATTGGCGACGGTCCGCGATCCTTGCCTCTTGAATCCTTTCCTTCGGGATAGATCCCCTATCCCGAAGGAAAAGATACAAGGACGCCTTGTAATTTTGAACCACGTTCAGATGACAAGGTCAACATTTGACCTGGCATCCCACTCTCCAAACTTCCACACCACGCCAACATGGGGACATTTGAGACCGCGACAGTTTTAACGCGCACCAGCCCCCTTTGTACACGACGGTCTTTGGCTGGATTCGAACTCGCAACCCTCCGGTCGCTATTCCGTTACTCTTCCAACTGGGCTACCGCGGCCCCCTGAGAATATAGGGAACTAATTACAAATGAAATCATTATGTTACAGTACAGTAATATACAAGAGAGGTAGAGTAATACTTTTAACAAAAGTACTTTTTGTTATAATCCGACCATAAGGAGAGACTTCGGCGCACCTCTTAGGAAGGTTGGGGACTGGAGTAACACAACGGGCTATTGGCGACGGTCCGCGATCCTTGCCTCTTGAATCCTTTCCTTCGGGATAGATCCCCTATCCCGAAGGAAAAGATACAAGGACGCCTTGTAATTTTGAACCACGTTCAGATGACAAGGTCAACATTTGACCTGGCATCCCACTCTCCAAACTTCCACACCACGCCAACATGGGGACATTTGAGACCGCGACAGTTTTAACGCGCACCAGCCCCCTTTGTACACGACGGTCTTTGGCTGGATTCGAACTCGCAACCCTCCGGTCGCTATTCCGTTACTCTTCCAACTGGGCTACCGCGGCCCCCTGAGAATATAGGGAACTAATTACAAATGAAATCATTATGTTACAGTACAGTAATATACAAGAGAGGTAGAGTAATACTTTTAACAAAAGTACTTTTTGTTATAATCCGACCATAAGGAGAGACTTCGGCGCACCTCTTAGGAAGGTTGGAGACTGGAGTAACACAACGGGCTATTGGCGACGGTCCGCGATCCTTGCCTCTTGAATCCTTTCCTTCGGGATAGATCCCCTATCCCGAAGGAAAAGATACAAGGACGCCTTGTAATTTTGAACCACGTTCAGATGACAAGGTCAACATTTGACCTGGCATCCCACTCTCCAAACTTCCACACCACGCCAACATGGGGACATTTGAGACCGCGACAGTTTTAACGCGCACCAGCCCCCTTTGTACACGACGGTCTTTGGCTGGATTCGAACTCGCAACCCTCCGGTCGCTATTCCGTTACTCTTCCAACTGGGCTACCGCGGCCCCCTGAGAATATAGGGAACTAATTACAAATGAAATCATTATGTTACAGTACAGTAATATACAAGAGAGGTAGAGTAATACTTTTAACAAAAGTACTTTTTGTTATAATCCGACCATAAGGAGAGACTTCGGCGCACCTCTTAGGAAGGTTGGGGACTGGAGTAACACAACGGGCTATTGGCGACGGTCCGCGATCCTTGCCTCTTGAATCCTTTCCTTCGGGATAGATCCCCTATCCCGAAGGAAAAGATACAAGGACGCCTTGTAATTTTGAACCACGTTCAGATGACAAGGTCAACATTTGACCTGGCATCCCACTCTCCAAACTTCCACACCACGCCAACATGGGGACATTTGAGACCGCGACAGTTTTAACGCGCACCAGCCCCCTTTGTACACGACGGTCTTTGGCTGGATTCGAACTCGCAACCCTCCGGTCGCTATTCCGTTACTCTTCCAACTGGGCTACCGCGGCCCCCTGAGAATATAGGGAACTAATTACAAATGAAATCATTATGTTACAGTACAGTAATATACAAGAGAGGTAGAGTAATACTTTTAACAAAAGTACTTTTTGTTATAATCCGACCATAAGGAGAGACTTCGGCGCACCTCTTAGGAAGGTTGGGGACTGGAGTAACACAACGGGCTATTGGCGACGGTCCGCGATCCTTGCCTCTTGAATCCTTTCCTTCGGGATAGATCCCCTATCCCGAAGGAAAAGATACAAGGACGCCTTGTAATTTTGAACCACGTTCAGATGACAAGGTCAACATTTGACCTGGCATCCCACTCTCCAAACTTCCACACCACGCCAACATGGGGACATTTGAGACCGCGACAGTTTTAACGCGCACCAGCCCCCTTTGTACACGACGGTCTTTGGCTGGATTCGAACTCGCAACCCTCCGGTCGCTATTCCGTTACTCTTCCAACTGGGCTACCGCGGCCCCCTGAGAATATAGGGAACTAATTACAAATGAAATCATTATGTTACAGTACAGTAATATACAAGAGAGGTAGAGTAATACTTTTAACAAAAGTACTTTTTGTTATAATCCGACCATAAGGAGAGACTTCGGCGCACCTCTTAGGAAGGTTGGGGACTGGAGTAACACAACGGGCTATTGGCGACGGTCCGCGATCCTTGCCTCTTGAATCCTTTCCTTCGGGATAGATCCCCTATCCCGAAGGAAAAGATACAAGGACGCCTTGTAATTTTGAACCACGTTCAGATGACAAGGTCAACATTTGACCTGGCATCCCACTCTCCAAACTTCCACACCACGCCAACATGGGGACATTTGAGACCGCGACAGTTTTAACGCGCACCAGCCCCCTTTGTACACGACGGTCTTTGGCTGGATTCGAACTCGCAACCCTCCGGTCGCTATTCCGTTACTCTTCCAACTGGGCTACCGCGGCCCCCTGAGAATATAGGGAACTAATTACAAATGAAATCATTATGTTACAGTACAGTAATATACAAGAGAGGTAGAGTAATACTTTTAACAAAAGTACTTTTTGTTATAATCCGACCATAAGGAGAGACTTCGGCGCACCTCTTAGGAAGGTTGGGGACTGGAGTAACACAACGGGCTATTGGCGACGGTCCGCGATCCTTGCCTCTTGAATCCTTTCCTTCGGGATAGATCCCCTATCCCGAAGGAAAAGATACAAGGACGCCTTGTAATTTTGAACCACGTTCAGATGACAAGGTCAACATTTGACCTGGCATCCCACTCTCCAAACTTCCACACCACGCCAACATGGGGACATTTGAGACCGCGACAGTTTTAACGCGCACCAGCCCCCTTTGTACACGACGGTCTTTGGCTGGATTCGAACTCGCAACCCTCCGGTCGCTATTCCGTTACTCTTCCAACTGGGCTACCGCGGCCCCCTGAGAATATAGGGAACTAATTACAAATGAAATCATTATGTTACAGTACAGTAATATACAAGAGAGGTAGAGTAATACTTTTAACAAAAGTACTTTTTGTTATAATCCGACCATAAGGAGAGACTTCGGCGCACCTCTTAGGAAGGTTGGGGACTGGAGTAACACAACGGGCTATTGGCGACGGTCCGCGATCCTTGCCTCTTGAATCCTTTCCTTCGGGATAGATCCCCTATCCCGAAGGAAAAGATACAAGGACGCCTTGTAATTTTGAACCACGTTCAGATGACAAGGTCAACATTTGACCTGGCATCCCACTCTCCAAACTTCCACACCACGCCAACATGGGGACATTTGAGACCGCGACAGTTTTAACGCGCACCAGCCCCCTTTGTACACGACGGTCTTTGGCTGGATTCGAACTCGCAACCCTCCGGTCGCTATTCCGTTACTCTTCCAACTGGGCTACCGCGGCCCCCTGAGAATATAGGGAACTAATTACAAATGAAATCATTATGTTACAGTACAGTAATATACAAGAGAGGTAGAGTAATACTTTTAACAAAAGTACTTTTTGTTATAATCCGACCATAAGGAGAGACTTCGGCGCACCTCTTAGGAAGGTTGGGGACTGGAGTAACACAACGGGCTATTGGCGACGGTCCGCGATCCTTGCCTCTTGAATCCTTTCCTTCGGGATAGATCCCCTATCCCGAAGGAAAAGATACAAGGACGCCTTGTAATTTTGAACCACGTTCAGATGACAAGGTCAACATTTGACCTGGCATCCCACTCTCCAAACTTCCACACCACGCCAACATGGGGACATTTGAGACCGCGACAGTTTTAACGCGCACCAGCCCCCTTTGTACACGACGGTCTTTGGCTGGATTCGAACTCGCAACCCTCCGGTCGCTATTCCGTTACTCTTCCAACTGGGCTACCGCGGCCCCCTGAGAATATAGGGAACTAATTACAAATGAAATCATTATGTTACAGTACAGTAATATACAAGAGAGGTAGAGTAATACTTTTAACAAAAGTACTTTTTGTTATAATCCGACCATAAGGAGAGACTTCGGCGCACCTCTTAGGAAGGTTGGGGACTGGAGTAACACAACGGGCTATTGGCGACGGTCCGCGATCCTTGCCTCTTGAATCCTTTCCTTCGGGATAGATCCCCTATCCCGAAGGAAAAGATACAAGGACGCCTTGTAATTTTGAACCACGTTCAGATGACAAGGTCAACATTTGACCTGGCATCCCACTCTCCAAACTTCCACACCACGCCAACATGGGGACATTTGAGACCGCGACAGTTTTAACGCGCACCAGCCCCCTTTGTACATGACGGTCTTTGGCTGGATTCGAACTCGCAACCCTCCGGTCGCTATTCCGTTACTCTTCCAACTGGGCTACCGCGGCCCCCTGAGAATATAGGGAACTAATTACAAATGAAATCATTATGTTACAGTACAGTAATATACAAGAGAGGTAGAGTAATACTTTTAACAAAAGTACTTTTTGTTATAATCCGACCATAAGGAGAGACTTCGGCGCACCTCTTAGGAAGGTTGGGGACTGGAGTAACACAACGGGCTATTGGCGACGGTCCGCGATCCTTGCCTCTTGAATCCTTTCCTTCGGGATAGATCCCCTATCCCGAAGGAAAAGATACAAGGACGCCTTGTAATTTTGAACCACGTTCAGATGACAAGGTCAACATTTGACCTGGCATCCCACTCTCCAAACTTCCACACCACGCCAACATGGGGACATTTGAGACCGCGACAGTTTTAACGCGCACCAGCCCCCTTTGTACACGACGGTCTTTGGCTGGATTCGAACTCGCAACCCTCCGGTCGCTATTCCGTTACTCTTCCAACTGGGCTACCGCGGCCCCCTGAGAATATAGGGAACTAATTACAAATGAAATCATTATGTTACAGTACAGTAATATACAAGAGAGGTAGAGTAATACTTTTAACAAAAGTACTTTTTGTTATAATCCGACCATAAGGAGAGACTTCGGCGCACCTCTTAGGAAGGTTGGGGACTGGAGTAACACAACGGGCTATTGGCGACGGTCCGCGATCCTTGCCTCTTGAATCCTTTCCTTCGGGATAGATCCCCTATCCCGAAGGAAAAGATACAAGGACGCCTTGTAATTTTGAACCACGTTCAGATGACAAGGTCAACATTTGACCTGGCATCCCACTCTCCAAACTTCCACACCACGCCAACATGGGGACATTTGAGACCGCGACAGTTTTAACGCGCACCAGCCCCCTTTGTACACGACGGTCTTTGGCTGGATTCGAACTCGCAACCCTCCGGTCGGTAATCCGTTGCTCTTCCAACTGGGCTACCGCGGCCCACACCTCTCAGAAAGAGTTTATTTTAATTTGAGTAGAGATCCTCTATAGACCCACAATTTACTTCTATCTTTTTGCAAGACCCGTTAACGTCAAGTCATTTTTTTATTCCAGACTAAATAAGACACTAAAAAGCACCCTTACGAAAAAATATGAGTTCCATAGAATTCTAGGAAAACGAAATTTTGTTTCTATAAAAAAATTCTAGATTTCTAGAGAAAACGAGCTCTGATTCTATAGAAAGTTATTTCTATAGAGAAGTTCTATAGGAAAGTAAAGTCGTAAAGCAGAAGAAAGAAACTTCTATAAAGGTTTCTACACATTCTAGATGTTACTTTACAGAACTTATATAAAAACGACCATAATTCTATAGGTTTCAAAAGACCACATTCTATAGAATGTTTTTGTAAGGGTAGGGCCAAGTCACTTCTCATGGTGGTTGTATTCTTTATTAAAGTAATCTATCATGATGCACTATGCACAAGCAAACATGATCTACATATATTTGGCAGAACGAGGAAAGATAGTGCTTTGTCGATTACCAAACAGATTGTACTGCAACATATACTACTGTATTGTAAGTTAATTTTTAAAGTTGAAGTTCCCAGTCCTCCCCCACTAGAATTCAGTAGCGGCTGGATTCGATAGATGGTACCATAGTTGACAGATTACACTGCGTGAAATCGTGAGAATTTTATTAAGATCACGGGTGTACTTTCGCATGCGTGGTCACAATGGATGATTGCTATTGTCCGGCTGTCCTGTGAGTCAGGTCAATAGTTACTTACATCTGAAATGAAAATGAGCGCCAACGAATAGTTAAGCAGTGACACACCACAGAGAGAGAAATAGCAGTGTGCAAATCACAGGTTTCAGGCAGTTGTTAGACTGCATAGCATTGGCAATTCAACTGCTTATCCATTGAAGTGCGTGCCAATTCAGGCAAGTGGCATCTGGTTTGTTTTTGAAAGTCCGTGTTCTCATACATGTCCACCAGACATCAATTCAGTAGAGCGTATGGAAAAAAAAAACAGTGCAACTTCACTCCACCCAAAAGAACTCAATAGTTGAGATAAGTTGCACTGTTAAATATACTACTGTATTAGAAGTTAATCTTTGTAGAAGCCCAGTTTTCAACATTTACATCCTTAAAATTTGAAAATAGATGGTGCTCAACACGAGGCTCGCTGAAATTCTGATGGATACAAACAATAAATAATTGAGATTTGCTGTTGCGAATTAACTTACACCAGTCTGAAGTCGCGAGATCCTACCTCTGATGCAACTTTAATGCATGTTACTTCACACAATACACACGCAAAAGGAAACGAAAAATAAAATAAGTAATTAGGTTGGACATAAAGTTCACTCGGTTCGTAACTTTTTCATTGTCGAAAATATCTTTATTGAAAAACATATTGACCATTTTGTCGAATTATCTTCGGCCATCTTTCACGAAACTTCATAATTCCCTCCTCCCAAAACTTTATCAACCAGGAAACGAACTGTTCCTGGTGCTTTTCGTATATAGTCTTCCCCAAGGAATTGAAAATTTTTTCCATTGTTAAAAATTTGTAAGAATCTGAGTAAATGGAAATCCGAAGATAAGGTATATGGTGAATATAGAATAGGTCCAAATTTTCCAGCCAAGTTGTTTCCTGATCACCAAAGAAACATGTCCTTGGTTGTGGAAACAAAAACCAACCCAATAATTTCGTCACATTACCGAAGATTTTCGACGATCGAATGCTTTTCGTCTAGTGCTGCTTTCAGTTGGTCTAATTGGGATGGTTTTATGGCCACATTTGGTCACGCTACATCAAACACAAGACAGTCAACTTCAAGTAATAGAAAACACGGAAAGGTTTACTGATACCGAAGAGAGGAATATACCAAGTTTCAAAAATTGAACCTGCGCCGCCTAAGACTCGCAGGTTGCCTGCACAGTGGGCAAACTCACTGTGTCACGGTCCTATTGGGAACGGTACTTGTCAGAATGAATCGCTTAGTTTTACGAAAGGAGCTCGTAAGTACGGACCTCTGAATCATTGTATTAACCTCCCCATTAAGCACGTCATCCTAGGATGAAGAAAGCCGATCGCAATTAATTTTAAAACGAGCATTTTCGTTGAATTTAAATAGCCGAACTGCTTGGTCAATCCAAAAGTACAAACAAATGTAATAAAAACAACTATACTAAATCATCTACCACGACATTCAAAATCCAAAATCAAACCTAAACAATTTTTACTTTAACTATTAAAACTTTGGAGCAAGTTCACGAGAAAGATTATTTTTCAGCTAGTTATACTTTGGAAATACTGGTTATTTAATAAGAGCAATGTTTCACAAACGACTGGAAACGAAGTATATTTGAAAAATGTATTTATCTTTTAATGCAGTAAATTTTTGTTCCATTGTGGTAAATATCAGGATTTTGTGTAACTTTTACTTTCAAACTGAATCAAAAAAGTTTATGAAGATAACGTAAGATTCAGCGATTACTGAAGTGGATGTAAAAATTAGAAGTCACAGAGAAAAGGGAACGTCGCAGACATACTATAAGATGAGTGAATTTAATAAAAAATGTAAAGTTATTTTATAGAACAATTTGGGTTGGTTGGCCATTCTGCGCCAGACAATGCCAAGTAATGGACATAACACAAAAGGTTTTATTGACACAGAAAAAGTTCACCCAGGGAGGAATCGAACCTGCGAAGCCTACAACTAGTAGTGCAGTGGGCATACCCATTGAGGCACCTGGGATGACAACTGACCACAATTTCTTTTGGTTCACTGAAAACAAGCAGAGGCTGACTTTGGGGCCAGTACATACATTGCACCAAGCGTTTTTGGTAAATTTTGAGTCTACCTTATGGAAAGGTTGGATAGGCTTCAACTGATGCCTTTCAAGAGAAAATTTGTAATTTCTGATAAAGGAATCAGCACTTTAACATTTGTTTTCAGTATATTAAAAACGAGTACAGCAGTGTTTCCCAACCTTTTTTGTGCTATGCCCCACCTAAGCCTTTCTAAAATTCTTATGCCCCCCTAACATATACATAATTTTTAATATTCAAAAATTGAAATATTTACTAAAGAAACTTGAATGATAGGTTTTAGGAAGAAATCACTAGGAAATTATTGAGCAAACACAGCAAGTAAATTTTCAAAATATATAATGGAGAACTGAAATTCAAGTACAAAATAATTTTAATGAAAGATTTTTCTATATTATTTTAATTATTAGTAATTATTTAAATTTAGTGAGATCCTTGCGCTTGATGCAGAGATTTCATGTCTGGTTCCAATTTAGTTAACTTCAGTCTCAAGTCTTCCCGTTTTGTTACATCCAGCCGATTTCTTTTTTTAGCAGCAAATCATTTATGGCACTAAATCCGCATTCAGCTAAATATGAAGATGGAAACGGTAACAATAGTTCTCTTGCACATTTGGATATTTGATTTCGGTTTCCTCACAAAGCCATGCCATCGCTCCTTTTATATTAAAGTTTTAATTGACTCATCATAGTGCATATTTGAAATATCAGACAAATCCACTAACATTGGCTGCATCATCCAAGTTGGGAAATCAACTTTTTTCAAATCAGAAAATCTTTGTTTTAAATCAGCCGATAAAATTTTCAGATGATCGACAATAACATGTATAGCGGTATCAGTCACTTCACATTTTTGGAGCCTATGAAACTTTTTCAAAATTTTGTTGTAAATATATGTCTGACATAATACTTTAATGAAACCAAATATCTTCGATTTTGCATCGACAAGAGTTTTATTTTTGTTCCTTGAAGTTGTTTATTTAATATATTTAGTTTTTCAAAGATATAGACTAAATAACTCACAAATGCCTTACCATCGACCATTAACAGATTTTTCATTTCAGGTTTGTCGCTTAAAAAATCACTAAGAGTATCAAATAGTTCCATAAATCTTTTCAAGCAGTTCCCTTTCGAGAGCCATCTTACATCAGTGTGCAGTATAAGTCTCACATGGTCTTCATTTTGTTCTTCACAAAATAACTTGAAGAGGCGTTCACATTTGGCACTAGCTTTAATAGCATTGCTACACTTTATAACTAAATTTAGTACTTCATTTAGAACAGGCGAAATGCTTTTAGCTACCAGGTTTTCCCTGTGAATAACACAATGCACAAGAAGCATTTTTGGATTATCATCTTTCAATTTTAAGCAACCATTTTTCTTCCCCATCATATTAAGAGCACCATCTTTATCACACCATTAACATCTGCAGCAAAAGATGTTAAATTTTTCATTGGTATATTATTGACATCTAAGTAATTTTTTAGCTCACCATATATATCTTTGGAGGTAGCGGTGCTTTCTAATGATTTACAGAACATTTCTTCAGCAAAATCACCTTTATCAATATATCTTACGTAAGTTACAAGTACGACCTCACTGTCTCAAAGTTGATTCATCCATTTGCACCAAGAATTTTCTTGTTTTCAGCTTTTCAACAAGTTGTATTTCAATATCCTCACTCATTTCGTCTATTCTTCTGCTAACAGTACTTAGTGGCATAGCTTTAACGTCTTTGTCATCTTTTTCCAGAACCGTTTTAAGAAATGCTGATATTGATGGTTTGATTAAATTCTCCCCTATAGCATGACTTTTCCCAGATTTAGCTATGAGTAATGAAATTTCATAACTAGCCTCAAGAGTACGATTGATAGTTGCATTATGAGCAGTAAATAGAGGCTTTAATGTTACTCTTTTTTCAAAATTTTTCTTTAAAGTTTGAAAGTAATTCAAATCTGAAATAATATGAGCATTAATGTTTCGCCTTCAAATGTGACTCAAGGCGACCTCGTTTCATTGATTCGTTGGTCAAGCATTAGTAGTGGGAAAATGCGGGTTCTAAAACAGTGGTGGAGAAATCGAGTGGAGTTGAGTTGTACAGGAAGTGACGTCATGACCGGAAGTGACGTCATAACAGGAAGTGGAGTCGAGTTGTACCGGAAGTGACGTCATAAACGGAAGTGGAGTCGAGTTGTACCGGAAGTGACGTCATAACAAACGGAGTTGAGTTGCTAGTTTCGTTTTCAATTTTGAGTTGGGTTGAGTTGTTTTCTTCATGCTTCGAGTGGAGTTGAGTTGTTAGTTTCGGTTTCTCGGATTAACACGTGTTTACGTTTTGGACTTGCGAATTTCAGAGGGATTGGATTTAAGGCGAATTTCAGAGGGGTTGGATTTAAGAGCTGATTTTTCTGTAACTCGTAGCGCCATCTATTAGTACTTTTTTGAGTAAAAATAATAAAATCTTTAAAACATATTTTTAAAAAACTAAAAGATGTGATATTTTTTGCTGGGATCGAACTGACTACCAAAAAGTACTCGTAATCGAGTGTTAGTTGGATGAGATTATAACCACTCGGCCACGAATACCTGGTTACATACCGAAATATAATCAATTTAAATCGGAATACATTAAGTGCGTAATTGGCTGTTAAAATAGTATAGATTGCTCCACCACATCAATAAGTTCGATCAGTTTTTATCTGCGTTTCTGACATAGAAAGGTGAATGTGGTGGAGAATGACGTCATTCTAACGTGTTCAAACGTGGTGGAGAATGACGTCATTCTAATGTGTTCAAACGTGGAATCAAACACGTGGTGGAGAATGTGGTGGAGAATGACGCCATTCTAACGTGTTCAAACGTGGAATCAAACACGTGGTGGGGATGGAGAATGACGTCATTCTAACGTGTTCAAACGCGAAATCAAACACATGTGGTAGGCAATGAAGTCACTCGAGAGTAGAGTAGAGTTGAGTAGTAAGTTTACCTCCGCGTTTCTGACATGAAAACGTGAATGTGGAGAAGAAAAGTTTTAGTACCGAATCTGGCAATGGTATGTAATAAGGTTATTTGTGGACTCGCAGAATGGCAACACCTGGACCCATTCTAACAGGTCTGACCAGTAAGATTCTTTTGACTGCAAAATATCCCAGAGGAGGACGTGTCGCTGCCCTGAAATCTTGGAAGTGATATCACTTGTATCTTCAAACGTGTTCATTCCTGTTCCTTAGTGCTTTTAGTGGAAAAACATGAAGCGATCATTTTGGATCCTTTTGGATATACTTTACAGATCAAAAAGTGAATATGCATTCTGGGGTCGATGTACTTTCATCTCAAGTATCTGATTCATCAATGAATGAACTAGGTCCAAATAGCTTCCATTTGGGTGATACCAAATTTGCTGTTGTCTCTTGCTTCAAGGGAATTATCCGCGTGCATATTCGTCATTATTACAGAGATCAGCAGGGAGTGCTGCAGCCTTCCAGAGAGGGAGTTTCTTTGCTTCCTAAAGTCTGGAAAGCTTTCTACGAAGCAATTCCTAGCTTTCGCTCAAAGAACGCTAGCGATGTTATTATCGTTTCAAGAAGCCTTTTACTCTCCAAAGAAATTCGGGGAAACGAGAAATGTGTGAGTTTTCAAAATATGTTTCAAAAGAAAGACTGTGCTTTTCAACTAACTGCAACGCGCATTCTTCTCTCTGTGAAACAATTGGATCGACTGGAAGCTGTATCGGAGGAAATTACTGAAGCCATTAATGAAGGATTTGTTAATGAATCCCTCGATTATTTTGTGAAAGAAGAATTCGTGAAACGTGGAGCAGGAACCGATGAGAAATATTACGGCGATCCTGATAGATCTGAGAAAGTGAGCGAACTTACCGACAGAGTGGCTAAACATCTAAAAGTACTCATTTCGGAAAAAATAAAGAAAATGATGAATTGTTTTGGATGTGAAAACAACTTTGAAAATCAACTTGGGCATGAATGTATGACTATGAGTTTAAGTGAACGTTACGATCGGTATTTCCTAAACGCTTTATATGAAATCGACTGGAATAGATTCGGAGAAACTTTAACTTCGGAGAATATGTCCTTGAGGTATTTATTCTTTGATTTTGACGTTCTACGTTTTGTAAATACAACAACTCTGTACGAAACAGTACGGAGGCTTTATGTTAATGATAAATCTGATAGTTTTACATGTTAAAGAATATAAATATGTTTTGTATATATATATATATATATATGTATAATCAATAAATTCTTTGTTTATCTTTTTCAAATGTGTCTCTCTTTATTTTAAAATGTATAAGTACTTATTTTATTACTTTTCTTTTTTTTGTATTTGTATACATACTTTTACTTACTGCAGTGTCATTTGACACATTTAGAATTGTATATTATACAGTCTGTTATTAGAACTAAAAAAATGACAAACAAGTAACATATTTCTGTAAAAGACAAGTTTATTCAAACACAGACATGTACACAAAATAAACATTCCCTTACAAGCTTCCGTGTATTTAACATTTAATAGATTGCAAGTTCACAAATTGAATAGATTTGTAACATTGACATTTTTTTCTCTTTCAAAGATTTTCTGAAAAACTTTCTAGAGATCTTTGACGCGGCTGTTTCTGTTTTGGAGAATGAATTGTAATTTTTCTTTCTCCAGGTAGATGTAATTCCATTGTATCATTACACATATTTAAAGAGTAATCATCTATGATTCCATCACTATCACAAATTGTTACATAACCTTTATCGAGTATCATTGTAAGGCCAAATATGAATGCTGAGATTCCCATGAAAATAAGAACAGAAAATGCTCTTCTCTGGATGAGTTCCATTGCTTGAAATGAGACATAGACCTTGATTATAATCAATATATACTGCTTGAAACTTGAAAGCCTCATCTACTTATGGATTTTTATAGCGGGGAAATAACTGATGATTTACAGAGGAAGCCAATTACAGACTCGTTTTGGGATTGGGGTAGGCATCACTTCTTTCATTACCCTCACTGCCTTACCGAGTTGTTGAGGTATAGCAAATTTATTTTTTACAAAGGAACTGGGGAAGTTAATTTCCTTAAGTGCATCTTTAAACTGTTCTTGTCCATTCACGTACTTATCCATCTTTCTTTTTCGCACTAAACGGTCTATCAGGTCAACAATATTAGAACTTTTAACTATATATTTTACCTTTATACACAAATTCTCCATTAGGCATCCAAGAAACAACCTCTTTATTGCGTTTTAAATAAAGAATAATATTTGTAGTTAATCCAATTAAGTTTTTGGGAACGGTCTTGAGCACCATCTCCTCCACATTTAACGTTCTTTCTTTCTCATTCGCAATATCTGTTTCCTTCTCTGGATTATCTGACAGTTCTGAATTAATTGTTACAGATGGTGGATTCAATACATTCACGTTAATCCTCCTCTGCAATACTTGATTGTATAACTTAATTTTTTCATCATCATCCATTTTATTAACTAAAATACTTTTCATCTCACGATCTAATTCACTCAGCTGTTCGTCTGAAGGTATATGTCTTGATAATCTCTCCTCTGGAACTAAAATCATTTTCTTTGCATATTGCATTTTTTTACTTGATAAGTAGAGTAGTCACAAGACAGTGAGTGCTGCGGGTATTAAGATATTTAAAAACCCTCCTTTTTGAATAATAATTTTTCGCTTTTTAGTGAGGGTTACTTTTTTATCTGCTAGGTCTCTAAGCGTATGCTTATGACGAGAAAGTTTTTTCTTCTGTTCATCTGTTAAAGGAACATTCCCTTTTAAAGTGTTCAAACAACATTCAGCTATGCAATGGATGCTAGATTTCGGAAGATTTTTTAAAAAGGCTTTCCGACATTTTGTGGGGCATACAGTTAAAAGTCTCATCCGTTGCACGTCTCCTTCTGTTAAAGGCATGATGAACAATGAATTATTTGCAAGTTGTGAGTTTATTTTAACTGATAAACACAAGTTTCTTCTCCTGGAAGAATTTTTGTACGCAGTCGCATATTCTCTTCAGTCTCAGATTTCAAATCTACAAGTAAATAGCTGAAAGGCTTTTTCGTGGCGTCCTCAAACACTTCAAGAAAAAAATTAAATTTCGAGGGTAGAGTTGTCGACCGAGGTGTGTAATTTGACTTACATCGCGTCGCGATTTAAATAAAAACATGTAATGACAGTTTAATGAAATTTCTCTGAATTCTTTTCCTTTATGAAACAAATTTTGCGTTACAGTCATCACAGATAAATTCATATGATGAGATCCTTTTGTATACAAGTTTGTTATTCTTTTATTACTGCCACATTCAGATATTAAATCGTCATATATAAAAAGTGTATTATATCCTAAATATTGCTTAAAGTTTTCGGGTATTCCTTCTACAAAAATGATATTCGACATCTCATCGTATAACTTTTGATAGATTCCATAAAACCACACTATTTTATCAAGGGTAGGATGAATCATATCTGTGTGGCTGTTTATCAATTTTTTCAAAAAGTGCGACTTGCCTGATGATGTAGGTCCGCAGACAAGAGCAGTGAAAGGATGCTTTAAAGCGAATGAATTCATGGTTACAAATGACAGAAGTAAAGACTAGGGTAGTTATTTATACTCTTTTTTATTGAAATAAAGGTACATGTATATTCGAAATTTTTTTCACAAAGTTATACACTCGTATATCATTATTTGTAGATTGTCTATCAAATAATTTAACAGTAAATTCCATAGATCTACTTCTAGATCTTTGATACAAAAAGTATACACAATATTGTCCACACAGCAGTTTTAACACTTTGAAGAGGTATGTCGTTGTAGACCACGTGCGGAAACTTTTTGAAATAGTCATGTATGTAGCCCAAAAAATACGAAGGTGGTTGACCGAACGAATCGAAAAACTCTACACTTGTTGGTGATTTCACATAAACAGCTAACCAATGAGTCCCTGGTTTGTGATGAGGATCGGTGTTTAAAATAAATGCAGCCGGAAAACTCCTAAAATTCTTGGGAATTCGATCAGTTGGGAAAACTCCAACAAAATATAAACGCGTGTATGCATCACTTTGTAAAATGTTATTCAATTGTACCACATTCATATCGAAAAATCACACAAAATATTTCTAGACTTCGTAATTTCGATCACGTTTTGAAATTCTGCATATACCAGCACTGAAACAGTTTTCGGTAAAGCGTTTGCAAACTTTATTTCAATGCGAAGATTTCCTTGATGAATTAAATTTAAATGGCTGCCATCACCCAAGTCTGGTGTTAAGTCAAAGGCATATAGCGTGTACCCTTCGGAAAACTCATCGCTGTTAATATAGATACCTTTATTGGATGAGAGTTTTTCACTTCCCAGGAGCAAACTATTGTAAGCACGAATAAATTGGCCGTCGGCATAATTAGGATCCAAGGGCTTGTAGCTGATAGGATTTCCATCTACGTAAACGCCTATGAAATTTACATGGTTATGCTTGAGGTAAAATGGGTTTGTTGGGTAAGTGCCACTAAATGAATCATGATCGACACATGTCACGACCATGCGTTTCGGGAGTTGTCCAGAAAATATGTTATCCTGTGAAAATGAGAAAGAACCTTTCGATACTGAATATAGCTTACACAGAACTCGATCCATTGGATATTTTGCAGATGATTTTTCTAAGGCTTTGGCATGTCCAATTAAAACACCTGGACTGACTTTCACTTTCCGGATGAAAAGGGATGCATGTTCAATAAAAACGTCATAATTTGCTTTTTGAGGAGCAATGAGACAAAACTCCGGTTTGCTGCGTATTAACTTTAACTTTAAGTCTACCAAGTTGAGTAATAGACGGTCTTGATAAAACAAGTCGCAGTGTAAATTTCCAATCATATCTAAAACTTTACTCTTTTCAATCATAGAAGCCCGTTTCTTCAACCTTGCATTTTCACTTGAAGGATCGGTTTCACCAAAGTGTCCTGCTGTATCTTTGTAGAAGCATTCTGAAGTAAGGAAGCTTTTCTTATAATCAGAGCCGTAATTGAGCAAAGTCTCAATGTAAGCTCGGTAAGGGTAAGTGTTACTGGATGATGAAATTAGACGCTCATTCAAACTCACATCGACTTGGGAAAATAACGAGTGAAGAAATAAGTTACATGGAGCAACTTTTTCATTTTCTGGTAAAACTGCATTGTCCTTTACAACTTTAACTTTTACATAGAGTTGGGTTGCTGATAAATCGATGTATTCCTCACCACCGCCAGATATGTTTAATTCGATAGGTCCACCATCACGAATATTAGCTATAGGATAAAATTCAGACCACTGCCCTTTTTCAATAGCTGTTTGAGTCGGTGGCATAAGAAATAAGTCAAGTTCAGATTTCACAGAGGGTAGGGAATCATTTCGTATTAAGGCCATGCTAAAGATTATGAGAATATGTCAGGTACACACAACTTGCGATACTTCTTTCGAATGATGCGTTTTTTATTTGTGCGTTTTCTTTTATTTCCTCCAACCATTGATTTCACTCGATTGGATACTTTATCGGTTAAAGTTTTCGTTGCTTCTTTAGCTCGGTCTTTGATAGCTGACTTTACATCTTTACCTTGCAAGTAATCATTTGCAATATCCACGCCAGATCGAAGTGCTTGCTTTCCTAGTGCTTTTGCACCCGATTTAAATAAAGGAAAAACCATCCTAAACATGCTTCGAAAAATTCCCCCCAAGCCACTTCCTTTCTGCAGAGAGATGCCTTTGTAATATGACAAGCCATTACCTGCTTGCTGAGTATAATAGTCTTCAAATGTTTTTGTGCAACAACGATAAGGTTGATACATTTTGATCTAGAGATTACAAATGTCTCAAGCGAAAATGTAGTTTCACTATCAACTTCCCGCGTTCAAATGAGACGTAACGACCAGTGTGTGTCCTTATAACGATTTCAATCGAGTCAAAATTTTTTCTGGAAACTGGTAGATAATGAGGTCTCTCAAATTGTTCCTGAATCATGTCACCATCTCTTCCCTTCACTGTCAGAGTTCGTAAAAGAGGAGCTAAGATCCCACCAACAAATTCAGGCTGAATGATATCGGTGTAAACGTACAGCAAATGTAAATCAACATTAGGATCCGCAACAAAAGGACTCTCAGTGATTACTGTATCTAGGCCTCCATTTCCTGGAATAATATTTTCTCCAATCACTTTATTAGGATCGAACCCTAAGTTTTCAGCTAATCCCTTGGATAATCGCAGCTTTGCTCCGTTAGTGAGCCTTTTTTGTGTGTTTGTTATATTTCATTTGAATTTTTATGTGCTTCGGAAATGCATGTAAAATGTCATTCGGAGAATCATAAAAACCACTCGCTATTTTTCCATTCGTTTTTACTCCGTTTCCTAAATCATATTCGAAAGAATTTTCACCATCAATGATATTATTCCACATTCTGGGATAAATTATTTCAACTAATCCAACTTCCCATTCACCTGAGAGTTCTAGACGTTTGGGGAGTTTCGTGTAGAAGTGAGACATTGTGTTGCCAGGATAAAACTCGATAGAGCTATCACTGGGAAGTGTGACATAGAAACTCATTGTGAGTGATGGGTGGGAAACAAATTTTATGGGCAATCTCAATTTTTCGAAAATAAGTCTTTGGAATGAATCCACGTATTAAATTTGCGAGGATAACCTCTAAACTTGACAAAGTATTCCAAACGTTTCTTAACTACTCTCTTCTTTAAAATTTTCTCCACAGGAAAAGTATCTGATTTTTTAACTTTCTGCAATTCTTCTGAGTAAAATGTACCAGTGATTATTTCTCCCATTAAATCTTTTATCTTATATACTGGTAGCTTTCTACGTATACAACGCTGAATCGTAAATATTTCCTCTGACCAATTATTTTCATACCCTTTCTCAAATGTTAATTTAGTCTTTGCAACCCTAACGAAGTCTCCAACCCGAAATTTGAATGGAATCTCCTTAACATTAGTTTTATTTACATCTCCATATAAGGTATTCCACACTTGTTTTTGATTTTCAGCTGTTACATTAATAGGTTCTTTTTTAATACTGCGATGGAGTGTATGGTTATAACTGTATACAAGTTTGTCTAAAACCTCAATAAATTTGTAAGTATTTTTACGGGTAAAGTATTTCCACATTTTAGTCTTCAATGTACGATTAAATCTTTCAACAACACTAGCTTTGGTTTCATTATTTGTCGTGAAAAACTTTACTTGGACAGATTTTAAATAAGATTGAAATGATTTATTTGTAAATTCAGTTCCTTGATCTGTTTGTAATTTTTTCGGTTTTCTTTCCTTGAAAATTGATTTAAATGCATTTACTATGTTTGCCCCATTTTTCTGCTTCAAAGGTATGACCCATGCATATTTAGAAAAAATATCAATACATGTTAATAAATATCGAAAACCATCATTGTATTTCACAACACTTTGCATGTCTACCAAATCAGCCTGCCATTGCATATCTATTCCTCCAACAATTACTCTGTTTCGAAGAAAGTTGCGACGAACAGTTTTATGCAGAGTGTATGCATTTTGTCTCTCTAACCATTTTTGAATAGTTCTTTTCGAAACTTTACCCTTCATTGCCTGATGCAAGGCATTTATTCCACCAAAGCTCCCTGGTAAGCTAGGATCTTCATAAAATGGAGCTAATTCGTTTTGTTCCATACCTCTGACTTACACTTTAGTTACTGAGGTGATCGAATGGGGAACATAATATAAATATACACATGCTTAATCTATAAGAAAATGGATGGATAAAATATCACTTGTTACAATTTCAAATAGTTAAATAAAAAGGATTTTTTCTTAATTCGTTAAATTGTGATTATAACAACAAAAAAGAACTACTGTTTTAAAGATGAAATGCAACTTTATTTACAATTTTAATATGCTTTGGAAATACATTCAAAATTTTACACTCAGTTTCATAAAAACCATGTTTTTTTTTTCTCCTGGTCACAATTTGATTCATCATATTTAACAATTTTACTTAAATTATGCAGTCATTATTTTTTTCACATTAACAAATGTTATAATATGTATATATATATATATATATATATATATATATATATATAATCATGCAATGATATAATTACTCATCAAAAAAAATCACAACACATCAATTTAACTTGAAATGGAATAGTGGCCATATGGTAACGTATGGATACCATCAGATAGAACATGTCTTTTAGAATCAGAAGAGGAGAGAGCTAGTTTATTTTGAGTAATTGAATACAATGTATGCTGTTTAGATCTAATTAAGTTCATATTTGCATATGTTGATTGTTTATTTTTAAGACAGTTGAAGTAATCTTCGAACTGAATATGTTCATTTACAGTTTGCTTTTTTATACCTTTAAGCTTTTTGACATCTTTTCGTCCTTCCACTTTATAAGTATACATTTTAGAACGTAACCCAATGAAATCTGTCATAATTGAACCGCCATTTTCATCTTTCATTTTACCCACAATTTTCTTATTTACTTTGGGGATATTGTACTGATTGAATTCTTGAAAATCCGATGTATCGTACAAATCTAAATGTTTTTTCATATCCTCAAAGAAATCCTCTGTGAACACGTGGTAAATAAAAGAGTCAGTATCGGTGTATAAAAGTCTCACTTTATCATCATATTCCTTTTTCATCACATTATAATGGAATTCTACCATTAAAGTTTTGGATATGTCCAGTATTGACATGCCTATACAAATGGGTTTGTTAAAAACCATTTTTGTTTTCTGCATATGAACTGCTGCTAAATTTTCAGAGAAAATGGTCCTATGACCAAAATTAGGTTTAGATATTAATTTTGTTAACGATTTAGCGTTTGTACATAAACGAATATCAACTCTTCTTCGTATATTTTCTATCGTTTTACCGAATATCGACTTATTCATTAATTTAAAGAAATCTTTTCCAAAACTATTTTGAGCCCTGGCCCTCATACGTGTGTTTAATTCTATGTAGCTTTTAAGCCAATCTGTTTCAATAAATTTTATGGCTCGATGTATTTTGATCAATTTTAAACCCAAATTCAAAAAATGTAATAATGATTTGTGATGAATTACGTATCTTTTTTTATCTCTTAGTGTTAACAATAGCCTACTTTCTTTATAACCAGGAGGAATGGCATTTTCAGCAGCCAAAGGAAAATCGCTATGGGAATCGTGAAGCGTATCCGGATATTCTAGATCTACATCTAAAATGTAGCCGAAATCATTAGACTCGTTTAAAGAATCGACATCCTGGATGTCACACCATTCAAACCCTTTTAAAGGTAGTTTTTCTGACATAGCCCATCCATATAAGTTATTCGCATCCAAATACATCAAGTAACTGGATGGTTTCGATACGTCGAATTCAGCCATGTATTTATTGTTTGCCCTTGCATGCCGATGTGAACATTGCGATACTCCTCCCCTGATTCCCTGTTCTACGAACAACAACATATCATAATCCGTCAGAAGCTCAATACTAACCCCCGTGCATTTAAGCATAGCATCCCATGACAGACCTGGAGCGGTATAATACCAAGCAGGATCTAAGTGATACGATTGCATGCAGAGTGATCGAAAGTTTTCAAACACATCACAAAGTAATAGAACATCAGTTTTTACATAAGGATCGGAGTAGTCTCCTAGGGTTTTTACATCGAAAGCTTTCCACACATTTTGTGCATGCTTGTAATCTTCGTCTGAAATGTTCGAATCATTTAACTGACTATAGAAGCTAGCTTTGCACGGGAGTTGTGTTTCTTCAAATTTCTCCACACTATCCATATAGTCATATGGGTAAACTCCTTTTCTAATTAAGAGCTCCCAGCAGCATGAAGAAAAGTGATTACGAATATGATTGAAATCTTTTTTTTCTAAATTATTGGAAAGAGTTTCCAAACTGCTAGCCATAAACTTCAGGGTATCTAAAAATCGCAAATGAATGTTTTTTCCCACCCTTTTTGTGATAGATATGTATTTTTCTTCGGTGTTTGGAATGATAGTTATATTTTTATTATTACATGCAAGATCGCGAATGAATAAATGAGAGTCGTATCCAGAAAAATTATGAAAAAATACCGGTACAAAATTTGGTACCTTGTAATTTAAATTACATTTAGAATGAGCAGGTCCTCTGTAAAGACCAGTGAAATGATCGTGATCGTAAACTTTTGGATCTCCTCCATTTATAAAAGGTTTTTCACACATATAACAAGTATGTGATTCTTCATGCCTCTGCTGCTCTTCCCCAGTTAATAGCTTCATCGGGATAGGATTGAATATTTTATTTTCAATTTCCAAAGCTTCTCTCTCAAGAGATTCAACGAATTTTAGAGAAGCATCTTCCCCTCTGTAAACAACAGGGGTTTTCATTTCTCCGTTGCGTCCTACCACGTAATAACAGAAACTTATTGCCTTATGTTTTTGATACACATTTGTGTAGGAATAATCATCTAAGGGGATACACGTAGAAACTTTCTCTGTCAACGTTTCAAAATCTGCATATATTACGTATGGCACATATTCTGAATGTTTATGGTTTTTAAAAGACAACCACTTTTTGTCTTCAGAAGGCATTTCTACTCTACATGGAATATTTCGATTACATAATTCGCTGTGATTATGCAAATCAACTACAGAATTGAAAAAACTCAAACATCGTCTACAAATGATATGAGAACGTTTCCCTTTTGTCAATTGACTAGAAATCAACCTGGATAAGCTTTTTATGGTACAATAATGAATGTTTTCGTTCTTTTTTATTAATAACAGATCTATGTGATTATTCCTAATTTCAGAGGTAATCACTAATGGAAAAATAATCATATCCTTCTCAGTAAATGAGTAAATATTTACAGATGTATCACTGTTGTTTTTTTCAAAAATTTTAACCTCCCCTGGGCTTGTGGGTAAACTGATTCCAGTAAAATTAAGATCATCTTTATGAATTATATAATTAGATATACGAGAGGGGTTGTGTTCTGCAGGAAACAATGCAGCTAAAATACTCCAACGAAAACATTCATTATCATAATTTTTAACATTTATAACTGCATGTTTAGCTTTAATAATGTCGGGTAAATCTATATAACTAGTTCCTCGTAGAGGCACATATTTGTTACTTCTTACTTCTAATTTATCAATGGATTTAAGCATCCATCCGGAATCCTTTAGTTCACTTTCTTTTAATATTTTTTCTGAAGCGTTAGTGAAAGCGTTGTCAATATCATTTGTAGATAATATTGTTACATTTTTTAGTTTTAAATGAACACTCTTTTAATATTACACTTTCGGAGAAACGTTCATAAATACATAAAAGGTGAAAATTTACCTTTACGGCAGTTTGCTGTCGAACAATTTTTGCGACGAGGTCTACTGCTTCTTCTTTCTTTTGCTCCATAAACTCGGATATGTCTAATATTCCTTCTGGGTTGGGAATAGTCCAAGTAGAGAGACGGTTTTCAAAGGCACTCTCTTTCTGTCGCACAGTTCTAGAAGATGCTCCACTCGTTGATGTTGATGGTCCTGCTGCGTCTGTCAAAGTTGTAGGCAAATTTCCTCCACGTCTGGGTCGCTTGTTTTGCTCACATGACTCGGATGATTTTCTTTTGGGATGTCGTTGATGAAGTTTTTTATGACGTATAAGAGCATCTAGCCGGGTAAAAACTTTTGTACAGGCATCACATTGAAATTGAGTCTTGTCATGAACACTGTTTATATGACGTAGTAGAGCCGATTTTCTATTGAAATTCTTTTCACAAAAATCGCACGTGAAAGAGTCCTTGTTGTGCACCGAAGAAACGTGTCGTTCCAAGTTGAACTTACTGCAGAACACCTTATTACAAAGTCCACATTCGTATTTATCCATTATGTATTGGATATGAAAAAGAAAAACACTAGAAGAACTGTACACGCTCGCACGTTATAAGCAGGCTGGCCTTTCGAGATCACTTGGAAGTCGATCGAGACGGGACTATAAGGATTCGCAGTGAGTCGATGAAATCAAGTTACGAGCATTGCTGCACAGGTATCAAAGTAAGTCAGACAGAATACCGAGTTTCAAGTGATACAAAACCCAAGTTTGAGGAAGGTTTTATAACAGTGGTAGAGGGGGTAAGAAAAATCGACTCCGTTCCCTTTTGCTTCCACGGGGTCTCTCGTTATTGGAAAGGAGATCACAATCATTGTATCCAAAAGTAAATAGACGAGTGTGCTTGTGAACAACAAAAGAGCTATTCATAGCTAGGGGAATCTTCCCCCCACAGGTATGTGATCGACAAAAGAGCTGCTCATGACTGGAGAAATCTTCCCTCGCACAGGTGTGTGATACACAAAAGAGCTGTCCATGGCTGGGGGAATCTTCCCCCACACAGGTGTCACAAACACACACTGGAAGAGATAGTCAATGAGTCTAGCGCTTTTGAAGGAATGAGATTGGAAGCTTCGAATGAGGAGGGTGTGGGATGCAGGTATGTGAACGACAAAAAGAACTATTGTTCGATGGGGGAACCTTCTCTCACACTATCAATACGTCAGCATTCCTGAGACAACATACAAAGCAGTGAAATTCCTACCAAAGCGTTTGGACCTAGTTCATTCATTGATGAATCAGATACTTGAGATGAAAGTACATCGACCCCAGAATGCATATTCACTTTTTGATCTGTAAAGGGTAAAGTATATCCAAAAGGAAATGATCGCTTCATGTTTTTCCACTAAAAGCACTAAGGAACAGGAATGAACACGTTTGAAGATACAAGTGATATCACTTCCAAGATTTCAGGGCAGCGACACGTCCTCCTCTGGGATATTTTGCAGTCAAAAGAATCTTACTGGTCAGACCTGTTAGAATGGGTCCAGGTGTTGCCATTCTGCGAGTCCAAAAATAACCTTATTACATACCATTGCCAGATTCGGTACTAAAACTTTTCTTCTCCACATTCACGTTTTCATGTCAGAAACGCGGAGGTAAACTTACTACTCAACTCTCGAGTGACTTCATTGCCTACCACATGTGTTTGATTTCGCGTTTTAACACGTTAGAATGACGTCATTCTCCATCCCCACCACGTGTTTGATTCCACGTTTGAACACGTTAGAATGACGTCATTCTCCACCACGTGTTTGATTCCACGTTTGAACACGTTAGAATGACGTCATTCTCCACCACGTGTTTGAATGACGTCATTCTCCACCACGTTTGAACACGTTAGAATGACGTCATTCTCCACCACATTCACCTTTCTATGTCAGAAACGCAGATAAAAACTGATCGAACTTATTGATGTGGTGGAGCAATCTATACTATTTTAACAGCCAATTACGCACTTAATGTATTCCGATTTAAATTGATTATATTTCGGTATGTAACCAGGTATTCGTGGCCGAGTGGTTATAATCTCATCCAACTAACACTCGATTACGAGTACTTTTTGGTAGTCAGTTCGATCCCAGCAAAAAATATCACATCTTTTAGTTTTTTAAAAATATGTTTTAAAGATTTTATTATTTTTACTCAAAAAAGTACTAATAGATGGCGCTACGAGTTACAGAAAAATCAGCTCTTAAATCCAACCCCTCTGAAATTCGCCTTAAATCCAATCCCTCTGAAATTCGCAAGTCCAAAACGTAAACACGTGTTAATCCGAGAAACCGAAACTAACAACTCAACTCCACTCGAAGCATGAAGAAAACAACTCAACCCAACTCAAAATTGAAAACGAAACTAACAACTCAACTCCGTTTGTTACGACGTAACTTCCGGTACAACTCCACTCCACTTATGACGTCACTTCAGGTACAACTCAACTCCACTCGATTTCTCCACCACTGTTTTAGAGCCCGCATTTTCCCACTACTACCATTGTTGGCATAAAAGACAAAAAGGTGACCGTTCATCGTGGACAGCGGGTATGAAACCAAATTTTAAATATTCCTCTGAATACTGACGAATTTGTTTCTTGCTTGCACCACTCATTTCACTATGGGCTGAAAGAAAGAAATATAGGATCAATTAAAAACTACAAAAAATAATATGAAGTGGAGTAAACGTAGACTAAAAGTGCATATTTAAATATGTATGGCACATTTACCCCACCGCAAAAAACATACTTTTTCATTTGTCAAATTTTTCTGGAAAATGATGCTTCTAAAACTGAAATTAATAAAAATTACCAATTGAATTTACATACCATTTATACATCACTTATATTTATACAATGTATATATTTTTTAAAACAACGAGACTTACAATTTAACGGACGCTTATTTCAAATTAACACCAACGGTGAATGCTGAGCGTTAATGCGAAACACTACAGAAACTGAGATTCCAGCACAAAGCATTTCGCGCCATTCAGAACAAATAGCGCGAAATGCTTAGTGCCGGCCCAGTATAACCATTAGTTCAACTCTAACGATGAAATCACGGCTACTAACATGGCGGACAGAAGTTATTTATAATGGAGGTTTACCCAGCTCGAGTAGCGACTGAGTCGCCATACGGTTAACTTAAACTCTGGACGAGTCCATTTTCCAATTGCCCCCTGTGGGGCATGGGCCTCACGTTGGGAAACAGTGGTCTAATAGGACCCGTATTCTACGACGGTTCACTAAATGGACCGAAATACCTCCAGCTATTACCCGACTTTATCGATGATATTCCTCTGGCGTTCTTGTCTTCCCTGTGGTTCAAACATGATGGCGCCCCGCCGCATACAGTGCGAGTTTCTTAACAGATTTGGCCAACGGTGGCTGTGTTGAATGGCCTCCACGATCACCAGATCTTACCCCACTCGATTTCTTCCTCTGGGGTTACATCAAAGATCGGGTGTATGAAGCTCCGTCGACAAGTTTGCAGGACCTGCGGCAGCGTATCATCGATAGCTGCGCTACTGTCATACCGCAGATAAGAAATGTGCATACCGGCGTGCTTGATCGAATACAGATGTGTATTGTGGCCGATGGTGACCTTTTTGAACACAATCGCCATGTTTCTGTTTAGCAATAAATTTCTTACTTTTCCAATGTGCCACACTGAATAACGCGCATTTGTTTCTGACATTTTCGCATCTACTCAAAGTTTATCAGGATAAAATTATTAAATAATAAATCTTCGTGGCTGTAATAGCCGAGTTGTTGCGCGAAATTTGTGATTTCGGATCGTCAGTTATCTTTTTTTACTTTCTTTGTTTGAATTTAAATTAGTTTTTTAACTCAGAAAAACTATAACCGGAGAACACGTTTTTGAATTTCTGGACGACCCCTTTTTCAAGGCATGGATAGTTCAAATTTCAATCGCGAATATCTCCGCCGATTTTACAGATAACTCCATGAAACTTTTCCCTGTGCCTTTATTATGGTATTGCGCACATTTTTCTAATTGAACTTTTTGGCCTTTAGTTTTCGAGTTATTTTTTTAAACTTCCTTATTTCGTCGCTAGAAGCGCTGTAAGCTGTCTCAATAAATTCAACATGGTCACTTTTTAATATAGGTACATGTTACTTCCTTGACTATACGAGACGCTATTTCAAATTCAAAGGGCTTAAAGGGACCTTTTTACAGGTCACCCAGTATATTAATGTTTAATATAAATCAATACTATCGAGAAATCATAGTGCTGAATGTCAGCAATAAATACTTTCCAAGAGATTATTTCACACATATTTTATAGACACCACGTAAAACACCATTATACAATGAATATCAAAATATTTTTTAATAGCTAAAAATGTTTCAAATGAAAAATGTCAAAAAAGTAGAAAACAGATTTGAAACACAATTTTAAGTGAGTGAAATAAATAATAAAGATCATGTCATAGAATAAACGCATAACACATATAACAAATGTTTCTGAAAGACAAGAACCAATATTATTATTGACTTAGATTAAATAACAAAATTGAACTTTTGGTACAATAGCATAATTCCAGTACACAATAAATGCAAATGAATGAAACATACTCAAATTAGTAGTAAATTGAGTTAGCTCTTCTGCATTGCTTCAGAGAACATGACTTTCTTTTTGTTTATAGCTTGTAAAAGAAATTCTCCTGTGCAAGACAAACTTCATAAAAAGAGTTGACACTTCTAAAATAATTAATTTTTAAGATGAACAGCAACCCTGCATTATATCAGGTATGTAACCGGAATGACTGGTTATCCAGGTGATAACTTATCGAGGTTTCACTTTTATCAAATTTACTGCTAAGGAAGTACTTGCTCTCACTTAGAGAATCATTATCATAAGTATTAAATTCTTTTCCTATTTTCCAGTAGGTTGTCGAATTAATGTTGCAATGGAGTAACACAACGGGTTATTGGAGACAGTACAGGATCAATCCTGAAGGGAAAGATCAGAGGAAAAGACTGTCATTTTGTACCATGGTCAGATGACAAGGTCAACACCAGAGCTGGAACCCCACTCTCCAAACTTCCACACCCAGTCCTGAATCGAAAACATTCAAGAACACCTAGAAACTCTGAACCACTTTTCAAGTTGTGAGACCAACATTTCAATGTCAGCACTACAAAATTCAGAATAAATTGAATAGAACTTAGAATAATTAGAATGAATTTTCAGTTTTCAAAATCAGGTGAATTCTGACTAGTCTTTCTCTTTGAAATGAGCCACTTGTTTCAAGTAGCCATCTTAACCTTTCTTCACATGGTTCTGATCACACTATGTGAAGTCCTTCAAGGGTAGCCACTTACATCGCCAAGTTAAGGGGTACATTATCAGACTCTGATAGGAATTTAGAAAATCGACCTATGTTCAAAGAGATTTTTAAGTCATACCCATTGCTAAGGGACGAACACTTGCTATTGTTGTAAGGGGCCCAGATACTCTGATAAGCTAAAAGTATTTTAAGTACTTGGTGGCATGATAACATGCATCTCAGCCCTGTGAAAAGGCTGAATTGTATCGAAAGTAAATAATGAGTGAATACAAAGAAATTTAAAAAAATATTTTACGAAATTAAAAAAATGTTTTACCATTGATTTTGTGTTAAATTTGGAATTGCACATAATTTAATAAAAAATTGCTTAGTTTAATGTATAATTTGTGCATTTTAAGTTCTAAAAGTGAGGTTTTTCTCAACCCTCTACAAATTATACATTTTACTTGTCTTCCAAAGAAGCACAATATATAGTAGAATACCAAGAAGGCAATCGACCTTGGGTTAGTTGATTTTGAATAGGTGTGAAAGTTCATTTGGAGGGTTGCCATATGCAAAAGCATGAATTTTGATCACAATGGGTAGTTTTCCCCTGTCAACTCATTATTACTGCTAGCACTTATGGAATCAAATGATAAATTTAGGACCACAATCCAAACTGAAGTTGGGAATTGTTGTTTACATTCCTCTTTACCTATCATCTTTTTTAAAGAATAGACTCATTCAAAACCATGTGACTAGACTGCCTTCTCACTGGAGCCGGACTATATTAAGGGGTTACTGTGTATATATGCATAAACATACTAACAGAAAGTAGGGAATAAACTGTTGTAGTTAGTAATCAATGAGTTAGTGGACAGGGAAGATTTTCAGACAACAAATAAGCATCTTCTCACAGAAGCTAGGAATATGTGTGTGTAAAAAAATCTTAGTACAGCTAGAATGATTATCAGTAACCTTAAAATATTCACAATTAGAACATTCTTAAAATGTCTCGTTTGAAAAATAAGGAGTCGCCAATTAGTGAATAGTGTGCACGAAGAGTAGTGACTTACGAGGCTTTTGTTTTGAAAAGAAATAATAGAATTTATGAAGATTAGTGAATGGATTGGATGTTGGGGTTTTATGGCACAAGATCCAAAAGCGGACAAGCTGCACCAGATTAGTGAGTGGATAATAACAGTAAAGATATACACTAAAACACACTGAAGCATTCCAAAAGAACTTCTTAGCTTAGCCACATGACCAATGCAAAATCCATGTAAAAAGTATAGAGAGAAAATGAACACAACAAAATTTTCAACCAGTTTCTGCAACAGTTATCAATTTTGACACATTTAACTTACCATATTTAATTTAATTTATATAAGAATGTATGTATGTGTTTCACTTCATATTTTTATATTAACAAATTTTAAATCATATATACTTAATTTTAACTGATTGTTATCATTTACGTTTTTGGATTATGACACATACAGGAGTTGCAAAAAGGCAAACTTGTCAACAGATACCACAACCCTTGACAACTACAAACAAGAGAAACAGCTTTACTGAGAAATAGTATACATTTTATTCATGTAGTTTTAGAGTTATGAAACATTTTCAAGATCCAGTGACCCATAGGAAGTAGTTCATGTGGGAAATGAGCTAGTTTATTCTTTGAAAGTCATCACATATGGGTTATACGGTACCCCTCATCATACCACTCTCTCCTACTTCAAAAATTTAGTTTGAAGACAGAAGATGGATGGAACAAAGACAAGTATTTGTCTCGCCTTCAAAATTTGAATGGATCAACCCATAAGACCCACCCTTACTTTACATAGAAATGAATCTTAAAAATAAAATAAAATTTGAAAAATATATATATTGAAAACATGAATCCATTACACATTTAACTATTAGGTACAGATGCATCTAGCATCTGGTGGCAATGCTCTTGGTGCACTTTTAGTAGCAAGTTATGGCAGGTGAAGGTAACCCATCTTTATTAGGGTTATTCCTGTTTTTATGGCAATCTTGGCAAGTGGAAAGATTTATAAAAAAATTAAATATTTTTCTAAGATTTCTTTCCTTGGCGACATAAAAAGTGCACCAAAAAACACGCCAAGAGTGTTGCCACCAAATGAGGTGCTAGATATATTTCTACCAATTATTATTTTCAAAAATAGTCTACCATATTCTGCATCATTTTGAAAGACTTTCAATGAATTTTGAACTTGTAGTTTTATACAACCAGAAATAAATATGTACACTTCACTGTCCAAAAATGAATGACATTTCGGAATTCATATTAAGTAAGGTCACCTAATCTCAATTCAATAAAGCCATACTTGGGATGCTCTCAGATTGTAGCCTACATGACACCAAAGACTGGAAGAGCAAAGATGTGCTCTAGTGCGTGAATGGAACTCTTGTGCAAAGCATGTCTGCACATTCTAAGGCCTGCATTAGGGAGAGAGAGGCCTTACACTTGGGACTTTTAAGAAAAATTTCAATTACAATTTCTCCTATCAAATTTTGATTTTTCTTAAGCCAAAGGGAGCTTATTTTGGGGATTTTACAGTAAGTTCTTCACCCTCACTCTATATCAAGTGTTTGGATACTTCCTTATTATAGCTGCCTCCCGAGGATGAATCGCCAAGCCACCGAGATGTATCGCAAAGGTAGGTTGTAGAATCTCGCCAAATATTTGCCGTCCTAAAGAAACACATGTTTATATTATCATCATATTGCTTTCATCAACGTTCCCAATTTCGTACTGTTTTTTTTAAATCGTGTTTTTTAAAAATATATTGTCAACAATCTTTAATTTACCAAACAATGAGATGGATGTCATATCATTTTTTCAAGAACGAGGTCTTTTACCTGACAAACAAGTATGTGAAAATTGCCACAACATGAAGTTGTATGCTAAAGACGAAACTTATTTATTTCTCTATTACACGTTCACGATCTTGGCGAAATCGTAACTGCGATCATGACGTAATCGTAATTGCGGGGACAGCTATAATAAGGAAGTACCAGTTCTGGTCTCTCAAAAGAGCTCTATATACTTTACCAATAGAAAAGCAGATAAATATTTGATCACTCATAACAATTCAATAAAGCTCTGAGAATGACAACATCCCATCAAGCATCACTTTTGTACACTTCACAAACAATCTTTTGGTTCACATGCTTCGATACTTTGACAAGCACAGTTCTCAAATGCTTTATGAAAGCATCAATATCTTCCTTTCGAACCCCAATGGCAGCCGATGCCATGAGATACCCGACAAACGTCTTGTCAGTATGAGAGCCCCAGTTTTTGAATGCATGACCTTCAATGGTTTTAGCATCGCCAGGGGCAATCAGTCGAGCCCCCATCACAAACTTCGAGAACAGCATGGATCCAATTTCCGTGAAGAACTTTCGATGGAGAGATTCAAACTGAGTCAGAGCAAAAGCCAAGGACAGGTGGTTTCCTGGAGTTTCGAGAACTCTGCCCCCCAACTCGCAGGACACCTTCTCAAGCTCTGACTTGAGATAGTGGAACATTTCTTCCCTTCGCTGCAGGAGATTTAGGTATCCCTTCTTTCCAAGATTCAACAGAGTGATAAACACGTCCAAGGAAGGAGTTACAGATCCCCTTCCAGGGTACATTTTCCCCACCTTCTCGACAAGGTTTTCATCATAGCCATAGATAATGGACCCACCCACAGGAACCATGAAGTTTTTGTCTGTGCTTGACACAATCAAGTCAATGCGACTTTTGGAAGCTCTTTCGATGATCTCCAAGTATCCAGGGCACTGGATTCCATAAGCATTATTGATGAGGTGAGGTACATCATACTCCTCGCACAGACGAGCAATATCCACAACATTGTCAGGAACTTTCGGAGCAAAGCTAGAGATTGTACTCAAAACACATACGATATTACTCGCCCCCAAGTGCTGAATGTGATCGACTAATTCTTTCACGCTTCCGGTCAGAGAATCTCCGACATTGTCATTTTTTACCACGACTGGTGTGAGTCCAGCTGCTAGGATGCACTTGAAACAAGATTTTTGGTCCAGTCGAAGCCAAACCACGTATTTTCCCTCCGGTCGGGAAGAGTGTAGCGTTCGGAGGCATAACAGCATGCTCATACCTGTGGCTAGGGGCACTGTTATGCACTTCTTCAAGTTGTACAAGCCCAGGGTCTTGAGGAGATCCAGAACCATGCAGTTGGAAAGTTGACCGATGAGGCTGGATCCGGCGGCCTTTGGTTGTATTTCCGTGACGTCGCCCGATCTTCCGATGCCGTGGCCCATGTAATAATGACGGCGAGCGACAATACTGGATGCGAACCTGGATTCCCGCTCGCCGACGCCGCAGCCGCCTAAGAAATTATTGCTGTCCATCATCGCTATTTCGTGAAGGAAAACTTCAATTTCTTCATCTCTCCAACCGTCATCGGGACACGATTTCTTGTTCAAAACATTCATGATTTTCTTTCGTCGGCTCTCGAAACATTGTAGAGCTTGATCTGAGTACTGAAGAACGAAGGTTTTCGTGGCTTTTATTGCATTTGCATCCATCACTTTTAGAACGATTGTTCCAAGTGAAGAATCCGACAGTGTCAACAAAAAAAAAATGTTCACAAAATTAAAGATAGTTTTTGCACTGAACACACTATAGCCTTCAACACAAATAAAACAAAACCGTCTTGCATAATAATAAACTTCTCTTCACTCTGTTTCTTTAAAAATTTAGCCATGTTCCACAGAGTTACACTCTTATTTTACTCTGTGCCATGTTCTAAAACTGTTCTCAAAATTTACGTAGTTTATAACATGTTTTTGTTATGATTATATGAATCTAATTTAGTAAAAGGCTACTTATTTTGGTGTTAAAACACCAATGAAATTTAAAAGGAGAGTGGAGTGATAATATCAGAAACATTTGAAATTAACGTTAATCGTAACCGCAACGCTAAAATGTTTTAGCGGGAGCATTTGTATTTTGTATTCAATTATTTACAATTTTTAGATTTTAAGTAATCAAAATATCAATGCTTACGGTAATCTCAACAAAGTTTTTATATATTCACCAGAAATGAAATTGTGGTATACATTATCGGATAATTTTAGTATAAATTTTAAATGTATAGACTCTGACTTTGTTTCCAATGGAACGCGGCAAAAAAACCCATCACAGGTAAGTTTGGAAGATTTGTTATTAAAATTTTTCGTTATGTTATAATATCTGGTAAAATACACTTTGATCTCCAAATGCATTCTTTCTGTCAAAAGAGGAGTTTAGTTGAAGTATGTTTATGTTCGTTTAGTATTTATTTTGATTCTTAAATTGCAAGAAAACTAAAAAATAGAAAATAAAAACGGTTTAAAATTGCTTCAAAAAAGAGAAATTTAGTAAAGAAGAGTGTAGAAATGATAAAACACTCATTCTTTTGCTTTCCAATTATATCAGTCATGTTTCACCATAAGTAATCCTAACCCTTCGGAAAACGTGCCTCAAATCGGAACATTAACGGTTGCGAGGAGTTTCTCCTACCCTAGGTTCCATTTGTACTAAGAATGCTAAATCAGATACCTGTTTGCTTAATTAAATTTAAATGTTATTAACTTCATTACTTAAATATAATAAAAATAAAAAGCATATAGGCATGCATATAGGATAGAAAAAAGAACAACCTGCTCTTTTTACCTCTTCAAAAGAAGGATCAGCCTGTTCTCACTTTTAACAAAAACCTGTTCTCCACTCTTTTGGTAAAAAAATCATTGCATTTTTTCTACTTTGATTTTTATTATGGAATAAAATTTGAAATTTATTAAGAGTGTAGTTTCTCTTTTCTCGAATTTTCCTTTGCTCTAACTTGAACCATATACCTTTCATTAAATTATGCTAAGTTTGAAACACTTCGTTCATTCTATGGTTCTTGATTCACTCTGTTTCCTGTTCTTGTTTTGTTTACCTTTTCATAAACTGCTCCCTGCTCTCAGATTACTTCCTGTTCAGTAATTGCTTCCTGCTCTCAAACTCTTCCCACCTTGCTCTTCGTTCTTCAACTGTTCCTGCACTGTTCTCGAACTGCTTTCACTAAACTGTTCTCACTGTTCTCGACTGAACCAAAGCCCTGATTTTTACGAATTTTGGGGAAGACTAGCGTGATAAGTCTGAAATTTTACAATTGTTAGGCAATGACATGGAGAAGAATTCTTAGTTTTAAGCAAATTAAAATAAAAAAACATTACTGATTAAGATTTTGTCCCACTTTCTCTCTAGTCTGTGTTGCCTCTACTCGTTCTTAAGATTTATAATGCTTTTAATTTTATTTTAAAACTATTAAATTAATTTTTTTCACTGTAATAAACGAAGATTTGAATCTGGTGTCATGCTCTCTCTGTCGTAACGGGATCTCATTTAAATAATCTATTACGACTTTAAAAATACATCTTGGAAACAAGCATCCTACCATTAAACTAATGTCTTGAAAAGTAAAAGTGATTTTTTGACTTACATTCTTGTTTTAAACATGCTTAGATAGATTATGTAATAATTAACCTGTTTTATTGGCAAACTAATTTTACTTTCCAAGTGTTAAACCCGATATGTGTCTGAAATGTTTATAATCTTTTAACGGGCAATTCCCTATTGCTAAAAGCTATATTTAGAAGCCTTTCAAGTGATTATCAGGTTCTGGATTTTGTTGACCTAAAAATTATATTTATACCTAAAAAATTTATTACTTTCAATTGTGAAATTGTTTTGTCCTAAGCACTGCTTATCGATTTGGGAAACTACTTGTGATGGTTGAGATTTGTGACTATTAGCTGCCACTGGGGACCCAGAGAAAATTTAAACATTTTGATTAGGAATTTTTAAATTTACGGATATATTCTGATATACTTTACTTAATTGCTGATAGTTTGGTGCAGCTTGGCCAGACCATAAAAAAATCATTTGCACCATAAAAAAATCAATCGATTAACAGTTTGAAAATTCCAAATTTTTAAAATTTTCTTCCTGTCCAAAACTAGAGAAAACCCACCAATAATCTAACTAGCAGAAGTCATTTGTATTTTGTTTATATGTGTATGCCTACTAAGTACTAACAAAAGATGACTTGTCAGCAAATTTCCTACCCTGTCTATCACGAAAACTACTGGCACCACATAGTCTAGGAGGAGGAACAGGGCTTGCATGTTTTGGGTAGAGAGAGATATTTGAGAACAGTGATGAGCAGGTTGAAGAACAGTTCTTTTAAAAAGAGCAGGAACACCAAAGAACTGATCGCCGAAGGAGCCGTATTTCCCATCCCTATGTGCAGGGTATCTTCTACTCCTATTGTTGCAAATTCCCATTCTGAAAGACCGAAGAGCCTGGAAATGGTTACGGTTAAGGGATAGATAGGAAAGTCAGTTACTAGTGTGACACCTAGACATACTTATGATAAAGGTTCATTAAATTTCTTTTCATTTTAGTTCAAGCATGTGTGATACAAAGAGGCACATATGGTACCTCTTATCCCTTTGTGAGATATCTGTGAGAACTTCCATTCTAAAAGATAAGGGGGGATAGATAGGGGGTTGAAACTGGTTTTTCAAGTTGCAAGAAAGGGTATTAGTCAGATACTAGACATGTCATTCTCACAGCAAATATTAGAATTTCGTTCTTTTTGAAGATTGGGGCAGGACATGCCCCATGCGATCACTCACAGGGTAATAAGTATCTTTTGAATATTCATCCAGGTCTCATCAATTATTTTTGAAGTCAAAAGTAACACCGAAAGACAGATTCTGAATTTTCTACTTTTTCTGTGGAAGGAAAAAGGATACCTTATTTGGCTATGTTCTCATTCTAAATTTTTAATCCTAATATTAAAATAAAAGAGGTAGTAATTGCATAATAAATAACCCTAAAAATCTGACATTGATACCATTCATATCCATAATTTAGAGAATCTTTTCAAATCATTTCTTTATAAAAAATTTCAGAAAGCTGTATGAATTATTTACGAAAAAGAAATGTACCATTAATTGCCAGTTTGACTTAAAAATGTGATTAAAATGATTTTTAATTTGTTCATCTTGAAAGGAGTTCGTCTTATAAAAAGTCAACTTTTATACTAGGAAAGCTATATCCATTACAGTAGGCATAATGAAAATAACAAAAAAGGATATAACTTTTTAAATTCATGTATATTACCTTTAATATATCAGGGAAAAAGTATGATTTTGATATAAATTTTTATGCAGGAAGCAATACATTTTTTATTTTCAAGAAACAAGGTGAATTATTTGCTTCCTATAAAATTACTAATTTTTGTCTGCTTTTTGCCATTGTACAAAAATGTCTCCAAAAGTCCTCTATATTTTAGTTATATTTCTATCTTCAGTTTGCATTCAGCATCAACATGGAATCCCTTAATTTTGTTACTAAATTTAATGATTTTTTATTCAATTACTGATTCTTATTTTACATTTATTAACAGACACCTAAATCGTCTGTTTCTTATGAAATCCTATCTGTTCACCTGAATAACCTTTTAGTTTTAAAAAATTATGCAAAATCATCAAAATCCTAGTCTTAGGGGTCAGTAATATCACCCTTCCAAAAAGGCTAATAGAGAAAAAAACTGGTCTATAGTACTGGTCTGTACTCAGTGGATCAAAATGTTCATCAAGCAAGAGGAAAATCTAGAGTTCAAATGCATTATTTTTGAGCAGTGTTACCACTTGCTGTTTTTATTGATTTGCTTTAAAATGCTGTTTTAATTTCTTTAATTTTTCTCTGAGATCCATTTTTGAGTTAAACGATGGAGAAGTTACAACAGAGAAGCCTTATGTATTTTTTATCTCAACTGACACTAGTGACTGTATGATCATTTGCCATAAAATCCCTGAATCCAATTGTTGGTTTTCAGAATTTGTGTTCTTATTCAGAACTGTTCCTATCAAGAATTCTTTGATTGACTTTATTATTGGACTAGTAGATTAAACTGTACCACATTTCCTATTATTTGTGCTGTAAGGGAGGCGAGATTGATGTTTATGTTTCTAGTTAGTACAGACAAATTTCTTTCTATCTTAATGGCAATACCTGTATATATGTATGTGAGAATTTTAAAGATTCTTTTTCGTTTTTTTTTGGTGCATCAGATATTCTGATCGGGTTGTGTGTTTGTTTGTGTTCATAATAAACTTAAGTTCCTCTTTTTTCAATGTTATGATATTCTGTTTTTGCGATATATGAACAGGAACACCAATCCGACACAAGTGAATGACACTAGTGCTTTCCCACTGTTATGCCTGGAAACCTAAGTTGGCCTGGAAAGCCTAAGTTAAAAAAGCAAGTGGCGGCTACACTGTTCAAGGACAACAAGTTTAAACTCCAGTTTCTCCTCTAGTTTATTTTTGTCCTGATGAGGCTGGACATTTTATTCCACCAAAATAGCCATGAGAAGGATTTTCAGTATAAACAAACAAATCACCGAAAGATGAGAATTTTACCTCTAGTTATCCAGTGCTCTCAGTAGATGACGGAGTTACTTTAAAATGTTGCCAAGTGCATGCATTTCCAGAATACATACAGGAAGTACATTCTACCACAAAATACTAGTGCCATCTACATTTAGCTTTACGGAAGAAGCCTATCTTTGATCAGTTTTATCATCTTATTTTTATCCTTATTCATTTTTGAAGGGTCTACACTATTGACTGCCAATTTAGCTAAGGTTTTGATCTTTTAATGCTATAGCCCTTGTAATAATTAACATTTTCTTTTGTAGGAGACAAGTACTGTCTGACTCGGACAGCTCAGATGGCCCCAGCACATCCACCCCTTCGAGAACTTATGCACCACCTTTTGTGATCCCCACATCAAAAGGAGCAGCTCCATCTCGGGGGAGGAAAGAATTCCAGACTGGGCATTCAAAGACGATTGACAAGTCTAGGCCTTCCAAGAAAAAGGGCATAGAAAGGCATCACAGATCTAGTAGATCTCCAGGGCCGAAGCCTGGTCCTTCCAAACCACATGGAAGGTCCATAAAAAGGCATCCCAGGTCTCCTAGTAAATCTCCAGGGCCGAAGCCGGGTCCTTCCAAATCACACCGTAAGCAAGTTTATGAATATGAATTCCGCTTCAAATGTATTTTTTAAAGTATAGTAACTCCTTGTTATATCTTGCTTCTTGGGGAACATGATATAAGTGAATAAAGCTTTTTATATTTATACTGTTGTCCACATTTTCAAGGCAACAAAATAGCACTATTTTGTCCCCAAGCAGTGGGGACTTTTAAGAACCACTTTGAATGGAGGTCATTTATGATTTTCTGTACAGCTTTGATATTAAGACTTTTTTGTGGCAATACTTTTGGTGCCTTTTTTTGGCAGGCTTTTTATGTAGGCAAGGAAGAATTTCTTAGAAAAAAGCTGTTTTTGGCTTACTGAAAATAATTAAAAATGTAACGCAAATAATTTAAAAAGAGAAAAAGATACACACCTGAGTAGTCCACTACTACTAAGTATTTACAAAAATTAAAAAGTCTACTTTTTCTTAAATATTGTTATGGAAATTTGTGCAAGTTAAATAATTTATTACTCTTAAGTCTAATTGAACTAAGCTATGCAATGTGAATGTTTTTCAAGATCATGTCAATTGTAGCAAATCAGTCATTCAGGCATGGTAATACCGAAAAAGATAATGATTTACAAAAATTAATCAGAATCAAATAATCACGAGGTTGCCATAGTCCTTATAAAGCAGGGCTGCCTTTGCCTGCCACAACTTGCTACAACAATCAGGCCCAAAGCATTGCCACTAAAAAGCCTTTATATCAAAGCTGACATTTTCAAGGCAATAATAGCACTGTTTTGTTCCCAAGCAGTGGGAACTTTTAAGAGCAGCTTTGAATAGAGGTTATTTGTGATTTTCTAAGTTCTTTTCGGGGCCCTGAAGGAGAACCTCAATCCCCTAACATGATGATACAGGTTGTGCTCTTGAGGAATTTCACTTAGTCTGTGCAGAGCAATGGGAAAATATTAAGATAACTGCTTGAATCAACTGTCAATTTCAAAGAGACTATAGTCTGAGTGTTCTGCTGAATCCACAAACAGAAAAATCGGGGGACAAGTACAAAAAGGGTTACCTAGCGGAATGTGAGGGTTATTGAGGTTATTTCATGCAAACCTCTGATTAACGAAGTTTTAGGATCTGACAAAGAAAAATTCAGTAAATTGGGTAGTACCAGTGGACTCCCTCTTAACCGGCCACCTTTTAACTGGCCTCCTCTTTAACCAGCTGCCACAGGCCAATTATGTACTGTAAATACAGTAACATGTCTTTAGTTTTTTTTTCAATAAAGGAAGTTTTCCAGGGTAAGTTTTCTTAATTATATATATCATATTACAATAAAGTAGGTTATATACTTAGCTTTATACGAATAAAACGATTTCAGGAGTGTATATTAATGCTATTAAGGGAACGACGGTTTAACCGGCAAAATCGTTATCCGGTCTGGGTCCCGGTCCCGAAGTTACCGGTTAAGAGAGAGTCCTGTATGTTAAATTGCTGTTTCAGGGACTTCTGATCAAAGTAATAAAAGTGATCTGATCGAAACAGCCACCATAAGATTCATACACTTCCTGAAAATCTTTGAAAATTTCTAAAAATAAAAATTGTTGAATTTACTTAAGACCAGAACACTTCAATAATTCCTGGAAATTTTCTATTTTCACTCTTATTTACAATCCTAGAAAATGATTCTTATTTATATTTATTAATTTATTCAAAACTCTTGGTTCAATGAAAACTTGCTACTTACTATTACATACAGGATTCAAAATTAACAGTTAGTCGCATTGTGGTTCTATAAATTTTGTATATATGTTTATAATTTTTGAAACCTACATTTTCAGAATTGTTTTGCTTGTTCTTCCTTTCATCAATGTGAACATTTAAATGGCCACATCAAAGTCCAAGTGTAGTACATAGTGTGTTTAAACACCTCCTTGTAAACAACATAAATCTAAAGTTGCATACAAGTAGAATGTTTGGTTTGCTGAGTAAAACGTTTAATTTTCATTGACATCTGACTTTCTGCTTCTAATTTCTAATCTATTTATTGGATCAGTTGCAGCGCAACAGGACAAAGTCATGCAACAAAAAATATATATCATAACAGAAATCGAAGTCACAGACATGACACAAAGTGGTGTTGACAGTCATTCAAGGTGGTTCCATTAGGGCTAATGTAGTGTTGAAGTGTGCTGTAAGTGCACTAATTAAATACTGAAGAAGGGATAATTCCAGGGAAAACACTTAATTAGGTCCTTCAGTAAAAACAAGTTGTAACATAGTAAGAAACAACATAGTACAGGGTTTGAAGTGTGGAACGGCTCCACGATCTTTCTGAGGGGCTCGTGATAAAAGCAGGGCTGTCACAGGCGACTTTTTGATACTATTTTTCAACATTGGCAACTAGGAGTATCTTTTGAAGCAAGATCGTCTCAAAAACTCCTTATTTTCAAAATTTTGGTGACTTCTGAAAACCATTTCTACACATTGGTGACCAGATGAGTAGAAATGAGACAAAGACCAGCGAGTAAAAGAAGGTTATTTTAGAAGGTAAAGGATGAATATTATATTGTATAGTGAAATGAATTTATTTATGTATTATTAATTAAATCTATAATAAATGAATTTTGTTGTAGATATATTTTAAATATACATAATAAAATGAAAACTAATGTCAGATGCTTCTTTTAAGGATCACCACCACCGCCTGATTCATCCAGTTCTGATGAAGATGACAGGGTAATTATGATTTCCTCTTTGCTCTTTCAGTTAAGAGTTTTTAAGATCAACAGTTCAATCATATCTTTTAAACCATAAAAAATAGATGTAAGGAATAAATGACGAACATGTTAACTTAGAAATCTTTGTAGTCAATTACAAATCTATTTTGTAAATGATTATAATTTTGTAATGTATCAATACACTTAAGTGTAATATTGGAAAATTTTCCTATTTTGAATCGGCGATTCTGTTTTCAATACTAAAAATGCTATCTTATGAATAGTACATTTATAACTTGCACCCCTTAATCCTCCTGGTAGTTGTTTCAACGAAGTATCTCGTCATTTGTAAAACTGACCTGATTTTGATAGATGAGATACCTTGTTATTAGAAAAAACTGACCAGATTTTGATCGTCATCGTAGCATCATTAGTAAAATTGGTTAGATCTTGATGGAAGATACCACATTGAAACCACTTGATTAAAAGCTTTACAGAGCAAAACAGCTGATTTGAATCAAATGATTTTTATTAAAAAAATCATGATTTAAATCAGGGATGCACAAACTTGTTAAGACCAAGGACCACATAGATTCACTGTGACTTATGGGAGAGTTACCAAAAAAACTTGGAAGTTTTATATCATATATTTATATTTATCATGTAATTTATGAAGAAAGATAATAAAAAGGGCATAATAAAGAATTTAATTTGATCATGGTGTTCCGATTTAAATCAGCTTAATTTAAATCAAGATTTTATAATTTAATTTTCCTTACTGTATTAAGTTTATAAATATTGAAACGAAATAACTATGAAAACAAGATACTTGTTATTTTATTCAAATAAGTTAAGTAATCTGTTCATGAAAAAATAAAGACACTTAGCCACAATGAAAAAGTTTTCTGCAGTATCACAAAAGTATTCCAATTTTGCACTTAAATCTTTGCAATTGGGAATTTCAATATTTCCATTTTTTTGAAATATGTTCGTTAATATTTATTTAAATTGGGATATTGTATGCATTGATACTTAGGAATTCTTTACACTGCTAACATAACTATTCTGTATTTATGGAATATTGAAATTTGGAATGTAAAAGGGTACTTACGTATTAACCACATGTCAGCGATTAATCGCCAAATCTGTATGTATTAACCACATGCCAACGATTAATCGCCAAATCTGTTGGAAGGGGTATAAGATGGAAGACCTGGAACAATCTGGTTATATTCACTGCCAAGTGAACCAAATACAATTTCATTGATTCTGATTGTTTTGCAAAACTTTTTTAGAACCACAGTTCAGAGTTCGATGTGTAGTTGCATTAGATACTCGTGTTCTGTTTTCTCTGTTTTTACGTCGAAGTAAATTTTTTCGTAACGCTTGATCGTTATGAAATAATGATGGAAGAAAATTCCCATCTCAATGGATATTTGGGGGCATTTGTCGCGAAACAAGAGAAACATTTCTTGTTAGGGTCCCCGATAGTAGTGCTACACATTAATGAACGAAATAAAACACATTAAAGATGGATCGACCATTTTTCCGACTGTTGGAAGGGGTATAAGACGGAAGAACTGGAACAATATGGTTATATTCACTGCTAAGTGAACCACAAATACAATTTCATTGATTCTGAAACTGGCGCACACACACAGAATATAGAACGCATCTGGGAAGTGCAAACTGGCGAAATAAAAAACATTGAGGAACATCTCGCCACCACCTCGAGTCCCTACTTGCAATTTATAATGATAGGTTTGATGCCATCCTAAGGGCAATTGCTAAACATTTTCCGCCCGAAACAAAACTTGACTGATATTCGCCAATGGCATGCGGTTAATACGTAAGTACCTGTAAAAGTCAATTCACCCATCTGATAGTTGAGTGAGTATGTGCTAACAAAATAGATTATAAATTGAAGTGGAAAGCTATTTTAATGGTTATGATTATTTTATTGCAAGCTCAAAGTTCCACTCAATTAGCATGTTCTGAGGAAATGCTATTACACTTATTCTATCCTTTTTTCCTTGCTTGGAATATAACTGAAATATTTATCAATGCTCGGAGAAAATTTGGAAAAGGCATTTGATTTCAATTTATGTATATTTTCAGGTCTTGTCTCAATTTTTACTATCTACTTACAGATAAGATTTTTTCACAAAAAATTAATTTTCGCAAGGTAAATATTAACGAGAAGCAGAAATGTTTATGAATTTTGTAGCAAGTTTCTTTTATTTTATTTTGATGGCATATTTTTTTACGAAAAACAAGTCTTAATTAATTACTTTATAAAAAATAAATGAAGACATTCTATATGTTGCATTCATATGTGATAAATATAATGCAAAAAATTATGAAATTAGTCTGATTTTTGAATAATTTTGCGCAAAATTTATAATATGTGGTGTTAGTGGGATCCTACAACCTTATTTATCTAGGTTCAAAAAATTTCATCCCATCTGGTTATGAGTTAAAATCAAACTAATCTAAAACACTCGAGGACCAGATGGGAAAACTGTTATGAACTCCTAGGCATCCTGGTGAAGGTGTTTCTTTAAACAATTTACTTGGTTACTCATTGGAAATATTCATCTCCCATTTGGGATCTAAGGTGTTTGGGCACCTAGGTAATAAGGTTGATGTTGGGATGATAATGACAACTGACCAACTAATATTTCTCCTTTTCACTAAAACAAATCACTCACAAATCTGTTTATCAGCATAGACTGAGTTTTGTACACTGCAAAATGTTTTTAGTTAATTTTGATATAATCTTCCCTTGGAAAGGCTGGATAGACTTGACCTGACACCATTTCATGTGGCTATTTTCTATCTCTGATAAAGGAATCAGCACGGTTTAACATTTGTTTTCAGTATGTTCCAAACGAGTTCTGTGTGCCTCTTTCTAGCTTATTTAATAAACCCTCTGGATGAAAATCAACTGAGTTAAAATAGAAAGAATATCTTAATATTCTCAAAAGAAAAATATTCATCTAATATCATGTTTGTAGTTATGAAAATTCAAGAGAGATGTTTTTCGATTTCCTCAGATATCACGTCTGCCTGATTCATCCAGTGATGAAGATGAAGAGGTCCCAACCCTAAAAATAATAGGACCCAAGGAGCTCAGGTCTTTAGCACTTCGTTTGCCTCTTCTGATAAGTGACTAATTAGAGAGATCAAATCACTCTGCTTGTTCGGTTTCTCGTATTCATTGTATATTTGTAATATTAATTCCTTATATTTGAATGTTCTGGGCCCTACCATAAAATTTATAAAGGGTTTTAAAAGGGTCAGGCTCCTAGGCATCCTGGTGTAGGTTTTTTAACCCTCCTGGTGATTGTCTTGACTAGGCATCTTGTCATTAGTGGATCTTGAAGGACGAGGTATCATTGGAAGAAAACTGATCAGATCTTGATCTCGGCATCATAAAAAAGTCAGTAATACCTTGATGACAAAAACCTCACCATTAGTGAAATCTGTCATATCTTAAGGACGAGTGCCTTGTGGAAACCATTCAGTGGGTTAAACTTATTTGATTACTCATTGCAAATATTTACCTCTCGCATTTGGGGGATCTAATGGGTTCAGGCCCTGTGTTGGAACTCTTGTTGGGATGACAATGACAACTGACCAACTAATATTTTTCTTTCTGCATGCTAAGACAAGTCACTCGCAAATCTGTTAATCAGCAGAGGCTGAGTAATATGAACTGACTTGCCAATAGTCATGGTATAACAGTATGCAGATTTTCAAGTGGTGCTCGCATCGCGTTAAAAGGGTATAAAGAGTCAGATGGTTATCAGTGCTATCTGTTGGACTCTTGAATGTCTTGTAAAATATTTAATAACGTGATAATGTCAAGAATTAACCGAGTTTGAACATGGAATGATAGTTGGAGCTCGATGCATGGGGCATGACATTTCGGAAGTTGTTGAGGCTTTTAAGATTCCTCGCTCCACAGTGTAAAGGATATATCAAGATTACCTCATGAAGGGCATTACCATCCACAAGCTACAGCGCAGTGGCCGGCCACGTCTGCTGAATGATCGAGATCATCTATGTTACCCTTGGCCTAAACAAGTTTGTGCATCCTTGATTTAAAGAGAAGGACTGGGATTTTATTTAACTCGTTCTTGGTGTGATAGAAGACTTTATATTTCGATATTTAATGATAAACATTTGGAAAAAGTAGATTGCACATTATCAGAGTGATGAGTAAGATGGAGAAAATGAAATTTTGGGAATTCACCAGACATGTCATTATAAGCTTGGGCAAAAATATCAGTTGTACGGATATAAAAAAATTTTCTGTATTGTAGGGAAAAATTAGACTACAAATCAAACTAGCATCCAAATGCTACAAAACATTCTGACAGAGAAAATGAAAATTAATATTAACAAAATAGGCTGTGATAGAAAATGTCAAAACTACCAATTTTTCCCTGTGGATTAATGCATAATTTTTTTATTGGATTGGCATTATATTTGCATAACAGGTTACAGAAGCCACGAAAAATGAGAGAAAGTTCATGAATGTGTCATAAAATGAAGAGGGATGTTCACTGATCATTCTATCACCAAAAATTTAGCTAAAAATATCTTTCAAAAACTTTCTATAAATAGCTGTAGCAGTCATTAGAGATATTTGTAATATGATAAAAACACTAATTAATCAGTATTGTGGATTTATATAAATATTTACCTTTATTCAACTATTGCATTTTGACTTAAAAACACGATAAGTTTTCCTCTTTTTTGTCTTTTGACTGCTCCATGACCATGGCATCACATTGAAAATACGATAACTATGACAAATTACGACTTTTTAAACAATCAATTCTTATTTAATTTGAACAAGTCAAAAGTGCAATTATGTTCCAAATCAGAGGCAAAAATTAAACAGCTTGATGATTGCATGCCTCAATCAACCTGAAGGGGCAAGAGCTAGAATGAAAATCCAAAGGGTTAGGTATGTAAATTGCAAGTGGGAAGTAGAATTTGTTTTTTTATACATAAAATAGGGAACCCTCATTGTTATTTCTTTTTATGTAGGTTATTCAGAAACAAAGACCAAGTGCTTCGTCATCCAAAAGAAAAAAAAACCCTCCCAAGAAACTACGAACTGAAAGTGAGTCTCTGCGTTACCTGCCATCTACCAGCAGACAAGAACATGTAGCTCAGAAGCATAGCCATCGGCACAGCAAACGGAAGATTGATCGTTATAGATTCCTAAAGGAAATCAAGCGGTACCAAAAAAGTACAGTAAGTATCTTAGTCTTACACATTTTATATGTTCATATGACCAATTCGCAGAGATGCAAACCATTTGGGATTTTCATCATTATCGCAAATAGTGGAATTATGAAAAATCTTGACTTCCTGTATTAAAATTAGTTCTTTCAGTGATTATATTTCATTGTAATTACCAGATATGTCAATAAAACAAAATTTTGCCATATTTTTATTTTATAATTTGGAAAGCGTATGAATTTTTTAAACTTTTGATTGACTTTTATTCTTGAAGCGCAGATAGACAGTCTAAGCGATTTTACACTGTTAATGTATCATTTAAATTTTTTTTAAACATTCTGAAGAAGGATGTGTGTTGCTATTTGCAGAGGTTAAAATAAAAATTGCATGTATTTGTGATATAAAATCCTTTGAAAATGGTCACTTGTAGTGGAAGAATTTTGAAATATTAGAGTAAAGTTGAATTATGTTATGAGAATAGTCTAAAGCAGAATTAATGCTGCCATTTTGCAACAGAACTAAAAGTGTAACCATATGTATTGCTTACACAGTTACTGGATTTCTCGTTAATATTGATTAAAATGTCATTTGTAATAACGATTAATAATGTAACATGAAAACATCCCAGAATATATTGTTTACTATCAAAACCTTGCAAGTCCAGTTTCTTATTTTATGATGGTTTAATGTTATTTGTTTACAAATGTTTTATATACTAAACTTGTTTAAAAATCTCCTAAGTCTACATCAGTTATAAAGCCCTGTACCAGTGAATTTTAAAGCTCATATCATAACTGGTCTTCAATTTGGCAACTAGTCTTTTATTGCTCCTGAAAAATTTTGATTCAAAGACTTGTAGTTTTGACAGTAAAATGATGATATATAAAAAGGCCTCAAGTATTTTCAGGGAAAATCTAAAATTCCTTGAAATATTTCTTCAAAGGTCCTTGAAAATCTTGAATTTACTTAGGACTCCTGGGTAACTTAAATAATTTCTGGAATTTGTTTAATTTCGAATCTTATTTTATTCTAGTAGAATTACCCAGCTTTACTTGGGTAGAATTGATTAATTCAATCCAAGTAATCAAGTTTCAATAGATAAAAAGTGACTAGAATTATCCCTTTTCTCTTTCTTAGAAACATACAAAGTATCATTTAGATGTCTAGAAAATAATTTAACCCTTTTCAACATTTTTATAATTTCTACAACTTATTTAGAATGTAAGTGGTATACATGCATATCCATCCATGTATTCCATTTCACATACATTGCACCCCTGTTTTAAGACAAAACTACGATGGGTGCCGATTATAAAAGTCGATTTTGAGTTTTGGGATGATTATGAATGCCCCTTAAGTTCGTTTACTATAAAATTGCATAACTCAAATCATATAAAATGACGGATCTACGGTGAATAGTCGTGCTCTCACAGTTTTCCTACCAATACTTTTGACTTGTGACCCTCTTCACCAGCGATGCTTGTGTTTGGCACAGCTTGCCCGCTTTTGGACCTTGCACCATAAAACCACAAAATTCAATCCAATCCACCAGCGATGCCCCATCTTTCAATTTCATCATAATTGAGAGAAGGATGGCAAATTAATTTAAGATATTCATGATTATTTTAAAACAGATACTTATTTTCCTGAAAATTCCATTTAGTGGCAATAAGTTCAACATAGAAAGTATTACAATTTTAATTCTGTAAAAATAATTGCTCTTCCAACAGTACTGGTAAAACAATCTTGAGTGTGAACAACAATCAGGATGCACAACTCATATATCAGCTTCTCTAACACTACCATGTTAAGATTGATTCAAGTATGGTAAAGGGTGTGTATTCAGCCATTTTATTGAGTAACTTGCATAGAAATGCAGACTGGAATTCTGAATAATTTTTATTCACTAAGTTAGAATATGTTTTGTAAAATATGTAACATTTTAGAGAGTATCAAATTACTTTTTTGTGATATTTGCACAAACATAAAATGGTGAAGACAGACTAACACTGTAAAGTTCACTGTGAGGAAAGACCCACTTTCCCCTCTTTATCTTTTAGAGCAAAACCTAATTAGTCATCACCTGTATCACACTGGATAAGTTGTCAACTTTCTTGAATTTCATTGAGGTATCACAGACAACAATGTGATTAAATCCTTGTTTACTCTTTGTAAATTCAAATGCTACCCCTCATCACTTGAAAGCTCTTAAAACATGCAGGGTTTGTGTCTGATGGCAAACAAAGCAAAGTCGAAAATGAGGACTCGCCCTGATTCTTTATAGAATTTATTTGAAATGCCAATGAAAGTGGATGCACTACTCCTTCCATAAATGACTGCAAAGGTATCGATAATAACGTATGTTCTCAAGTAACTATGAAAGTTTTAACTACAGAATTTTTACTAGAAAAGGGTAAATTGCGAGCATTGAAAGTAAAAATGAGGAAATTCTTTCACCACCTCATAAAATATAAATTCTTAAAGCCTTACAAACAATTTGACATTATCTTTCATAGTCCAAAGTGCTGAATATGCAAGGAGAAAGGTTATGAATAATTTAAAAATGTAGTCTCAGGAAAAGATAACCTGAACCCCCCTTTATTTCGAGCACTATTCATAGTAGAGTAAATTGAAAGATATTCAATAGGGACTAACTTCCTCTACAAATTCTAATGCAAAAAAATTGCATTAGGGGCTGTCTTCATATCAAATTTTGCACAAACAACAAAATTTCCAATAGAAACACCGTGTTTTGATGCCTTAATTCAGCATCGTTAAATTAGTCTAATTATGAAATTTCATATCTATTATTTTTATATCCAGAGATATTCAATGTTAAAGTTTCTGTCAATTTCACGGATCATCTCCACATTGAAAATCGCTAGATTGAGATTAAATGTAGTTATAGTTACCGGAATTTCAAATTTGAACACTATTTCAAACGTATTTGTCAGCACGTGCAAACAATCTGAGAATTATATTTATTTTGCAAGTGAAAACGATTGGAGAATTACATGTGTAAATGATCCGAGAATTATCCGATGTTTGTCAGACATTTTTTAAACTTTTGGTTGCCCCCTAAACTCGCAATAATGAGGAAAATTTAATGTAACTCAAAAACTAATGATTGGAATGAGCTGAAATTTTGCATGATCATATTAGAAGTCCTTCAGAATCGATATACACTAAAATATACATCAAATCATCGATATACATCAAAATATACACTATCTACCTATAAGTATTTGGACACTCATGCAAATGACGATATGTGGTCCTGATATACGTCACGCCCTCCGCCGTTAAATATCATGTAGGAAACAACTTTGGCATTAGTCGCATGCAAGATGCCACGAAATGCAGTGTTATCTGATTTCGAGAAAGGTGTAATCGTCAGGTATCACAGAAATGGCTGAACCTTAAGGGACATATCTAGCAAGCTGAATTACCCAAAATCGACAGTGGCCTATGTGATTCAGAAGTGGAAGGTGAGCGGTGATTGTTGGAATGTGCCCCGAGTCGGCAGACCCACGAAACTGGGAGATAGAGACCGACGGGTGCTGTCCAGAGAAATTCGGAAGAACCGCACCCAACCGATGGCCCACATACTCCAGGAGTTTCAACTAGCATCAGGGAGTGTTCTTTCGATGAATACCATCCATAAGGAAGCACATCTGCTTGGTTTTCATGGTCGTGCTGCCGCCCATAAGCCTTTGATCACAAAGTCCAACCGCGCTGCTCGGTTAATGTGGTGCAAAGCATGTCGAAAGTGGACCATAGATCAGTGGAAACGGGTTCTCTGGAGCGACGAATCAAGGTTCACCCTCTACCGTTCGGACGGCAAGGTCTGGGTTTGGCGTCTGCCTGGAGAATGCCTCCTGCCAGAATGTATTGTGCCCACAGTAAAGTTTGGCGGAGGTGGAATTATGGTCTGGGGGTGTTTCTCCTGGTATGGACTGGGACCCTTGGTCCCAATTCATGGTAAGCTCAACGCCGACTGCACTATTTTGGATGACAGTGTTTTTCCTACGTTGTGGCAGTTTTATGGGTTGGACCCATGTTACTTCCAGGACGACAATGTCAGCTGTCATGTTGCGAGGTCCACCATGGATTGGCATGGTGACAATGGGGTTAACCGAATGGACTGGCCTGCCCAGAGCCCAGACCTGAACCCTATCGAGAACCTCTGGGACGAGTTGGATCGCCAAATTAAGGGGTGCAACAACTGTCCAAAATCGGTGAAGGAATTTACATGTCTTCTCCAAGCCGAGTGGAAGAAAATACCACTAGCCATCATACAAGGACTTGTGGAAAGCATGCCCTAGAAGGTTGAGGCTGTAATTGCCTCTCTTGGAGGCTCTACCAACTATTGAATATGAATAAATTTTGTTTTTCTTTTCTATCACAGGTGTCCACAAATACTTATTAGTAGATAGTGTAGTAAGGTTCCAATTCATAATATTTTGTATATGTAATTTCAGAAACATTCCTGAAAATATCACATTTCAAATTCCCCTGAAACATGTCATCAGAGTTTGTCATTTCTGGGTGTCTATTTCTCTGAGTTCTTTTCAATTGACTCAATACACTTCTGACAGATATGAAGAGTGAGATGTTAAATTATGGCAGCCAATAGGAATTATGTGATGAAAAAATAAATATTTAAACACATTTTAACTGAAATATTATAAAGGAACTCCTCACTTAACAATATATTTGTTTAACAACTACTTGGACTTATGAAAAACTCCAGATATAGGGAATCCCCTTTCTTAGTTGTGGGGCAATTCCACGCAATGGTAAAGCTGTCAGTAATGTAATCAAACGGAAGACTTTACACATGACCGATCTCGCAGATTTGCCAGTTGCCTATATTAACTCGTTCCAACATGCGTCAAATTGCATGTTGATACCACGTCAACATGCGTCAACTTGCATGTTGGAATGCTCTCATTACATGTTGTGTTGGTGATCGGCACACTTTACGTACCCTGCCCTCGGGGCCACATCTCCTAGGGGCCCACTGCGCTAGCAACCTTTGAATTGTAGGCGGCACAGGTTCGATTCCTGTCAGTTGCATTCCTCCCTGGGTGTATTTCTCTCTTCTGTGTCAGTAAAATTTTTATTGTGTATGTCTATTACTTGATATTGTATGTCTTATGTCTGGCACAGCATGGCCAAATATGGGCCTTGCACCATAGAACTCCAATACCAACCAACCTTTAGGTGTGTATGGGCTTCGCAGACTCACAGTACTCTATTAATCTTTTCTTCTCCCATGGGGTTTATTGTCTTCAGTAAATGCTGGGGTCGCAATCCAGGGATACTCAAGCAATTTTTCCGTGCTTTCATCCCACTGCTCTGTTCCCCAGTCCCCCTTTTTTCCTCTTGAATGACGGCAGCGGTAGCCCAGTTGGAACAGTAATAGATTTGCAACCAAGGGTTGCGAGTTTGAAACCCGGTCGAAACAAAAATCGACAATATACATGGGTTGATGCACGTTAAATCTGTTGTGGCCTCAAATGTCCTCACTTTGGCATGGTTTGGAGTGGGGTGCCAGCTCAGATGTTGACTCGTCATCTGACCATGGTTCAAAATTATGTGTTCTCAAATCTTTCCCTTTGGGATGGATCCCAGGCTATTGCCTTCGAGTTGTAGGTGGCGAAGGTTCGATTCCTGTCAGGTGCACTCCTCCCTGGGTGTATTTCTCTTGTGTGTCAGTAAAACTTTCATTATGTGTATCTTACTTGATATTATGTCTGGTGTAGCATGGCCAAATATGGCCCTTGCGCCATAAATCCCAAAACCAGCCAACCCAGACTATCGCCAATAGTTTAATGTGTTGCTCCAGTGCGACATATTAACGACCTCCTCTCATGACATTTTTTACTTTACATCTTGCATTGGGTATAGATTGACCAAATATGGCCCTTGTGCCATAAAACTAAAACAACCCACACCTGACATTTTTGGGCCGCAGTGGCCCGGTTGGAAGAGTAACGGACTAGCAACCGAAGGGTTGCGAGTTTGAATCCAGCCAAACACCATTGTGTACGAAGGGGTATGGTGCACGTTAAATCTGTCGTGGCCCCAAATGTCCTCACGTTGGCATGGTGTGGAAGTTTGGAGAGTGGGGTGCCAGCTCACACAGGTGTTGCCTCGTCATCTGACCGTGGTTCAAAATTACGTGTTGTCCTTGGTTCTTTCCCTTTGGGATTGATCCCGGACCGTCACCAATAGCCCGTTGTGTTGCTCCAGTGTGACGTTAATTGAAATACCCCCCCCCCCCGACATTATTGCGGCTCAACCCTTGGCATCCTTCTAAAAGTTGCCATTTGGCGCACTTCAGCATCCTCGCTGTGTAACCGTCTGTTCTCAGGCAGTCGGTGTTTTGAATTGACTCGTATTGCAGTCACAAGTGACGGTTTACTAATCCTGGCAATGGCGCCAGTTATTATATCCATAATAATTGGCGCCATTGCCAGGACTATAAATATGTACATATTAGTAAACTTGTAGTTATTCAGATTAATTGCCTCATAGTACAGTGCACTCCGCTTTATCGAACCACTGGATAATGGGACCAGTCGCTTATTAGGGACGTTTCCTTGTGTACAGAATCATTTTCTATTCAATACGATAGAAATCACATCGGTTAAATGGACCACCTTACGTCGGTTAAACGGACCAGTTGGAATACAACTTTGCAAACAAAACAGTTAGAAAAGATGTCCCGCCAATTGCCTTGGTGAACAAAGAATATAAAAAGATTCAAATTAACAGTGAACACTCAGAGAGCAAGAAAAGGAGTAAATAAAAAAAATATTTCTGCTCTCACAGAAGACAAAAAATAACTCAAACAGTATTGCTTCTGACTCATGTGTTGCCTTCTGCATTGGAATAAAAAACAAGATAAATTTAAAAGCACAGAACATCAGGTGATAGAAGATAAAAATAACCAATCAGCATGAATCACATTTCAGAAATTTATTTTGCACTTTCGTCTTCCGAAAGGCAAGTGAAATTCAACTCATGGCGCGTAAAGATTTGTCAGGAAAAGAAAAATTAGCATTGTTGCGTCGAATCGATGAGTTTCCAGGATTCAGCCAACGTCAGCTCTCAAATGCATTAGGTGTGTCGAAAACTACAATTTGCCGACTGCTACAAAACAGACTTGAAATCGAAGCAGACGATTCGGCTGCATCAAGAAAGCGCCAAAGACTCAAAAGATGACGAAGTTGACCAAGCACTGTTTAAATGGTTTCGTGAAGCAAGAAACCGTGACATTCCTTTAACTGGGCCCCTACTAAAATCAAAAGCAGAATATCTTGCTACACAACTTGGTAAACCGAACTTCACTGCTACTGAAGGATGGCTAACATGCTGGAAGAAAAGGCATGACATTTGCTTCAAAGTTGCACATGGTGAAAAAAAGGATGCCGATATTCTAGGAGCTGACAGTTGGATTACCACTTTGTTGCCTGAAATTTTGGAACTGTATGCACTTTCTGAGGTGTACAACTGCGATGAAACTGCCCTTTATTATAGGGCAACTCCAAATGGGTCACTAACTTTCAGAACTGAATTATTGAGTGGATCGAAAAAAGGCGATGGATCGTGTAACTGTTCTTGTCTGCGCTAACATGACTGGCTGCGATCGACGTCCTCTTTTAGTCATAGGAAAAAGTAAGAATCCTGTTTCTCAGGTGTGCGCCAGTTGCCGATGGAATATCGAAGCAGTCGTAATGCATGGATGACATCGACAATTTTTGAGGATTGGCTGAAAGGCTGGGACAAGATACTCGAGGGAATAGGAAGAAAAATTGCTCTTGTAATGGACAATTGTTCCCCCTATTGCACACCCTATTGTAGCAACGAAGAATATACGTCTGATTTTTTTGCCGCCCAACACAACCCCAATCTTTCAGCCAATGGATCAGGGGGTTATCAAAAACTTGAAAACCCTCTATAGAAAGTTGGTTCTTGAAAAAATAGTCTGTTTGACTCAGAGAAGAGTGCTAAATTTAGCGCAATCGAGTTATCTCGTAAGATAAATCTCCTTTCGGCAATAGCAATGATTGCAGTTAGCTGGAAATCTGTGAAAGTCGAAACATCTGTTAATTGTTTTGCCAAAGCGGGATTCATCGCTCCATCTTCGTCATCATCAGCAGACAACGCTTCCCCCAATTCCGCATTCTGTGAAATCGATGTTGGAATGAACACCGAAGATTTCCAAGCTTTCGTCAATGTTGATATGTCTGTCCAGTGCCGCAACTCCCCTTCAGAAGAAGATATTGTTCAAGATATTATGGCCAATCGGTCAGAAGAAACACCTGAAACACATTCTGAATCAGAGGAAGAAGTCCCCGAAGTCACCTGCAACGAAGCGCTTTCATGCTTAGAGAAATTGAACATTTTCTTGGCAAAAAACAACGGCGATGATAGTGTCAAGAAAGCGGCTTACAAGCTACATTCTTTTGTATCATCAGTCAATAATGAGCGGCGTAAACAAACGATGATTATGAAATATTTTAACCAATAAAGGCAAGTTGTTTTTTATAACTTTCTTTGATTTTGTTGTACTACTAATTAGTGTATTGTTTATATATGCAATTATATAGCCGGTGAGCGTTATAGCCCTTCATAAAATATAATCGGACCAGTTGGTTAATGGGGGCCACTTTCATGTCGAACCAAAGTGGTCCGATAAAGCGGAGTGCACTGTATCTGTTCTCATCTTCAAAAGAATTGTTACAGTCCGCTTATAGAAATGAACCGGTGACCACACAACAGACATTACCTGTTATGATTGCACAGCAGTGCTATGTTCTGGATAGTTCCCTAAAAGAAACTAGTTACTGACATCGCCAATGCCATTGTGTGTATGAAAATCTTTCCTTTATTCGACCCTGGATAAATCGAATGGGGTTAATATATAGCCTATGTGTCCTACAGAATTCTACAGGATGAATTTACCAAATTTAATGTGAATTGGTCTGACATTGGTCGTATAAAATTATTAAAATATGATCTATGTCGATCATATAATAATAAAATATAACATTGATCTAAAGACATTTGAGGATTTCAAATTGTCTTTAGCCCCCTGTACCATATTGATGATAAAACACTTTCTAAAAATAATCTTATCATAAAACTGTACATTCCAATAATAAAGTTAGAGTTTAAGAATTTACAGACGGGATACATAAACGATATGATACTGAGCGATTTTCAACCAAACCCATCTGCGATTGCACCATACTCTAAGATTCTAAAAAACCTCCAAGGTCATCTTGAGAGGCGACTCTTGTAGATGTGAACTCTGACGTCATCTGCACAGAAAGACTGGGAGAGAGCACCCCCTAGCAAGTGCTCTGTCCAGGATGACAGGACGTTACACCAGTCTGCACACCCAAGACAAATAGAACTGTGTTAATATGTAGCCTACGTTACCCGCAGGGTTCCAAATAAGTGTACCAAATTTTGTGTCGATTTGTATAGAGAACAGAAAGACAGACAGATGCCAACTCTGCTTTATGTGTATAGATAAATAAAAATGATTGAGATACTTTCATATAGACCGATTTGCTTAATAACCTAGTCATAGAAATGGAACTTGGTTAAGTGAGGAGTTAAGAGGAGTACTGTGATGGATGTACAGCTTGTGTAGGAAAAAACAAATCATGTTTCCAGTTTTTCTATCATCCATAGAAGAGCAAATTTAAAGATATCACTTGTTAGGGAATATAAAATCATGCCTAAATTTTGGTTAAAGGGTTGTCCTCAAACTTCATCACTTCCACTGACAACAGGATTTTGAATCTCAAAATTGAACCAAATGCAGTTTTAAGTAATTTGGATTTCTCGATTGTGAGTGAAAAATTTGGAGTATTCTAGACCTATATTCTGAAATAATAATCCTATCATGCTGACATTTTTTGTTTAGTTACTATTAAAGAACTCGAACAAATTCTGTTTAATGTTTCTTTTCAAGTTAATTCTTGGTGTGCAATAATTATGAAATTCATATTTAAGAAAATTAAGGAATAGCAGCCTTCATGCATTTTGATGAAAATCAATTCTTATATAACAAAATTTTAACCATTTCCCCATAAAAGTTAGTCATTTCTTTTTGAAGAAAAGACTAAAAATGGTAATTATTAGATGGAGGCTACTCTTATTAATATAGGTCTTTTGTTAAAAAATTGAAACCAATTAGAGCAAACTGAAAACAAAAATCAAGATACTTCAATAAATCAAAGTTTCATTTCAGCTAAATTTTATAAAATATTTGCATGAAACTTTTAGTTCCATTAGACATTTTGTGTTGAAACGGCTATTTTTTCAGGACCTGTTGATAAGAAAACTCCCGTTTTCCCGTGTTGTGAGAGAAATCGACCAAGAAATTTCGTTTGTGCCTCACATGTGGGAGTCCAAAGCTATTTTAGCCCTCCAGGAGTCGTCCGAGATGTATCTGGTCACCTTGTTTGAAGATGCCAATTTGTGTGCAATTCATTCGGGAAGAGTCACTTTGATGCTCCGCGATGTGCAACTGGCTCGCCGCATTCGTGGCCGTTTCGAGAACATTTGACTTGAGTTACTCTCTTGTAATCATCTCACAAATGAAGTGCCTTTCTATGCCAGACTGGAAGTCAGTCTTTTCCTGAAGTGCTTTTAACTTTTACTTATTTTGACCCTCTTTTAAAGTATGTAGACTAGAACTGATTTTAAAAATTTTCATTAATTTTAAAATGTAGCTTTCTTTATTTAAACTTATTTTAGACTCCTGGAAAACTCAAATTCCTGGAAATTTTTCATTTCATTCTGATTATTAATTTAAGAATACATTTTCTTTGTGCATTTTTTAAATTATGCTATGAATAGTATTTATACTTCAACTCTTTATTTCCAATATTAAAGAATTGAAAATATAGTAGAAAGTCATTTGTGTGGGAAATTTTTCATTCATTTCTTATTTAGAATTTAAAGAAATTATGAAAATCATCAAAGTGTTTCCTGTTTAAATTTCTTCATTGGTTTAAAAATAATTTAAAAAACCAAGTGAAAATTAGTGTTTACAATATACCTAAATCTGAAATTTGAATCATGCAATTTTTTTATTCTTAAAATAAGACAATGGTACTGAAATTATGGGAAAAGCACAACTGTCTTTACAAAATTTAAACGTGTTATTTAGGACAGAAATATTTTAATTTTCTGAATTCAAGTATAGGTAATCAATAAAAAGATTGCATTTTTTGATGAAAACAAATGGTCAAGTGTTATACACTGAGTGTCTAAAAGTAATTAAATTTATAAATATTTCCCTCATTTGTAAGACTGAATCAGGAGGGCTAATTGTGCATTTTGTATGCTAAATTGTAATTTGCTGCTATCAGAAAACTACTAAACTACATTTTTTTATTGAATGTTTTATCTTGATTAAATTTTGTATTTTAATTTTTTCATGCTTCATTATTTCCATGTATCTTGTTTTGCACTTTCAATACTTTATTTCTTTAGATATTAATTGCTATGCAATTGAAATTAAAGAATGAATAAAATGTAGCCTTCATCAGATGATTTTTTGTACTTTTAGATAATACATGCCATTTTGTGTTTAAAGTCTTTTGTCTTATTTAATGGTGGATTGAAACTAAGTTTTGTACCAATAGATAACATATTTAATGACTTAAAAGGGTTCTCATGACCCTCTGGGAAGTTCTTAATTATTTTTGACTTGGGGTCCTCGAAAAGTCATTTAACTTCTGGTCCTTGAATTTTATAAGGCGACTATTTTAAACTAAATTTGCCCACAATGTAAAACTTTAATTTGTAAATTTTTCTGCTTTTATTTCCCCTGCAATATTTTTCCAAATGGATACAAAACTTGTGTATCCCCAAAGGGAGTAACCATATTGCATATCCTTTCTACTTCCAACTGCTATTAGTGACAGATTTTTATTGTATACTTTATTTCAAAGTGACATGCTACTTATTGTGATCAACTGAAAAAGATAGTACAGCAACTGGGATCACAACTTTGTTGGTCTAGTGTTCCTTAAGTAAAAAGGACTCTTGGTGAGATTGTAGACTGATGGCAGAAAAATGACTGAGTGGAAGTTAGCTTTACTAAAGAGATTGTATTTCATGTTAAATTTCCCATACATTTCAAGGTTCTGTGAAAATATTCACTAAATAAAAATTTTCTAGAGATCTGTAAGCCAGCTTTTGTATAACTTGAATATCAGGACTAGGAATTTTGATTTTGCATTATTGGAATATTCAAGTGTGTACATGTTAAAAAAACCTAAGCCAATTTTAGCACATGTTAGTGCATTTTTCATGATGAAAATATGATATGGGTCATTATATTGCATATTTTGGTAGTGTCAATTTGGATAAATTTCCTTGAAACTCCTTGAGCCACAGTGGCAGTTGGTATACGGATTAGCAACAGAAGGGTTCGAAACTTGATCCAACCAGACTGTTGTTGCCTCCAATGTCCTCACAGCATGATGCTCCAGTGCGAAGTAAATTCACCTAACTTTAAACTCCATATATTACAATTGGGAGCGAACAGCGATGAGTTTATTTTACCTCCTTCAATTGAAGGTTTTGCCACAAAACCACACTTTAATATTTCTAGGCTAATTATATAGCGTTTTTTCGGGTAACCACATGACAGGAGCTCTAGTACTGCCATCTTGCAATCAAATGTTAAATTTCTTCAAATACATTCACTGCTAATCGAATAGAATTTTTAGCCAGTACTTCGCCAAATTGACTAAGATAGGTATTTTAATTAACGTCACACTGGAGCAACACAACAGGCTGTCTGGGATCAATCCGAAAGGGAAAGATCCGAGGATAACACCATGGTCAGATGACGAGGTAACACCCGAGCTGGCACCCCTCTCCCACGCGAACATTAGGACATTTGAGGCCACAGCAGATTTAATGTACACCAGCCCCTTTTGTACACGACGGTCTTTGGCTGGATTCAAACTTGCAACCCTCTGGTTGCTAGTCTTACTCTTCCAACTGGCTACCGCAGCCCCCAAATTGACTAAGATATTCTGTGCTTGAAAGGGTTGTGTGCTTCTGTAGTGTCAGTGGAAGTTTTTCTATGTTCCTAATTTTGTTGACATGTCATAAAAATCATTCTCTTGAAAATCTCCTTGTGCATTGCAATTCTAGATTTTTTGATGGCACTTCCAATTTGTGCTGTGCAAACTAAATATATTCAATTAAATTCGTGTGCATGACCTTTTGATTTAACACAGGAACTGCCAGAAATTACAAGTTATATTTCTCATATTTTTGTTAGTACTTTTTAGTCTTTTGGTTAGGTACATATTTGAATATTATTTTAAAGTGCTTTGTCTGAAGGCAACAAATTTTCAGTTTGACCAAAAAACATAAAAAGTAACATTTCTTGTGTATTTGTTGTATAGATCTTATGCATGGTGACTAAAATAAATTTCACTTCACAGAGCAAGTCAAATTAAATTATAATTTTCTGGTAATTTTTCTTAGTTTTGCTTCGAAATAAAAAAACGTAAATTTTAAGTCTTTCAAAGTTTTTTTAATTTTTAGGTCCTAATTGCATTTTTGTAAAGCCTTTCTTACATTAGATCATAAAAATTCTAGCCCTTATGATTATTTAGGAAGTGATGAGATCTTGAATTTTGTTCTTGTAGTGATATGAAAGTTTCTGTTTGAATGAGTGGAATATGATGGACAACTATTAGTAAGTTAAAATAAGACAGTCAATATCAAGTTAACCACTTACAGCAATTAACCACATTTTTGTATTTAATGTCTGGTGGTGTCATGTGGAATACCTGGTTCCTATATAGCTGGTACAGGGGCTTAAGGGGCCTAGGAAATGTAAAGAATGAAAATTAGACATCAAGTACTTGGAATGCATATTTGTATTTCACCCACAAGGGGCTCTCCAACCTCATATTGAGGCCTAATTCTGTAGTAGCTCAGTGGTTACAACTTCTTTCCATGATCTGATAATTTTATAATGAAATTTAAAAAATTGTTTATGGATAGAATGTGTATAAATCTCATTATTGTTTGTCTTTCTATTAACTAAAGCTATATACACACAGAATTTTGCTTCATTCCAATGCAAAGATTTCTCTCCATAGGAAATTTCTGGCTAAGGTACTGGCCTGATTGGTGTAATGCTACAAAAAAAATCAAAGGTAATATCTTTAATCTGTACACTGAATATTATAATAATTAGAATATCTTTATCTTACAAATCAGACTTCGCAATAAGAAAAATCCTTACAAGAACATCTTTTGATGGATTTCATCCAAGTAACAATGGCAGCTTGAACCAGGGTCAGAAATTAGGAACAGGAAGTCAGGCGTCTATGGCACCTATATCTTCCCTCAGTAAAATGCTCTACCTTAGTGCCATTTCAAATTTGTTTATGCCGATGTGATAGTGACCGATTTTTGCATTTTGGGGCTTTTTCCTTTTAAGGGCATTGTCTGCATTTTCTGTCAATTTTTTGATAAAAATGAATGCAAGTTTTTTTAAGGTTTGCTGAACAGATTAGGATAGGGTGAAGATGCATGTGACCTTGATGCACTTATTTAAATTGAAAGTTAGGGAGCTTGTTAGAAGCCATAATAGAGATGGTTAATTATTCAGAATTTGCATCACGAATTCTGAAAAATGTGGCATAAAAATGACAAACCTAGGTGCAAAACATGCCTAACAGCTGCTAATTTCAAACCCTGACTCCAAAGCACTAAAATCCCCTGCTGGGGGTCATTTCAATCTCTGATGTCATAGGCCGTCTCCCAAGGAATGATGGTTGCCTTGACATCCTTGGCGGGCATCTTCTCGAGGGACCTGAGCAGTCGGAAGCCCAACCGGGCGAACACGTAGTCGTTCTCCCCCAGTCTCAGTGCAGGGCAAACGTCTCCACCGCCATCCCCGATGAACAGAGTCCTGCAGAATTGGACGCCCTCCTGCATGCGCCTGGCCACATAGTTGACCAGCATAGCCCCCTTGCATAGGTTCGGTGGACAACGTGCGCATGCTGTCTGGTTGTGGAAGCCCCTGATCTGCAAACAGCCGTCCTTGTCGAATTCTGCGGGGTTCGTGACCACTTTGGTGACCGTGTGATTCAGTTCATGGTGCTGCAGGATGCTGTGAATAAAGAACGAGTTGGCGTCCGATATGATGGTGATCTCGCAGTCCCCACTTTCGTGCATCTGCCTCAGGAGGTCCTTCATGCCTTCCACCAGGGGGAGCCGTGTGAGGATGCGAACGTAATCTTCTCGAGTGACATTGTTCTTGAACAAAAATTTGAAAAGCTCTTGCATGTACTTAGTCCATGCTTTTTCCTCTCTGGAGAGAGCGACTATTTCCTCTGGAATTTCTTTGCCATTTGCCAGGGCTTTTATTTCGACGTCGGTGTTACAATCCACTATGGTGTTGTCAAAGTCCACGCAGACTAAGATTTTTGGATTACTCATCTGTAAAGAGAAGGGAAATAAGTGACAGTTAAGAAAAACCAATAAGATTTATGCTTCTAAAAAGGAAATTCCAGTTTTCAGAAGTATGTTTTATGTAATTTAAATTTTAAACTTGTTATTGTGATGAAAACTTGCAAAGTCAGCCTTGCATGAGAACAAAAGCTGCCTTTTATGATGCATTATGAGCAAGCACATTTAATAAAATCACTTCTGTTCCAACAGATTTGTTTTTATTAAAGAGGCTGATTCTTATAACCAGCAGTTTAAAATTTAGACTTTTCATAAAATCAAATGCTTCTTTCCATGGCACCAAAGTATACTCAGTTTAAAGGTATCTTTTTTCATCATTTTCCAGATATCAATTTAAAATGTACTTGATACCAGGCATCTACAAATGATGAGATCACAGCTACATACAAATTTCCATCAATATCAATTTTTCAAATAAATTAAAAATGGAAACACTAGCTTAACACAGTTCATCCTAAAGATTTGTCATGCCTCTAAAAATGAACATGAATAACACAATGAAAATAAGAAAAGCAGTTTTCACAAGTTTCAGTTCAGCCTAATATTTTGAAATTAAAGATTTTTGAACATTTTAGAACTACTTTTTACTTCCCATGTTAATTTATATTTGTTATGGAACATGAGTGTCTAATAAATTTGGAAATGCCTAAACACCTTTACCTATCACAAATCATTAGTACTAATAATTTCTAAAAGGCATTTTTAGATGATGGTTGGTTTTGGGGTTTTATGACGTAAGGGCCATATTTGGCCATGCCTGTGCCAGACAATACAATATCAAGTAATTGACATACAATATCAAGTAATGGATACACAGTGAAAGTTTTACTGACAGAAGAGAGAAATACACCCAGGGAGGAATGCACCTGACAGGAATTGAACCTGTGGCACCTACAACTTGAAGGTGCTTGCTAGCACAGTGGGCATACCTACTGAGCAACGATGTTTTTATCTTGTTTTAATTGCTTACACATAAATAATTCTTTAGAACACATTAGTTTTCCAAAATTATAATGATTTGAGGCTGAATGGAATATTTTTAAATGCAATGTTACATTTAAGTTTATTTTCTGATAATTCACCAAAAATTTGATTGCATTGCATACCTGTATGTACAACTGAAAAACGTTTTCTACTATCAGTTAAATGGAGCAAAATTGTTTAATATTTTGCTGGTTAGCAGAAAGTTTCCCATCTAATGATAGAAGTAGAGCTGCTAAATACATAAAAAAAATAATAAAAACCGTATGTCTCATAACGTCCATCGACCTAAATGAAGGTAAATTTTTTTTGTCACACTTGAAAACCGGATTTGCTTCGAATGCGTAAAATTACACGAAAAACTTTGGAATTCTGGTTTAAAATTCGTCAGAATATTAATTTTCAGTAGATCGAAATGAATTCTTAAATTATTCCAAATTAATGAAGGCTAGGGACCACATATCAAACTAAGTCCCCCATTTTAATGAAATATTTTATACACCTTTATATAGAAGGCAGTCAACTAAAATAAAAATAGATTGCGGAACGTTTATCAAATGTTTCAATTGAATATAGTTCATGTTGTGTTCTAGTCTTTACATCAAGAATTTAAGTGAAAAAATGTGATTTAAAAAAATTTCAACAAAAGTTTATCGCTAAAGAAAAAAAATCGCTCAATATCAAGTTTCTCTACGTCATAAAATTACTTGCAGAATTTTTGTAGAACAATTTTGAATACTTATATTATTTACAGAGAAAAAATGCTTTAAAAGTCAACAGAAACTCACAATGAAAATTTCTCAACAGAGAGAAGAGAATTTAATATCAATATTAATTTTCAAAAGATCCTTCGAATATCTCCAGCTGGCTCGTACTTTATCGCTCGTCCATGAAAACAACAACATATATATATCATTGACTTTTCTGTTGCCAGTTTCGAAGACATTCTTTTATCGATAATTGTAACGATTAACTTTCAACATTCAATTTTGATTTTCTTAAGAGTGCAGTAGTCTTAAAAGTTCTGATTAATTATTTCCATTCAATTTAAAAGTACTTGAATTCACGTCACACTACAACACAATCGGCTATCTATTTTCATTTCAGAAATATATTGCTCATGTAAAGCATTTATTTTCAAAAGTTGCATGGCTGTATCTCAACTCAACTTGAAGCAACCTGAACTTTGCGTTTTCTCTGCATCGGCTGCTGCGGTGACCGGTAAGATTGGGCGAAGAACTTATTTAGTTTCTTTTTGATTTCGAAGGCACTCGCATGGCTGATGAGGACTCAAACCAGACGTCTGCCAAGCCTTTAAAAGATGTCATCAGTTCCGCCGACGAAGATTTAGTTATCTGTGAAACGGGATCCCGGAGCCCGAAGCGCTGCAAAAGATCTGTTGACAGCATTACTGTGAAATCGGAACCTGCGGAAGACGCTGCTGAAGTCAGTGTCGATGCAATCAAAATAACTGTCAAAAGCACCAAAGAAAAACGAGAAGTGAGCGTGAAAAAAGATTCCAGTATTAATGAGGTTGGTATTTCCTTACACCAAACTCTTGAATCTATTTGTGAATCAAATTCATCAATCTGGCCCTCGGTTCAACTGGCTCTGGTCTCGAATCTGTCGTAGTCATTCGGGGGGGGGGGGGTATTTCAATTAACGTCACACTGGAGCAACACAACGGGCTATTGGTGACGGTCCGGGATCAATCCCAAAGGGAAAGATCCGAGGACAACACCACGTAATTTTGAACCACGGTCAGATGACCGTAGTCATTCGGAATCCCCTTAGTATCGTATGTCCTGGCCTTATTAACCTTCGTGTAGCACAAATTGACCGTCAAGTGACGAATCAAAAACAGGAAATTATTGGTCGAATTAGTCCTTGGAAGCAATAAATGACTAGCGCAACAAACCATGAGTTTATCTTTATTTAGGAACAGATGTAGTTTTGACTCCCAATCCATTTGGCGACTTTTTTTCGTCGCCAACCCTAACCTTACTTGGCGACATTATTTAACAGATGTATTACAAAAAACTGTACATAAGTTGAATAAATTTATTCTAATCTTATAAACAGATTTCACTGTAAATGTGGGTTTCCTGTTTTCCCATCAACCATTTTTTTGCATATCCGCAAAAAACCATCAGACTTCGTTGATTTAGGTTTTAGCTTCATTTCCGAATTGCACCTTGAACAAATCATCTCATTAGCTATCAAGTGCGCCTCCATTAAAAAATCCAAAACTATTTTTTTTCCTGGGCCAAATGAATAAAAAACAAGCGATTAGCCAGGCTAGGGTGACCAAAAGTAGGTCTTATATTAGAAAATTTAAAACTAAATTGGCTCCCAATTAACTCCTGAAACTTTGAAATAGTACTTTCAACGGACATGACTAGTAATAAATAAGATTACAAAAAATACTTATAACTAAAAAATAAGATTAAAACATAAACATAGTGTAGGGTTGCTAGAATGGAGTGGAAATAAGTGGGGGTTACCAAAAACAACAAATTGAAATTGAGGGTTGGCGACGAAATACAGTCGCCAAATGGATTGGGGTCTATACTACATCTGTTCCTTTATTTAACACGTAAATCTTTTCCAGTTTATATTTTGTTCTATTTCTTAATCATGCAGAAGCTTAGAAATTTCTTCAGCCGTTTTGTGGTTTCCTAAGCAAAACCTTAACCCACGGAGACGCGCGCTACTTGTTACATGAAGACGCGCGCCGGGCTTCGTAGGCCCGAAGCAATATTTTCTTAACAAAACATAAACAAAATTTATTTTACCGTTAAAAATTAATTTAGTTAATCAAAACACAATATGAAAAATAAAAAAAGTATTTTTCAGATAAATATAGCTTTTAAAATTCTACATTTTAAAATGCATTTTAAATTTATAATTATGTCACATTGATACTGAGAATCGAAATTTAAGAAACCAAATTAGAAATAGTATTCATTTATGAAAAATTAAATTATTGTTACATTAATAAATTGAAAATAAAACTTACATTTCATTGACATTTATTGCAGAGAACATTGCTATGTTCTCCACATACATTTTTTCCACACTTAGCACAACAAATTTGTGATTTCCTGTCCTTTGAACTGGGGCATACATGGCACCTTTTTCTTGAAGAATTCTTTTGTTTTTTTTGTCGGGGGTGCTTCACAATATTCACTCTGGCTACAGTTTAGTTTTTCTCGCATTTCACGTGGAAGCATTGGTTGCAAACTTCTTTCTTGTAGGTGGTCCTTCAAAAGTTCTAACGAAAGTTCTTTGATAAACAAACTTCGTTTTCTGTATTGAATCGCCGGTGTTTTAGTTGACAACAGGAGTACTCGGGCATTTATTGTTGCAATATTTAATATACTGAAAAATACAACCATGGGCCATCTTTGGCTTATTCTAGCAGTAGAATATGTAGATGACATTTCATCCACTACATCTACAGCACCCTTTGTTAGATTATAAAATGTTATAATCTCTGGTTTCTTGGCTTCTGTCGATTTATCAATGGCACTATCATTATGCATTGTAGATAACAGGACGACGCATTTGTTTTTCTTTGGCACATAGGAAACTAAAGTGATGTTTTTTTGAAATCCAAATAATGATGAATGCACTTCTCGATTCTTTCCACAAATAAATTCTTTTGGTAGCTCTTTTTTATTTTTTCTAACTGTTCCAACAAGTGTAATTTTCTTCTCTAAGAGATCCTTTGCCAAACTGTAACTGGTATACCAGTTGTCAACAGTAAGGTTTCGCCCTGAATTGAAGATGGGTTTCACTAATCTCTTGACAATTTTATCGGGACCATTTTCTGTCCTGTACGGACCTGTAGGTTGAGCTCCTGCATAAATTTCAAGGTTCCAAGTATAAAATGTTCTTGCATCCACTAGAGCAAAAATTTTGAGTCCATATTTTGCAGGTTTACTAGGGATATACTGACGAAACGAGCATCTTCCTCGAAATGGCTCTAACTTTTCATCAATTGTTACATATTCGCCAAGACTATACAGTTTTTTGCAATTTGCAAGAAACCTTTCGAAAATATTTCTGATGGGAGCAAATGTATCCAATTCTCTTCTAGAAGAACGGTTTCTAACATCATCAAATCTCAAACACCTCATTAGAAATAAAAAACGTTTACATGACATAGTTCTGTGAAAAATGTCAAACCCAGTACCCCCCAGTAAACCCTTCTCCAACATTTCCGGGCAATTTTGTCATGATGTGAGCCAGAGTTCTCACATTTTTTCTTGGTTCTTTTTTATTCCATTTTGTTAATTTATCTTTACCAAGATAGTGATCCATAGATTCAAAAATATCTGATTCATTGCTTGAATCAATATCTTCTTCCGAATTTGACTGATGATCACTAAACTCCTCTTCATCAACAATTTCTTCATCTTCTTCATTAATGGATTCTTCATCGGTTAACACTTCAGCTAATAGCGTCCGTAATCTCTTCATTTCATCATCATAGCTCAAATAGCGAGACATTTTCAATCCGTCTGTTCTCCTTCGCGATCTTAACGAAAACGCCAGCGCGCACGCCGGGCCTCAAAAGCCCGAACACCGTTTTTCTGAGAAAACAAGTGGGGGAAAATTCTTGAAATGCCTGTGGTTGTGACGTACATGACCTTGAATGCAGCTACTGTGAAACTGGATTTATTCCATTGAGGGGCTGATTTTCTGTGCCAAGTTTTTGTAATGCTCGGGCCTGATAGGCCCGGCGCGCGTCTTCGCGGGTTAAGTGGAGTTTTCAGCAACACATCATTGTGTACAATGAATATGGAAAACAGACGAGCATAATTGCATAAAGTTTCTGTAGCACTTACACAAAAAATATTAATATCATTTAATGCAAAATTTAGATTAACTCTAAAATGTGGCCAAAAGCAAGTCTACTTTAAAAATATTTCATTAAATGTTATAATTCCCTTGTTTCTCATTATTTAGTGATCAGTTGGACCTACTTTTGCTTTATCAACCTCTCTTAGACGTTTAGCATGAAACCCATAAGTTTTTGAGTACAGTGGACTCCCACTTAACTGGCCACTTCGGGACCCAGACCGACTAACGATTTGGCCGGTTAAACCGTCGTTCCCTTAATAGCATTAAAATACACTCCCGAAATCGTTTTTATTAGTATAAAACTAAGTATATAGCCTACTTTATTGTAATATGATATGTATAATTAAGAAAACTTACCCTGGAAGAACTTCCTTTGTTGGGAAAAAACTAAACACATGTTACTGTAGGCTACTGTATTTACAGTACATAATTGCAGCATACATATTAGGCCTTACTAAACAGGCCATTAAATCTCACATTTAGCACAGTACTCTTCTGTAAATATAAAAAAATGAGCTCTAAAAGTAATCGTCGATTTTCTTTTGTTTCTTTGCGTGCATTGCTCTTTTGAAAGTGAAGTCACACCATTTTTTCACAAACATTATGTCACCTGGAGTGGACTCTTGCTGTTCAATGTAGGATGTTACTAGCTCAAGTGCGACTTTTGCTTCTGCGTGGCTTACTTTTTTCTACATCCTCCTTTTGAACAACTTCGTTTTCTTGATCATCTTTACCAATAACTGTTTGCACTATATCATTGTCACTTAAAAACTCGTTTTCAAGACTTTCTTCAGCAGTAACCTATTCGTTCACATCTTCTGCACTAAGACTACCACATTAAGGAAGTTTCTGTAAATCAATGAGTTGGTTGGTGTTATCAGGTTCAGGTGCTTCTGTAGTATTCTGCACTGCTGTAGGATTATCTTTATTTTTTTCGATAGCTTCCAACACACTTGGCCAGAGTTTTCTCCAAGATTTAGTAAACTTAGTGTTAGGCATTTCTTCATAGGCCTTAGCCAACATGTAGATCACATCCTAATGTTTATAGTCTTCAAGGCAGTGATTAGTCCTGTGTCTTTATCATTCAGCTTTGAGAGGATTTCAGAAAGGAGTTTGTGTCTGTAATCCCTTTTTAAGCTTGCAATGACCCCTTGGTCCATTGGTTGCAATAAGCTTGTTATATGTGGAGGAAGAAAATAAATTGTTATTTCGGCTTCACGTGCAAGATCCTCAGGATGTGTTGGAGCGTTGTCAATGACTAAAACAGCTTTGATCGGTAATTTCAGTGTTGTGAGGTGCTTTTTTACTTCAGGTACAAACTCAGTCACAAACCATTCTGTGTAGAAATAACTGTCCATCCATGCTGATTTCTGTGCATGATAATGTACAGGAAGGGATGACATGTTCACATTGTTTAAAACAGGGCTTTTTAAACTTTCGAATTACAAAAAGAGGAATCTTGTGTGTTCCAGTGGCGTTGGAATCTACAGTTAAGTCTCTTTGTTTATCTTAAATCCAGGAGCTGATTTTTCCTGACTTGTAGCAAATGTTTTCTGGGGTAAAAGCTTGAAGTTAAGGCCAGTTTCATCCATGTTATAAACTTGTTCTGGGTGTAAATCCTGTTTCTTTTATATAATCTTGAAATTTTGTAGGCAACTCGCTTGCTGCTAGTGCATCTGCCAACAATTTTTCACTGAACATGCCTATAAAATGAACTCCATGCCGCTTCTTTCAGAGTGAGCAACCCTTCACTTGCTGAAAATTGACCACCATCTTCAATTATCGAATGAAGCAAAAGGGCCTTCTCTTTTAAAATGGGACCACTTAATGGAGCACTCCTCCGACGTTCTTGTTGAAACCATAACCAAAGAGAATCGTCGACCAACTCGTTAGCAGGTTTTCTGAGCATACAACGTGTTGAAATTGTTTTACTCTATTCTATTTGAGTGCAAAAATCCTGAATTGATTTTTGATTCCTCCGCCAGTCGTTTACTGTACTTTTCCTTACATTTAGTTCGTCATAAATAAGCTTGACTGACTCCTTTGTCCAAACGCTCAAGAGCATATAGCTTTTGTTCCAACTTTATGTTTCCTTTTCTCACTCATTTCTTAAACACAACACATGGTTACAGTATTCACACAGTGATATGCAAAAAACGTCAGCACCACAGTAAATCAGCAGATCAACTGAACTGAATAGGCTAGCAGCTAGAGACATGTTGCGACAGGTCCTTGAGTCATCGTCGTCTCGAATTCGTGGCTCCGGTTAAGAGGGAGTCTACTGTAATTTTGTTTCAGATTTCCAGAATAGCACTTTTCTTTTTTTATCATTGTTGCTGGTTTGGCTGCACAATAAGATTAAATGACATACAGTAAGATTGCATGATTTCAAAATTTAGAAATGGATTTTGATTTTTGTTTCCATGGGAGATCTTATGATCAAATCATCATAGCAAAATTCTAATCTAATCAGTTTTGGGAGATTTATGTACGGGTGCTTTAAAAATGTATGTTTTCATTTCATGTTTAACAAGCTCACGTGAGACAGTGGAACTTTTGTGTCTACCAAAACGTACTCCATGGTAGAGTTGGCTTACACTGTTATGTATACCATTGTATCGTAAGTTAATTTTTGTAGTGGTAGCTAAGTTCGCCACAGTACTATCCCTCCAGAATTTAAAGGTAGCCAAATTCGATAGGTGTCACCACTAGTTGAATGATTGCCATTTGCATGGGACCGTGAGTGCTGTATTAAGATCGCGGGTGTACTTTCGTATGAGTAGTCAAGCTCTTGTGTTGCCTTTAGCAGTCGAGTGTGAGTTGCCTTGTGAAGAGAAGACTGAGCAGCAATGAAAGGAGAGAAGCCGTGATAGGAAAAGGAGCTGTTCTGCTATCACAGAGCCTCAGACGATTGTTGAAAGTGATTAGTATCACATTGGCAATTCAATTACTCATCATGGACATTCCATTGAAATTTTATAAAGTTTTCTTGTTCAAATCATGTTTGTCGGTCACCAATTTGGCAAGCTAGTATCAGACAGTGCAACTTTTGTCTACCTAAAAGTACTCCATGGTAGAGTTGGGTTACACTGCTATGTATACTATTGTATCATTAGTTAATTTTTGTAGTGGTAGCTTTCGCCACAGTTAGAGTATCATTCCGCCCATGTCACGAGTCCATTTATATTGCAAGATTTCCGAAATTGACATGTTGTCAGTATATGTGCTGATTGATTTAGATCCTAGCTAGCATGATTGGGGACTGAAATATTAAATAAAAAATAATCAGATTTCTCAGTGGATTTGCCCACTGCACTAGCAAGATGTGAGCTGTAAATGATGCAGGTTCTATTCCTATAATTACACTGGGTGTAATTCTCTCTTCTGTGGTAGTAAAACATTCCATTATGTGTGTGTTTCTATTTATTTGACAGAAAAATGTAACCTATTCCTAAATTTATGTAGCTTCATTATTTATTCAAGAAAACAAATACAAACAATAAGTAGGCAGACAAAAGCAAGTGATCTCTAATATTGTATAAATATCGCCAAACGAAGCTAAAAAAATATCTCCAAGCAGGTGCTCTGTGGAAATTTTGCCATTTTTCCTCCTTTATTTCTTGTTTAGTTGATGATTTGCTCAGAAAGTGGGAAATCCTATTTATTTTTAGGTCCTTATATAAGGGGCAGTCAAATGAAAACGAGACAGATGGAAAATAGTAAGTAAACTGTTTATTATTTCAAAAATAATCGTCATAACTGTTAATACATTTATCCCACTGTGAGACAAGACGGTCAATGCCTTCATGGAAAAATGTTTGCGGTTGCCTACAGAACCATGATTGTACCCAAGCGTGCACCTCTTCGTCCGAAGCAAATCGACGGCTACGAATGTCTTTCTTCAGGGCTCCAAAGATATGGGAATCGCATGGGGAGATATCTGGACTGTATGGAGGATGTGTAAGGGCTTCCCAGTGAAACTTCTGCAGCGTAGTCTTGGCAACATGCGGGCAGGCATTATCCTGCAACAGAATGATGCAGTCCGTCAACATTCCTGGGCATTTGGACTTGTTGGCGCGCTTCAATTTTTACAGTTTCCATGAATTTCACTTCCTGACACTCCTTCCGCAGTCAAAAATGCACTACTGCACGCTGTTCCTCTTTCCCGGCCTCCATAGTGATGTCGGATGCACACACGACTCGCTGACCTCACTTCGAGCATGTCTAACAGACAAATGACACAGCGGTGAACGTTCGCGTTGTTCCTTCCTGATTCCCAATAGAGGGCACTTCTATATACAAACCTACCTGCGTTACCAACTTCCACGCCATGCTCATTATATAGTCTGTCTCGTTTTCATTTGACTGCCCCTTATACTTCTGTTCGATATAAAGAATGAGATGATTATAGAACCAGAATATAAGCAAATTAGAAATTTCGATTGTAGAAATAAATATTTTTATGCTGGAATGAATGACAGATTTTGCATAAATGACAGAAATTATATTTATCACAATAAATGAAGCTTCAATTATGTTACAGAAAACTTAGACATTCTTGGAATTGGATCTAAAATTGTTTTTAAATAGTTCAATTTAGTAGTTTAATGAATTTAATAGTTTAAATTCTCACTGGTATTGGAAAATCAATTGCAGTTTGTGAAATACTATCTTAGACTAATTTTATGCAATCCATTTGCTAAATTGGGTGTTTCATTTTTTAACTAATAAATTAATGACTTGTTTATTTTCTAGAGTTCTGTCAATTTCTCATTCTTGATGTGACATTTTATCAATTTTTGTTTTATAAGCAGTGCAAATTTTTATCTTCATTAGAATGATTAGGTAGGAATTTTTTTTCTGGATCTAGTCATTGCTTAATTTTTCGGTTTATAAAAGCTGCCCAGCTGGTATAGTGGTCAGAGTGCTTTTCTGCTACTCAGGTCGCAGGTTCCAATCCCAGTTTCTAAGCACATGAATGTTAGTGATTGTCCTTGTTAGGAGAATCACTAACATTCAAGTTAGTGATTCATGAAGCCGCTGCTCACCCACTAGGGTACGCAAATAGCCCCTCAGGAAAACATCTTTATGTGTGTACAGGCTTCACAAACCCGAGGTACCCTAGTGATCTATTCTTTTTCCATGGGGTTTACTGCCTTTGTTAAATATGGGAATTGCGACCCCAGGATGTCCAAGCGATCTTCCCCTCTACTTCTCCCCATCCCGGCGAGGCTACCCTTATTTATACAGATGGTAATAAAGACGAACAGTCTCAATCCAGGAGCGGAATTCTTATTAAAGCTCCAAACAGAGGTACTGTAAAAATCAAGAAAAGAAATCTAGACTTCCGTTCAGTTTTCAGAAGTGAGCTCATTGCAATTGATGAAAGGCTTAAATACATCATGTCTGTTCCAAACCCAAAGGTTGTTTGGATTTTGTCTGACAGTTGCAGCTCCATCCAACATCTATGTAATTGGTGCTGCATGAGAGATAGAACTGCCATAGCGGTCCTTAACAAACTCAAACATGTCTCGTCCTTTCTGTAAGTTGCACCTACAGTGGATCCCTTCACACATGGATCTCGGGGGAAACAAAGAAGCGGACAATTTGGCAAAGGAGGGTGTCGATGAACCTTTGTCCAATACCCACTCTTTGATGTTTCTTGAGGAATTTCTTTTCTGATGGAATAAAGATTCCATCAGAAAAAATCTCGATAAGAAGGCATGGATTATTCCCAGGTACATTCTTGGTATCGTGGGAATCGCCCCGAAACATCTCTTGCTCTCAATTGTAACGGACATTCAGACAGCACTTCTGCTTTTTCAGTGTCCATCTGAGGTGTCTCACATTTTGCTGTGGTCGCAAGATTCATCCTGTTTGCCTTAAATGCCAGTGCGACCAGGCTTCCCCAGCACACATTCTCGAGTGCCTGGGGTTGTCCCGAGACGACCTGTTTTCTGAATCTATTTCGGTGTATGACTTTGTGCGGGTGAATGGATTTGTGGATTTGGTCTAGATGAAGCTAGACGAAGATTAGCAACAACTTCTCTCCATCCTTTCTTTTCACAATTATTTGACACAGTCTTCTTGATATGGCACAGCTTGGTCAAATATGATCCTTGCGCCATAAAACCCCAAACCAACCTTCACAAATGGCCTTCATTTTGCCTCTTGTTTTGCTGAATGGTCAGTGGTCGGGCTTGGGAAAAAAATATCCCAATGCATAAAACTTTTTGGCCCCAAAATTGAAAGGATGCTTGAATTGTTAATTCTTTGTATCCAATTTGCATTGAGACAACTGGTGTACAGAAGAGAATGTTTTCTTTCCAGTGACCTGTTTTCTACTCTCCTTGGGCTTAAGAGTGATTGTTGTAGGGATGCCAACTTCTTGGGGATTGAACCCTATGTTCCTCAAAATTATAATGCTTGGAACTAAGTCCCTGAAGTATTTAAATAAATAATACTTATAATGGGGCATAGTACAGCTCTGAAACGGTCCATATTTGGGGAAGTCCATTTGTAGAAAGGTGGGAAGCTGAGCGCTGGGGAAAGTGCAACCATACACAAAATCAGGGAAGGCAATTTCCATAGGTAATTATTTGTTTCCCCTACCCATAAACTGTCAACAACTTCTTTCCATTACTCATTTTTTAACATATTATACTGGTCTTAGACACTTTTAGCAACTTTTTTTTAACACAACATCACCTGTTTTATCACTGGCTTTTTATTGCATATGCAATACATCAAATTTTAATTGTTTCATAATTAAACTCTTTTAAACTTTAGTTAAAAAAACTTTTTTATGTCCCTTGTTAGTGTATGAATAGTTTTAGACTCCTTTTTATTGTTGTCCTGGTGTTATTAAATATTAATCTTACGTTTGGCGCAGCTTGTCGGCTGTCTGACTCGACATAAAACCCCAACCAACAAACACTGCTATTGTTTCTGACATTGATCAGTGAACTTGGGAGTCTTAAACCATGCTGAAGATGCATTGTGGGAATGGATTATTTACATTTATCCTGTCACCTAATTTCATGTGTAGACTTGTTCACAAAATCATGCAACTCAAATACCAACTTGCCAGACTATTGTGAAAGTTATAAACAAAATAAAATGTTCTCTGAAAACACTTATGTTATGAGTAAAATATCTAGTATATATTGTACCAAACACTATTTAGGTAAAATCTTAGTTGATAGTTTTGTTTTTGTGGGTAGGTATTTAATTATTGTTGTGCTGGTGCAACACAACATGTTATTGACGACGGTCTGGGATCAAACCCGGAAGGGAAAGATTCAAGAACACCACCACGTAATTTTGAACCATGATCAGATGACGAGGTCACATCTGAGTTGGCACACCAAACTTCCACAATATGCCAACGTGACTGTCTTGGGATTTCAATTTTTTTCCCTAATTATTTAGCATTGGATGAGTGACAGAAAATTGAAATCCTGTCTTGGTGGGATTTCAGTTTTTTGTCACCCATCCAATTCTAAATAGTTAGGATTAGTATTGTTCACAAGACTCCCAATTATCTGAACTGCAACCACCTTGAGGTTTGTCCCGATAGTGGTGACGCTAAGTGTACAGTTCTACTTGAATTTGAAGTGACTTCTCAGTTATACTGAATTACATGCTTGGATAATCAGTAATGGGCTTTGGATAAACAAATTCATAAGAAAATCTTTGGCCAATGTGTTATAAACCAGCATTTTACCCTATATTTATTTTAAATGTAAAATGAGGTACATTATTTCATCAAACACTATTTAGCAGTCTTGTATTTTAGGAGATATTTATGAATGTTTTACATTTCAAAAGGTTCCAGGATTAAATTGATTTATCTCTTTTGAATGTTGGTTTGCTAGTGAACACCAAAAAGGAAATTAATTAATAGTTCCTCAAAAATTTTGGTATGGATAAAAATTTTTGGAATTCAACTCATATATATTTTTGTAATATAACTGGTAAAATATTGTCTGTCATCAATTAAGAAAAGATAATCATAGGTAACAGATATATAAAAGAATAGAGGTGTTACTTGGGCTCTGCAATAATTTACCCCAAGGTTTTTATTCTATTTGTGCCAAGAAATGTTATATTATTTATTTCATTTTATGCCAATTGATTTAATAATCATTAATCTAATTTATGATTATTAAATCATAAATCATGAACCATCCTTATTTTGAAATGTAAAACATTCATAAATATCTGCTAAAATACAAGACTGCTAAATAGTGTTTGACGAAATAATGAAACTTATTGAAGATTTGTAGTATCAAATGTAGACTGATTGTATTGTATCCGGAATTCAATTGCATACCATGATTGAAATTACTTAATATTTTTCTTTCACTAGTTGAAGGAAGAAGTGTCTAAAATTTTCAAGATCCCTACTGATCAAGTTTGTGTTATTTTCTCCGGAAAAATCTTGAAGGACAACGAGACTTTATCGAGCAATAGTAAGTATTTTAATTGTTTAAAAATGGCCTTACTGAAGTGCAATACCCAAAAATGCTTATGATGGTATATTTTCCCCTTTCATTCTCATTGTCTACCATGAGATCTACTCCTGCCTTTAAGTCTGGGTGGTTGTTGCTATAGGAACAGGGCTTGTTCATTTTGAGTAAGGGTGACTGGTGGTTGTTTTAATTTTTTTGGATAAACAGTGGTGGTACAAGTATATTTACTACAATTTTACTGTACTTACTACACATATATTTACAACAATGGTGAAATATATTTACTATAATTCTACAAGTAAGAATTGTAGTAAATATATTTCAAGCTTGTGATTAAGTGCACTGTTGTGACAAAATTTCACATATCTTCAAGCATTCCTTGGAGTAATGGGATTCTGTGATAGCAGACAGGTGGGGACTGTGGCGGGAGCAGTTCTCATGGTAAACAGACAAGTTGGAACTCTTGCCCTCAGTTCAGGTCTCAGTCATATTCACAAGTCTCGAGTTAATTGGTGGATTAATAAATCTGTGAGTCTGGGTTAAACCATGAGGTAGGTATCCAAGAACCATATTTTCAAATGGTGAATTAAGTGATCCACCAATTGAAACGATGAGCTTTGTAAAACGAATTGTGATTGGCTGAAGAACATCACATGATTTTTTCAACCTATTTACAGAACTTTTTACATAGGAGCTTAAATCATTATTTTTCTAACGCGTGTGTTTATTTATGCGCTATGGAATCCACGAAAAGGAAAAATTTCTCTATTTTTAAAACAGAAACCTTGTTGGTTTGTATTTACAAAGATAAACACATTAATAAAAACGAAGTTACAAACACCATTGGAAACAAAGTAGAAGCGGATGCATGGGCAGAGGATTTTAAGTGTGCCCGGCATCCCAAAAAGGACAACCCAACTGCAAAACTTATATAAAAACTCGAAAAGGAAGGCCATGAAACAGGCTTCCCAAGAGCTAGTAGAAATTTCAAAACAGGTGGAGGCTCCAAGGCTGTAAAAAATATGGAAATTGAAGAGTGGTTGATAGCTATGGGTGTAGTGAGGGAGCTCTTACCTTGTATGTTAGACAGCGACACTATTTATCAAGGGACGATGAAAGAAATATTGTGTAAGTATGAACTCTTCTCTATATATAGATAGATATAATGCATTACTTTGTTTAAAACTTCTGTTTACTTATCAGAATTTACTGTTTTCTGTCAGATGTTCCAGTGTTTGCTATCGATACTCCTGATTGTGCAAATCCAAACACGGTAAGTTTGTTTACATTTTTTGAAATTACACATGGTCTATATCAGGGGTGTCAAACTGGCGGCCCCGAGGTAATTTTTTATGGCCCACGATGCTCTGAAATAAAATGAAAACAGGTCAATATGTTACGAAGAAAATAGCACTAAGGGGAGATCGAGGTAATACTGTACACACAATTTCGTCACGTTAAAAATGTGTGAGCAACTATTTTTGTCCATGAAATTAAATAAAACGGCCTACAGATCAAGATTAACTGATAAACGTCCATCTGCCATAATGAAGATTGTCTGTTCTCAGGCTTTGAATCCAGATATCGGAAAACTCTAGTAGGAGGATAGCGCTGGCAAGTTTCCGGTAAAAAAAGTTAATTTTAGTTTTATAAATACATTAAATTAAATAAATGTTTAAATAAAAGCAATTATATAGCAATATTATAAGTTATTACTCTAAATTCACTTAATTATAATTACATAAGGTGTTTTAAAATTATCCCATCCATATTCCTGAATCCTCACTTCAAAATATAATTTTAAGAAAATTTGTAAATGTAATGTGGCCTGCGTGAATCTTACTTGCATTAAATGGCCCTTATTTTAATTGAGTTTGACACCCCTGGTCTATATTATAGATATGTTGGCCAACTTAGAAAATTTCAGTACATGTGTTCAGAATGTTCTTTTATAACTGACTAGCTGAATTTACCCGGCATTGCTCGGGTTTAATTGGTTAAACGTCGATTGAAAGTTATCCAAAAAAATCACTTTCCTGTCATAGGAAATGCAAATCTAGAGAAAAAATAAGTGAGCTCAAGATAATTTTTAAAACAAAATTTTTATAGCTTCTACAATTTGCTTTAGATCCATTTCACATATTGTAGGTAAGACAAACCTATAAAAACTGATACTGAGATGACGAAAAACAAAAGTTGATTTTGAGTTTTGGTGTGATTGTGAATGCCCTGTAAGTTCATTTTCGAAAAAAAGATGACATACATCGTATTACAGTCAGTTTTTTTTCTTATCAGTATTTTTTATCTTTAGCAACTTGCACCAGGAATGCGAATTTTGGAATTCCACCATCATTATGAAAGGCTGACAAATTAAATTGATACGATATCATGATCAACATTTCAAGCAATTACACTTTATGCTTGAACATTCGATCCCACATTTTACGGACGGGATACATAAACAATATGATACTGAGCGATTTTTAGCGCAAATGTACCCCGTCTGCGATTGCACCATCATACTCTTAAGATTCTAAAAACCTCCAAAGTCATCTTTAGAGGCAACTCCTATAGATGTTAACTCTGACATCATCTGCACAGCCAGACCGGGAGAGAGTGCCCCTTAGCAAGTGACGAGGACAACTGGACTTAACACCCCCAAGACAAATAGAATGGGGGTTAATATGTGGCCTTAATTACCCGCAAGGTTCCAAAGAATATGTGTACCAAATTTGGGTGTGGATTGATCAACCAGTATAGATTTGTATAGAGAACAGACAGACAGATGCCAACTCTGCTTTATATATAGATTTGCAGACAAATCAGTAGTGTTTAAAATGCTTATTTTTCTTAGGAAGTCCAGTACTGGCTCTCAATAAATTCAGGATTAACTGCCTTTTAGACCTCGTCTAGATTGGGCTAATCAAGGGATATGAGAATTTATATTTATTTTAATATCAAAATTTAAAATTATTAACATTCCAGTGCTATAAGAAATGGTTATTGAATGACTCAAATATCATGAGAACTTATTTATCAGTAATGCAAATTTTCATCTTAATGTATAAAACCCAAACTTGTGATGATGTACATGGATCACTTTTCATCCTCGCTCAATATGATTTCAACCAATGATACATATAAATATGTCCATGAGAAATTGCTCACAATAAATAAATATGAAATCACGACATAATATTGAAAATTTAACTGCTCGAGTTTAAATTCACAAGCTAGGTTTCACAAGTCTGGTGGTGGGGTAATATGTGTAAAAATCCCAGGAATATATTTTACCAAACAATATTTATTCGAAAGTAAAAATTCTGATATATATTTTGTCACACAATAATTATTCATTTATAAGTACAAATTTGATGTTTTGCAAATGATTTTGTTAGTTTCAGAATTCCATGCATTTACTTTTCTTCAATATTCTTTTGCTATCGTCTAAAAAGGGAGTTTTCTAGGATTTTCTGATCTTTTCCTGTTTTACAATATAAGTTTTAGAATATTTTTTTACATCAATGCGTTTCAGAGTTTATTTTATATTTATAACTAGTAGCATTAACTAGTAGTAAAATATTTTTGAAGGCAACATTATCTGTTTTAGATTCCAGCAATGGAAACCGATGCATCAACTTCCGTTGACACACCCAGAATAAAAAAGTTTGTTACAAAGATGTGTCAGTCTCCAGCATTTGCAAAAGCTGCAGAAGCATTACATGAACATGCTAAGTTGAGGAGAACAGCTATTGAAGCTGGACGTAAACGAGCAATGCAACAAAAGCAAGAGGAACATGATTTGATGAAGAAAAGAATCAAGAATGAAATTAAGCAATCACAAGAAGAACATGAAATAAGGATGAAGGCTCTTCAAGCTAAGCTTCTTTACTATCAAAACTTAAAGAAATAAAATCATAAATTTTCTTCACTCATTTCCCCCTATTTATAATGCCTGTATTCATTCAAACCTTTTATGTTTATTTATTAATTAAAATACATAACATGTGAACATTGTGTATTTTATGTGTAGAAGTGTATTTTATTTTATCAAGTGCATTTAAGCATGTCTCATTTTATAAATTTAAACTCACAAGGGTCTAACTAGTGGCTATTTGTGAGGGAGCACCCACCAGGTAGGCAGCGTGTAAGTTTATTTTTACAATACACATAATATTTAATTTTACAATACACACACTTACAATACATATACTATGTAATAAATAAATTTATATAGAAAAGCTTTGGGCAATTGAATTTTTCTTTGCAATTCCACGTTCTCATGGCTGCTGATAGGACAAATCTTCTGGATCTGTTCCTTCTTCAAACTCATCGCCCATGCCAATGGCAATATTATGCAATACTGCAGTTGTGACAATTATTGTTAATACTGCAGTTGTGACAATAATGTTTGGGCATTTTGCAGATAGCATCTCAGTGGCAAGCAAATCTTTTCCAAACACCATATTGTCTGCACTATTTCGGGCTTGGATATGAGCTGTGTTGTATCTTTCAAAATAAATAAGTTTCTTATATTTCATTAAATAATGTCAAGAAATTATAATGCACAGAAAACTTATCAAGTCATAGTACAAGTTATACCTGGAATGAAACAGCTTTTCAAGCTTCTGAATTATATTTGTAAAGGAGGTCTGGTGAATGTAGGATTTGTGAAGTACATTTCTATTTTTGCATTTACAATAAATTTAAAAGGTAGATTATTTTGTAATGCAGATACATTACTGTTTATTGACCACCAGCAGTGCGCGCCTCATCCATCTCAAAGTTCAAGAACTTCCCTCAATACTACCAGGCAGTGGCATTAATTGGGAGGACTTGTTGCTATCATTTCAACTTTTGCTTGGGGCTAAATTTTACGAGCCCGACGTAGTTATTTTGATCACAGAAAACAACCATTCATTTGAGGCAATGATCAGGGATGTGAGAAAATTTGTTAAATAGCATCTGATTTGTTAAGTGTTTTATAAAAGTGGAATATTTTAGTATCAAAAGTTGTTTTCACTTTTTTCTTTAGTGGTTATACTTAATTATTGATTTAAAAAGCAATAAACTCATGCTTTATCCTGCCCTCCCTAAATAATGTCACTGGGAGGAACCAAAACAATTTATATTGTTCATAGAATTGACAGCAGGATATTTAGTTCTTCCCCTTGTATTTTTGGGAGGGGTTCTATCACATAAATATTGGAGGTCAAGAGGTTCAAGCCCCCAGGAGGTTGCACTTTTGCTGTCAAGTACAACATTCCAAGTGAACCTCGTACACCAATGTTAAACTCGCAAAATATTTATGTATCAAGAAGTAAAATTTGTTCATGAAGGGTAAATACCCATGTTTTAAAAACACTGGTTTCCAATATCAGAATATGTGTATACATTCGAAACAGGATCCGTAATAAAGATAAGAATGAATAAATATTTACCTTCTCTGAAACACTTGGGAAAAAAACGGTGTGAGAAGATATGTACCCTTAATGGATACCCATTATCTCGAAAGTACATGGTATGTACTTCAAACTTCTCCTCATTCCAAAACTGCTCGTAAATACGAGTTTTCAAACACTGGAAACGTGTGTGCTGCTTGCCTACGTACCATTGTATTGCGAATCAGCAATTCATGATCACTTAGTTTTTGAACATTAAGTGAAAAATGCCCTTTACGACAGTGAAATGTTTGAGCTTATGAACCGCCAGGATTCAAGATAGGTATGTGGGTGCAGTCGAGTGTTTCAAATATGGCAGGGAAATGGCTTAGATGGTAAAACTTCTGACTTATTAATTTTTTTTTACATAATATAGCAAATGAAAAGTATACTAAAAATTATAGCAATTAATCAATTTCCAAAACAAGTTTGAAGGATGCAATGTTTGAAAATTATTGTAACTAAAGTTATCTGACAATTATGCTGCCACCAGGTGACTTCTGCTACTACTTTTTAATCTTGGCGTATCAGGGTATCATTTTAGCAGTCATCTCAAAAGCTACTAATTTCAAAATTTTGGCTACCATTTTTGAAAATTCTCCAAAGATAACCAGATGTGTAAATTTTTTCCAGATACTTCACTATCTCAAATTTAGACCAAATGTCTTTCCATTTGGGGAAGATTTAACTCTTCCATCAGTAGCCCAGATGGAAGAGTTAAATCTGTCGTGGAAAGTTAAATCTATCGTGGCCTCAAATGTCCTCATGTTGGTACGGTGTGGAAGTTTGGAGAGTGGGGTGCCAGCCTAGGTGTTACCTCATCATCTGACCATGGTTCAAAATTTCTACCCTTTCTTTCCCTTCGGGTTTGATCCCAGACAGCCTCCATTGTGTTGCTCCAGTACGACGTTAATTTAGATACCTACCTTCCATTTGGATTTTTAATTTAAATCTGATAGTAGTGAACTGTTTACTGAAACTTGGTAGTTTTCTGTACACCTAATTCTGTTTTTACATGATAGATATGTTCCTGAAGAATATGTAAAAAAATTAGTGTAAAAAAGACATTGTATCTATGGAAGAAAAGATTGGTTCCGGATTTAAAAAAAATCAGTAAAAATAATTAAAAAAAACCCTGAAAATATATTACTTTTAATATTTTATTCTTTTATTATTTTATTTCAACAAAATACACATGTAATAATATAATGAAAATGAATGAAAAAAATTCTTCATGAACAAAAAAATCTGTTTTACACATAACATTTTTTTATTCATTTCACTTTCTGACAATAAACGGCGCATACGTTTGCGTACGACTGGAATATCTCTGGTATCACTAGAAATGTTGTGGACATCGTCTTCCTCTATTAATAAAATTCTTTCTGTGATCAGGATAATTTTCTTCATTATCACTACGTTCTGTGGGATTAGGAGTCTCAAGGACAACCTCTAATATTTCATCTTCTCTTAAGGCTTTATCGACTAATAATTGATCAATATCTTCAAACGATAGATCATTGAATCCTTCTCCACCAATTGTGTGTGCCATTCTAATGATGTTGGCAAATTCGGTCGTATTAAGGATGATGTGATCTTTGCTTTTTACACATTGAGTATTTGTTGAATGCATGTTGGAAAGCGGTTTGGCCACAAAGTTGTTGGTTTTAATTCAGTTAACGCTAATCCAACTTGATTGATACAATCAATAATTGAGAATTTCTTCCACACATCAATGACTGTTAGTATTTCATCATTCAGTTTGTCCAAAACATGTTGGGATGTTCGTTTTACGTAGTATGTTTTAAATGTCGCAATTATACCTTGTCTAGCGGTTGTATACAAATGTATTAGGTGGCAGAAGTAAAATTTGTACGTTTGGGTGTTCCAAGACAGGATGGCCTGGTGCATTGTCAAGAATCAGAAGAACTTTAAATTCGAGACCTTTCACATTCATGTAACGTCTGACTTCTGGGACGAAACATTTGTTAAACCATTTTGTAAAGATAGCAGTGATCACCCAGGCCTTCTTGTTTGCCATCCAGTGAACAGGCAGTTTATTGATATCTACACCTTTCATTGAACGTGGGTTTAGGGCTCGATTTACCAGCAGTGGTTTCAACATATGATCTCCTGAAGCGTTGGAGCAAAATAATAGTCACACTATCCTTAGCTACCTTAAAACCACCAGCAGTTTTCTGCGATTTGGCTACTTACGTTCTGTTCGGCATTCATTTCCAGAAGAGACCACTTTCATCTGCATTCCATACTTGATCAGGAGTGTATTCTCCATCTATAATAATTTTAGAAAGTTCCTACGGGAATACTTGAGCAGCCAATTCATCTGCAGATGCAGTTTCACCTTTAATTTTTATATTATGAAGAGCATGCCTTTTGAGAAACCCTGTCATCCAACCTGTACTTGCAGAAAATTCATACTTTCTGTTTAACTGAGATGAAGTGCTTGGCTCCTTTTCTTTAATCTGTCTATAAATTCTTAGTGCTGTTTGCTTTATGGCATTTCTATCTACTGGTACTCTTTTTTGTGACTTTTCTTCTATCCATATTACCAGAGCCTTTTCCATCTTTTCCTTGACAATATCTCTTGTATATGATGATGAATTAACACTTACTTTTGTTCCAGAACATACCGACTTCCTAATTGCAGCTTCATTTTTCTTAATTGTTCTTATGGTAGCTTCATGTACACCAAAATGCTTTCCTACAGACGTAGCACCTTGTCCAGTTGTAAGACGATCTAAAATTTGAATTTTAAGTTCCAAAGAAATCGCTTTCCTTTTCGTTTTGGTAATGTGTGAATTATGTGGCATTATATAAGGGCCACCGAAAAATATCTCAAATTAAAATTAATAAATAAAGGTATGAAAAATTTGTAAACTTACAATTTATTGACTTTCTGCAAAATTTATATGTGCACAAATTTCACTATAGATTCTTTCACTTTGAAATAGAGCTACATACTAAATGTCTTCCGAAGATACAATGCTCGAATACGGTAGATGTGCATGAAATTCAATAACAAAAACGGTACATAATGTATCTAGAGGAAGCATGTGTTTCAAAACACACACTAGCTGTTATACATATAGAAAATAGAAATGATCTACTATGCCACAAATAAAATTTTGTTTTCTTAGAATTTAGGCAAAAAAATTGTTAGAAATTGGATTGGACCGCTCGTGTTAAATCAAAATGACTAGCGTAAAAAGAGAATGAAATATTTATTTTGAATTCGTGTTAAATCAAATTCATGTAAAAAAGGTTAGTGCGAAAACAGAATTAGGTGTATTTATTTAACGAGTACTAATTTATTAATACTCTGCATACAATTTTTTCTTAAAAAAATGAAATCAAGCGACAAAATAATACGGAATTTGTTGGGCTATTTATAAAAAATAGAGTAGAAAGTAATTTTTAACGAGTTACTCGCCTCCCTTCTCTAATTCTGTTGTAGGTAATTGCACATATAACGGTTGCAGTTGAACCAAGGATCTTACAATGCAGTTGATTGCTCTGCTTGTTGAAGGCTGACTCATTAAGCTTAAATCATCAACTTTGTAGTTTAAAAAGCACCTTCGTGAGGAATTGTACTGCAACACAGAACTTATCTGTTGCGCTGAGGGCTCCGTTCCTTGTTGCTTTGAATTCATCTTTGGTTGAAGTATATCCACTAACGATTCAATTTTAGACTTGTTGAAACGATAGCGTCTGCGAAAATCTATTCATCTTGAACAGTGGTTTTTAATCTTTTTAGTGATCAGCACCCCCTTGAATCTAAAAATACGTTCCTGCTTCCCCTTGAAAAATGTGTTTCTATTTCTTTATTTAGGAAATTACTTCTATTGCAAGATTTATTGAGAAAAATAACACATATATTTACCATATACAAAACATCTCAATTTTTAATGGCTATATTGTTGTTTATTCATAATACTTTTGAAGCGAGGATCCTTTTTCGAAAGAACCACGCGTAAGTCATCACGTGCATTTATGCGATTTCTTGCTTTTGTTTTTATGATGAAAGTGATTTTTGCAAAAGTGATGAAAATCCCATTTCACACAGGTAGGTGGTGGCAAATGGTAAAAGTGTGCAATGCTGCTTTTGCCAGCTATGGATAAGATTCTATGTACACCAGAATTGTTCTAAGTCCAGTTTTTCAAATTCCATTTGAATTAGTGCATTGCCTTGTATTTCAAAAAGATCGTCTTTTATTGAATTGCTGTCATCCATCGAAATTTCTCTCGCTCCCCTGGAAATGCTTTCTCGCATCCCCAGAGGTGCACACACCACAGGGTAAGAACCACTGATCTAGAACGTCAATATCGTTCCCTCTTTCTTCTGACAACAATTTGGACCACCTTTCAACTTAGTCAAGCATTTGAAGTGCTTCAATATCAGACGAGTTGCCCATTTAGTTTACACGATCTGCTTCAGTTGCTAGGCTACAAGCTATAACTGCGTGTTACTAGCTATTACTGAGAGTTTCTATGTGTTAGCCCTCAACTAAGCTTTAAACCGCCGATTTCAGAGGATCAAAATTCTACACCGAAACGGCGGTTTAAACTCGGATCAGGCATTGCGAATACGGTTTCTACGATAATCGGGGGATTATCGTTGATTGTCGGTTTAACTTGGATCACGGACTTGTGATTACGGCCGTCTGTGTTCTCTGAATCCCCTTCTAGGCATGGATGCTTGTCGTGGTTTGGAATCCATTTCAAGCCGTAGGTCCTAGTATAACTGGTCCTTGTATAACAAAATGTGATCTCAAAATAGCAAACCCCAAAACATTTATTCCCATTGTAAACTCAAAATATGTGTTTTGAAGTATTCTGATACAAGTGACAAATGAATGCTTTTTATTTGTCATTGCATAGTTGCTTGATTTTATATTTTGGAAATTTCAGTCAAAATAGGTCATGTCCTATTTTGTTTCTAAAAAGTACTTTCTAAAAATTGTACTTTTTTTACAAGTCATTGCAATGGCAGATTGGGGAGAGAATTGCATTTAACTGTATTTAAGGTAAATTGTTTTTTCATGAAACATTCTAATTTCAGAAAGTAGATTGGAAAGGGGAAATTTCGTAAATTAATAGTTTTATTTTATCTCAATTATTTATTTTATAAATGGCAGTTTTAAGGTGGTAGTAGCTTGATGACATCTTTCCAGATCTTAAAATAATCGGCCAGACCTAAGTCTGTCCATCTGGGAAACTTCCTTCCTATATCACTGGTTTTAAGGCGGTGCCCGAGAGCTCTTTTTGATGTAACCATCCCTGGGTGAATGACAAATCCCTGACAAAGAAAAAGAATATATCTTGCTCTGGAGGGAACAAGAGAGTTTTGGGTGCAATATGAGTGATTCTTTAAGATTACATTCTTTTTACAAGGCCTGTGGCCAAAAGACCTAAGTCCTTATAGTCCTAAGTCTTATAAATCACTCGTCTTCCTTACTTGTGATAATTAAATGTAAGTATTGTATAAATTTCATTAATAATAAAGAATTTACATAAATTTATTTTGCCTCATTCTTTGTAAACCATTTGGCCAGTACATCACAAGGTCATAAAATGTTTTTCTCTGTCATTTCTACACCTTGAAAGTCCAGGCCTTTTAATGGATGCTAAATATTTGTATATCATGTCATCTTAAAAACATTGATGATTTTGTGTTTTGTGATTTCAGGCATACAAGATGGGAACACTGTACATTTGGTTATTAAATCAAATACGGTAAGATTTTTTTGGTATTTAATGTTTCATTTAAGCACAATTAGCTTAACTAAAAGTTATGTGCAGAGTTGAAGAATTGCCTCTTATATGAAGATATGGAATGTACTTCCTCATATGAGGAGTGGTTTGAGTGCTTGATATAAAAGGATTTAAGACAAACAGTAATTACAAACTATTTACGTTACTCTTATTGAGATATAGAAACAAAACAGCATAGTAGAACAACTTTGTCTTCATTTAGTAATGCTTGTGATCTTTGTCAACCAGAATCTCTTGGTCAATTATATGTAGTTCTACAGCTTTGTATTTGATCTGGTGATGACAGAAGACGGCGTAAACTAATTGGCTAAAAGGAGATGAATGGATGATTGCATTTGTCAGACATGGCAGATTGGTTGATATTAACGTGTTTCTCAGTTGGTCCATTGATCTGCTACAGGTTTTGCAGGATTCAGTTCAATTTAGATTTGTAGGAAAGGTTTGGAGTGCTAAATTGATGGATTGATTTCGGAACAGGTGAAATGATTTTGCCTCATAATTCCACTCTCCCTTAAATGATTTTGTGTTGAGTTCTTTCATTTATGTTGTACAAATGTTGATTTTTCTCATTGTGTTATTTGTAAAATCATTAATGCAACTGAACCTCATAATTGTGGGCATTAATGGGACCATATCCTTTCTCCATTGTCTGGAAGTGCAGGGTTTAGAGATAAATTTGTCTTCATCTTGGGATATTTCTAAAATTCTATGTATAGCCTAATTAAAATGTCCTGTTGGCGTGATGGGTAGCATTCTGATCCAGTTCAACAGGCTCTGCGTTCAAAATCCAGTCTAGGCATGGATGCTTGTAGTGGTTAATCTACTTTAAGCCAAGTCCATGTATTAATGCTTGTGTAGTCAAAAATTATGGTAGAGTGACTAACCAAGCCTAATTAAAATCCAATAACCTAAGCAACAACTATAAATTCAAACTAAAATTGTGCTATTTGAAATCGCGCTGCAGTGGTGTGGAAGTTTGAGAGTGGGGTGCCTCGTTATCTGGCAGTGGTTCAAAATTATGAGGTGTTGACCTTGTTATGTGATCGGTTCAAAATGATGATGTTTTGATCTTGTTATCTGACAGTGGTTAAAAATTACGAGGTGTTGTCCTTGAATCTTTCCCTTCGTTAGTGATCCTGGACCATTGCCAATAGTCCTTTGCTGTAGTGCAGTGGTTCACAACCTGTGCTCTGCATGCCTTTCCAGGGGCTCTATAGCCACTCCAGGAAAATAAAATAATTAAGATAACATGGAGTAAATTATTTCTTATCCCCAAGGTTCAGGATAAGCCTAAACCAGGTTCATAAGACCATGTTGCTCTAAAAGAAAGGCAACTTTCTCCTGATCCAAGACAAGCTGGTCCATGGAAACACCAATGCAATCGATATGGTGGGCAGGGGTTACAAGGCTTGTGGAACAGGGACATCTGGAGAAGATCTTAATGCCATCCTCAAATCTCAAGCCCTTAGTGTGGCCACTTCCGAGTCTCGCTAGAGAAGTTTAGAAAACTCTAGGCAACTTGCAATTTAGTGACACTGGGAAAGCTGGCCGAATACCATGCATGTGCAGGGGAAGCATGCCAAATCTCTTTGGTTTCTACTTCGAAAATAGAAAAATTTCTTTGACCGAGAGGTCCTTATTAAGTGGAAGGGGACGTACATACACAAACCCTCCTTAGCCACCTGGTCGACAACCTCATTACCATACACTCCAACATGCGATGGAATCCACTGGATATGTATGGGAAAGAATAATAACAATATCATGCCACCTTTTTCTACAATCCTAGGCCATGATTTGAGGTACTGTATCGAACAGAGTAAATTGAAATATGGTAAATTTCAAAGTTTTTTAAATATAATTTCATTGCATTGACATTGCACAATTGTTTAAATATCTCTACTATCTATCCCCTCTTCCTCCCCTTTAACACTACTCGTAAACACCATTAACTTGTAAAACATAGATTAGGCCTAAGGAGCTCTACTATAGAGTCAAAAAGGTTGGTATGACATTAATTCAACTATCTATCCTTTTAGGCCTCATCCACTCCCACTGCCTCTTCTCCTTTTGGACTCCCTCTTGGAGGGATGACAGGGTTCGGGAACCTAGGACTGGGATCCCCCAACTTCCTGGAAGTACAGCAACAGATGCAGAGAGAGGTAGGTTTTCGCATACATGAATGGGGTACAGACAGTCTATTGACTTGTTAAACTTTCATGACGAGGCATGGGGAGCAGGCATAGATTTACTGGCAAGGGTTTTTATTGGCATCAGTAAAGGAAGAATCAGTAAAGGAAGAAGGCTTCTAACAATTTTAAGCACCTGTAAATCCATACAAGCATTGAATGACAGAAAGAGTTTTGCACATGCATTTGATTACCAATGATACACCTATTGTATTGCCACCAAAAAGTGTAAAAGCGGATATACTGTAAAATCCCGAAAATAAGTCCTTGACTTGGAGAAAATTTAAAAAACTTTGGGAAAATTTAAAATTAAACAAAAATTTTTTTAAATATATATATATATAAATATAATTGATTTTTTCTTATAAAATTTGGAATTTGAAAAAAAATCATGAATGTTCTCTCTTCTAAATTTCTCTAAATCTTTTCTAAATTTGGAGAATGAAACTCAATAGGACAATAAATTTGTTGGGATTTTTTTCCCTAAAAACTCTTAAAATCATGAATTTTGTTGAAAAATTATCCGTATTTGCTTGCTTGCCAAATGGTTGATAATCGTGCCAAAGGGGTTTGTAAATCTTAAATGTGCAATGCTCACATAAATGATTCATGTTACTCTGTTTAAAAATATATAAAGATAGATGTAAAATTACTTTCAAACACTAATAATTAGGTTAACATTTTAGATAAAAATATTTGCAAAATACCATTGTAATTCCTGTAAGAATTTAAAATCGGATAGGTTGCTTCACTCAATGATGGATTTTCATGAGAAACATTTCTTTCCCAGCTTCTACAAAACCCAGAGCTTTTGCAACAGGTGATGGGAAATCCGTTTGTGCAATCCATGATGGAAAACCCCGAGTACATGAGACAAATCATCACGAGCAATCCTCAGATGCAGGAAATGCTGGATGTAAGTATCAAGGTATTGCAGCAAAAAAGGACTTTGCTGTATTTTTTATAATTTTGGAAATCCTCTAGCGAAATTAAATATTCAGTTTTTATCATACACCATTTTCCTCTATTACATGTGGCATAGATGTCATTCATTTCGGATTTTCACCTTTTTCTTTTGGCTAATAGTGAAATTATAAAAATATCACAAGATAGATTTGCAGTCCTGCCTGAATTTAGATTTGACTTTTAATGTGCTTTCTTTTTTTGTTTTGTAGCAAAATCCTGAGCTAGGCCATGTCTTAAGCAGTCCTGATATTCTGCGTAACACCATGGAGTATGCCCGGAATCCTGCCATGCTTCAAGAACTCATTCAATCTAGAGTTGATGTAAGCTACTGTTAGAGATGTTCACGTGTACATGTCATTTACTTCCTTTCACAGCCCACACTCGAAACTTACATTGGCTATTTTTGTCAATTAATAATCTTACTAGTAGTTGAAGTTTTAATGATAATTTGGTTAATGCAAACATCCTGTGAAATCCAAATATTTTAAACAGTGCTGGTGGATGGGAGAAAGATAAACTCAAGTAACAACAATAACAAAGAATTTAATAAACGAAAAGGTATACATGCCGTGCCCATGAATATCAAAGAAAGGTCCTTTTAACCCTTTCGCCCCGACTTTTGCATGATTAAAATGTAACTATGAAAAGTAGTTTAATTTAGTAGTTTAGTAGTTTTTGGTCTTTTTGACGGATGACCGTACTTTCACGTTCTTTTTGTGTTTGCTTTCTCCCTTCCAACATTTATTAGTTGCTCAGCTAAGGGGACCACGAATGATAATAGGGGTTCTGTTTTATGTTCCACATCACACTTCGTAATCCATGCATTCACAACAGAAATCATAACTAAAAATCTTTTTCTGCCACTTGTCTGATTTTCTGCCATGACCCTAAAAAGTAGCCATTTCATCACAGTGGTCAACTCCATTCATGTACATATTGTAGTGGGAAATGGCTTCTGGGCAACTAATGTCTAATTTTGTACCATCTTTTTGTTTCCGAACCACGGTCGCTAATTCATCAGAATGAATGGGCATGCTCAAAAACATAAGTCAGCCATTTGCAATCTGAAAGTACTGCCAGGTTTCTTTAGTCATATTTTTATTCCCTAATTCCTTAAGAACACTGAAAATGTAAAAACCCATTCAAAAGTGGGATTTATTTACCCAATAGGGATTGAAATCTAATCTCGATGTATATGCCCATTAGGCCCGAAAGGGTCAAACTGCATCCAAAGTGAGTGGCTGGAGCATTTTAGGAGCTGAGATCCAATAAATTTTTATCCCCACACAAATCTAAAACCTATTGCCGGAACCCAAACAGGGAAAATATTATCATTCAGATATGAAGCCGAACTGATGTTATGATTCAAGCTCATTTGCTGAGTGCAGTCATAAAAGTATGTGCAAATGATTTTAATGAACTAAATTAAATCAAAATGAAACTAATCGCGCATTCGAACTCGCATGCTCCAATTAACAGTTATGTTAGATTTTAATCCTCCATTAGGACCGAGTTGGAAGGGTAATGGGTTAGCAACAGGAGGGTTACTAGTTCAAAACTCAATCCATCCAAAGACTGGTGTTTACATGGGGGTTGGTGCATGTTAAATATGTCGGCCTCAAATGTCCTCATGTTGGCTTGGTGTGGAAGTTTGGAGAGTGGGGTGCTAGGTCTGGTGTTGACCTTATCATCTGACTGGTTCAAAATGACGAGGTGTTGTCCTCAGATCTTTTCCATCAGGAGTGATCCCGGAATAAACAAGCTTTTGTTTAACCCCCTGTTAGTAGGCAAACTTTTCTAAATCGTTATGTGCCTTTTATATGTTACAGTTTGCACTTTGTTTTAGCAAACAACTGTGTAGTTCAGTAAAAAACATATATAACTGGAAAATCAAGACAATCCAACAATCTGAATTTTGGCAGTTTTGGAACTGAACACTTCAGTTTGCTTATCATCACTATTTTCTCATTTGATCATAGAGTTCCAGTATAAAAAATGAACATTAAATATTTGATTTACACAATGCCATAAAATTGTGTTTTCAATTTTCATGGAAAATATTGTTTTTGTTTTCCTTGCAGAGTATGACCGAGTCTACTGGCAATACAGGTGCAGAAGGTGATTATGAAAAAGCTTGCTTATTTTTTCTAAATGCAAAACCATTTGAATATGTAGGAACATGCGAAGATAGAATTGTAAAAAAGACCAAAGCTTGAAGTAAAATTATTTTGGTTTTACCTTTCCATTTGGATGGGAATACTTCATCCCTAAATTTTTATTATTCTTTTTATCATAATGTGTCTCATAATAGTCTTTCTCTTAACATACCTTTGCTCTTTTAGTGATAAGCAACATACTTTTAATCTAGATACTTTGAATATCAAAAATATTTTATGTGTACAAGTACTTTTACACTTGGACTTTGCATTTTTCCCTCGATGTATTTCTCTTTCCTGTATCAGTAAATTTTTTCTTGTGTGTGCCAATTTACTTGGTGTTTGTCACTTTGTAGCCAAATTGTACCCTTGTACCGTAAAACCGAACCAAACTCTACATTTTGGTGTATGCGTTGTAGCTTATGCTGTATTTGCATTGCACATAGCTTATGCTTTAAAAAAGGTATAGTGTGTAATTTTACATTTTTCATCTCTTTAATTGTTCTATATTTGCTGTCTTATTTCTACAATGCTTTTAGTTCAAAATTACGTGATGTTGTCCTAGGATCTTTCCCTTTGGGAATGATCCCGAACCATTGCCAATAGCCTATTGTGTTGTTCCAGCATTGTTACGGTGTTAATGAAATACCTACTTACAATGCTTTTATTATTATCTTGTGCTTGGTGTTGAATGTCTGTTTTCAGAATTTTGTGCCAAAAAATCCATACCAACCGCAAGAAAAATCAAGAATTTTAGATTTCACATTACTTTTGTATTGTTTCAGCGCCTCCTAAAGAAGACCCTGCACCTCCCAAAGAGGATCCAAAGGCGACCCCGCCAAGCGATGTGCCGACCACCAACCCATCTCCCACCCAAGGCAACCAGACCTTCACTGGCCTCTTCTCCTCTCCCTCTCTGCAGAACATCATGCAACAGATGGTGCAGAACCCGTCACTTGTTCAGGAGATGTTCAGTGCCCCCTACATGAATTCCATGATGGAAGCTCTGGCTGCCAACCCAGAGGTTGCAAGCCGGGTCAGTAACCAATCTTTTGCAAACAGGGTTTCTACAGGCTTTAACCCTCCAAGCGGCACACCTGAACTCAGCTCAGAAAATTCAATTTGAATACAGCCCAGGGAAATTGCCACACGACAAGTGGCAAACCCTAAATGTTCAGACATCATCCTGACCCCAGGACGTCTCGCTCCTCAAAATATTTTGGGTCTGTTGCCCAGCACACAGAAACCCTTCGGAATTGCACTTGGTTGTGCCGCTTGGAGGTTTGAAAAGGCCCGATTTATCGTTTTAGAGCTGAGGACCCTTAAAAAGCTGTCCTCAGAGGCATATCTCCTTCAGGTGTGTAGGGGCAGTCATGGCTCAGTGGGTATACCCACTGCACTAGCAGTCTGCGAGTTGTAGGCAGCGTAGGTTCGACTTCTCCCTGGGTGTATTTCTCTTTCTGTGTCAGTAAAGCTTGTGTGTATTCGTCCATTAATCGATATTGTTTGTATTGTGTCTGGCACAGCATGGCCAAATATAGCTCTTGCACCTTAAAACCCAAAACCAACCAACCTTAAAAAGCTTTTAATATTTGCTGAATGTCATTCAAATGTTTTTTTGCTTTTAAAAAATTGCATATTATATTTCACCTGCGTTCAAAACCCAGGAAAACTTGACACAAACCTAGCATTTGTGAAAAATTTTCACCTATGCTACATAATCTATTAAAATGCAGCCATGAGAAAGGCCTTAAATTTTCTTTGGCTTGAAGAGTTGAAATCCTGACATTGCTTTGCAACCCATTTTTCATTGCAGCTGCAGATGAGAATTAAATTGTCTAATCATCTATAAACAGAAATTGAATTGTCCAGTCGAACATTTCAAAGCACTGAAGTGAGGATTTCCACATTACTTAAGCCCTTGAAAAGGATTTTAAGTTTATTTTTTTCATTTGGAGTCTTGGAAAAAAATGCTAGTATTTCGTTTTGCTCTTGAAAAGTCCTTGAATTGCTAGGACTTAACTACACCAAAATTAAGCATGACAATAAATCTGGTGAACTTAGCTACCATTACAAAAATTAACTTACTATACGATAGTATGTAAAGCAGTGTAACCCAACTCCACTTTTTGGTACACAAAGTTGCTCTGTTTCACACGAGCTTGCCAAATTGGTGACCGACGAATGTGATTTGAACATGCAAACTTTATAAACTTGGATGGATGGTCCACAATGAGTAGTTGAATTGCCAATGCGATTCTAATCACTTACAACAATCATCTGAGGCTCTGTGATATCAGACACTGCTCTTATTTCTATCTTGGCTTCACTCCACTTGTTGCTGCTCAGCCTTCTCTTCACAAGGCGACTCACACTCGGCTGCTAAAGGCAGCATAGGAGCTTGACCTTTCATGCGAAAGCACACCCGTGATCTTAATACAGTTCTCACGGTCCCACACAAATGGCAATCATTCAACTAGTGGTTGCATCTATCGAATTCGACTTCCACTAAATTCTGAAGGGGGAGTATTGTGGTGAACTTAGCTACCACTACAAAAATTAACTTACGATAATATAGTAAATAAAGCAGTGTAACCCAACTCCACCGTGGAGTACTTTTTGGTAGATAAAGTTGCACTATTTCTCACGAGCTTGCCAAAAATCTGAGCCCTCTGGGGCACATCTCCTTGAGGTGTGTATCGGCTTCACAGACGAGGGATGCACGAGTGATCTTTTCCCCCATGTTGTTAATTGTTATTAAACATGTGATCACGCTCCCAGGATACTCTGAAGCGATCTTTTCCTTCTTTCTTTCCACTTCTCCTTTCCCTAATCCCTCTATTTCATTTCATGACATTTTATCTGATTAGTGTAGCTCGGTCAAATATGGACCTTGCTCCCTAAAACCTCCAAAACAACCAACCAGTAAATCTGATAAAATCCTCCATTCATAAGAAAGTAGGTAAGTGAGTTATTTATTCATTTGAACCATGATAAAATAAAAATCATGACATGGTGTGGACTTATTAGTATACAATGACATGTGACATGTGCACTCATTCTGTTTGAACAAGTTAATGAAAATTATAAACAGCAGAAAGGCAACAACAATGGTCTCTGGTTGCTGGGACACAGCTGTAGTTCTTTATTAGACTAAGGAAATTGGCTTCAGAAGGAGCTGTTACCAAAGTCGATCAGGGACTGGTCTTATAACTGAAGGTTGCTGGGATACTGGTATGGCTCTTATCTCAGAAGGATTTTAATTCATTGCAATGTAAATAACAGCAGCAGTATCTAGCACTGCACAGTATTACAGGATAAGAATATCCTATAAGCAACCTCAGCACGTTCGCTTGGCCAGAGCTCGTTTAATTGCCAGTGACATTTTGAACTGTGTGGTTGGATCATTGCTGTCAATGTATGCCAAGCCATTGTGATATACCTACCAGGCAATGAGCATGCAGACTAGCCAGCTTAAAATGGTTGTCTTCTACCCCAGCCGTCCAGCTTTCCCTTACCTCTGTGCTTGCAGGTTGGTAGAGCAAAAGATAAATAAGTCTGTCTGCTACCATCGAAAGCTTAAGGCCATGGACAAGACATGGAGCAAGCTTTTGTCTGACCCTGTTCCACCTATTTTGCCACAACATATTGCTACGGCAAATTTTCGAATTCTAACTGGACACGACTTTTTAAGAGGACACTTGCGCAGCATTGGTGTGCCTGCTTCTCCTGACTGCCCCCTTTGTTCGATGGGGAGCTTTATGGATTTTAGTCATCTTTTATCTTACACTTTTTTATCTGACGATCACATCTTAGTTGACAACCTTATTAGCCTGGCTAATTTGTACTGGGCTGCCCATAGGAAATTATGGTCCCTGGACTTCCTGACATAGGGGAAAAAATAACAAACCAGAACAGACAATTACTGTCTCAAAGAAAGAGTGAATGCAGAAAATGTCACTCATTTTATATCATGCGCATCTGCACAGAACAAAATTTATTCCTGTTCGATTGACAAGAATCAGCCAGCATTGAACACTGATTTCACTTGATGACACCATGATTAGTGTTTAGTTTCAGCCCATTTCCCTTTAGGTAACGGCTTGCCATTTTTTTTCAAGAGCCATTGGTTTGCCATTAGAAATTGATTCCCTAAGGTTCAGGGAATCAATTTCTGAGACCCCATATGCAATATATTAAGTAGTTTCAATATCCACTAAAAGATTAGAAATATCAATATGTTTATTCTAAATTCTGGACTTAAACTGTTCAAAGCTTAAATACTGATTAGCTTTACAAAATAAGTGAGTGGTCATTTAATTATTTTGTATGTATCAATACACTTCCTGTAAATTATATTTTATGTTCTCATTTGTTCACAATGCTGCAAGGGGAAAATGCATGTTCCTTAACTTATGTAAGGAAGACAACTATTTTGTTTCAATGTTTTTTATCTTCATTGATCTGTGTTATTCCTGGATCTCAGAGAGACCTTACTTTTTGCTTGAAGAATTTCCTTGTGATTTTATTTTAGGAAAAGGTAGAAATATTTCTTCCCAGGAAAAGGAATATGTTCACTTTTAGAAAATGTATACATGCTGCTTAAAAAATATACGTAAAATAACTATTAGATAATCACGTTTTTCTGTTTTCAATTGGATTTCATTTAAATGTACGAACGTGTTTAAAAATTCAAGAATGTTTTATTTAAATTTCTTAGTTTTAATACAAGTTAAATGATTTTTTTTTGCAATTCCTGCTTTGTAATGTGATATGCACATTAAAGCAGCAGCTTTAATGTGCATATTACACAAAGCAGTTGCTTTAGTGTCAACAATTTCATATTTCAATGTATTATAAATTTATTTTCTAATTATAGGTCATGATTAACAATCCAATATTTGGAAATAACCCTAGTGTTCAAGAGCAAATGAGACGGAATTTGCCGGCCTTTATTAGACAGGTAAGTAAATTTCAATTTCAGCATTTTAACTTTTAATATTGCAAAATTCATTAACCCACCTAGTGGTTTTGACGAGATATCTCGTCCATCAAGATATGACCCATTTTGCTAATGACAAGATATCGCCTTTAGAATTGCAGGCTAAGATTATTTAATAGAATCAGTTGTCCTAGACTGAATCGGTAAAACAGATGTGTGGATGAAAAGGAATTTCTACTGTAATTATTGCATAGCAAACCTCATTATATTGATCATTAGCTGAATTATCTGGCGTTGCTCGGGTTGAATAGTTTGTAATTCCTTGTAATATTACTCAATATTACTCCTATGGATATTTCTAATTGTTTTTAGCCCCCTGCAAATAGAACTGGGTTAATATATAGCCTATGTGTCCAGCAGAATAATACAGGATGAATGTACCAAATTTAGTGTGATTTGGTCTGACATGGATCGTATATAAACGCAATGTTATTCCTATGAGGATTTTGAACTGTCTTTAGCCCCCTGTACCAGATCGACGATAAAAAAAAGACCACTTTGTATGAAAGTAATCTTATATTATCATAAAAATTTACATTCCAATAATAAAGCTGCTACAGTTTAAGAATTTGCTGACAGGATACATAAACGATGTGATACTGACCAATTTTCAGCACACCTGCACCCATCTGCGATTGCATCATACTCAAAGATTCTAAAAACCTCCAAAGTCATCTTGAGAGACGACTCCTTTAGATTCTGACATCATCTTCACAGCCAGACCAGGAGAGAGCGCCCCTAGCAAGTGCTCTGTCCAGGATAATGGGACGTTACACCCATCTGCACACCCAAGACAAATAGAATGGGGGTTAATATGTAGCCTAAGTTACCCGGAAGGTTCCAAAGAATAATTGTACGAAATTTGGTGTAGATTGGTCAAGCGGTATAGATTTGTATAGAGAACCGACAGAAAGACAGATACCAACTCTGCTTTATATGTATAGATTTGGGTATGTCGCTCTTTTTTACTTGTGAGCAGTGAAGAAAATTTGTTTCATTAAACTTAGAAATAGAGTTTCAAGCAGTTATATTCAACTGTATTATTGTTTCTTAAAGAGTGAATGAGAAGGAATTTGTTTTAAAAAATATTCTACCATTCCTAGTATTATATATTTTAAAAGTTTTTTGCATTCATTGTGTTTAAAAGTTACACAATTTTGTATTAGGTTTTACAAACACTGCATAGTTTATTGAGTGATTTGTGCCTTTTTTCTAACAAGCAAATTTTTCTACCTTTTGTATATTGCGCTTTTTCTTGTCCCCTTCAAGCGCTACACATCAAGGGGTTGCTGTATTATTTTGAAAGATTTTGTATTGGTAGTTTTAAATAAAAAGATAGCTTTATGTATAAATTTTTAATGAGCAACATTTTACCGATCTCCACTCCCTTTAGTATAATACACCTTTTACTTGTCCTTCCTAAATACCCTGATAAATCAAGGGGTTACTGCATATATAATAGAAATTTTCAAATCTTAAAATGTGGATTTTATTTGCAAAACACCCAGATCATCATTAAAACCTTTAAAACCCTATAAATGATTTAAAGCCATGTTAGCCTGGTCGGAAATGTAGCGTATTAGTAACTGGAGGGTTGCGAGGGGAAAGTTGATCCTACCAAAGAATCATGTGCACGTTAAATCTGTCACAGCCTAACCTTGGCGTGGTGGTAAATTTGGAGAGTGAGCTGCCAGCTCAAGTGTTGAATCTTGTCATCTGACCAATGTTGAAAATTACAAGGTGTTCTTGGATCTTTCCATCATAATGGATCCCAGGCCAACACCAATAGCCCCTTGTGTTGCTCTAGAGCAGTGGTTCTTAACTTGGGGTGTGTGCACCCCTGGGGTGCGAGAGAAGTTTCAATGGACGACAGCGATTTAATGAAAGACAATCTTATTGAAATACGAGCTAATGCACTAATTCAAATGGAATTTGAAAAACTAGACTTGGAACAATTCTGGTGTTCACAGTTAGAACCTTATCCACGGCTGGCAAAAGCAGCATTGCAGACACTTTTATCATTTGCCACCACCTACCGGTGTGAAATGGGATTTTCATCATTTTTGCACATAAAAACAAAAGCCAGAAATCGCTTAAATGTAAGTGATGACTTACGCGTTGCTCTTTCAAAAAAGGATCCTCGCTTCAAAAGTATTATGAATAAACAACAACGTAGTTATTAAAAATTGAGATGTTGTTTTGTATGTATATGGTAAATATATGTGTTTATTTTTCAATAAATAATCTTGCAATAGAAGTAATTTCCTAAATAAAGAAATAAACACATTTTTCAGGCGGGAGCAGGAACATGTTTTTAGATTCAAGGTGGTACAGAATAAGTTAAGAACCAAATAAGTTAACCACTGCTCCAGATGCTAATTCATCTACCCTATGAACTGTTTGTTGTCTTTTCAGATGCAGAACCCTGACATCCGGAGGTTCGTTTCCAACCCGCAGGCTCTGTCTGCCATGCTTAACATCCACCAGGGCCTGGACCAGCTACACCAAGCTGCGCCTGATGTTTTCAACATGTGAGATTTCCTTTTGCACTCGCTTAGATTCGCTTATTCTCCTTTTCGGATTCATTGGCTCAAATGTCCTGAATTCCTGTATTTGATTTTCAATACAAAACTTGATACTGACAATTTCTTTCGGAGTATCAGAAAATATATAAATTCCAACTTTAACACTTCAGTTAATATTTGTCATTTTGTAGGGACTCAATTTATGCATCAATAATCACAGCAAATGCTTCTATAGTAATATTTTTTGCAAGCACTTCAGTAATATGCGCTGTAATTTTTTCATGCAATGAAAAAGCCAACTTCTACAGTTTGACCATAAAATGAATTTGAATTGTCAGGTAGATGTGCACTAAGAATGTACAACTTTGGATGGAACTAAAAATGAATATTAACTTTTGAATTTTGTTAGGGTCACTGTAACCCTGTTGGAAGAGTAGCGAAGTTAGAAGGGTCCAGTTCAGCAACCAGAGGGTTGGGAGTTCAAAACTGTCCAACCAAAGACCGTCGTGTACCTAAGGACTGGTGCATGTTTAATCGTAGTTTTCAAAAGAAATCAAATGTTTACAGATTGCCATTACTACATTTTCTATGCAGTTGTCTCTGCAGAAAAACATTCTGTAGTACATACTATGGGGATAATTGAATTACTGTCACACTGAAACAACACAACGTGCTATTGGCGATGGTCCAGGATCAATCCCAAAGGTAAAGATCGAGAATAACACCTCATTATTTTGAACCATGGTCAGATGACGATTGACCTCGTCATCTGACCATGGTTCAAAATGATGAGGTCAACACCTGAGCTGGCACACCACTCTCCAAAATTTGCGGATTTATGAGAAAACCCAGATAAGATTTTGCTTATAAGTTTAAGCTGTTGCGTAAGACCAGAGAAAGTCACACCACAAAAAATGCAAACTAGTGTTCAATAAGACCATAAACAGAACAAGTATTCTGACTCCGAACCGAAATTTTTTGAGGCCACTACAGAGTCAGTCTTGCTGGAATGCTGAAAGAGATTGGACTGTGGGAGATTCGTGCACCCCCTACAAACCAATCTAAATCGCTGAATGAAATCTCTTGTAAATAACAATCTCTTGCAGATAACAATTTATAACTGGTTTAATAGGATACAATTAAACCAGTTATAAATTGTTATCTGGAGTTCGTATTCTTTTACGTCCAGTATTTTATTCTTGCCTCTCCATATTGTTTATCTGGGAAATAGAGCGCAAGTGCCCAATTCGATTAATAATCTATTCGTATGCACATTCGAGTCATATTCTTTGTGTTTTTTAAACTTAAACAACCATAGAAATAAGATTAATTCATGTAAAATAATACGACGCATTTACTATAAAAATAACGGATGAGTGCACCACTCAATAGAGAACAAGGTACTGAGAGACCGGAGTAGCGTGCGCAACTACTGTGCAGCGACATGGGGAAATGCTTCACAAATTGCCCACAAGTTGGACGTACGTCTCCGCAACGTCACAGGAGGTATGTGTGCACTACACTATCTGATCTCCTGTACCTGAGACCGTGCTTACAGTGCCGCAGTGGCACTGCACGTTTAAAAATCGGATATGTGCACCAGGCCTAAAGGATCGTCTTCCACCAAATAGTTTATACATTTTCAGACCAAAGTCTCAAAACATTCAAGAAATCAGGAAAATGTCGCTGGTGTCAGGTTAATGTCACAGAATCATAATTGACGGTCACATTAGTTAAAAACATCACTTTGAAAACAGATAAATCGGCAATTATAGACATCTATACATATAAAGCAGAGTTGGCATCTTTGTCACTCCTCTATACAGATCTACACCATTTGACCAATCTTCATGAAATTTGGTACACTTATAATTTAGAACCCTGCAGATAACGTAGGCTGCATATTAACCTTTCTTTTTGTCGAAGGGGACTAAAATAATTCAAAATCCCCATGGGAATAACATTGGGTATTGCTAGGGGGCGCTATCTCTCACTCTGACTGTGCAGATGACGTCAGAGTTCACATCTACAGGAGTCGCCTCTTAAGATGATTTTGGAGTTTTTTAGAATCTTAGAATATGACGCAATAGCAGATGGGTCGGTTGCACTGAAAATCGCTCAGCATCATCGTTTATGTATCCTGTCTGTAAAATGCTGGATGGAATTTTCAAGCATAAAGTGCAGTTGCTTGAAACGTTAATCATGATATTTGATCAATATAATTTGTGAGACTTTCATAATGATGGTGGAATTCCGAAATTCGCTTTCCTGGTGCGAGATGCTACAGATAAAAAATATTGACAAGAAAAAACTGTCTGCAATTATATGATGTATGTAATTTTTTTAGAAAATGAACTTAAAGGGCATTCACAATCACTCCGAAACTCAAAATCGACTTTTGTATATAGTCATCTCAGTATCAGTTTTTGTAGGTTTGACGTACCTACACTGACGAGCCGAAACATTATGACCATCCCCACATTTTTCAATGAACTCGTCTGGATGACGTGGAGGGCACGTGATTAAGTGAGAATGGTATTTAACTGCTGCTGGAGAAGGTAAGTAATCATTCTTGCACTTACTTTTGCGAGTGATGGGAAAGGCTGCTGATCTAAGCGAATTTGATAGAGGGCAGATCGTAATGGCCCGAAGACTCGGAACGAGTATCACCGAAACTGCACGACTGGTAGGGTGTTCACGATCTGCCGTTGTTCATGCAAAGTGGATAAATGGCGGTGACACCAGTAGTAGACGCCAATGTGTTGGCCGTCCACGCGTCATCCAAGAAAAAGGATGTCGGAGACTGTTCCACTTGGTAAAGCAAAATCGGCGCGAGACACTGGCTCAGCTGACAGCCCAATACAATGCAGGTCCAAGCGCAAGTGTTTTGGAACACACAGTTCAGCAGACACTGTTGGATATGGGACTGTGCAGCAGACGTCCCACTCGTGTGCCTCTGTTGACCAAGCGTCATCGTCAACTACGCCTACAATGGGCCCGGAACATCGAGACTGGACCATGGATGGGTGGAAGAGAGTTGCCTGGTCAGATGAATCCCGATTTCTTATTCATCATGTCGATGGTCGTGTCAGGGTACTCCGTCTGCCAGGCGAACAGTTGCTCCCCTCTTGTACAGCAGGTCATATACAGGCTGGTGGTGGCGGTATTATGCTTTGGGGGACGTTCTCATGGGCGACTCTGGGACCTGTAGTTGTGGTAGAACAGACCATGAATGCTGCGAACTATCTGAACATCATTGCGGAACAGTTGCACCCTTACATGGCGTCTGTCTTCCCAACTGGAAATGGAATCTTCCAGCAGGACAACGCCCCATGTCACAAGGCTCGGATTGTGTTGGAGTGGTTCGAGGAGCATACTGATGAATTCCACTTAATGTCCTGGCCACCTAACTCGCCGGATATTAATCCGATAGAGCACATTTGAGATGTCATGGAGTGGCAGCTCAGAGCTCAAACACCACCATGTCCGAATATCTCGACTTCGCGTGACCGCTGCTTAGACATTTGGTACAACCTGTCTCCAGTCATGTACCAAGAACTTGTGGCATCTATGCCCAGGCGAGTTGCAGCTGTTTTGCAGGCCAAAGGAGGCGCAATGCTTATTGAGTAGGTGGTCATAATGTTTTGGCTCTTCAGTGTATAGTATGTGAAATAGATCTAAAGTAAAATGTAGAAGCTATAAAAATCTCAGTTATAAAAATAATATTGTGCTTGCTTATATTTTTTTCTATTTGCATTTTCTCTGATAGAAAAGTGAATTTTTGGATCTCTTTCAATCAACGTTTAACCAATTAAACCCAAGCAACACCAGGTAAATTCAGCTAGTAAAATATAAAATGCAGAATATTTTGGATCTATGTATATTATGGGGTGCATTTGAACATATATTACACATATTGTGGGTACATGCATTATGAGCCTGATTCTAAAAAATTGACATCTTTTCCACCAATATGTATCTAAAAAAAATACACTCTTACACGGTTCTGTAGTGAATCCAACCACTCTCTCCTCTAATTCAGTGAGCGGCGCTGCGGTCGCCTTCTACGTCGTCCAATGAGACGAGGGCGAACCGTGACATTTTTCGCTTAGATATAAAATCTCTCGCTCGCCCGGAAGGAAGCAGTGGGAACGTAGCCCAGTGACGAGAACGGTTTTGCTTGTTCAGTTATGTTTCCTGTTAAGTTTAATAAATGTTATTCCTATTAGTAGTAGTCAATGTTATTGAACACATGCCAACACCCACTACGCGATAATTTAGAGGTACCGGACAAAACCTCTACATGGTGACCCGGACGTGTGCTTTGTGGGAATGAAGAACTTTGAGGAGAAACAACTTGGTTCCGCTGATGAGTGGCAATTTTTGGCAGACTTCGATGCGGAGACGAAGCACTTGGAGGGTTAAAAAATATGCCTGGGAAATGCGTTTTTAACAGCTTATGGACTACAAATGAAAAGTTTCGAGAATGGATTGCAGCTTCAACTGATTGCCATGAAGCAAAATGCCTTGTTTACCAAAAAGAATTTGATATTTTTAGAATGAGGGAAAGTGCTGTTAAAGCTCATATGACTGGTAAGTAAATTGGGTAACTGTTTTATTTGGTGATTGTTAGCTGCTGTGAAAACTTTTTTCACATTTTTGACACATAAAAATGTGTAAAACAATCAAGTTTTCTAAACGCGTTAATTTATTTATGTGCTGATATTCGAAAAATGTGCTTCGATATAATTAGTAAATTAATGAACAAAATGTTCCTCTTAAAATGGAAAACAAATAGAAAAACTTGGATATATATATGCGAATGGATTGTAATTCCATTTAATTCGAATATAATTTTTAAATGATGGATGTGGCTGTGTGTAAGTCATTTTGCAATCGTTAGTGATCATTTTTACACATAAAATAAAATTACAAATGTATTCACTAAATGAATTATTTTTAGAGCCTATTCCAAAAATGCACCCTCATTTAATTAGAATATTAACAAACAAAAGTTCTTTATGATAACGAAAATAAAAAAAACTCAGTTGAATGCAAATGGATTGTAAATCCGGATTTAGGTTCTAATGTATTTTTAAAATCATGCACGATACGGGGCATAATCCATTTTACAATCGTAAGAAAATGTTTTAATAAAATAAAATTAAAAACGTCCCAAAATGATTTTTAAGAGCCTATACTCCGAAAATTCGCTCCGATATTAGAAAATTAACAAACAAAATTCTTTTTGAAAATTAAAATAAATGGAAAAACTCATAGATGCATATGGATTGCAAAACTATTTAGGTACTAATATAATGAAAAATAACACAGCAGCATGCGATTATCATTTTCCAAAGAAATGTAATAATTTTCACAAAATGAAATACAATTATTGATAAACAAGAACATGTTCTGTGTGCATATATTACTTATTCTGTGTACATTATTAAGATTCTCCTGCAAGAAGGTAAGATTTCAGTAACGTCTGATGTCAAGGAGCTTCCCTTAACATTTTGTGGTCATAGATTGCTAGAGAATGTCCCAGTTGTAGAACGTGCAATTGTAATTTGGACTGATGTTATCAAATATGTTAGAAGTGTAGAGAAGGGTACTTCGAATAATGTAAATTGCAAGTCTTTTCTGACAGTACGAGACGCTATAAAGGATGAGTTAATTCTGGCAAAATTTAATTTTTTCTTAGCTGTGGCAAAATTATCGCAACCATCCCTTGAATTTTATCAAAATGATAAACCATTGTTGCCTTTTTTTGGAGATGATATGTTGAAGCTTGTAAAGCAATGTGTGGAATACTTTAATCTTCTAAAACCAGAAGAAAAAGTTAATATAAGTACCATTCAGAAGCTTTCCAAGTTTGATTTTTCTGACTAATTGTTATTCTCCTGTGGACAAAATGAATATAGGGTTCATTTGAGAAAGGATAGTAAAGGAAAAGTTGTGCTGCCTTTGATTTGCGGTGTGATTGTAGAAGTTTTGTTATACAATTGCTGTCTCATGGCTAAATCTCCTGCAGCATATTTGCTTGTTCGAAATGCTTCATGTCTTGATCCTAGACATATGGTTAAAGATCAGACCAAGTGCATGAACTCCATGAAGCTTGTACTGTTGCACTTTCCTCAGAAAAAGATTGATGATATATTTACTTCAATTCAAAGATTTTATGGAAAGCACCGTTTTCAAATCCGCTTCATTGTTTCAGAATTTTGAACCAAAAACAATGTGTTTAGATAGTTTTTTAAATGACTTTCTTAGTATAGATGATACAAAAGGAAAACTATAGAAAGTTATGAAAACAGTAATGATCTTATTTCATGGCCAGGCTTTTGTGGAATGTGGATTTAATATCAACAAGTCCTTAGAAATTGAAAATTTAAAAGGAGACTCCTACATTGCAGAGACTTATTGATGAAAATGCTAATGATATTCCAAATTTAGTAATTAAAGAAAGGAGAAAATTTGTTTCTTCAAGGCAGAAATGTGTTATGCATTTAGAAGAACAACACAAAAGTGTGAAGAAGACAAATTTAGAAAATAAAAGAAAACTTGAGCTACAAGAACTTAATTCCTTAAAATCAAAGAATTTGTCTTGAGGGTGATATAATGAGAATGGAAAAGTCAACTGAAGAACTGGCTAATGAGGCAGAAGCTTCTGAGGAATTTTCTCTTTTAAAAAGTGCAAATGCTACTACGTAAAGAAATTAAAGGAAAAACAGCTGAAATAAAGGAATTAGACAAAATAATTTCTAAAAAAAAAGCAAATCAGTTGAAATTTATTCGTAAGACTTTTTTCTCAGGGCCAATATTTAACAAGATAAATGTATTTGTATTTAAAACGAAAATAAATCTGCTATTAAAATTCTTATTTTCTAGAAAAAAATGCAATGATTTTTAGAATTTCATTTCTTTTTCCCCCTTGAGATGACATCCTTATAAAAAATCAGTTTTATTGTGGTAAAATGGGGCTAGAAAGCTTATAGGTGTAAAATACATTCGTCTTTTCTGTGCATTGCTTTTAGAAAGTTAACTTCAAAACACACAATGTATTTAACAGACAATATCAAAAAATTATCTTTTAAGTTACTATAAATCTGCCAACAGTCCTGCATACATCCCTAATTTTTGTCCTACTAGGTTGACTCATACCATGAAGGTGCAATATGGTTTTTGGTATTTCTCGATTAGTCCTTATAAAAAATTATTTGTGTCCTTAGAAACTCCTTATTTATTATTTTGAAAAAAGAATATGAACCCTGTCTTAGCATTGGATTTGGTATCAGTTTTAAGTTCCAAGTAGAAATATGATTTAATATGGTGCCTTCTCTAAATGTTTTTCACTGTATTTATAATTATATTTCAATTATACCTATTGAGTCTTCTTTTGCTCTATTCTTAAGCTGTAGTGCAACTATTTATTATTTAAATGTCTTATAATTCTAAAATCAATTAAAATGAATAAATCGCCAAATTGTATAGCTAGAAACATTGAAAATTATTTGAAATGCACTGCTAGCCATTGAAAATGCAGGGCTGCTGTAGCCCAGTTGGAACAGTAATGGACTATCAGCAGGAGGGTTGCAAGTTCGAATCCAACCAAAGACTAGTGTACAAAGTGGACTGATGCACTTTAAATCTGTCATAGCCTCAAATGTCCCACGTTGGCGTGGAAGTTTGGAGAGTGGGATGCCAGCTCACAGCTGTGACCTCGTCATCTGACCAGGATTCAAAATTACGCGGTGTTCGTGATCTTTCCCTCAGGGATGATCCTGGACTGTCGCCAATAGCCCATTGTGTTGCTCCAGTGTAATATTAATTAAATACCTACCTACTATTGAAAATGCAACTGCTGTAAAGTTTTATTTTAAACTTATTTAAATTTTAACAAATGGTTGATTTTTAATTTATAAACAGGCATCCTATTTTCTAATCTCCAATCTGAAAGCAGTGTTGTAATCCTCAGAGAATCAGAGCAGATGTTTTGTTTTTATTTGTTTGACAAATGTTACTTTTAACGAGTAATATTTCTATCATTTCAATTGTTCCTTAGTTGGTTTTGTTTTAAAAGTTGGTTTGATATTAATTGTGGTGACACTTACCATTTATCTATGGTTCCACCTCTTCCTATTTTTATTTATATTTAGTGTATATTCAGAAGTACATTTTCATGTCTTAAGATTTCCAAAATGTGTACTGTCTTGCCAAATATCCAAATGATTTTAATACATTAATTCAATTATTAACTGAGAGACAGATTGCAGGTGTTCTCAATGAAGTAAACTCTAATAAAATGGAAAACATTTTGTATCTATATTATTTTCTATCATATTATATAAATCTAGTGCAATTTAATAAATGCTTACTCATTGCATTTTCTCCACAACATCTTGGAAATTATGAAAGTTACTGTTAACCAAAGTACATGGGCAATCAACACCACTGGATTTTGTTTTCACTATGATTTAAATATCCCATTAAAATTGCCTTCACTGCAGCATAAATGCCATTCATTTTTTCCCCTACATCAGGAAAAGTTCAGGGCCATAATTTCCTATGGGCAGCCCAGTACTAATTAGCCCAGCTAAAAAAGTCTTCAACTAAAATGTGATCATCATATAAATTGCAAGATAAAAGATGACTAAAATCCATAAAGCTCCCCTTCGTACAAAAGGGGCAGTTGGGAGAAGCATACACACCAATGCGGTGTAAGTGTCCTCTTAAAAAGTTGTGTCCAGTTAAAATTTGCTGTAGCAATATGTCATGGCAAAATAGGTGGAACAGGGTCAGACAAAGGCTAGCTCCATGTTTTGTCCGTGGCGTTAAGCTTTTGATGGTCGGACTTATTTATCTTTCGCTCTACCACCTTGCAGGCACGGAGGTAAGGAGTTCATCACAAATGAAAGGAATGAGTTGCTGTATCCAATGCCCTCTCACTAAAATGAAGGCCAGACAAATAAACCCCTATCAAAAGTATATACAGAGTCTCACCCCATCTTAACAGATTCTGATTCCCTTAACTGTTTTTGTGCAGAGATGACCTATCCTTAAAAGCTGCCTTTATGATCTCATGTGTTTCGCTTTATGGAGGGTTTTCTGGAATTAATGAGTGCTGAAGAAGGGGAGCTTCTTTCATGGTGAGTGCTATAAAATGCGTTGACGATGATGCTAGGATTTCAGGAGCATGTAGGTGTGTTCCTATCATAGGCGAATACCATCTTTGGAGAGTGGGTGCCAGCTTAGGTATTGACCTCGTCATCTGACGGGGTTCAAAATTACGAGCCGTTGTCCTTGGATCTTTCTCTCTGGGTGAGCCGCAGTGGCCCTGTTGGAAGAGTAACAGATTAGCAACTGGAGGATTGCGAGTTCGAATCCAGCCAAAGGCCGTCGTATACAAAGGGGATTGGTGCGCGTTAAATCTGTCGTGGCCTCATCAAATGTCCTCACGTTGGCATGGTGTGGAAGTTTGGAGAATGGGGTGCCAGTTCACAGGTGTTATCTCGTCATCTGACTGTGGTTCAAAATTAAGTGGTGTTCTTGGATTGATCCTGGACCATCGCCAATAGCTGCTGTGTTGCTCCAGTTCGATATTAATTGAAATACCTATCTACCTCTTCTGTCAGTAAAGCTTTTTCACTGTGTGTCAATTATTTGAAATTGTATGTCTTGTGTCAATTACAGGTAACCCCTGTATAACACGGGAGTTATGTTCCAAAATTTTGCCGTGTTATACGAAACAAAGAACTATGAAAGGGGGGTTAGGTTCCAAAAATTAAAAAACATGCTATTATATATTTTCATAATTAAGATAAATATCTTTATTAAAATTTTCTTAAGAAGTAATACGTATTAATATGAATTAAACAATGTTTTTTCGTCATCACTAAGAACTATTAACCGAGGGTGTTTTCTTTTTGGTAAGATATCCTCATCCTCTGAGTGACAGCCACGAGATCAATGATGCCATTCATTTTTTAAGTCCTTTATTTCTCAATTCCGTTTTCTCCCTCGCTCCAGTGACGCTCATTAACTATGCCAAGAATCTTCCAGAAAGTTACGTCATGCCATGTCATGTGTTCGTCTAACAAATTACAGATGAGCTAGTTTAATAACAGCGAATCAGGAAGTCCAGCTCCCTTGATTGACAAGTCCATCTTCCCTGATTTGTGACCCCCTGAAAAACTGTTAAAAAGCGTGGGGAGGAAGAATACGCTCTCTTTTTTTTCGCCCCAGTTCAACGACCTTGCAGTTTGGTGAGAAAGAAACGCGTTAAGCGTTCTTGCCATTTCTTCTTTTTGATGACGAGCGGGGATCCCCGAGAGACGCCATGTCTCTTCTAAGCCAAGTTACTTTTTATTTAATTTATGTCGAGATAATATCCGTGCGCGTGTAGTTCTTAGGATTAAATTAAACTTTCATAATGCCGTCCTTTTCGCATCGTTGTTCCAATCATTCCATAAAAGCACCGTGTTATACTGGGATGTTCCCAATTCTCGAACCATGTTAGAGTGAATCCATGCTATAGAAGTGCCATGTTATACGGGGATTACCTGTACTTGATATTTTATTGTGTTTGGTGCAGGATGGTCAAATATGGCCCTTGCGCCATAAAACCCCAAAACCAACCCACTTGTTGAGAACCATTGGCCTAATTTATTGATGCCAACATGAAACTCAAAGTATTAGTGACCGATAAATATGTGCTAACATACGCCCTTTTGATTCAGGCTTCCCGGTCAGCAGCCCATCTTTCCTCAAGGCACCGAGGACAAAAGCAGTACCCCGCCTAACAGTCGCAGCGAGACTGGTGAAGCGAATGCAGATTCCCACGACACGTTCAGTCTCTTCATGCGGAACATGGTGAATGCCATGTCACAAGGTGGAAACGTGAGTTATTGTCTTTTAAAGTTGTACTTTGTTAGAGTTCAATAACATAAAACTGGGATAATTTCTTGCATTACAATATATCCGGACTGTTTTTGTATGTTTATTGAATCTTGTGTTTTAATCAATGATGTAATCAATATTCAAATCTCATGGATACTGACTTCAACTTCTGACATCGGCACGTGTCTATACTGATTGGTTGAAATCAGAAGTGTCAATCATGTAAATTTATTTGATGACATTGCACCGTAATTATGCAAAAAGTCACAGCATAAATGACATCAGATATATAAAAGTTGTAAACAGAAATACTTTTTCTTATGCTTTTGTGATCACGTTAGTATCCTGTCAGCATCAGCTACTGCTTTGTGCAGTTTGTGTAATTCCAGAATGGAACGTTTCAGTTTAACATAATAGTGTTTAGTTCAATAAACCTTTTAACTTGTATACTTCAAAGTCTTCATATTTTTATGAAATCTTTGTTCTGCTTTTATTTGGTTTCATCTGCTGTTATTTGATATATGAGCGTACACCTGCTGCAAATTTTTATCTCTGCTAATCCTGCTTCACATATAGCAGGACAACATACTTGCTCATGTGTGTAAAGTGTGCATGCAGATTTCTAATACTGGCTTGCCTGTAAAATGAAACCACGAGAGTTTGAACTGTGCAAGCAGATTTAGTGGTGCCAAAAGCTAGAAGAATGGTCACCAGTAAATCTGTTCTGCCACTCCAGTATTGGAGCCCATTAGTTGCGTTTCATCTGTTTAGTGTGTTTATTGTTTTTCATGTATAAAATAGCACCCTGCAAGGCACTTCTCCTTTAGGTGTGTAGGTAAATCCCCATTCAAATCTCTTCTCATTTTTAAATGACATGGGTTTTTTAAACCTCATTTGATATTATTTTTTTTACTATTCACCACTCATCAATCATACCTTTTTATATTACACCTTGTTGCTGATCAACATGTTTTAAAACATCAATCCATATCAACCATGGTTTTTTATACTGATAGCAAATTTTTATCTTATGCTTCATCATATCTTTGAACAAAATTAAATATCTTCCACATATTACACTTTTATCTTTATCTTAGACCAGTGGTTCCCAAATACTTTTAGTTGTGGATCCCCTGAAATCTTGGTGTCTGCCATGGATCCCCATGCCTCAGCCAAGCAACATCTTTGAGTTTTGGCAACTAAATAAAAAGGCATGAGTTTTATACATAAAGAATATATTATTAATTATACACATGATATAAAATAGGAATTCAGTGTGAATGGTGAACTCGCATTTCTGTCATAAGTTTTTCAAAATTTGGTTCTGTATTTTTTGACAATTTTACACGTGGCTCGCTGTCCAAATTGAGCAGCCTGTTTCTTGATTTATTTTTTTACCTGGAGCAGTGATGAAAAATATTGCTCACATAGCTAGGTAGTTGGAAATGAAATCAAAGTCTGCAAGGCCTTGTTCCAAAGCCGCTGCAGTTCAATGGCAACATAAGCCCAGAAGTCAGCCAGGTTCCTTTCCTTGAATGCAATTTGAAGCCCTCCATTAGTAGCTAAGTCAATGAAATATTCTTCCTTGCCTTCCAAGGGCATGCCTTTTACGGAGAACGGATCCCGAATCCATGACTTAATTTTGTCAGGAAAGGGAAAGTATTCCTGGAAAGTTTTCCTTAGATTTTTCAAATGAAGCATGATTAGTCGAGCTTCTTCCTTTGGTAGTCTCCTGCGATATTTTTAAAAACCTTGACAAGTTTTGGAACGATTCCACTTTTCCACTTCTGAGTCATTTCTCCCAAAATTCCAATTTTAAAATAATTGCTTCAATTTTGTCCTCCATATGGAAACAATTTATATTAGCTCCTTGCAATTTGGTATTCAGATCATTGAGGCGGTTGTAGATGTCGGATAGGTACGCTAATTTTGTAAGAAACCCTAAATTGTTCAGATTTTCTGGAGAGAATTTTTCAGAGCAGTAGGATTGTGCCTGCTCTTCCATTAAGAACAACCTCACTTCATCGCATAGCTCCCAAAATCAAGTCAGTGCTTTTCCCTTCGAGAGCCACCTTACTTGAGTGTGCATTAGGAGTGTGTAGTGGTTACTTTCCATAGTTGTGAGAAGAGTCGTGAATTCAGTGCTCTACTGACGCATTTGTCCAATATTTGTTTCAGTTCCACTGGAATCTTTTGTCATTAATGCTACTTGATGGATGGCACAGTGATACCACTCGGCAGAAGGTGCTACTTCCCTGATTCTCACTCTTAGACCTGTTATCGTTTCGGACATGACTTTGGCTCCATCTGTGCTAACTCCTACACATTTCGCCCAGTTAGTCTTGTTCATATAAAAAAATGCATTTAATTTTTCAAAAGTTTGTTTAGAAGTGGTCTTAATTAAAAAATCAGCAAAAACAAATAATCAAGAATGGTGTTTTCATGCTTGTACCTCATGCAACACAATAAAACTGCCTGACTAGTCACTCCTGTTTCATCCAACTGTATGGCAAACCAAGGAGATGTACACACTCTTTCTATTAATTGTTCTTTGATATTATCTGCCATGCTATCAATCCTCTTTTGTACCATGTTTTTTGTCAGAGGAATTTGTGAAATTTCTTTGACAGCCTTATCACCAGTCATTGATGACACCATAATTTTTGCTGCTGATAGAATGAGTTCTTCGGCAATGGCATGAGGTTTGTCTTTTTGGGCTATGAGTTGAGCCACCTTAAAGGAGGCCATTGCGGCTGATTTGTACGATCCTGGTATGGCAGTGTGGGACAAAGTTTTTTTAGTCTTTTTTTTAGTGTTCTTTCTTCATAGAAAAATCAGTATTCCTTTGCTGAAATTCTGAATACTTTTGTTTCAAAATGTTTCTTTACCTTAGCTGGTTTCATGGAATCATTTGTTAGGCCTTGGCCGCAAATGACACTGCACAAGTACAATTTTTGTCAAATCATAACAATATTACTGCAGTCTACCAACGTTGCAGCTGTGCTTTTGGGTGTTAATTTAATTAAAACTTTTCTTTTTAAGTAATTTATATATATATTTCAACTTAACATTAATTTTTTTAAAATTGTACAAGTGGGCCGTGGACCCCCAGAAAAAAGGCCGTGGACACCTGGGGGTCCAGGCACCCCAATTGGAAACTGCTGTCTGAGACTATTAATTTTTAAATCTTGTTTACTTTTACTGGGTTACATTCTGTCTTGTGTTTGGCACAGTTTGTCCAATTTTGGACCTTGTGCCATAAAACCCTAACATCCAATCCTTTAGGTATGTACGGGCTTCATGGACCCGAGGTACCTTAGTGATCTTTCCTTTCCCATGGGGTTTTCTGTCGTATGTAAACACGGGTGTCATGCTTCTGGGATACCCGATCAATCTTTTTCACTTTCATCTCACTACTCTGTTCCCAATTAATCTTTTTTAGCTTTTGTGAAATTTTTTACCTGATGTCTTCTGTTTGGCACAGCTTGGCCAAATGCAGCCCTTTCGCCGTGAAACTCTGAAACAACCAACCATGTATAAAATAGCATGCAATATTATATAACACATCCCTGCACTTGAAAAATGACTCAAGAGTTTTAAGAGTGCTAGTAAATTTTTATATGTGCAAGCATTACTTTATGTGGTACAGTGATCAGAGCATCTCGTTAAAGCAATCATGGCCTTAGGATTCTGATGTGATTGATGCTGATCATTGTTTGACATCATTATCTTTCAGGGTGATAGTGCAGCTGAAGAGCGATACAAGAACCAGTTGGAACAGATGCAGCTCATGGGATTTCATAACAGACAAGCAAATCTGCAAGGTAATGATGGACTTTGGCTCTTAATCATGCTTTCAAACTTACTTATGTGTGTCCAGTATTGACTGGTTTCAGTATTTTCACAATTTGTAACACATCACATATACACACAAGAAACAATACCTAAAAGTAACCCCCTAAATGCAATTCTCAGTACGGATTAGTGTCCCTTAACGTTCCCCTTTTCTTCCAGTCCATGTGGTCAATATATCTTGCCACCCCCTTTCACCTTTGAACTCAAGCCATCATTAACTTTGACCTCCCAACGACTCTCCTCATTCAAATCGCCTATGGACATCTAATTACTCCTTCGTTAAACCACCAACTTCTAACAATAAGCTTTCTTAATAGATCCCCTGGTCCAATAATCTTTCTCTTAATCCAAGTAATATACAGACACACAATGAAAGCTTTACTGACACAGAAGAGAAATATACCCAGAGGAATGCACCTGACATGAAACAAACTTGCACCTCCTACAACTCGACAGTTGCTAGCGCAGTGAGCATACCTACTGAGCCACGACGGGATCATCTATGGTAATCGCTACATGATTTTAAATGAGGCAATGCTTCCCCTATGAGATCACATCTGTAGAAATGAAATTCCCTATGATCATGTCATTGGAGCCACATTTTAGCAATCATAAGCTTGAAACAGCATCAAGGACGCTTATTGTGAGAATGGATGGCTTACATGTAACCTCCCCCCTAACAAACTGATTTCTTTAAAATCACATGACTCAAATACCAACTGGCAGGACCATACCTGCCTACATGGTCCTGTGCTTCGAATACCATACCTGTCAACCCCATGAAACAAATACAGAAGATTTTTATAAAAACCAAAGTGTAATCGTCAGAAATTATATATGCCTAATGATTAAAAGCACTGAATTTGACTTTATGAAATAAATAGAAAATGCAATCCTACTCCCTGCTGTTTGGTGACAGTTTGAATTCGGAGAAACTGATACGGCATTATTTTCCACAAAATGGCGCCAAATATTCACAAAAATGTGCAATTTAACTTTTACTTGGGTGTTTAGAGGCATATTTGCAGGTTTTCCTAGAAAACTAGTGCTAAAGGTTCATACAACAATCTAGCAACCAGTTTCTGATGCTATTCTGCCATGCTTGCGGATCAGTGTCAAAACTTCAAAATCAGCCACACTTGAAAATTTTCTCTCAAAAGATAAATCCGGAAAATTTATTTTCGGTCCAGAAAACTGGAGAAAAAAGTAGTTTTCCGGAAGAGGTTGGCATGTATGCTATACACATTGTCATAACAGAAATTATAAGCCTGCAGTCGTGACAAGAGTGGTATAAGGCAATCGAAGAGAATGATCCATTGGTATTGAGTGTAATGTAGGTTCCATAAATGGAGAGGCAGAAAGTTATATATAACAATTCTTTATTACTTCAACAAAGATGTGGTGACATCAAACCATTATTATTTCAACAAAGATGCGTGGAGATGTTGAGGGTGGGGTGTTAGGGGCGGCTCCAAGAGCTCCTTATTCTAAGGGGCTCGTGAAAGAATGAATAGTTTACAATGAGGATCATTACAAATCATGTAGCGATTACCATAGATGATCCCGGCGTGGCTCAGTGGGTATGCTCACTGCGCTAGCAACTGTCGAGTTGTAGGAGGTGCAAGTTTGTTTCATGTCAGGTGCATTCCTCTGGGTATATTTCTCTTCTGTGTCAGTAAAGCTTTCATTGTGTGTCTGTATATTACTTGATATTGTATGTTGTATCTGGTGCAGCATGGCCAAATATGGCCCTTGAGCCATAAAACTCCAAAACCAACCACCATAGATGATCAGTTTGGTATACTAAGTTGCACTGTCTTTTATGTATTCTTACCAGAATAAGTATTTGTATTTAATATTTCCAACAGGCTTAACCATTGATTTTGAGTTTAACTTGCAGTTTTACCTAATTTGAAGTTCCTTGGGGCACATCTTTAGGTGTGTATGGGCATCACGACTCGAGGTACTCTAGTGATCCATTCTTTTCCCATGGGGTTTGCTGCCTCTGGTAAACATGAGGATCACGACCCCAGGATACCCAAGCGAACTTTCTCTACTTTCCTCTCTCCATCCTTTCTTTTCACAATTACTTGACATTGTCTTGTGTTTGGTGCAGCTTAGCGAAATATGGCCCTTGCTCCATAAGGAGGATGGATGTCAAACTGACCTGCCTTCGCATTGGACACATGTTTCACCCATCGTCATCTTTTGCTAGGAGCGCACCTGTTTGCAGCTCATGCTCTACTCCATTTTCTGTTTATCACATTTTAATTCTATGTCCTGTTTCACGTCATCAACATATCAAATTTTTGAAAAGCACAATTTTAAATCGGAGAGATTTGATTGGGGAAAATCCCCATTCAAACCTTTTTGCGTTTTTACGCTCAGTTGGTTTTTTAAACTTCGTCTAATTTTTTACCATCTTTTAAATTTCACATGCAAAATTGTATACATTTGTAAATTAAGTTCTCCAATTTCATTGGTGAATAACTACATACGATGGTTTTGTTTTATCATCTGACTTTTTGAGTACTTTTATTTTCATCTATACTATTTTACATGTTTTAAATCTACCTTTCATCTTTGTCTTGGACTTGATTTTTGAATGTTTTGTGCTTTTATTGTGTCATATTCGGCCTTGTGTTTGGCACAGCTTGTCCACTTTTGAACCTCGTGCCATTAAACCCCAAAATCCAATCCCTTGCACTATAAAACCCCAAACTAACCATAATTCAAAGTAAAGAACACACAATTTTATGTATAATTAAGTAATGCAGTGCGGGTATCTGTATTAAATAGTTTCTTCATGATTCCAGCCTTGATTGCGACATTTGGAGACGTCAACTCTGCTGTGGAAAGGCTCTTGACTCAAGCTCCATGAAGCAATAGTACAAACTCCACACCAGATTACTGCTGCATAGGTGCTTTGACATTGGCACAGACAAAGACCACTTCCGGTGCCAGAACGGGAGGGAGCATTCGACTGCAATGAACAGTTTCTGTTTTAGTGAATTATTTTTCAGAGCTTTTGATCAATTATAGGGGCTATGAATTGTACAAGTCTTCATCTTTTCTTCATGTATTCTCATTTGAATTACGGTTCACATCCAATAAACCTTGTTTCTCGAAATTAAAACTCTTGCTTTTCTCATGTTTTTTTAAATGAGTGATTCATGCTTTATGAAACTAACACAGATTGGTAAAAAGTCAATTTGTTGAATGGGCTGTTAAACAAGTTTTTACAAATGCAGTTTGATCTATTTATTGAATTGCAGAAATCCAGTCGAACCTTTTCATAGTAGGTGAACATTTCTGTTTACTGAAAGTGCCATATCTGGAAATGAATTTGTCTTACAAAAGGGATTATGAAACCAGTGGAGCAGCAGTAACCTGGTAGGAAGAGTAGCAGATTAGTAACCAGAGAGTTGCGAGTTTGATACTTGATCCAACCAAATACCGTAATGTATGTAGGGGCTGTTGCATGTTTAATCTGCTGTGACCACAAATGTCCTCATGTTGGCATGGTATGGAAGTTTGGATAGTGGGGTGTCAGCTCAGGCATTAACTTCGCCATTATTAGCGTGGTTCGAAATGACTAGGTGTTTTCAGCGGATCTTTCCCTTCGGGATGGATCCAGGACCCCCGCCAATAGCACATTATGTTGCTCTAGTGTGACATTAATTAACTACTTACCTATAAAACTGCTATGTCCTGAAAAAAAGGCAAATGCGCAAGTGGCATTAAAATTATAGAAAAGTGATTTAAAATGAATAAACTGAAATTTTAAGTATCTGAAATGGGGAAAAGAATTGGAATTTATTAAAAAATGAGGTATATATAAATGTTAGACCAAAATACAACTGATATCGTTTAAAAAATGATCAAAATAGTATTTTATGTACTTGTGTTTCTACACTTTTTGAGATTTTCCTAATAAGACAATGTAGCTTTAGAAGTACACTAGTTAAGACAAGGAGGCTTTTGAAGTGTTTTGGTGCATAATTCAGGGTATTTTACTTGACCTTATTGTTCATGAATTCCATTCTTTTTTGGACTATATAAGTATCTGCTTCAAGTTGCTTCTTTTTCCAGAGGAGCAAGAAATAGAATTTCCTAAAAGAAGTTGAAACTTTTAATTCACCCTTGGAGGCTATTCTTATGTTATTAAATGAGTTGTACTAAGCTTATTTAGATAATTTTAGTTGTACTAAAAGGTGCGCATATGCTTCCTGGAAATCCATGAAAAGTCGAATTTTTTTCTTTTCCTTGAATTAAATCCTTGGAAGATTTAATACCAGGGTATTTTTAGTTCGATTCTACTTTATACAGATAGGTAGGTTCGTCATCTGACCGTGATTCAAAATGACGCGGTGTTGTCCTCGATCTTTCCCTTTGGGATTGATTCCGGACGGTCACCCAATAGCCCGTTGTGTTGCACCAGTGTGACGTTAATTAAAAATACATACCTACAGACAGGTAGGTAGTTGAATTAACGTCAAACTGGATCAACACAACGGGCTGTTGACCGTCCGGGATCAATCCCAAAGGGAAAGATCCGAGGACAACAGCTCCTCATTCTGAACCACGGTCAGATGACAAGGTTACACTTGAGCTGGCACCCTACTCCAAACATCCACACTACGTCAATGTGAGGACTTTTGAGGCTATGACAGATTTAGAGTGCACCCACGTACACGACTGTCTGGTTGGATCGAGTTTCGAATTTGCAACCCTCTGGTTGCCAATCCGCTACTCTTCCAACCAGACTCGCGGTCCATTTATATGAGAAAACTTGAATTTCCACGTTTATTTTAAAATTTGTTAATGAAAACAAGCTACTAGATGGCGCCATGCTATAAATATTAAATGCCATAAATAACCTGGCAAGAACGTGATGCTGACTCTATAACTACGGAAAGAAATACCACCTGACTTTCAGTGTAAATATAAATATAATTATTTTTCAAGTAGAAGGGATGAAGGCTGTGGATTTTTAACCCCTCACATGCCCCCCAAAAGTCGGAGGGGGGGGGGTATTTCAATTAACGTCACACTGGAGCAACACAACGGGCTATTGGTGACGGTCCGGGATCAATCCCAAAGGGAAAGATCCGAGGACAACACGTAATTTTGAACCACGGTCAGATGACGAGGCAACACCTGAGCTGGCACCCCACTCTCCAAACTTCCACACCACGCCAACGTGACCAAAAGTCGGAGGACACGGATTTAACGTGCACATACTCGGCTTGTAGATGAGGGCCAACGTCCAGCGGAGTTGCCAGATTTTTACCATCCCAAGAACAGATGAGTCCGTTTATTATTGGGGTCTGTTCCGACCTTTGCGTGAAATCTCAATGCAAGCCAAACATGTAGGGTAATAAACCTGACACTAGGTCGTACAGCCCATAGACGTGAAATATATTTCTATTAAGAGAAGCTTCGAAAAGTGTGACCAACATGTCGACAATAGTTATATGACTGCTCTGAAAATTTGATTTGGTTGGCTGGTTTGGCATCTTATCACTCATTTGGCGATATAACATCTGACAGGGTAGGAGAATCTGAGAGGTTTGTTCAGGGAGCCTAGCCCCGTAGGGGCTTTAATCCCTTATCTGCATATAAATAATTCATCATATTAAATACATAACGTTAGGACAGGGTAGGTGTGCGAATCCATATTTTTATAGGGTGGCGACAAAAGTGAAATCGCCAAAGTCACGCTGACGAATGTTCGTTTGCAGACGAAAGCAGTGCAAGGGTCACGTTACTACTAATTTTGGTCTCATGGCACAAAAAGGTTACCATTGATCACTACTTTTATATTTCCTCTGTGATACGGCCGCTATATCATTATAGACATCGGCATCACCTCCCTCAGTATTTTTATAGGTGGCGATTCCCGATAGGATGGTGCAGCTCGGAGGGCTTTCGATACAAACATAACATGGCAATAGTATTTCATTCCATAATTCAAATAGTTTTCAATTAGAAAGTAGGGGCCGCGGTGACCTGATTGGAGGAGTAGCAACAGGAGGGTTGGAAGTTCGGTCCAACCAAAGACCGCCGTGTATGCGGGGGCACTTTAAACCAGTCATGGACTCAAATGCCTTCACGTTGGCATGGTTTGGAGAATGGGGTGCCAGCTTAAGTGTTGACCTCGTCATCTGACCGTGGTTCAAAATGACGAGGTGTTGTCTTCGGATCTATCCCTTCGGGATTGATCCCCGATCGTCGCCAATAGCCCATTGTGTCGCTCCAGTGCGACGCCATCAACCTACCTTGAATTAATCTTGCAAAATCGTCGCTTATTTATAAGGCTTTCCAAGTTGCTTAAAACTATATTATACTTATAACAATTCAAAGCATTCCCCTACCTGAGGTCGGTAGATGGTTCATTTTCCCCGACCGATTACCCGAACCAGTCCATCACTGCTTGTACTTTATGTATCCTTAATTAGGACATTTCTTTGTTTATTACAGAGGAGTTGGGATAATTATGGACAAATCCAGAGTGTAAATATTGAAATATTTGGAAGCAATCCAGTCCAACTCCATGCTGATAACTTCTGCTATTTTATGACTGCCCCTTCAAAAAAATTCTATAGAATTCTATACAATGTGGTCTATAGAATCGTAGAATTATGGTCCGTTTATCTATGAGCACTATAGAGCAACCTCTATAGAAAGTCTAGAAATCTATAGAATGTCTAGGAACCTCTATTGAATTCTATAGAAGCTCCTTTCTTTTGCTGCACTTTACTTTTGGATTGAACTTCTCTAGAAATACATTTCGATAGAATCAGCTAGTTTTCTCTAGAAATTTCTATAAAAAATTTTGTATAGAAACGAAACTTCGTTTCTCTTTTGTGTTCTAACTCCCCGGCACTACAGTCCATGTTGAACCTTGGCCTCCCTAAAGATACGATTCCAAAGCGCCTTGTCTTGGGCCTTAGTTCACCAATTTTTTCATGTGTTTTTGAAGTCTTTTTCGGGTACTTACCGCATGCCCATTGGCGAATATCAGCCAAATTTTGTTTCGGGCGGAAAATATTTAGCAATTGCCCTTAGGGTCGGAAAAAATGGTCGATCCATCTTTAATGTGTTTTTTATTTCGTTCATTAATGTGGTAGCACTACGATCGGGGACCATAACAAGAAATGTTTCGCGACAAATGCCCCCAAATATCCATTGGGATGGGAATATTCTTCCAGCATTATTTCATACCGATCAAGCGTTACGTAAAAATTTACTTCGACGTAAAAGCACCGAACTTTGAACTGTGGTTCTTAAAAAAAAGGTTTGCAAAACAATCACAGAATCAATGAAATTGTATTTATGGTTCACTTGGCAGTGAATATAACCAGATTGTTCCAGTTCTTCCGTCTTATACTCCTTCCAACAGATTTGGCGATTAATCGCTGGCATGTGGTTAATACGTACAGATTTGGCGATTAATCGCTGGCATGCGGTTAATACGTAAGTACCCTTTTTCGACCTCCTCACTCCATCTTTTCCTCGGCCTTCCCGATTTTCTCTGGCCATGACACTGATTCTTAAATATCTTTCTGTGCCTCGGTTATCTATTCTCTCCATGTGTCCCAACCATTGGATTATTTTTGATTTTATTAAATTTTTTTTCTCTATAATTTTTGGATTTCATGGTTGTATCTACTCTCCATAAATCGCCTTCTTTGATTGGTCCAAATATGGCTCTCAAGATCTTTCTCTCCCAAGTTATCAACATGTTTTTGAGTCAGTCCATGTCACCGATTCATATATTACTGTTGGTTTAATGATAGTTTTATACATTACTAGCTTTGTCTTCCTCGCAATTCCTTTAGACCTTGTTTTTGTAGCGCGAAAAAGCTCCGATTTCCTGCATTAAGCCTCTGTTTTATTTCAGGCATGTCATTATTTTCAGTAATAATTGAGCCTAAATTCTTTAACTCTTTTGTGTTCTATGGAACTCTAAATATTTTTCGTAAGGGTGAGCTGATGGTCTAGGTTTATTTAGCCATCGTGTAGCAAAAAATGGCTGAAGATTGACAAAACTGAGCCAAAAGGTTTGTTTTGTTTTGTTCTGTGTGGCTTTTTTTCGAGGAATTCCTCGGTATGTCAGCAACAATGGCATTCAGTCCCAGAGGACAGTTTACTGGGATTCCATTCCTGTCCTCTGGAAGAAGTATTTGCATGACGCTGTTATCCCACGTAACCAAGACAGATGGTTGTTTACCGACTCCATATCAGAAAATACAATTTGGGTCGAATCGCTTTGTGTCATTCTCAGGGACATGGTGCCTGTCCTTTTGTCATCAGACTCATTGCGGCAATGAGTCTGATGACAAATGAGCCTGGCGGTGTAACAAGTCGACTTCGCATTGGCAGGAAGGTAGGTAATTGAGTTAACGTCGTATTGGAGAAACACAAAGACCATTGGTGACGATCCGGGATCCGAGGACAATACCTCGTCATTTTGAACCACGGTCAGATGACGAGGTCAACACCCCCATTCTCCAAACTTGCACATTACTCCAACATTAGGACATTTGAGTACACGACAGATTTAAGGTGCAATAGCCCCTTTGTACACGAAGGTCTTTGTATTCGAACTCACAATCCTCCGGTTGCTAGTCCGTTACTCTTCCAACCAGGCTACCTAAATTCAAATGGACGGTATACAGTCGTAGAGCTGGTCTTGTATATCTCGCGTTGGATTACGGTGTGTTTTCATCCTCGTTTTTAAATAATCAATCACTTATGCCCTCTACTATCATTTCTTATTGATTTGATTTTGCGGAAGATGCCATGTTTTCCCTTTCAATTTCATCGATACCATCCTAGCAGCCAGTACCCACAGACATCAAATGTAAGTAGACTGAGCATTGCTGTTGAGAGAAGTGTGGCCAACATGTCCGTCTTCTTCCGTCCCGTGGACCAATTAGATAACGGATCAATGGATGGGTGTCTTCTCCCGTCCCATGGACCAATCAGGTGATGGATCAATGGATGGACGTCTTCTCCTGTCTGACGGATCAATGGATGGGCGTCTTCTCCCGTCCATGGACCAATCAGATGATGGATCAATGGATAGGCGTCTTCTCCTGTCTGAGGGATCAATGGATGGGCGTCTTCTCATGTCTGACGGATCAATGGATGGGCGTCTTCTCCCGTCCCATGGACCAATCAGATGATGGATCAATGGATGGGCGTCTTCTCCTGTCTGATGGATCAATCAGATGATAGATCAATGGATGGACGTCTTCTCCCGTCCCATGGACCAATCAGACGATGAATATTTATTTCCATCCGGCAGACGAAAGTAGTCCAAGAGTCTAGTTTGGGTCTCATAATCCTGGGCACATAATAAGGTTTTATATTTCGTCTATGCCAGTACCAATGATTTGTGAACTCACATGCAAGCAGCATTGGCAAGCAATTCCCCAGGAATAATCCAAAGTCTCTGATTGGATGCCACGACATATAGCAGTTCGAGTAATGGTAACCTTTTCATATACCCAGGATAATGTGACCCAAACTAGTAGTAATGGGACCCTTTCGTGGACTACTTTCGCCTGCTGGGTGGAACATAACATTCATAATCTAATTGGTTCACGGGATGGGAGAAGACGCCCATACATCATCTGATTGATCCATTGATTGATCATCTGATGGTAATAGACTTTGGCGATTTCACCACTCGAAAGAAATACGGATTCACACAAGGCAATAAGATATCAAATCGTCCAAACAAGTCAATTTTCTGATCACTTGATGAGAGCACGATCTCAGCTGATGGTTGACTCGTATTTGACGTCATCACTGTACCGTCCATTGGAAGCTGTACTGGTTTATATATGTCGTTTTTTGCTACACTGAGGCTAATTAATCCATTATCTACAAGGATCAGCTTAACAGTGAATAAATGATTAAAAACTTGGTGTTATAGAATTTTGCTAATGATATCGTCATCAAGATACAACCGATTTTTTACGATGACGAGATCAAGATCTGGTCAGTTTTCTTCTAATGATAGTGGCAGTGTTTTTTCTAATGACGAGATATCTCGTCCATCAAGATCTGGTTAGTTTTACTTATGACGAGAAACCTCGTCGAGACAACCCACCCAGGAGGTCCTTCATTTGGACTTTGGGGATTGTGTACAAAACCACATTTAGTATACAGGTATGCTCGTGCTTGTTTTCAGTAATACATAGTATATTGAGCTGATTTGCATACATTTCACACATCCTCCCAAATCTACTCAAAATAAAGAAACTGAATACCTACAATCGAAATTCATTTATTTAAGGACCAGTGGGGTTACTTCAGTTTAGTGGTTACTTTAGTCCAGTGGGGCATATATGTGCTATTGAACTTGTATACAGAACCACATTTAATGCATAGGTTATATTGGCTGGCTCTCCTGGTTTTCAGTAATGAATTCTTAGTATATTGAGATGATTTACGTTTCGTGTATATGATCCACCCAAAGTAAAGAAATAATTGAAAAATCAAAATCGACTGAAATTTAAATCATGCGTTGATTAGAAAGTCTATTTCCTCAGCCTGGACTTGGTCTTCGCGGTGGGTTTTGAGAGTCTGTAGCTACGGGGCAGTTCCTCGTCATCGTACCACCTGTCGGAGCAGAAGATCCTTCGAACGCGGCAGTTGGCGTTCACCTGTATGGACAGAAACTCCACGAACCCGCTGCCGTACGCCGTCCTCAGAAAGGAACCTATATCGACCTTGATGTGGTTCCAGCCGTCGCTCAGTGCCAGCGGCATGTGGCATAGCATGGGGTCGACGCTGCTCTTGGTCTGGCTGTTGCTGGCACGGAACCGCCTCTTGGTCGTCAGGCTGTCCAGGACCGAAAACTCGAAGCAGAAGGGCAGCTTCAGGTACTTGATGACCAGGGTCAGGTAGGGCAGCCGGATGCCTAGGGTACTCCTTGGGTCCCGGGGTATCGACATCCAGGTGGTGCAGAACTGCACGGCCGTGATCTCGAGCACCATCATCTGCACGTCCTCGTCCACGATGCGCTTGAAGCACCCTTTGCCGTGCGTGGCCCACGTCAACAGGGGGTCGAGCCCGCTCGCGCAGAAGAGGGATAGGAGTCCAGACTGCAGGTTGTTGCGGAACATGGGTCTCAGCGAATTGATGTTTGATTTCAAGTGATTTATTAATGGGTCGCTTGTTTGTGCCTCAGATTTTGAGAGTTGGCTTTCGCCAGTCTTGTTCTTGGAATTAATAATTGGTACAGATGTATCTAGCGCAGGGGTGTCAAACTCAATTAAAACACGGGCCATTTAATGCAACTGGTAAGATTCACGCGGGCCACATCACATTTACAAATTTTCTTAGAATTATATTTTGAAGTGAGGATTCACAGGAATATGGATAGGATAATTAAAACATATTATGTAATTAAGTGAATTTAGGGTAATAATTTATAATATTGCTACATAATTGCTTTTATTTAAACGTTTATTTAATTTAATGTATTTATAAAACTAAAATTAACATTTTTTACCGGAAACTTGCTAGCGCTTTCCTCCTACTAGTTTTCCAATATCTGGATTCAAAGACAGAACAGACAATCTTCATTATGGCAGATAGATGTTCATCAGTTAATCTTGATCTGTAGGTTTATTAATTATTATCGGTAGGACATTATTTAATTTCATGGACGAAAATAGTTGCTCACACATTTTTGACATGACGAAATTGTGTGTACGGTATTGCTTCGATCTCCCCTAAGTGCTATTTTCTTTATAACATATTGTCCTGTTTTCATTTTATTTCAGAGCATCGTGGGCCACAAAAAAATACCTCGGGGCCACATACGGCCCCCGGGCCGCCAGTTTGACACCCCTGATCTAGCGCCTCGTCTGGCTGCAACGCTCTTGGCGCACTTTTTATACCTCCAAGGAAAGAAATCTTAGAAAAATCTTTTATCTTTATAAATATAACATCTTCATAAATCACTCCACTTTCCAAGGTTTCCATAAAAACGGGAACAACCCTAAGAAAGATGGGTTACCTTCACCTGCCATAACTCGCTACTAAAACCGGGCCAAGAGCGTTGCCACCAGACGAGGCGCTAGATACAGCTTTACCTAATAATTTAACCCTCCTGATTGTTGTCTCGACGAGGTATCTTGTCGTTATCGAAATTGACAAGATCTTGATAGACGAGGTATCTCGTCATTAGAAAAAATTGACCAGATCTTGATCTCGTCATCATAAAAAAGGCAATATCTTCGTCGTTCGGAATTCAATTGGCTTGATGACGAGATATCTCGTCATTAGCAAAATTGGTTAGATCTTGGACGAGATATCTCATCTAAACCACTTAGAGGGTTAATCCTACGAGGACCAATGGTGACCATCGACCTTGCAATGAAATAGACGGATCATGTCGCTGTCGTAAGATCTCTGGAGTTAAATCACAAATCGACTTACATCGAACACAGACTATCGAAACACAGACTAGTGTTTTTGATCCCCACTGGGTAATCACTTTCACCAATCAACAATTTAGGATTTACACATAACCACGTGGCAGATGAAGCCGAGCGATCGAAGAAGTAACACAAATCTGCACGCAGATAATCCGTCTATTTCGTTAGAACGTCGATGTTCTCTCAAATTGACCTCCTAATGAAAGAGCCAGGGAATGGGAGCGCAGCTTCATGTTTTTTCTCCCGATCGCCCGGTCTGAAGATTTCTTGGTGAATGCCGCTTGGTATTATGGGAAGAAACCATAGTTTGTTGTTTTGGGGTTTTATGGCGCAGCTTGGCCGAGACAATGTCAAGTAATTGTGAAAAGAAAGGATGTAAAAGAGAAAGATATGGGAAAAGAATAGATCACGAAGCATGATTCATAATATATATATTATATAGTCCTATACTATAGTATAGGACTATAATAATACATATTAATTTATTTTGTTATGTAATTGACGACTGTAATGAAAAACACTTTTTAGCGCTTCAATAGTTATTTTGCCCAAATCGATTCCCAAGGCAACGTTACTTCTACAGTATCCTAAAAGTTCCGGTACTGACGATTCGTGAATTTATTATACAAAAGCAACAAACTTTAAAACAATTATTTTTATGCTAATAGTGAAAAGCACTTTTAGCATAACGTAGGAAAAAAATTTGAACTCACATTTATAGTAAATGTTCAAAATGTCCGCCCCTTTCTTGGAGGCAAAGCTGAAGTCGTTTGCGCATATTTTTAGAAACGCGTTTCAAGATGCTGGGAGTGACTTCTTGTATCCTTTGAGCAATGGCAATTTTCAGATCATCTATTGTTTGGGGATTATCTTCATAAACTTTGTTCTTTAAATATCATCACAGAAAAAAGTCAGGGATGCTCAGATCAGGGGAACGAGGTGGCCAAAGATTTCTTGAGATGAGTCTATCGACAAAAAATCTTGAAGCATGCCCATGGTTTCATAACTTGTATGGCAGGTTGCACCGTCTTGTTGGAACCAAGAATCTCGTTCATTCACTTCTAATAATGCAACAAATTGTTGGATGAGTTCTCTGTATACAGTGCCATCAGCAGTTGACTCGAAAAACAGAAGCCCAACAATCCTTTTGCGTGATACGGCACACCAAACGCCAATTTTTTTGAGAATGTAAAGGTTTTTGCATTAATGAATGGGGACGGGGACTTAAAGAACAAAGTTTATGAAGACAGTCCCCAAACAATAGATGATCTGAAAATTGCCATTGCTCAATGGATACAAGAAGTCACTCCCAGCATCTTGAAACGCTTTTCTAAAAATATGCGCAAACGACTTCAGCTTTTCCTCCAAGAAAGGGGCGGACATTTTGAACATTTACTACAAATGTGAGTTCAAATTTTTTTCCTACGTTATGTTAAAAGTGCTTTTCACTATTAGCATAAAAATAATTGTTTTAAAGTTTGTTGTTTTTGTATAATAAATTCACGAATCGTCAGAACGGGAACTTTTAGGATACTCTGTATTTGGAGATCTTACGACAGCAACTTCGCCCCATTCTCCGTCTCCTTCATGAGGTCTTTTAATTTGCTTTCTTTTATTTGCTTCAAGAGCCGGTGACTTCGCTTGTGGTGCTATTGACACATGTTGCAAGCTTACGATACAAAATGTAAGCCATCTTTCCCAAAAGGGACACTCGGGTCTTTCCCTGCGGGATTAATCCCGGACCATCACCAATAGCCCGTTGTGTTGCTCCAGTGGGACGTTAATTAAAATACCTACCTACCCAAAAGAGCCGCGGTGGCCTCGTGTTGACCTCGTCATCTGACGGGGTTCAAAATTACGAGCCGTTGTCCTTGCATCTTTCTCTTTGGGTGGGCCGCGGTGGTCCGGTTGGAAGAGTAACGGACTAGCTACCGGAGGGCTGCGAGTTCGAATCCAACCGTAGTGTACAAAAGGGGATGGTGCACGTTAAATCTGTCGTGGCCTCAAATGTCCTCACTTTGGCGTGGTGTGGAAGTTTGTAGAGTGGGGTACCAACGCAAGTGTGACCTCGTCATCTGACCGTGGTTCAAAATTGCGTGTTGTCCTCGGGTCTTTCCCTTTGGGATTGATCCCGGACCGCCGCCCATGGCCCGTTGTGTTGCTACTGTGCGCGTTAAATAAATACCTACTTACCTACCTGGGGGTATTTCAATTAACGTCACACTGGAGCAACACAACGGGCTATTGGTGACGGTCCGGGATCAATCCCAAAGGGAAAGATCCGAGGACAACACCACATAATTTTGAACCAGGTCAGATGACGAGGCAACACCTGAGCTGGCACCCCACTCTCCAAACTTCCACACCACGCCAACGTGTGGACATTTGAGGCCACGACAGATTTAACTTGCACCAGCCCCCTTTGTACACGGCGGTGTTTGGCTGGATTCGAACTCGCAACCCTTCGGTTGCTAATCCGTTACTCTTCCATCCGGCCACCGCGGCCCTACTTACCTACCTGGAAATCCGGTAATTGGTAATTAATTAACGTCGCTCTAGAGCAACACAACGGGCTATTGACGACGGTCCGGGATCAATCCCGGACCGTCCCGATCAATCCCGAAGGGAAAGAGCGAGGACAACACGCAATTTTGAATCACGGTCAGATGACGAGGAGACACCTGAGCTGGCACCCCACCCTCCAAACTTCCACGCCAACGTGAGGACATTTTAGGCCACTACAGATTTAACTTGCACCAGTCCCCTTTGAACATGACGGTTTGGTCTTGGTTTTTTTTTGGGTTCCATGGCGCAAGAGCCATACTTGGCCATGCCGCGCCAGACGCAAGACAGAAGGCCGGACAGGCGTCCAACTAGACGTTGTTCGTCGATGCATTGATTTAAAAGTGAGAATTGTAACCGATTCTTAATGCTATGCCTTTGTTTCGGAATGAAATCTAATGCCTTACTCCATGAATTCGTTTATTATCGTGATACATTAGTTGAGATATCAAATGTCAGAGGTAACGAAGCAGGCCGAACATTCGATCACTTAGTGAATGCCCCTAACGGGGATTAGGTTTCAGAGGCCGAAAATAAACGAATGCGACGGGAGTCGAAGGGAATGAAATCAAGGCGTCTGCTCTTTCTCAAAATTTATCCATCAATTCTACTCATAAACCATATTGTTAATGGGATTAAAAGTGCAATGGAGTGGTAGTTAGTTCATTGAAGTAAGAGCGATAATTGTTCATTTTGTAGTAATTGGTAACGATAGTTCATTGTACTTTTGGAGTGATCTACTTACAATGAACCTATAGCTTGTAAGTGTTGTGTCAGCTTGGAGTGTTTCGTTGTAGTTTTGGAGTGATCTATTTACAATGAACCTATAGCTTGTAAGTGTTGTGTCAGCTTGGAGTGTTTCGTTGTAGTTTTGGAGTGATCTACTTACAATGAATCTATAGCTTGTAAGTGTTGTGTCAGCTTGGAGTGTTTCGTTGTAGTTTTGGAGTGATCTACTTACAATGAACCTATAGCTTGTAAGTGTTGTGTCAGCTTGGAGTGTTTCGTTGTAGTTTTGGAGTGATCTACTTACAATGAACCTATAGCTTGTAAGTGTTGTGTCAGCTTGGAGTGTTTCGTTGTACGAGTTAATTCTTGTTAAAAGCGTAAGATAGTTAATTAAAGGAATATATAACTTGAAGTGAACTAATTCTTGGTCATTTTTTGTTTCTTATGGACAAGGAACCAGCGAGATACACCGAAGGTCAAGGTAGGTAGTTGAATTAACGTCGCATTGGAGCACCACAACGCGCTATTGGTGACGGTGCGCGATCAAAACCGAAGGGAAAGATCGAGGACAACACCACGCAATTTTGAACCACGGTCGGATGACGGGGTCACACTTGAGCTGGCACCTTCTTTCCAAATTTACATACCACACACCAACGTCCCTCCGGTTGCTGTTTGGGGAGTGGGGTGCTAGCTCAGGTGTTGACCTCGTCATCTGACCGTGGTTCAAAATTACGTGGTGTTGTCCTCGGATCTTTCCCTCTGGGATTGATCCCGCATCACCAATAGCCCGTTGTGTTGCTCCAGTGTGACGTTAATTGGAAATAGCAATACCAATATCCTCCGGTTGCTAATCCGTTACTCTAGCAACCAGGATACCGCGGCCCCAGATAAATATTAAATTATGACCTAGATGTAAGGAAACGACTAATGCAAGTGCTAATATTTATGATAAAATAGTAGAAAATGGAAAGCTCGACCTCTCAATGAAATAGACAGAGCATGTAGGCGGAGTCGCTGCTGTAAGGTTTCAGAAGGGTAATCACGGCGAATCGACTTGGACTATTATCGAAACACAGACTAGTGTTTCTAACTCTCCTGATGTTCCTTATCTCGACGAGGTATCTCGTCATTAGCAAACCGTTAGCAGATCTTGATGGACGAGATATCTCGTCAAGGGAAGAGAATTGACCAGATCTTGATCTCATCATCATAAAATAGGCAATAACTTGATGACGTGATATCTCGTCGTTAGCAAAATTAGTCTGATCTTGATGGACGAGATATTTCGTCAAAACTACTTGGAGGGTTAATCACGTTGCATAATCAAACCAGGGGTGTCAAACTGGCGGGCCGCATGTGGCCCCGAGGTAATTTTTAGTGGCCCACGATGCTCTGAAATAAAATGAAAACAGGACACTATGTTATGAAGAAAATAGCACTTAGGGGAGATCGAGGCAATACCGTAACACAATTTCGTCATGTTACAAATGTGTGAGCAACTATTTTCGTCCATGAAATTAAATAAAACGGCCTACAGATCAAGATTAACTGATAAACATCTATCTGCCATAATGAAGATTGTCTGTTCTCAGTCTTTGAATCCAGATATTGGAAAACTAGTAGGAGGAAAGCGCTGGCAAGTTTCCGGTAAAAAATGTTAATTTTGGTTTTATAAATACATTAAATTAAATGAACGTTTAAATAAAAGCAATTATATAGCAATATTATAAATTATTACCCTAAATTCACTTAATTACATAATGTGTTTTAATTATCCTATCCATATTCCTGAATCCTCACTTCAAAATATAATTTTAAGAAAATTTGTAAATGTGATGTGGCCCGCGTGAATCTTATCAGTTGCATTTAATGGGCCGTGTTTTAATTGAGTTTGACACCCCTGACGTAAACCAATCAATAATTTGTCCCAAATGAGGATTCATGCTTTTCCCATAACGACATGACAGATCTTTATACCGAGCGACAGGAAGAGATAGAATGAAGCTGTACGCATATATTCCGTCTATTTCATTAGAAGGTCGATGTATTTACACAGAAACTTAGGGGAAACGTGCATGAGATACTTAATAATTACGAGGGGTGTTCAAATGAAAAGGTACGAAACGTCGTAACAACCAAACCGGTTGAAATTTGAATATGCCGCTTTGGGATAACGTAGTGAGACATCTAGGGACGCGAATGTACGAGTACCGGCGTGGTTGTGCGCATGCGCGGGTGCCCGCAAGTGTGCGGACACTGTGGTGACACACAGTGACAAGCGGACACTGTGTGTCCGACAAGTCAGTGAGAAAGTGGAGTGCCCGTTTTCGTGAAGGCCGGGAGTGTTTGAGTGATGACACGAGACCAGGCCAGTCAAACATGGTAATCACGGTCGAACTCATCGACAAGGTGAACGACCTGGTGAGAAGTGATCGGCGTGTCACAATGCGAATGTTGGCAGTGATGGTGGGGTCCAGCGTTGGAACAGTGTGGACAATTGTACACGACAGATTGGGTTACCGGAAGGTGTGCTCGCACTGGGTTCCGAAGAAGCTCAGCGAACCGCAAAAGGAACTGCGTATGGGGCTAGCACTGCAACACCTGTTCCGGTATCATGAAGACCCCGCTTTCCTGGAGCGGATCGTCACCGGTGACGAGAGCTGGTGCCATCACTTCGAGCCAGAGACAAAGCGGGCCAGCATGCAATGGAAGCATGCGTCGTCACCTCCCCCTAAAAAAATTCAAAGCTGTGCCCTCAGCAGGCAAGGTGATGCTCACCGTCTTTTTCGACGTCCGAGGTCCGATACTCATCGAATTCCTCGAGCACGGAAAAGCCATTAACAGTGACGTGTACTGTGAGACACTCCGTAGCCTACGCAAGTCCATCAAGAGCAAACGGCCTGGGCTGCTCACGGAGGGAGTGATTCTGCTCCACGGTAACGCGCGTCCACACGTCTCCACGGTCACACAAAGTGCACTGGCCAAGTTCAAGTGGGAGCAGCTTGAGCATTCACCCTACAGCCGCCCGGACATGTCGCCCTGCGACTTCCATCTGTTATGTCCGCTAAAAAAACATCTCAAAGGGAAGCGCTTCAACTCGGACGACGAACTGAAGGACACAGTGGAGGACTGGCTCTTGTCACAGCCACAGGAATTCTGGGAACAGGGAATCCTTCGGCTCGTGAAACAGTGGGATAGTTGTGCTCAGGCCTCTGGTGATTACTTTTGAATAAAGACTTCAATTATACCCAGTGTCGTTTCGTACCTTTTCATTTGAACACCCCTCATAAATTATGTAATCTCATATTTGGCAAAGCCAGTAATAGAGGTCAATTTTTTTATTTCCATTTAAAATTGTTGATTGAGATGTAGTTCTGAGATGTGAGTTTAATTGAAATATCAAGTTCTGTAATGAGTTTCTGTGATGATATTACGGAGCCAGATGTATTTTGAGGGTGAGATTTATTATTAACTGACATACTATTTTGAGTTGTCCATATTCATGAAGAATGAAGATATCAAGGATAGGTTTCAACGCCTACTCGTTATTTACGATTACTCTGCTAAGATAATCGAATTATTCGTTGTGTTCTTATTTCAACCTGTTTTACAACTAGTTACAAATAAAGCTTAAATTATGCATTAAATTAAACGTTTTCATTTAAGATTATGCAAAATAGATGGTTCAGCCTTTTAAACTAGTAACAAATGCAGTAGAATATTTGTGAAAGGGGAATTCTCTTTCAAATCTTTTGATCCATTCAGCTTAGATAGGTAGAGTTGAATGAGCGTCACGATGGAACAACGCAACAGGTTATTACGTTACCACCGAGAAAAAAAGGCCAGACCGCTCTGACGTTTCAATCACGTGACTCGCTAATTAGTAGTCATAACAAACATCGCCGCATGGCCGGCTACTAATGGATTGCCTTTAATGTAGCGTAAGAAATTAGGCTTTTTTATACTATTTTACTGGAAAGTAAATGTAGTTGCAGTTAAATATTGTTATATAACATTTGTGGAACATTACAGTGTCAAGGTGTTAAAGGCTTTCGTCAAACAACACGTTTAACGTGTGTCCAGACCGATTTCTTTAGGCTTAACCACGAGGCTATCCAAAATGCCCTTTAGATGCTGTGTACCTTCTTGCTCTGGAAATTATGGATAGGGTGATGCACCAAAAGTGGCGGTTTTCTCCTTTCCAGAGGATGAAAATATTAGAAAAAGATGGCTCAGAGCAATTCCACGAGCCGACTTTACACCATCAAAACGCAGCAAAGTCTGCGAACTTCATTTTCAAAACGATGATATCGTCCGAAAGCCTTTAACACCTTGACACTGTAATGTTCCACAAATGTTATATAACAATATTCAACTGCACTTACTTTCCGGTAAAATAGTATAAAAAACCTATTTCTTACGCTACATTAAAGGCAATCCATTAGTAGCCGGCCATGCGGCGATGTTTGTTATGACTACTAATTAGCGAGTCACATGATTGAAACGTCAGAGCGGTCTGGCCTTGTTATCTCGGTGGTAACGGTTATTAGCGACCATCATTTTGAACCACTGTCAGATGACGAGGATAACACCTGAGCTGGCACTCCACGCTCCAAACTTCCACACCACGCCAACATGAGGAGATTTTAGGCCCGACATGCTCCAGCCCCCACGTACACGCAACCCTCCTGTTGCTAGTCCGTTACTCTTCCAACCACGGCCCCAGTGACCTTTGAACTCTCGATTCTAAAGTGGACCGCCGTGGCTCAGTATGCCCACTGCTTTAGCAACCCGAGAGATGTAGGCGGTGCAGGTTCGATTCCTGTTAGGTTATATTCCTCCCTGGATGTACTGTTCTGTGTAAGTAAAACTTTCTTTGGATGTGTATGTCCATTATTTGATATTGTATGTCTTGTGTCTGGCGCAGCATGGCAAATATGGCCCTTGCGCCATAAGAACCCAATTCTAAAGGAAATTTAGATTTCTCCATTTCACGAGGTAGCCCAGTTGGAAGAGCAATGATCAGCAACCTAAGGGTAGCGAGTTCGAAACTCGGTTCAGCCAGACAGTCGTGTATGTTGGGGCTGGTGCACGTTAAATCAGTCGTGGTCTTGTGTCCTCACGTTGGCTTAGTGTGGAAGTTTGGAGAGTGGGGTACCAGCTCAGGTGTTACCTCGGTCATCTGACCATGGTTCAAAATTACGTAGTTACTCGAATCTTTACCTTCGGAATGGATCTGTCCAATAGCCCTTTGTGTTGCTCCAGTGCGACCTTAACTACCTACCTCTCCATTTGGCGAACTAAAAATTCATCGGGGGGCAAGTAATAATGAGCGATATATCGAGTCGCGATGTAACGAGGGATTACTGAAATTTAAATAGTTTTTCGTATTTTTTTACAACTAAAAATGAAACAATCTGTAACCATTTTTGTTTATAAAATTTCATTGTTTATTAAACTGGCCATTGGAGAAAAAAATATTTGAAATTTCTCCAAGTTCCACCGATCCGAATTAAAAAAAATGGCGCATTTTTATTCCCTTGGTTTTGCATTGAAAGAAGTGTCTGGCCCTGAGGTATTTCTTACTTAAGACTCGCAGTGAAACAAAAGCAAGCTAAGAATTAGACACGCGGTTTGAGCATTAAAATGAACATTATTTTTGTTGGAAAATGTTAATCCTTATTGTGTTTGTCTTTTCTTGCTCATGAAATTTAATTAATACAAAAAGAGATCACTTATATGATCGTAACCCCATCAAATGGACGCACAAAATAGCGATCTTATTTATTTAGCGATTTCTTATTTCTAAAGATATTGTGATTGATTAATCCCCTTTTTCTTTTCAACATTTTACTCTTAGTACTAACCCGAGTTACTGAATCATTTAATACAGCAGGTGATTCAAATTAGAGACCTTATTGACTATGATGCAGCACGATCTTAACCTTGGCATTGCTTGCGGCTCCTTTATCAATCCCAACGCTTTGCAACTTAATGCAATCAGTGCATTTGCTTTGTGGTGAGCCGAAGAGCAGATTAAAGAACAGTTATTTCAAAAAGAGCAGGAACAGCAAAGAACTGTTCACTCGAAAGAACAGTATTTCCCAACCCTACTCTAGACTCTTCCGCTCTCTCTACAGAGTTCAAAGGGCCGCGGTAGTCCAGTTGGAAGAGTAACGGATTAACAACCGGAGGGTTGCGAGTTCTAATCCAATCGAAGACCGTCGTGTACAAAGAGGATTGGTGCACGTTAAATCTGTCGGGACCTTGAATGTCCTCACGTTAGCGTGGTGTGGAAGTTTGGAGAGTAGGGTGCCAGCTCAGGTGTGAACTCGTCATCTGACCGTGGTTCAAAATTACGTGGTGTTGTCCTCTGATCTTTCCCCTCGGGATTGATCCCAGACCGTCGCCAAAAGCCCGATACTCCAGTGCGATGTTAAACCCTACCTAATACAAAATGTTAAATACATAAGAACTATGACAGCCAATTTGAATCACCTTTCGATAAATCTTGTTATGCCTCAGTCTGATACTCTAGCACACTACCAGCACCATCTATTTATAACTCGAACAATAAAATGGATACTGAGAGCTTTGTACTCGTTTTGTTTTTCCCTTATAATCAATAAGGCATGTTTATTCAAATTTCATTTTCTTCGGAAGTTTTGCTTTCTGGGATAATCAGGATTCCCACGTTTCCCCGGATTATATTTGGGACCAAGTTTTCGTCAGTACAAATGTGTCTTAGAGTTCCATCGCGTTCATTTGTGATGCAGAATGTGCATTTTGTTCTAGCAGAATAACAAAAACAGATCTGCAAAATAGAAAACAGGTTGCCAAAGGAAATTCGGAACTATTCGTTGAATATTTATTTGACTTGCTTAGCAACATGAGAAATGTAGAGATAACAAAATGATAAAGAGGATAAGGGGGATAAAACAATGCTATTGTCAGTTTAAAAGTAATGCCAGAAAGGGTTAACTTTAATTTGTAACCAACGTTAATTTTTGTAAATAGTTTGTGCCCACGTGTTTTTTAAAAGAAAACTGAAGCACTAAATTACTTCATATTCACGTGTTGTTAGTTTTCTAAGAAAAATTCAGCCAGCCTTAAAAATTCCAGAAATCGGTACTCGAAATAAGTTGATTGAAGACTTAAAAATAAGTTATTTACACTGCTGGCCACCCAAATTGCAACACCAAGAAAGACAAGAGATATCACAACAAAATTTATTTTGTAGATAACATGTTGACCAAGTATCAAATGATTAAATTTATAGACTTCTGTGAAGTGTGGTTCCTGCCAAAATCAGTAGCCAGAGTAGCCGCCATTGTTGGAGATCACCGCTGCCACACGCCTCGGCATTGATTCAAAGAGACTTTGGATGTGTTCTTGGGGTACAGCAGACCAAGCAGCTTCCACACGTTGCCAAAGTTGATCTGGTGTGGCAGCTGGGGATGTATTCTAGGTCAATCGTTGAGCAACCATGGACCACATGTTTTCTATCGGCGAAAGATCCGGAGAGCGAGCTGGCCAGGGAAGCAATGCAATCTGGCGATTGACGAAGAACCCTTGGACAATGCGTGCCACGTGTGGTCGCGCATTATCCTGTTGAAATATGGCTGTGGGCAAGCCCTGAAGGTAAGGAAGGACAACTGGCTCCAACACCTCGGAGATGTAGCGCTGGCTGTTTAAAGTACCGGCAATGCGTACTAGAGGAGTGCGAGAGTGATATCCAATACCGCCCCATACCATAATACCCGGTGCAGGACCAGTGTGGCGGTGCATAACGCAGCTGTTCAGCATCCTCTCTCCACGGTGTCTCCAGACTCGAATCCGACCATCGTGGTGTTGCAGACAGAAGCGTGACTCGTCAGTAAAGACAATTTCATTCCATTCTGCCGTCCACATCCTTCTTTCATCGCACCATTGGCGGCGGAAACGTCTGTGGTTCTGCGTCAAGGGTAGACGAAGCAATGGACGTCTTGCGAACAGACCACTCTGCTCTAAACGGCGTCGAATGGTACGCGCAGACACTGGATGATGCGGTACAGACTGAATGTGCTGTGCTATGGTTCGTGATGTGGCTGAGCGATCAGTCACTGCCATACGCACAATATGCCTGTCATTACGTGAAGTGGTGCACTGAGGTGGATGCGATCGAACACGTCGGTCCGTCGTACCCTCCTGCATCCCACGATCACATATCCGCATTACAGTTGTTTGATTTCGTCCAACACGACTACCGATTTCCCTGAAAGATAATCCACAATCTCGGTAGGCCACTATCCTTCCTCTGTCGAACTCGGATACTTGATCAAAAGATGATCGCTGTTTTCTACGAGGCATAATTGATCGTTTTTTTGAAAAAAACCACAAGAAAAACACAATTGCCGTACTTGAAATCGTCGAAATCTCCAAGCCTTAAATAGCGCTTTGAAGTGGCGCCACAGGCGCGCGTGATGTGCGTCTGCGCTGAAATTCTAATCATTTGCATATCTCACCTCCGCTAATGCATGTTGTAAATTTCATATTATTTGCATGCTTCCTTCAGGGTGTTGCATTTACGGTGGCCAGCAGTGTATTTAATTGAACTTTTAAAAAGTACAATACATTTCATATGCGTATCTAGCACACGTCAAACGTAACGAAATAACATCCAATATAAAATAAGAGTCGGGTCAAATGATCAAATCACACATAATCAACTCGATAATAAGCGAGTATATGTGGACAGCAAGCTAGACGTTCAAAGGAAAGAGAAAGTAATTCAAATAAGTTACAGTTTATATAGTATGTACATTTGCATATCTCGATCTACTTGTTATCTACATATTTGAATATTATATCTGAGATAAACATGCAAGTAGTTCTTTAAATATCCGCGTATTTGAACTGAAATGAAAAAGTACATACACGGAGATTTGTTTACAAAAGGTAAAGTGGGCGTTCCGATTGGCTTCACGGGAAACTCAAAACTCCGAATGCAGTAAGCGTATAAATTAAAAATTATTGTATATTAGTTTTTCCTAACACGTGCTTTACAACTTATTAAAATGGGTTCATCTTCTTGTTGAAGATGATTTAACCCTTCTGGTGGTTGTCTCGATGGGGTTTCTTGTCATTAACAAAACTGACCAGATGTTGATGGACGAGATATCTCGTCATTAGAAGAAAACTGACCTGTTCTTGATATTGTCATGGAATAATCGCGAATATATTGATGACGAGAAATATTGTCATTAGTAAAATTGGTCAGGTCGTGATGGAAGAGATATCTTGTCGAATCCACTTGGAGGGTTCAGACAATGATCTAAATTACACAAGGGTCGGAATATATATACAAGTTGAAGCGCATGCTCAGATGTGCAGTATGAAAATAATTTTCTACGACAGTTCGCCAAAAAACTAACTGCCAAAGAATCGATTGCATAAACAAACGAACAAGCAATCATGCAAGACATTCAATGACAGATAAACAAGCAATGGAGTAACGATAGAAACACAACGGAACAAGGAATTGGAAGAAAACAAACGAGCAGGGAAGCAAATAAACAGGGGGAAAAGCAAGTGAAGAACTAGATAGCTATCAGTCAAGAAAACATGGAAGGAAGCAAGCGAAATGATCAAACAATTAATTGAATGAACGAAGAAATAAGCAAGATAAAATAAGATAGCCAAATATTCAAACAGACACAACGATGCAAATTAACTATCTGGAAACTAGAAAATAAACAAGATAGCTGTTGAGAAAAAAAAGCAAGGGAATTTATTAAACAAAATAATAAATTAATCTCAACTAAAAGAATTAATTGAATAATCACACTAGCAAGCAAGAAAGCAGAGGGAAGGAGTCAGGAGCAATCAAACTTGACCAGCAAGCAAAAACAAGGAAACAAATATACCATCTAGGAACAAAACTACCCGATTTGTACGTTAGGTGAGAAGACAAGCAACTTAATTATCAACCAAGCAAAAAATCAAGTCCTACTATCGATTCAATTGAATAAATGAATGACAAACAATAATCAAGGTATACAGATAGACAGGCTATTAAATATAAGGATAAACAGAGAATCAAATATTTAGAGATCAATAAACAAGCTAAAATCAAATAAGTTACATTTCAAATACTGTCCTCCGTATTGACTTATTTTTTGCCCACTCATATTCAAAAACTATCCATACAATAACCCTGAGTTGTTCCTCCAATCACAGGTGCTCCGCAGCTGATTTGGAAGAGTCATTGGTTTCAACGCCATTGGTTTGGTTTGGCGACTCCAACTCAATTTGCGCATTCTTATCCCTACAACTTAAATATACTTATAAAAACTTCCAACTTAATGCAACTTAATTTCACAGGATAAAAAATATATGTGACTATAACTTTAAAATAGTTTCTTCCCGTCTGATGAGCCTTCCCTCTCTTTTGAAGTCCTTACTTCACTTTCCCAAACCTAAACTAGTTTTCCCAATGAGAAGTAAAAGCGTCTATGGATTTCGAAAGTATGTGAGTTAAAGTATAAGTAAAATAGAAAATGATGAAAGGACCAAACACATTCGATTGCGATCAAGCAATACAAACGGAACTCAAGTGAAAAATCTAGCTAGCCAAACTGATGAGATGGAGCAAATAAAAATTTATAAATTTCCAAACCACAAAATACACTGCTGGCCATGAACAATGCAACACCATGAAGGACAAGAGATATCAAAGCCATGTTTATTATACAAACTAGCTGAATTTACCCTGCGTTGCTCGAGTTTAATTGGTTAAACGTCAACTGGAAGTGATCCAAAAAATCACTTTTCTGTCATAGAAACTGCAAATCTAAAGAAAAATAAGAGAGCACAAAATAATTTTTAAAACCGAGATTTTTATAGCCTTCTACTATAATTTACTTTAGATCCATTTCACATGCTATAGGTAAGACAAACCTACAAAACCTGATACTGAGATGATTATATTTAAAAGTCCATTTTGGGTTTTGGGAGTGATTGTGAATGCCCTTTAAGTTCATATTCTTAAAAAATGACACACATCGTATTATTGCAGTTAGTTTTTTTCATTATCAATATTTTTTATTTGTAGCATCTTACACCAGGAATGCGAATTTCGAAATTCCATCATTATGAAAGGCCGACCAATCATATTGATACGATATCATGATCCACGTTTCAAGCAATTACACTTTATGGTTGAAAATTCCATCCCGCATTTTACAGACAGAATACATAAACGATATGATACTGAGCGATTTTCAGCGCAACCACACCCATCTGCGATTGCATCATACTCTAAGATTCCAAAAAAAACCTCCAGGTCATCCTGTAGATGTTAACCCTGACGTCATCTGCACAGTCAGACCGGGAGAGAGCACCCCCTAACAAGTGCTCTGTCCAGGATGACAGGACGTTACACTCTGCACACCCAAGACAAATAGAACGGGGGTTAATATGTAACTATACGTTACCCGCAAGGCTCCAAAGAATAAGTATACCAAATTTGGTGTGGATTGGTCACACGGCATTGATCACACGGTGAAATCACTTCACCGTGTGATCTATGTGGTGGTATTTCATAGAGTGAAGTGACCTTCACCGTGTGGATTGGTCACACGGTGAAGTGATTTCCCGTGTGATCTATGTGGTGGTATTTCACGGTGAAGTGACCTTCACCGTGTGGATTGGTCACACGGTGAAGTGATTTCACCATGTGATATATGTGGTGGTATTTCACGGTGAAGTGACCTTCACCGTGTGGATTGGTCACACGGTATAGATCACACGGTGAAGTAATTTCACCGTGTGATCTATGTGGTGGTATTTCACGGTGAAGTGACCTTCACCGAGTGGATTGGTCACACGGTGAAGTGACTGAAATAACAGCTCTGCTTAACTTGAAGAGCACAAAGAAATCAATATCTTGTGTAGTAAATAACTGACTACACGACTCTGCATTGAAAGAAAGAGGCTCTGGATGTGTATTTGAGGTATGTCAGTCCACGCTGCTTCCACTCGTTGCCAAAGTTCATCTGGTGTAGCCGCGGGTGGCGTGCCAGTCGTCGGGCGATCATCGACCAGACGTGTTCGATGGGCGTCAGATCTGGTGAACGGCCAGGTAGGTAGGTATTTAATTAACGCCGCAAACACAACGGACTATTGGCAACGGTCCGGGATCCATCCAGAAGGGATGGATCCCGGACCGTTGCAAGGACATCTCGTAATCCAAGGACGCCTCGTAATTCTCAACCAAGGTCAGATGACGAGAACACCTGAGCTGGCACCCCACTCTCCAAGCTTCCACACCAAGACAACGTTTCTTTTTCTATACGTCAGGAAAAGTCAGGGACAATAATTTCCTATGGGCAGCCCAGTCCGGCTAAAAAGGTCAGCTAAGATGCGATTGTCAGATAAAAGAGTACAAGATAAAAGGTGACTAAAATCCATAAAGCTCTCCGTCAAACAAAAGGGGCAGCCAGGAGAAGCAAGCACACCGATGAGGTATGTCTTCTTAAAAAGTCGGGTTCAGTTAAAATTCGAAAATTTGCCGTAGCAACACACCACAGCAAAATGAGAACATTTGAGACCACGACAGATTTCATGATCACCAGCACCCCTGTACACGAAGGTTTTTGTCTGGACCGAGTTTCGAACTTGCAACTCTCCGGTTGCTAATCCTATGCTCTACCAACTGGGCTACCGCGGCCCCGTGATCGGGCGGAGTGAAATCTGGTGGATATTAAGGACCTGTTACATGCCATGTCGCGCATTGACCTGTTGAAAACTGGCCCCAGACGATAAGGGAGGATAACAGGGTCCAAAACTTCAGCGATGTAACTCGCTGTTGACTGTATCGGCAATCCGTACTAGGCGGGTGCTGGGGTCGAACCCAACCGCGGCCCGCTTTGGCCATGGAAAGTCATCTATCATTTTTCTCCAAATTGCAGATCGGAAGTTTTACTTACGTTAACAATAAATAACGTTTCACGAAACCAATTTTTCCTTCAAAGATTAGGGCAGTGGTAGTTCGGTTGGAAGAGTAACGGATTAGCAACCGAAGGGTTGCGAGTTCGAATCCAACCAAAGACAGTCGTGTACAAAGGGGATGGTGTACGTTAAGTCCATCATGGCCTCAAATGTCCTCACGTTGGCGTGAGGATAATTGAGTTTGAAGAGTGGAAGTTTGGGGGGTGGGGTGCCAGCTCAGGTGTGACCTCGTCATCTGAACGTGATCAAAATTAATGTTCGGATTTTTCCCTTCGGGTTTGATTCCGGACCGTCGCTCGTTGTGTTGCTCCAGTGCGACGTTAATTAAAATACCTACCTCCTTCATAGACTGATTGATGGTTGGGTTTTAAGGCTCAAGATATCTGATACTAGACCTCTTTAAAACTCAAATAGATAGCTCAAAGTTGTGAATTCCTATTTAAATCTCAAGCAAAAACGTTTTCTCCGATTCAAATAATTACAATTTTGTATGTCAATAATAATATCAATTTTGATTTTATAATATCTATATGATCGATCTTGTTAAATTAGTAGTCGGATAAAAATTACAAATCAAGTTTTCTTGGTCTCGTTTTCTTCCCATGCAGCTCACTCTTTATTATTTTTATAAACGCATCATGAATCTTGCTTAAATCAGATTTTGTTATATCTCTATTCTGACCAGAACAATCTTCCTTTAATTGTTTTATTATATCTTCTTTACTCTCCTTCATAGATTAACGCATTACAATGCTAAGAATTCATTTACGTTCCTGCAGAAATTCACTTCCGTGTGAATTCATAAAAAAATTTCTCTGAAAACTAACTAAATGTAATAACTAATCAATTCACTACTAATCAATATTACGTGGGTTGTAACCCATGTTTCTGAAATATTTAATCTAATTTATTTTTTAAAGTACTTAAATATAGGTTTATCTAGTTTTATTCAATTCAGTTTTTGTTTCTGGCAAAACCTCCTGAAGCGTTCAAAGAAAAACATCGGAAGGATTAAATGACACGAAATAATTTATAATCCTTTGAATGAAAGAGGTTGATATATTGAATTACGATTATGCATTAATTGCACTTTTTAAAGTAAGATTACGTCAGGACAGATTGACGACCCTGGCGTATTGTTTCGAGGCTTAAGGAACAGATACTTTTTCATATCAATTATCTAGAACGATTTGTTACCTGATTAACGCATCATGCAAACAAGTAGGTAGTTAATTAATGTCACACTGGAGCAACACAACGGGCTATTGACGACGGTCCGGAATCAATCCCGAAAGATCAACATCATGCAAACAGGTGAAAGTATAAGAGCACGGCTCCAACAAGTTAATTAAAGTAGTAGTTCGAAACGGCGATCCCACCAAAGACGTGGGGACTAGTGCACGTTGAATCTGTCATGCTGGCGTGGTGGAGTAGTTTGGAAAGTGGGGTCATAGGCGTGAAATATCAGTAGACAGCATTACTATTCAAAGCTTCAAAAGGTGTGACCAACATGTTTACTAGTAGTCACGTGACTTCTCTGTTGAAAATTCATTCGGTTGGCCGATTTGGTATCTCATCGCCTCATTTGGCGATATAACTTCGTATTTCAGGGTAGGTGCGCATTTTAATAGAGTGGTGAAATCGTCAAAGTCTTTTACTATCAGATGATCAATGAAATGATGAATGAAACGATGGGCGTGTTCTCCCGTTCCGTGGACCAATCAGATGAGGTTAGGTTCCTCCAAGCAGACGAAGTAGTTCAAGAGTCACGTTACTAACTAGTAGTTACGGTCACATGATCTGGGCACACAAAATGGTTACCATGGTCAATACTTTTATGCTTCCTTTATGAGTGGAGTGCCAGATAAAGCGTTGACCTCATCATCTGACCGCTATTCAAAATTATGAGGTGTCCTCGGATGTTTCTCTTCCGTATGGGGGTCTCGGTAGCCCGGTTGGAAGAGTAACGGATTATCAACCGGAGGGTTGCGAGTTCAAGCCCAACCAAAGAGCGTCGTGTACAAGGAGTGCGGCGCTCGTTAAATCTGTCGTGACATCAAATGTCATCACGTTGGCGTGAGTTTGGGGAGTGGGGTGCCAGTTCAGGTGTGACCTCGTCATCTGACCGTGATTCAAAATGACGTTGTCCCCGGATCGACGCGAATAGCCCGTTGTGTTGCTCCAGTGCGACGTTAATTAAAATACTTACCTAACTACCTGATGGATCCCGGATCGTTGCCAGTAGCTCGTTGTGTTGCTCCAGTGCGACGTTAATTCAATTGCATACCATCTTCACTCTTAACAGTATTTCATAACCTCATAGCTCAAAAGCACATTTAATCGTCATCTGACCGTGGTTCAAAATTACGTGGTGTTGTCCTCGGATCTTTCCCTTTGGAATTGATCCCGGACCGTCACCAATAGCCCATTGTGTTGCTCCAGTGTGACGTTAATTGAAATACCCACCCCCAAAAGCACATTTAAGTGAATCGGTAAAATTAGTAGCGGCTGATTTTACCTGGTTTGTATCCATTTGTTTTTCTGTGTGTGTGTGTGCGGTAGGCCAGTTAGGGGGGGTATTTCAATTAACGTCACACTGGAGCAACACAATGGGCTATTGGTGACGGTCCGGGATCAATCCCAAAGGGAAAGATCCGAGGACAACACCACGTAATTTTGAACCACGGTCAGATGACGAGGCAACACCTGAGCTGGCACCCCACTCTCCAAACTTCCACATCACGCCAACGTGAGGACATTTGAGGCCACGACAGATTTAACGTGCACCAGCCCCCTTTGTACACGACGGTGTTTGGCTGGATTCGAACTCGCAACCCTTCGGTTGCAAGTCCGTTACTCTTCCAACCGGGCCACCGCGGCCCGTAGGCCATTAGGAGAGCAAAGGATTAGCAACCGAAGGGTTTCGAGTTCAAACTCGGTCCAGTCGAAGACCGCTGTGTACACGGGGGCTGATGCACATTAAATCTGTCGTGGCCTTAAAAGCCCTCACTTTGCTCTGGTGTGGAAGTTTAGAGAGTGGGGTGCCAGTTCAGGTTTGTTCTTGGTTCAAAACGAGGCGTTGTTTTTGGATCTTTCCCTTGCGGATGGATCCCGGACCTTCTCCAATAGCCCGTTGCGTCCAGTGCGACGTTAATTAACTGCCCCCATTTGTTTCCATTCGCCACCATACAAAAAATATCGATTTGTGTGCCATGCACGCTAGAGGTAGGTAGTTAATTAACATCACACTGGAGCAACACAAAGGGCTATCAACGATTCGGGATCCATCCGGGAGAGAAAGATCCAAGGACCCCTCATTTTGAATCAGTCAGATGACGCACGCACATTAGAAATATATATAGAAGTAAATATGTTAAAATATATTTTTGTATATTTTATATATTTTTGATATATAGTTGAGTAAATGTTAAAAAGTCTGAAATCCGATATGAGATCGCTGTAAGGGATCAATCAGCAAGTGCATCTGAACGAGGATTCAGACAGGATTTCCCAGAGGAAGAGGGGGGGGTATTTCAATTAACGTCACACTGGAGCAACAAACACAACGGGATATTGGTGACGGTCCGGGATCAATCCCAAAGCCCAGAGGAAGAAATCGATTCTATTTAGATCTGGTGATATTGTTGTCCGTTCTAGATAATGCCAGTAGCAGGAAAATGATGTTTAAATTCCTGGTTAAGGGGGCACAGTACCTTTAAGCATACAAATCAGCAGGTAAAATAGACTAATTTCGATAAACTGTATCACCAAAAGTTTTATGCATATCATAATGAAATTTTTTGCAGGGTTTGTTTATACTTTATACTACACAATGCAGAAAAACTGGTTTGATTTTTAAAAATTAAATAATATTTTACTAGAATTTACATAAGGTCATTTTTAACATACTTTTTTTACAAGCATAACTTGTGCGCAAAATTCCGAGTCATCCTGTGCATTTTTTATAAAACTAATGGCTGATATGAGTAACACAATGCTTTTATTTTAAATTAAAACCAAAAAATAGTATTTAAGTAATACATAAATATAACATAATCAATTAATATTTCACTTCATTAATTTTTCCAAATTTTCACTCATACTATATCAAAATTTGTTAATATATTTTTATCTTTTGAGTAAAATTTTGGTTTCATTTTGAAGCCCTTTTGATAATCTATTTACATTCCAAATTTCAGGAGTTTACGTTCATTAGTTACAGAGTTATAGTGCGCGCAATCTTGAAAATTACCATTCTGAGATAAATACAATTAAAGTTGAAATAGTTATTTTTAGCATTCACGTGCGTTCAAGGAAACAAATAGATTTGCGAAATGAAAGAGCTGACTAGTACATATTCTGCATATATTTGTTACAGTAAAAATATTATAATTAAAACTTTCGAAAAAAATAAATAGCATAATTTCAAACCAAAACTAAGAAACAAACAAACGAACAGCTGAAAATAAAAATAGGTGTGTTCGAAAAATCCTCATTACGAACGAATGCGAATTTTTTCATGCGGTTTTTTTACCAGAATCAGAACATTTCAAACTATAAATAGATCAAAATTGGAATATTGATTTTTTAAGGTTTTAAAGGTACTGTGCCCCCTTAAAGGATTTGCACTTCTATTTCGGATTTTATGGATAAATAAGTTGCCCAACACCTACACTTGGTTTGAAGCCTTTTATAAACGGAAGAAAGTTTTACGACATGCGATTCAAAAGATATCATTGGAACATTTATTCAGCTTTTGTTATGCAGCAAACATGTATATTTTCGTGAGTCAATAACAGTGAATTTCATGAAAATATTTAAATAGCATTTTATTTCCAAGATATACACAGAAAAGTATGCCATAGATCACAGAAAAGGACAAACAGTACACATAAATAGGAAATATTTATAAAAGTTCAAATACACCTTGTGCAAACTGGTTAAACGTAGGTACATCACAAGTATGTCTCGTTCGACACCAAAGACTCACAATGACATGCAACAAAGTTTGCAAAGCAAATATTTACATGACAAGATTTCAACATTTTATGAATCTAAAATATTTCCATACAGGATCATAAGCAAAATACATTTTCGTAAGAAATACATTATAAAATTAAATGTTTCTGTTTAACTTAAACTTTTAAGAAACGTACATTAACTCTACATAATTATTTCATATTCACAAATATTTTAATACAAGACCTATTACTTCATAACATAATATACTTTCTCTCATACGGTACGTAAAAATAAATATTACTTTCGATTTGTCAACTGTACATTAGTTAAATGTTCAAGAATAATCACTTTTATATTGACTAATTTCAGATAGAATTTTAAGTTTTCATTAACATTTTGGACAGTTAATACAATAGCAATGTCACAAGAAAATTGGGTTTGGATGTGGTGCATTTTTGATTACTATCTATACTTTCCCCCTTATAACTATTTCTGCGATTATGAAAATCCTTTAAATATTCGGTCTTAAATTTTCGATCCGATATTATAGTTTATCAACCCCTCTGAGCCTCACAAAATTCCCAAATAGTATGTATGCTTACGGTGGCATCGGTTCACGCATGAAAATTAGTCGCGTGGCTCTGGCAATGGATCAAATAAAATTATCGTTTTCTTTCAGTCGTCGAAAATTAAAATATCTTTAGAATGAGATGAACGAATCAGATTGAGATATTAGAATTATTGTTAAGCCTTTTTCGTTTTTAGAAAAGACGCCATGCTGGTAGACTAGTCAGCGTATTGTTTATTTAATTTTTGATGAATTTTATTTGTTATTTTTTATTACCAGTTGAACCAGTACATTGAACCAGTCAACATTTTCATATGGATATGAGAATTAACACCAACGTACCCATATGCTTTTGCCCCACTACACACAACGACATTTATCTATTGAAAAGAATACTAGGAAACATTCTTTTGGTCAAGATTGGTTAGAAGTCATGCAAGAAAGAATGCATATTAAAGAACGTTTTTTTGCGTGCGAACCCCTCAGAGGGTTAAACAATGAATTAGCGACTTACTTCAGTTTACCTCCAAATGAGCTGATTTTTAATTCATTTTTTCTCTTTGACGTTACTACCCAATTCTTTCGTTTTCAGACATGCCAAATATCCGGTACCCTTTAAGCTTTCTCATGTGACAAATCTAAATAACCAATAAACTATTTCTTATCCTACCATCTCGGCAACATTATACATTTCATTCGTTATGAAACGTAGACTTGAATTTCAAAGGTACGGATTTTTCATTAACAAATATAGAGAATGTAAAATGTTTTCGTCCAAGTGCTCTAGAACGGACATTCATCTTGCCACTTTTAAACCGCCAGTTATCTCTGCAAACGAACCTTTAAAACCAATTTCATTGTAAATAGTTAACAAGCAGAAATGTTTAGAAAAGTGGAGTAGAAAACTTGAGTTTTTGCAAGTCACATCCACAAAACGAACTGATTAAAAAAATTAGATATCGCTTAAATAGATTAAAATATATATATATATATATATTATTATTGTATTTAAGTATTTTATTATATAAAATACCTATTCTTGTAATAAATATTTTACGGTTGAATGGCTTAAACCTTCTCTCTAGTGTTAACCCTCCAAGTGGTTTCTACGAGATATCTCGTCCAAGATTTGAACAATTTTGATAATAACGAAAAATTTCGTCATTAAGATATTACCGATTTTTTATGATGACGATATCAAGATCTGATCATTCTTTTTTCTAATGACGAGATATCTCGTCCATCAAGATCTGGTCAGTTTTTTCTAATGACGAGATATCTCGTCCATCAAGATCTGGTCAGTTTTTTTCTAATGACGAGATATCTCGTCCATCAAGATCTGGTCAGTTTTCTTCTAAAGACCAAATCCCTCGTCGATACAACCACCAGGAGGGTTAATAAATGCAGTTAAGTATCAGTAAACTTGCGACAGTTTTTATCTTTAGAGTAGAATAAAAATAGGTTATTTGTAGAATGGTAAATGATAGAAGAGTTACTATATGGAAATGTAATTTTTCCCATCAAAGTGATCGACATTCCAGAGTCAATACAGTATGTCAATTCAAATATGTATATAGTATGATCAATTGAAATTTCTGAGTCGAAAAGATGATGCTGTTTATCTGCATGTCTATTATTTTCAAGGCTGTGAATATTTTTCCATATTAAAAACTAACTTCTTGGTACATGCAGACTGTAAATCCATATGCAGACTCTGAGAATTAGAGTATTTTCTTGAAAATAATCATTACGGCATCTCGTCACAAAGATATTGCCGAATTTTTGGTGATCAAGATCTGGTAAGTTTTCTAATGACAAGAGACGACGAGATCTTGAAGGACGAGGTACCTCGTCCATCAAGATATTTTCACTTTGGTCAATACCTCGTCAATCTAATCACCAGGAGGTTTAAAAGTGAACCAATTCAATCACTGCTCTCAAAGAATTTTGTTAGGAGAGCATTGATAGAATGGATGTCCCAAATGAAGAACATTCTTTAATACAGAGTAATAAAGTTGGATTTAGTTGCTCAAGCTTCAAAAACGGACAAGCTGCGCCAGACGAAAGATCAAATAAATATGGCAATAGAGTGAACCATAAGATTTGACTATACAGCAGAAAAATATCAAGCAGGTAAACCTGGAATTAACTGTGGATTAAAAACATATTGGTCAACATGAAAATAAAATAAAAATACTTTCTTTGGAACTTTAAAAACAATGATATATATGAGTGATGGATTGGAGCGTCACATTTCCGAGTAGTGTGGCACTGTTTTTCCCCACATGACTAAAATTATTGGTTGAAAGAATCTTTGGAAAGATTCTATTGGTCAAAGTTAAAACTGGTTAGAGGTCATGCAGGAAAGATTGTAGATTACAGTCGTGAACCCCAGAGGGATAAAACAGATGATTGTTATAGGTATATGAATGTACTCTAAGATGTAAGTGTTCCAATGCTTCGTAAAAGTTGAAAAAGATTTTGATTTGGATTCCCCACCAAATCTTGCAAGTATATACTAGAATTGTTTAAAAAGTTTGGTCCGATGATCAAGAACACATAACGATCGATTGAAATCTGAAGACGTAGAAACCACCACTCACAGGAGGCATTCTCACGTACAACAAACACAGGCCTGTGAGTCAAACTTGTGTTCCTTACGAAGGTGGGTTAAAATCGATTGATGTAGGTAGGTATTTAATTAACGTCGCACTTGTGCAACACAACGGGCTATTGGCGACGGTCCGGGACCAAACCCGAAGAGAAAAACTACACCAGATAATTTTGAACCACCGTCAGATGACGGAATGCTATAGGAAAGAGGAAATACACTCAGAAAGGAACCGAACCTGACAGGCGTAGAATGTGGTATCCTTCCATAATGGAATTGCATTCACAGAGGATGCAGTTGGGGCTAGGCAAAATCCCAGTTCGGTAGAAGTTTGCTGTTAATCACTGATGGCCAACGATGTGGCGAAATGACACCAGTACTAGGACACTCAACAGGTATATTTATGCGATCCAGGATTCTACAACACATGGAAGCAATACGATAGGATAGTTCATGGTATCTAAAGGCTATTGATCTCTTATTTCAAAGTCAAAAGGGGGATTTTGCCATTTTTAGAGCACTCCTGCAAACCTTTTGCCGACCTGCTTCGCTCATTCCTATGGATTCCCCAGTATCCAGGGATCGTCTGCAATGCAAATGATTTACCTTTCTAAATTACGTACAAATATTCGATATTTCAATATATCGCTGGATGATGTATTTTCAATGGATTCAAGCAGTTTCAGAATCGGATGCGATGACAACTTTATCGAATTTATTTTGGCTACGTTGCTCGAAGGCAAGACGAATAGCAATAACTTAACCATTAAACGCAGTTCGATATCTCCCAATTAGATGGATTGGGAATACCCTTACTGTGCACAATATTAATTGGATTACAATTATTACTATATTAAATAGCTATTTCTGACAATTTCCAAATAAATTACGTTAGCTTATATAAATCGACTTTTACACAATTTAAGGCGCCGAGGTAGCCCGGTTGGAAGAATAGCAGATTGGTATCCGGAAGGTTACGAGTTCGAAACACGATCCAACCAAAGATCGTCGAGTACGTGGGGCTGGTACACGTTAAATCGTGGCCTCAAATATACTCACGTTGGCGTGGTGTGGAAGTTTGGAGAATGGGGTGCCAGCTCAGGTGTTGACTTCGTCATTTGAAAATACGAGATGTTGTTCTCGGATCTTTCCCTTCGGGATGGATCCTGGACTGTCGCCAATAGCCCATTGTGTTGCTCCAGTGCGACTTTAATTCAACTACCCCCTTAGTACACTAACTCAACAGCTATAATAAAAAGGGCCTAATGAATCCACACGAAAAAATGATTTAAATAATCTGTGAATTCAGAAGAGAAAATATGCAAAGTAAATTTTAGAAAACATATTTTTTATAACCACCAGACTAATATTTCTGAAATGTCACCATTCCACCTGAGGCCACAAATCCTGTCGTCCCTCCCTCCAGCTAGGCTACACAACTTTAAACAAAACTTTTTTGATCTAATATTTCTTTTCCAATAATTTAGAGGTGAAAAACATTGACAAGTTTGCAAGACAATTTTAGTTCACGTTTTAGTGTCGAAATCCTGAAAGATGCATAATGCATTTCTTAAAAGTCTTGTCACATTTTAACCTTTGCCTGTTTGGCTTGCTTTCTTCAGCTTAACTAGAACCTTAATATGAAAATATTAACACAAATTCGTTAAATCGTTAAGCATAAAATTATGCTTCACTGACTAGCAACGGTGGATCGGCTTACAACCACTGACAAGTCTCATGCCATCCAACCAATGACGATACAAGCTTTCATAACCGATGCTACCTATTGACTCCCGACATACAAGTACCTTCGACTATAAAAAGGATTTGTAAGCTCAATGCCTTTCAGTTATTGCTACTTTGAGGCGTTACTTGTCCGTGTGACACCGTTAGGAGCGCACAAACAGTGGAATCTCCCGAATTCTTAGATTTTAAACCTCATTTTTCACCTCAAAATTACCCTTCAAAATTTTTTCTTTAACCTGACAACACCAATTATGAAGCCACTCACCTATCGCACTGGAGATTAAGGTCCCTTCGGGGCCATGTGCTCCGTAAAACATAAAAAAATGCCTTTCAGTTCACAGGAGATGGATTACATTCAATGCTCTTTAAGTTTACAGGGATGGAAAACCCTCCGCCCGACCAAAAGTCTACATGTCTTGTTAAGCACGAATCAATGCTGAGCTGAATTGCAGCAGGCAGTATTCAATTATTTATTAATGTAATTGACGATCGTATTTAATGACTGGATGGAGTGTAAATTCATGTCTCACAAAAGTGCATAGACGTTTGTCGTGTGCTGTAAAAGTAGTAACTTCGAATAGATTTCATTTCACATGCGAACATTAATAGATTTAGTTCTAATTCGAGTTATAAACTGTACGTTTTATCATGCATAATCAAACATTAATTGCGTCGAACAAATTCAGATTACGATCTTAACTTCATAACGAGGCCTGTGGTTTGAGTACTGTAATATCGATCCTACCAAATGCAACATTTGTTATTAATTGCAGTACTTAAAACCTCAACATTCAGTAGTAGTGCTACATTTGCAGTGGAGTGAAAAAAGAGATGAAATGATCGTTTCTATAACATATATTTGAAAACATCGAGGTAGCTAAAGATGCGACTTTTGCTTGTGTTTGGTGCAACTTAAAACCTTCGATCGCGTTGTTTATGTTCGACTAAAGTTAAGTTATGTAATATTAATGGACAGTGCGTTAAATATTCATTAGCTTCTTACAAAATTTAGAGTTATCACGTTAAGCAAAGATTTATTTGTTTCTGAGCATGACCGTAAGTTACAACACTTACTCATACCTATTAAGTATTCAGAAACCAACTTATTCATAGAATAATCCAGCGGAACATGGGGCCGCTACGGTTGGAAGAGCAGTGGAGTAGCAACCAGAGGGTTGAGAGTTCGAAACTCGATCCAACCAGACTGTCGTGCAGCCATTGGATGCTTTGTTTTCGTACAAGTGTCTCGTTTGGCTCTACGGTAACGGGTCACGTGGTATTTCGAACGAGTGAATTAGTTAACTTAAGGACCTGGTGGTCACATTAAACGAATCTCTCCAACTAGCGTCCTTAGCGCGGATTCTGGTTCTAAGTTTATCGCTCTGTCGAAAACTTAGAACCAGAAAACTGTCGAAAGCGATAACTTTTATAACGAGTTGTTGGGAGAAACCAACCACGGCGATTGTCATTCATGCTTTTGCGTATGGTAGCCTTCCCCTAACAAGGTTTCTCATTCGTTCAAATACTCGACTGACCCCAGGACGACTGCCTTCTCCCCTTGGAATGACGTCAAAAAACTTTCGACGCGAATATCTCCAATCATGAAGCTAAAACTTTCGGGTTGATTTTGGAGAAAGAATCGCATGGTATGATTCTGATAAACCGATTCTTGAAAAACCGAATACTTTCAGTTCATAAGCACTATTATTGACACCTCTTGTTTGAACCCCCTCATGGGGTCTGGTACACGTTAAATCTGTCGTGGCCTCAAATGTCCTCAAGTTGGCATGATGTGGAAGCTTAAAAAGTGGGGTGCCAGCTCAGATGTGAGCTCGTCATCTAACCGTGGTTCAAAATGACGTGTTGTACTCGTATCTTTCCCTTCGAGTCTGATGCCTGACCGTCGCCAATAGCCAGTTGTGTGGCTCCAGTGCGACGTTAATTAGATACCTACCTAGAACCAACATCACTAAACTAGATATCTTTGCGATCTCGCTTAAATTGAGTGAGAGGTCAGTCCCAAAAGGTCTAAAGTTGTTGCACTTCACCCAAAAGTTGGTCAACGTTCGGTAAAAACCAGCACATGCTTCCAGTAGAGCGTAGCCAGGATTTTATTTCAGAGGGATTTTTGTCGAAAATGGAATTATTTATGCAAAGTTAAGTATCACATTTTAAAAAAAGTCTGTTTAAGTCACTTTTCGTTTTGTGCTAGACTATTGAACATAAAAAAGGATTATTGTTAGAGCGTAAAAGGTGACATATCTCTAAGAACACGAATGACTGAACCTTGATGCAAATCTGCTTCAGGAAATTAACATTTTTCTTCTTTTTATCACTCTTGACCCTCCGTGAGTCGTTCTGGTCTTGATAGGAGCACGGTGATTTTTTAAAAATGTTTTTCAATGTTATGCAATGAAAAGCAAAACTAAAAATGTATTATCAATTTTGAAAAATTAGTTCTACAATTATTTTTTACTGTTTTAAAATGTGCAATGTATTTTTTAAAATAGATTATTAAAGAGTTTGTTTTTTAGAATAGAAAACGCTTAACATCTCATATGCACTGCGATCATATCTGATAAAAAACACCCACGACTAATATGTAGGTTAGTGAATAAGCGACTAGATGGGCGAGTCAACGTAAGGTAGTTCAATTTACGTCGCACTAGAGTAATTTAACGGGCTATTGGCAACGGGCCGGGATCAATCCCGAAGGGAAAGGACACCACATCATTTTGAACTACTGTCAGATGACAAGTCTTGCCTGAGCTGACACCCCACTCTCCAAACCGTCACACCACGCCAACGTGAGGATATTTGAAGCCACAACTGATTTAAAGTGGACCACTGAACGAGTACATAACGGTCTTTGGTAGGATAGTTTCGAACTCGCAACATTCCGGTTGCTAATCCGCTAACTTGGCCCCATTCAATAATGTCAAAGCGCGTATAAGAACTTTCCAATTCCAAATAATTCATTATTATTGCGTTTTGTATTTCGAAATGAAAATTGATAGATTACGAAGTATGAAAGAATATTACAATTAAAAAATTGTTGCTTGAATAATTAAGGAATGGTGGAGCGCGATATATCACTTTAATTTTCTACCTTAAAATCATCGCCAATAGCCCGCTGTTGCTTCGATATAGGCTGCGTTTCAACTACCAACCAACGGGTTGTGAGCCTGTGGTAATGTATTTATTCCTAGGGTTTTAGGTTGCAGGTACATTAGGTATGAGAATGCCGCTGAAATCGAGTGTATAGATCAAAAAATCATATCCATTAGCGAGATACTACTGTACAGTCACGGAAAAAATGAACCACTCTTCATTCGAGCAATTTTAGTAGTAGAGAAAATTCAAAGATGGCGTTTGATAGGAATAACGTCTTCTATAAATTCAAATACATAAAATTTGCATAAGGAGCCGTCTTCATATTAAATTGGGCACCAACTTCACAATTTCCTATGGAAACCCCCTATTTCGACACATCCGATTTCGAATCTAAATCAAAATTTAACTTCAGATACCAAATTTCATGTCAGTAGTCTTACCATTTCGAAGTTATGAGTACAGAAAGATTGGAGATCCTAATGTTAAATAAGTTTCTTAGACTTTTATGGATATCTTCCTAAATAATATTTTATAGCGCTGATATTTTGTACCATGTCACTGTTAAAAAACCCAAACAAAATCCACCTAATATTTCATTTTAAAAATAGTTTTTAGTATGCAATAATAATTATTAAATTAATGTTTGCAAAAATTATGAATTGGAACCTTACTATATTTTGATAGGAATCGATTTAGAAGGACTTCTACTATGACCATACAAAATGTCAGGTCATTCCAAATTTAAGTTTTCGCGTTATATTAAATTTTCCTCATTATAACGATTTTAGGACAACCAAAAGTTTAAAAAAACATCTGAGACCTCGGGTTATTCTCGGATCGTTTGCTCGCTGACAAATACGTTTGGAATAATGTTCAAATTTGAAATTCGGGTATCTATAACTACAATTAATCTCGATCTACGAATAGCGATGTTCAATGTGGAGATGATCCCTGAAATTGACATCAACTTTGACATTGAATATCTCCAGATAAAAAGATAGTAATATCATGAAATTTTATATTTAGACTGACAACGATGCATAATCTGTATAAGACATCGAAACATGGTGTTTCCATTGGAAAATTTGTGTAAAATTTGATATGAAGATAGCTCTTAGTACATTTTTTTGCATTTGAACTTGCAGAGGACGTTATTCCCTATTGATTGATATTTTTAAATTTGCTCTACTATAAATAGTGCTTGAAATAAAGAGGGTGGTTTGTTTTTTCCGCGACTGTACAAATACTACGCAATATTTTTTGAGACTTAACTTTTTCCTTGAAGTCGGATACTTTCAACGTAGAACATTAGTTCATTAGGTATCTTTTCTTTATTAAGAGTACAAAAGTTGGCGCCGATTGGTTCATACGCCTCAAAGCCAGGAATCCTTAATATCTGACATATTCGATTGCAATAGAGCAGATGTCAAACCAAATTGTCAAAATTAATACACGCTCGAATTCATATTTCACGAGGACCGAAAAATTCTGTGCGTAAACTGACTAAAATTTATCACCGGAGACTTTGTTTTCCTTTTTAAGGAACCGGAAAATATACTGTGCACATTTAAGATGACTTCAAATGAAGCAATAGATTAGGACTGGCCAGACCTGATTGTTCCGCTTTGACCAACAATTTACCCGAGGGCCGCGTATAAAGCAATTTTAAAATAAACAAAACATTCTTTAACGTTTTATTTCATTCACTTATTTTATATTTTTTTACATAAATTTATTATTGATATGCTTTCTTTTTTTGGAGACATCTAATATTTTTTATTCTACTTCAATAACCACTGAGTCGTTTGTTTTCTTTTTAAAAAGTTTGAAACTTTTTTTCAAATATCTCCTGGCATATTTAAAACAATCAAACAAAAATGCATTGCAGAAAAAGAAGGCATATCATCCGTATATTCAATTTCTTATTTCTTTACCAAAATACCGTCACATTTTTTAATAGACAGCAGAATGTATAACTATTAGTCCTAAATTGTCATCCTTGTACTAACAAATACGCTTAAAATAAAACTGCTTAGTTTTAAGTTACGTGTTTCGGGTTCTTCTGTACTATAAGAGCTATTGTACCAAGTTATACGATGCGATTTATCGCACGGCGTGATTTGATACTGTGTACCACTAGAACTACTCCAGACAAAGTTTTCCCGTCTGTTGCCATAGTAACGGACAGTATCCTATTTCATATAGGGGATACTTGATAAAATGCATTCAATTTTGTCACATTGGCGAACTTAATGACAAATCGGGAATAATTTAAGGGAAGGAAAATATCTTTTCGTAAACTACCTCTTTCCGATGCGAACCTTTCGGGAAAAATAAAGTAAAATTACATCAACCCGACAGTCACCCCTACTCAAAATGAACGAGCTGTTTCTATAGCAACCACCACTACTCAGACTTGGCGTCAGGAGCTGTTCTTGTGGATGGACAGTTCATCACAACGTGCAATTCAGTAGTTATTCTTATTATGTTCTGTATTTGACTCTTATTTATCGCTTTTTGTTTGATTTGGTGGGTCGTATGCGGTCCGCGGGTCGGCCAGTCCTGCAGAAGTATAACAATATCACACCATACGAAACAAGTACAGGAAAAGAATATAGTACATCGATATGTACATTCATCTGTTAAAAATACGAGTCCGTATATATGTGTGCTATGAATAAGATGTCACTCTTGTTCCCTGTGAAAGATGACCATCGAGGTGTCTGCCATGTACCGCACATGCGCGGGATCTCTGGTCTCCGATTGGCTGCCTGCGGGAGCCTCATGCTATAAAGTGCTGTTGGGCTCATCGGAGGCCCCCCTGGCCTCGTTCCGGGTGGTCTTGTCGTCCGTGACAGGCCGGATCCTCGGGACAGGCAGCGACTCTGGAAATAAATAAATGTTACGTCACGTAAAAACTTAAGCCCTGGTCGAATAGGAAGCGACACATGCAGATCAAAGAAAAATATTTGACCACGGCTTTACGAGTGAGTCAATAATTATCTGCAATGCAGCAACATTCCTTAACATTGTAATGCAGCTTAATATAAAATTATTTTCAACATTTCAACGCACTTATATCTGACAATGCGACCGCAAGCGAGGCAACTGGCTTGGAGCAAAAACAGCTAGATAATTAAGCGGATTGAAGACGTCACCTATCATATCTCATCGACCTTCTAATGAAATAGACGGATCATGTGGACGGAGTCGCTGTCGTAAGATCTCTGAAGGGTAAATCACAAATCGACTTAGCCAATTGGCTATGGAAGCGCAGACTAGTGTTTTTGATCATGGTGGATAATCGCTTTAACCAATCGATAACTTAGGATTCATGCTTTTACCCATAACCACGTGACAGATCTTCAAACTGAGCAACTGGAAGAAATAGCATGAAGCTGCAGACACATGCTCCGTCTATTTCATTTTCAGGTCGATGTCATATCTCATGGACCTTAAAATGAAATAGACGGATCATGTGCCCGCAGCTTCATGTTATTTCTTCCAGTTGCTCGGTCTAAGATCTTTCACGTGGTTATGTGTAAAAGCATGAATCCTAAATTATCGATTGGTAAAAGTGATTATCCACCGTGATCAAAAACACTAGTCTGCGCTTCCATAGCCAATTGGCCAAGTCGATTTGTGGTTTACCTTCAGAGATCTTTCGACAGAGACTCCGTCCAAATGGTCCGTCTATTTCATTAGGAGGTTGATGGCATATCTAGTGGTCAACAAGATTTGATAGAAGTATTTGAAAGTGGGAGATTTACCTTGAATTTCTTAGTGGTAGTTAATTAACATCGCACTAGAGCAACCCAACGGGCAATTGGCGACGGTCCACGTAGGTAGGTAGATATTTTAACTAACGTCACCTGGAGCAACACAACGGGCTTTAGGCGATGGTCCGGAATCAATCCCGAAGTGAAAGATCCGAGGACAACACAACGTCATTTTGAACCACGGTCAAATGACGAGATTAACGGCAGAGCTGGTACCCCACTCTCCAAACATCCACATCACACTAACGTGAGAACATTTGAGGCTACGACAGATTTAACCTGCACCATCCCCCGTGTGCACGATGCTCTTTGGCAGGACCGAGTTTCGAACTCACAACCCTCCGGTTTTGTTAATCCGTCACTTTTCCAACTGGGCTACCGAGGCCCTGGAGGATGGATGAAAAGCGACACCCACCAATTGAAATGTGTAGTATCGTCCTGTGATAATTATTTGAAATTTCACTTGCGATGAAAGATGATGAATATCTGAATACTTTCCCCCCTCTATTTTTAAATTACCAGATATACTTGTCCAATCGTGATATAAGCTTAAAAAGTGTTTGTTTTCATTGAGTAGAGAGCCCCATGCATGCACCGCTACTTTGAGTTCTAATGGTCCGTAATTCATAAACAATAGTCAGTCGTCGAGATGTGTTTGCTATCATCCTCTCTCACGTGCTTATTAACAACTAGCAGAATTACCCGGCGTTACTCGGGTTGAATTGGTTAAATAACTTCCGCTTTCGTTAATAAATTGTTAATTCCTATTCACCACATGTAACAACTACCATCTATATAAATAAAAATGTAATGTTCGTTTGTTCCTAACGGAAAATCTCCCAAAATTTTTCACCGATTGCCTTGAAATTTTGCCACAACGTTGCATTCGAATACGCGCATGTTTTAGTCTACTTAGTTATATAAATAAAAATGTAACGCCAGGAGGAAGTGGTAAAACGTTCCTAATTAAATTGATTCTGGCCGCAATCAGATCCCGAAACCACATTGCCTTAGCACTTGCGTCGTCCGGAATAGCTGCGACTTTGATACCAGGTGGAAGAACTGCTCATTCCGCTTTGAAATTGCCATTTGACATGCAATTCATTGAATCCCCACGTGTAACATTTCCAAAGCATCCAGCATGGGAAAAATATTGCAAAAATGCAAACTTATCGTTTGGGATGAATGCACAATGGCAATCTTTCTTTTCAATTTAACCAGATGAGCCACAGCAACGCGTGGCCCGGTACAGCTAGTACTCTAATGAAGGCACGAAATCGTTAAATACACAATTTCACCAGTGTAAACATGTCAAATTTAACATTTTTGTAGAATTTAAATTTTTAGTAAGAAAAAGTCTCTAGAGTGTGCCAATGTTGCCCAGAATGCATAGAATTGTACAGTGTATGCATTTAAATGCCTTGTATGCCATTTAAAAACAAAAGCTTTTCCCATGATTATCATACGATGATTAAAAATGTTTTTAAAACTAATTAAACCATTAGTACTTAACCCTCTAGGGGCCGAATTTTTTTCTTAAATATACAAAGTTTATGCAACGGAAAATCAACAATTATAAACCTATATATGCAGATTAACAAAATTTACCAGTTTAAACAATTTTACTATAATTAATTCACTTTGTAACTTTGAAGTAACAACGGCTTACAATATTTGCACTTCTGTGCATAAAAGCTTAAGCGTGAAATTCCATAAAACAGTTTACACTTGACGTTAAACATAGATGTACGTTGCATTTGGAACATTTTATTCTTGGAACTTCTTTACACCCCGGCTTTTTGCAGCGTCCTCTGTTGTCCGAAAAAATTGGCCAATGTGCTACTTCATCTTTTCGCATGTTTTGTACTGGAAGTATTGTATTTGGTCTCCTTTTTTCTTCTAATTGTTTATCTACGAAAGTTGAAACAGTACGCACTCTTTTCCTACTGATTCCTTTGTGCTTCTGACATAAACAAGATGCAATGTCAGTTTTAAATTCCAATAAAGTATATTGACGCCTGGGGCTTATAGAATGCGATGAACAATCTCTCTTATATAACAGCCAAGCATTCACCACCTTTAAATCTATAGATGAAACATTATACGATGGTACCATTTCCTTGATCGAATTTTATTCGATACAACGCTATCAATGAATCGACCAAGTCTACTCCACCCATGTGTTGGGTGTATATTTTTACTATATTTGGACGTTCTAATTCCTCTTTTATTTTTATGTGATTTTGTATCCATATTTTGGGTACATGATATATAAATCTGAAAACAGAAGAAAGCCCAAGCATTATCCTAAATCTACCGAAATCTACCATAATAGACCACTGTAACCTGAAAGTCACAAAACTTTATCATATACAAATAGTAACAAAATGATTATTGAAACGCAAACAAATAAGTTGTTATTGATATATAAACCCAGAGCTATTATGTACGCTTTTTTTGTTTAGTAAACACCGACAGAAGCACAAATAATGCCAATTGCACAAGATGGTTCCGTTGGTTTCTATCTGCAGACAACTTGCATGGCATTTACTTTGATATTTCAGGTTGATGGTGCTGCCAACCGTCATCAATATTGTTATTGGTTATCTCAGAGACATTATATAATTAAGACGTATACGTCATCTTGTGAAAAAACTAAAATTATTTGGTAAAATGTCGATATATTAGCATGTGACCTGGAAGTTACACGGGCCCATAGAGGGTTAACTTGATTAGTTATTGAACGAAAGACATCAAATTGGAAATCCAGAAATACATCTTAAAACAGATTTTAAAAAGCTTAGAACGAAAAGTAATAAATGTATCGCCTTTTCCACTACAAAATAGATTCTTGGAATATAACGGACACAAATTTAAAAAGTAAACGATTAAAAAATACCAAGGTTACCATATTAGCTAGCAGTCCTATTTTATAATAAAGTTTTGTTCTGAATATCTTATTTATAATCTTTTATTCTCTTTATGATCTGACCCAATATTCAGAATTTTTTATATTTCGTAAAGAAAGAAAGGCTCAAAATAAAGTATTAGAATTTAAATTGCGTAAAAATAGGTTTTGGAAAAATATTTGATTTTTTAGCAGCACTGATAAAACAATCCAAGTAATTGCATGCTCAATATACCTTCCAGCTACTCCAAAGCTACCAAATTATCATCAGAAGTCAGCATCAGTAGAGCCCAAAACGGATAGAAAACTTGGTCGAAACTATTCAACGTACAAGCATTGGATTCTTATTTATATAGATATGCCGTTGAGCGAACCATGACTACTCACCTGGCCTCGACCAACACACCAGCAGAGATTCGGCAGACAGCCTGTAGAAGCGCCAGTGCTTCCGAACCGCTTCTTGCACCTGGAATAGAAGAAAGAGACAACTGAAGTGCAGAATTCTGCACATTTGTAATTTCCATCAATGTCCAAAATGCAGCGGGGCCATCGTGGCTCAGTGGATATGTCCACTGAGCCAGCAGCTTGCGAGTTGTAGTAAATGCAGGTTCGGTTCCTTCCTTTGTTAGTAAAAGAATTCTTGTGTCCGTTACTTGATGTTGCCGGTCTTGTGTTTGGCGCAGCATGATAGGCCATAAAACCAACCCAAACCATGGGGCCATAAAAGGGGACCGATAATGTTTTAAGTAGAAAAGCACATGAAAGCCTTCGTCAAATTAGTAGAAAGTATGCACAGCTTCAAAACAACTAGTAGTCAGTCTCCATCATAAGTCATGAGAGGAAAACGCGAGGAATTGTTGCCCCAACTCACTTTTTTAAATTAAGTCTTTCCAGCATGCATGTAAAGGCGGGGTAGATCTAGAGGCATTCACTATTGAGTTCGACAACTCAAAATAGATAAGGCTAACCCCTCAACTCGAGAATAGATCTCGGGGATTGAACCACTAATCATATTTTTGTACCTTGGTCAGTGTTCATTTTCAAGTTCTTGGTAATAGCCTATTTAGAAATGTTTATTTTTTAAAATTTTTAGTGCAGAGTACAAAAAATACTTCCCAAATGCTTTGCTTCTCTATGTATACCACTTTGTTAGTGTATTTACTCAAACAACCGTGATTTTCCGGTTTGTTTCTTTCGTCGAAAATATCCTGAACATTGATCCTGGACATTCCTGCAGGAAAATTCCATCAAAGTAGACCCTTTGAGATATGAATGTTTGTTTCACAACGAAATAATTCATTTGATTGGAAATTTTACATGGAGGTAGGGTAGGTTATTTAATTAAACGTCACACTGGAGCAACACAACGGGCTATTGCTAACGGTTCGGGATCAAAAGATCCGAGGACAAGACCAGATAATTTTGAACCACGGTCAGATGACGAGGCAACACCTGAGCTGGCACCACTATCCAAACTTCCACACCACGCCAACGTGAGAACATTTGAGGCCACTACAGATTTAACGTGCACCAGCCCCTATGCCCCTTTGGTTGGATTCGAACTCGAAACCCTCCGGTTGTTAATCCGTTACTCTTCCAACCGGGCTACCGCAGCCCCAAATTTTACATGGAAGCAGAGTCAACTCAGGAAAAACTCTGTTAATTATAGTTAACAGTTTTCCTGAGGAACTCAGGAAAAACTGTTAATACATAAAATAAATTAATAACTCAAGAAACATTAAAAAGTGATGTTGTCTTCATCTTCAGAGCATTCTGATACATAAAGGATCGCACCGGCTTCGGCAGTTAATAATGAAATCCCATTAAAAACAAAATTGCTTATTAGTCACCGCTGTATTGTAGAAAGTGGGACAGTTCACCAAACACTTGATAAACTAAAACATTAAACGTAAAGCCAATCTATACATATAAAGCAGAGTTGGCATCTGTCTGTCTTTTCTCTATACAAATCTACACCGTTTGACCAATCTACACCAAATTTGGAACACTTAATCTTTGGAACCCTGCGCGTAACGTAGGCTACATATTAACCCCCGTTCTAATTGCCTTGGGTAGGGGTGTAACGTCCCGTCATCCTGGACAGAGGGGGCGCTCTCCCAGTCTGGCTGTGCAGATGACGTCAGAGTTAACATCTACAGGAGTCGCCTCTCAAGGTGACCTTGGAGATTTTTTTTTAGAATCTTAGAGTATGGTGCAATCGCAGATGGGTGCAGGTGTGCTGAAAATGGCTCAGTATCATATCATTTATGTATCCCGTCTGTAAATTCTTAAAGTGTAGCTTTATTATTGGAATGTAAACTTTATGATAATATAAGAATATTTTTATAAGAAGTGATATTTTATTATCATCGATGTAGTACAGGGGGGTTAAAGACAATTCGAAATCCTCATAGGAATAACTTTGCGTATTTATACGATCCATGTCAGATCCATTCACACTAAATTTGGTACACTTAGCCTGTAGAATTCTGCGGGACACAGTCTATATATTAACCCCGTTCGATTTGTCCTGGGTCTGCAGGGGGCTAAAAACAATTCAAAATCTCAATAGGAATATTATTGAGTAATTTTAAGATGAATTACAAACAATTCAATCCGAGCTACGCCGGATAATTCAGCTAGTTTAATATAAAATGAAGATAAAGTAAAATAATAAAACGTTAAAGTTAAAAAGGAGCAGGACAAAAGGTATAATTGTTACTGCTTTTCTAACTTGGTCTAGACAGGCTAGACCGAGTTCGTGTATTTCTTACACCTTCCAAAAGAACAAGACGAGCATGAAATTGAAATACAGATCCTCCCTCGACAGTCACAGATAAGCAAGGTGACCAGGTATTTTACGACAAAGATAGAACCAAGTGGGCACCCTAAAGTTAAAATTAAATTACTAGGGTACAAACACTATAAAATGAAACTCGTAACGAGAAAATGAGATGCATTTCAAGATAAATGGGGTAATCCCTATTTTAGTTGCTAATTAAAAACTTACTTGAGAAAAGTTTAGCAATGCGGTAAAATCTAAGTAAGGTAAAAAGGGATGAATGACGACCTAATTAATTAAAAGATGAAGCGTTTAAAAAAGTCGTTGGTAAATACGTTTAAGACGGGAACAAGTTAAAATTTGACAGATGGTAAATGTTGGAAATGATAGCATGAAGGAACAGCTTCACCCATCAATAAATGCTTGTTTCTCGGATGGCCAATGCGAAGACCCGAGTTATTACAATTATTATATTCACACATGTTAAACGGCGAGTATCAATTAAAAGGATGACATCCCATCCTCTCTCTTCCAAAGTGTAAAATAGTTCAGCCTCCCACATCAAAAGCAATTAGGTGATCTCCTTTTGAATAAGTGATGAACCGCTCAGTGTGTATTGAGCACCTCATACTTCCGATGCAGTGTTTAAGTATTTACATAATCAAATCACGCCACTTGCTTTCAAAAATTCTGCAGTGTCTTCCATTATGTCATCACGCTGAAGTGTTTGCTTCTTAATTGGATGCAGGATATAAATAGAGTACTTTTTTTACTTTCTTTCAACGAAGTCGAGGGGTGTCTTGGTTTTGGGAAAGAATTGAATTAAAATAAGTTTTGACAGGCAATGCGAAGTGGATAGTTTAGAATAATGTAGAGTGGAAGAGATTTTTGGTGAGGAAAATGGACCACCATTAATCACTCCAAAGGCCGATCTTCATCCAAAGGTGATGCGTATATGGTAGGTATATATATAATTGAATTAACGTCGGACTGGAGCAACACAACGGGCTACTGGCGACGATCCGAGATCAGCCCCGAAGGGAAAGATCGAGGACAACAACGTAATTTTGAACCACGCCACTTTAAAAGGGAAAGGAAATCATGGACATCCAAACTGAGTACACCTCGTTATTTTGAACCGCGGTCAGATGACGAGGTCAACGACTGAGCTGGCACCTCACTCTCCAAACTCCACACCACGAAAACGTGAGGACATTTGAGGCCACGGCAAATGAACGTACCATAGCCTCCTACGCACACGACGGTCTTTGGTTCGATTGAATTTCGAACTCGCAACCCTCCGGTTGTTAGTCCGCTACTCTTCCAACCGGGCTACCGCGGCCCGCGTGTATGGTGGGATTAGAAGGGAGTACTTACACTAGCTCGTGGAACGCAGCAAGGGGAAAATCGTCCGGCTTCGTGAGCGGTTGAGAAATTTCGTTTTGTATCGAATGAGAATTGTCCTTTGCTTGATAATGCCCGTTGTGTTGCTCCAGTGCGACGCTAACTAAAACACCTACCTTTGCTTATTTCTCGCCAACAGCTTGCCGATCTTGAATCACTAAAAAATAGATCCTTTTTAAAAAATTCCATTTGCATCCGTATGTTTCACTTCATTCATGTTCTTCAGATGGAAAATGAAAATAAAAAACAGATTCTATGCATTCGCGATTCAAGGTTGGCAAGAAATCAAGCAAAGGACAATTTCCATTTGCTGCAATACGAAATTTCTCAACCACTCACGAATCCGGACGATTTTCACCTTGCTGCGTTCCACGAGATAGTAGTACTTTCAAGCTCTTTCCGCAAAATCGAACGATTCATCACCAATTAGTACGGGCGGTCGTGACTCAGTGGGTATGCCCACTGCGCTAGCAACCTTCGAGTCGTAGCTAGCACAGGTTCGATTCCTGTCAGGTGCATTCCTGCCTAGGTGTATCCTTCTTCTGTGTCAGAAACCCCAACCAACGACTAGTACTCCTCCCAATAGACCAATTGAAAGCAGAACTCCGAAAGATCCGAGGTCCACACCCCATTTTTTTGAACCGCGGTCAGATTATGATCGGTTTTCATTTGCTTGGGGAATTATGTCGAGGTTTCACTTTTATGTATGAGCAAAACTTGGGAATTTTCGTTGGATTGGCGAAAGACGAGGCGAAAAGGGGGGTCTTGCCGTGACGAAGGCAGAAGAGGACCGCACTGAATTGTTCTAGAGGGCGAGTTACCCCAACGTAAGCTTCGAACACTAGCCAGCGTCCATGCTGATGCCAGTCCTCTGACTAGACAACATCAGTTTTCGTGCTAGACTTCCGAGGAGTTCCAGCGTCCATGCTGATGCCAGTCCTCTGACTAGACAACATCAGTTTTCGTGCTAGACTTCCGAGGAGTTCCAGCGTCCATGCTGATGCCAGTCCTCTGACTAGACAACATCAGTTTTCGTGCTAGACTTCCGAGGAGTTCCAGCGTCCATGCTGATGCCAGTCCTCTGACTAGACAACATCAGTTTTCGTGCTAGACTTCCGAGGAGTTCCAGCGTCCATGCTGATGCCAGTCCTCTGACTAGACAACATCAGTTTTCGTGCTAGACTTCCGAGGAGTTCCAGCGTCCATGCTGATACCAGTCCTATGACTAGACAACATCAGTTTCCGTGCTAGACATCCGAGGAGTTCCAGTCGTTCCTTACCCGATGGAGACTCCAACTTCTTGCAAAGTTCGACGGATTTCCCAGGTAGGGCACATATAACTTTTACCCTGACACCATCGACGTATAGACTAATGTAAATCACTAGCAGGAGCCAGCGCACTACTGTTAATATCAAAGAATAAATGGAAAGTGTTATTAACTGTGTATAATCTTTGATGAAAAGAGGGCAGAGTGAAAGAGGATACCATCATCACACTATTGAATTTAGGTTGGTTTGGGTGAAAGAGCTACAGTTGGTTTTTTTCATGGCGCAAGGGCTACAGGATGTGGGAAAACACATGACAGACAATTTCAAGTAAAAAAGGTCGTGGAAGAGAAAACAGATTGGGAGGGACAAACAGAGGGATTGGGGAATAGAATAGGATGAGAACAGAAAAAGATCGCTTTGGTATCCCAGGAGCGCTACACCCATGTTTACTAAAGACATTAAGCCCCATGGGAAAAGAAAGGATCACTAGAGTACCTCGGATCCGTGGTGGATCGGGAGATATGCTCCCGAGTGCGTATTGAATTTAGGGATTTGCCAGTTTTCTGCTAGAAAGAATGTAGTTTCCACATTGAGACGTGTACTAATTCCAAAAAACATATTTTTGTGGTTTTGACACTATAGCATTCCGTGTGCGATGTCTTCATTTCACTCTCCTGGTGGTTTATTTTCACACCGAAAACTGCCCCCGAGTAGCCAGTCTCTGGTGCAAAAAACCCGTTCCAAACTGTCACCAGCTCTAGGCATGGAACAATTTGTTTTTCCTACTTGGATCCCTTGGAGAGATGAAGGGCCAGATTCAACTGAAACGTGATCGATCTCTTCGATCGACTGAAAGCACTACGATCGAGTCTTATTTTGGAATTCATTTCCTCGTCTAAATACGATCGAGACTGTTAGGGTTACCACAGTAGTGTGATGATTGCTCAAATGGTTGTGACGTCACATCATCGTCGATTGACCAATAAGAGAACGTGAAATTGCGTCATGTTTGTTTACCTATTTTTTGGCGGTTCTGTAGTCGCTCTGAAAGTTCTACGAATAACGTTGTGTAAGTTGGTAAAACCAATTCCTCAATTTCACTCTCCCAATTTTAAGCACAATCTCCTAATTTCAATCGACCTTCCTTTAACAATTATAGAATGAGCAAAGAATGCGAAGTTTTTGGTTGCCACCCTGGAAGTTCGCCCCGATTTCGTGAGCCGAAAACTCGAAGGTGCTTAATCCACTTTAGCCGAACAGCGGCAAGGATGGAACGAATTGGTCGTCGAGCTAAATGCTTGTGGATCTTCGCGAATTCGAAGGATTTCCTCGAACTCGTAAATATCGAGGAATTCTCCTTGAAAGATGAATGATTCCATCATGTCCAGAAGAAATGCAAACAGAAAATCGCATCGAGCGAACTCGCGACGCAGAGAGGAGTATGATATCCACGATCAGTGAATCGAGTATACACGATCGAGTCGTTTGAGTTGAATCGAAGCATCGCCGTTAAGCCGCGACCCATCGAGTTTCAAGGCGAAATGATCGAGAAATGTTGCAGTTGAATCTGGACCTAAGTCCGTTTTGTCTCGATGAGGTACCTCGTCATTAGTCAAACATACCTCGAGATCTTGGATGAGATATCCCTTCGAAACCACTTGGAGGGTTAATGGAATATAGAAGTTTTGACCTCAGATATAAAGACATACCTTAAGCCAAGAAAGACAAGTTAACCTCCCCTATAGGATAGATAACCAAGACCTCGAGATGAGTCCTGAGTTGCGCTTGTGCGAGACTCACCTCCTTGTTGAGGAAGCAGTAGAGGAGGGAGATGAAGAAGCCCTGCGAGGCGCTGAGGATGTGGGCAGTGTACGACCAGGCGGCGAACTGCAGGGGCGTGCCGTCCAGCGGACCCGGGATCATGTCCATGATGTTCGTGATGCCCAGCAGGGGGAGCAGCAGCAGGGCGGCGCGAACCGCTTTCCTGAAACACACAAAGCCCTTTCATTTATTTGCAAAGGAAGACCTGCACGGGCGACTATGGCTCAAGTGAAATGGCGAAACAAGGTTGGTGATTGTATGTTTATCTACAATGGCTTAACAAGATTGGTAATTGTATTTTTATCTGTAATGGCTAAAGGATTGGTGATTGTATGTTTATCTGTAATGGATAAATGGTTATTATAGGCTTATCTGTAATGGATAAACAAGATTGTTGATTGCATATTTATCTAGTGGCTAAACTAGGTTGGTAATTGTATGTTTATTTTCAGTGGCTAAAGATTCGTGAGTGTCTGTCTATCTAGAATGGAAAATATTGGTGATTGTTTGTTTATCTAGAATGGCAAAATATTGGTGATTGTATGTTTATCTGTAATGGATAAAGGTTGGTAATTATGTTTATCTGTAATAGCAGAAGAACATTGGTGATTGTATGCTTATTTGTAATTTCTAAACAAGATTGGTGATTGTATGTTTATCTAGAAGCTAAACTAGGTAGGTAATTGTATGTTTATTCAGTGGCTAAAGATTCATGATTGTCTGTTTATCTAGAATGACAAAATATTGGTGATGGTATGTTTATTTGTAATGGATAAAGGTTGGAGATTGTATGTTTTTCTTTGTAATATTACAAAGAGCAAAATTGATAAATATGCTAATTTCTAATGGCTATGAGATTCGTGATGATATGTTCACTTGTAATGGCTAAAAAAGATGGACGAAATTTGTCATGTCTTAACTGGGTTGATGATTATACGTTCATCCATTTTGAAGAAGTTGTTTCATGTCCAAATTAGATTCTTCGGGGATTTTAAGTCATATACATAGTAGGTAGTGTTTTGGCAAAAGGTCAAAAGCCACTAACGAATGTTATTTTTGTGTTTTTACAGAATTACAAACTTTTCTCTTAGAAATATATCTTGTTTGAAATCGGGATACTAATAAATAATATTGACTAAACAGAGGGGAGATAGAAAATCATACAACTGAAATGCAGCGATCAAAGTAAACTAGGCAAAAACTTATTTCGCTTTCCCAGTAAAACTTTGCAGATGTGGATTATGAACTTTTGCCATGAATACCATCAATATGGTCTCATAGCTTTCACAACGTGAAGTACGCAATATTAGTTCTTTACCTCTTGTTTGCTGCACACTTATAAACTACTCACAAAAAGTTGGGGATTTGCAAACACAACTGGAAGCGATTGTCTAAGGCTCAAAATTTAGAAAAAATAAGGGAGAAACACACATTTCACAAATTTGTTTTTTTAGACTCAATCATCGTCACTATTTTTTTAATTGCAAGGATTAATGATTTCAAGGATGTAAGTATGTAGTCTTCGAGGATACGAGATTTTGAGAAGGTTTTATCATGTACCTGAATCTTTAAAAGTCACAAAGGACAGAAGCTGAGAACACTAGATTAAAGGATTAAAAATATTTCTGAAGGTATGATGGAAAATGTTTTCGAGATAATTACGTTTTCATAGGTATGATTTGAAGAATGAAAATTTTTGATGCATTCAGCAGATAAACAAATAGACGTGCAAAACCCGTAAGCATTGTTTAAAGCCAAATATTTACTGTTGCAATGTTAGCATTCTTAGATAATATTGTTTATTTTAACGCAGCGAAATGATTTCTATAAAAATTAAAGCTTACTTAAAATGCGGCGCAGTGGACTTCAAAAGCTTGTAATTTAGACAAAAACTTATTTTGAGGAAGAACGCATTGGAGACATTTGTGAGTTTCTACCAGAGATTTTAAAGTCATTTTGAAGTTAATGAATTTTGATATCTTAATTATAAAAGAACGACCAAAAAAGTCTCTTGATAAAAGAATGTTAAAGAAAGGTACAGACGCGGAAAGAAAACGAACCATCACCTTTATTTCGAGCACTATTAATACAGCAAATTCAAATATATCATTCAATAGGGAATAACGTCCTCTACAAATTCAAATGCAAAAAATGCATTAGGGGCCGTCTTCATATCAAATTTTGCACAAACAAAATTTCCAACGGAAATGCTATGTTTTAATGCCTTAATCAGATTCGGCATCGTTAAATTAGTCTAACTATGAAATTTCATGACTACTATCTTTATATCCGAAGGTATTCCATGTTAAAATTGCTGTCGAATTCAGGGATCATCTCCACATTGAAAATCGATAGTCGTAGATCGAGATAAATTGTAGTTATAGTTACCGGAATTTCAAATTTGAACCCTATTTCAAACGTATTTGTCAGCGCGTGCAAATTATCCGAGAATTATTACATTTACTATGCAAGTGAATACGATTGGAGAATTACATGTGCAAACGATCCGAGAATTATCTGAGGATTGTCAGACGTTTTTTAAACCTTTGGTTGCCCCCTAAAATCGTAATAATGAGGGAAATTTAATTTAACTCAAAAACTAACGATTGGAATGAGCTGAAATTTTGCATGATCATATTAGAAGTCCTTCTGAATAGTCCCATCAAAATATAGTAAGATTCCAATTCATAAATTTTCAAACATTAATGTAATAATTATTATTGCCTACTAAAAGCTATTTTAAAAATAAAATAAGTGGATTATGTTTCGGTTGTTTAACAGTAACATGATACAAAATATCAGCGCTATGGAAATATTATTTAGGAAGATATCCATAAAAGTCTAAGAAACTGATTTAACATTAGGAGCTCCAATCTTTCTGTACTCATAACTTCGAAACGGTAAGACCTACTGACACGAAATTTGGTATCTGCAGTTAAATTTTGATATAGATTCGAAATTGTGGGTCAAAATAGGAGGTTTGTTTTAGAAATTATGAAGTTACTGCTCAATTTAATATGAAGACACTCCTCATGCAAATTTTATGCATTTGAATTTATAGAAGACTTCAGCAATGCCATCTTTGAATTTTCTCTACTGTAAAAATGTCTCGAATGAAGGGGGTTCGTAGTTCTAGCATATGCATTAATCTTGAGAATGTATCAAACAGTAGAATAATTAATGAAATACGTCTGTTCTACAGTGCGTTCTTTCCCGAATTTAAAAGAAGCTTTAGAATTTTTTTTACTTTACTTTCGAATGATTTCTGAAGTGTCATAATTCAATAACAGAAATTCAAATAAAGCAATTGAGGTGAAAATAGCAACCTTCTGATAGTTGTCTCAACGAGGAATCTCGTCATTAGCAAAACTGACCAGATCTTGTTGAACGAGATATCTCGTCCTTATAAGAAAACATGATTACGATCGTTAGAAGAAAACTGACCAGATCTTGATCTCGCCATCATAAAAAATCGGCAAAATCTTGACGTGATATCTCGTCATTAGCAAAATTGGTCAGTCCTTGATGAACGAGGTATCTCGTAAAAACCATTTGGAGTGTTAAAAAATTGAGAAAGATAACTTTTGTTAATCCTATCAAATGTATATAAGCATATATTAAGAGTTCTATAATTATAGATTTTGTTATAAAATAGAATCTGGAGATTGGCTTAAATGTAATTTGGTTGCAGTTTCCTTATTACGTAACTGTCTTTACCAGATAATAGATGTATAATAAGGTTTTGAAAATGAATTCTCGAAAATTTTAATTTGTAATGACTATAATTTAATCGTTTGATTGCTTAATTTGACCATGATTTTAACGACAACAGAAAACTAATACTATAGTACAGAGTGTCCTAAAAGTTCCTGTACTCCAACTTTAAAAAAATCATTTGCACGTGTTTTTTTTAATTGAATTTTATCGTCAGCTTATAATTTTATGGATTCTTTAATTTTTATCGTTTGGTTTTCTTCTCGCTGAAGTTGTGCGATAATAAAGTTCCATGTCATTTTGTTCATTGCAAAATGAGTTTATCACGCATTCAGAGAATTGCGTAGCATTGTGTATGATTGAGTAGATTTCATTGTTTATCTGTAAGTTTACTTTCTTTTGAAATGGAAAAACACTTAAATTGTGCGAAATAAGCTCTTGTTTAAAGGTTTGTTTTCTCCTAGTTTCTAGTGAAAGTCCTATAGACCTCCTAGGAGCAGCAACCTCTCGGGACTCTCCCGTTTTGTCCGTTCGTCTCAGGTGTCATGAACGCCATATTTCCACTCGGTCTAGTGCTATTTTCACTGCTAAGATCCCAAACCTGTTCAGGGAGGGCCAAGCTGGGCCAAACACAAGACAACGTCAAGTAAAAAATGTTGTGAAAGGGGAAAAAGAGGGATTGGGAATAACGTAGTAGAATGAAAGCAGAAAAAGATCGCTTGGGCATCCGGGGAGCACGACACCCGTGTTTAATAGACAGTAAACCCCATGGGAAAAGATCGCTAGAGTACCTCGAGACCATGAAGCATATACACACCTAAAGGAGATGTGTGCCCCTGATTGCATTAAAAAAACTAGTAAATCTCGCTACAAATGAAATGGTTGAAATTTCCGATTATGAAGATTCACGTAAAAAAGCAAAATGCCTTAACGATATCGCAATTACCCTTCTGTGGTGTACTGGGTGTCTTTTGCTGGACAGGCAGTAGATAAAACCTTTTCAGGGGTTTCAGTTCTTTTGAGGACATTGTTTGAGTCCCTGTGCATAACCCTAGTGCTTATTAACCCTCCTAGTGGTTGTCTCGACGAGGTATCTCTTCATTAGCAAAGCTGACCAGATCTTGATGGACGAGATATCTCGTTATTTAGAAAAACTGATCTCGATCTCGTCCTCAGAAAATTGACAATACCTTTATCATTCGGAATTCTTGATGACGAAGTATCTCGTCATTAGCAGTTAGTCAGATCGTGAAGGACGAGATGGTTCGTCAAAACCACTCGGAGGGTTAATTTCTGACATTTTTTCTTAATCTAACTCGGTCTAGTGCTCTTTTTGGAGTCATTGAAATGTTTACACTTTTGACTGGAACTTTTAGGAGGAAATGTAGACATTCTGGAGCATATTGAAGTGACGGCATTATTGTGAAAAAGAGGCAATAAGCTACATATAGGGACCCATGGATTTATAAGGAATCTTACCTTATTTGTTGAAATTCACTCGGTGTATTCACTTGAACTTTCATAAGCACGATGCACACTATATTCAGCAGTATCACAAAATTGACCTGAAACCAGACATACTCGGTATCAAAACGCTTTTACTGCATCTGGGAAAACTTTTGATCTTCAATAGAATCAAATTTGCTTACACATAGTCATAAGCATAAAAAAACTGTACTCATATTGAAATCCGGAATTTTTTTTAACATAATTTTGTTTTGAAAGAGAATATAAAAGTTTTATAACTATTATATTAATATTTAAAAGAAAGTGCATGTTTATTTAAAAATTAAGATTCCCATAGCAGCTTCTAGCAATAAAAATGCATGGTTTTTCTCAACGTTAGTTGAATTTACGTCGCACTATGACAACTCAACGGGCTAATGGCGACTGTCAGGGACCAATCCCGAAGGCAAAGATTCGAGGACATCTAGCCATTTTGAACACCTGAGCTAAGATACCACTCTCCAAATTTCCACACCAAACCAACGTGAGTACATTTGGAGGCCACGACAGATTGGACGACGTGTACCAGCCCCTACGTACACGGTCTTTGATCGAGTTTCGATCTCCACACCCTACAGTTGCTAATCCGCTGCACTTCCAACTGGGCTACCTCTGCCCACACCAGGGAGGGATTGAACCAGACAGGAATCGAACCTAGAACTCGCAGGCTGCTAGCGCAGTGTCGAAGGGCATGGTATCGCATGCTATGATTTGTGTTCAGACCACCCTGTATTTTGTATATGCTTCTGATTAAGAAATATTAGGTGGTTTATTATACTTTCTTACTTATATTTCCGTTGCTTCAAAAAACGATTTTTCTGTTATTCAGTCAAATTGAATCTGCGGTTTATGTCCTTGGCACAACCTATCACACACCCTACCTGTTTTCACAACACTCAGTGTGCAGTGTCACAACTTCAGTTCAAAAACCGTTTATACTGTCATCTTCTGTTCTTGTCGTTTTGTTCCTACTCATCGGTTTGGTATCTTCCGATGTTCCTTTCGTATCATTTCTCCCATCCAGGTCGGTTGCCCGGTTGGAAGAGTAACGGATTAGCAACCGGAGGGTTGCGAGTTCGAATCCAACCAAATACCATCGTGTACAAAGGGGGCTGGTGCACGTCAAATCCGTCGTGGCCTCAAATGTCCTCACGTTGGCGTGGTGTGGAAGTTTAGAGTGAGGTGCCAGCTCAGGTGTTGCCTCGTCATCTGACCGTGGTTAAAAATTGCGTGATGTTGTCCTCGTATCTTTCCCTTTGAGATTGATCCCGGACCGTCACCAATAGCCCGTTGTATTGCTCCAAGTGTGATGTTAATTAAAATACCTACCTACCCCCATTCAGGTCACTTCACTTCAAAGTAGCAGCCGTAAACCTTAAGTTTTGCACGCCATTGTAGAATTGGAGACCTTACTTATCATTCACCTCTCGTTATTTTAGTGCAAAGATTTAGTATTCTAAATAGTTGACACATTTACAGTTACAATATATAAAAATTATAAAACCTCTTCCATAAAGCTTTTCCATTTCAACATACTGAATAATAATTGGATTTAAAATGAATATTCGGAAACATCCGATATTGCTTCATATTAAGCGAAATAAATACTAGTATTAATCTAATAATTTTTCGCGTTCCTTAAAAGATTGCTCAAATTCTCTATAGTAAACTAGTTTTTACTTTTGAAAGAACCAGAAGACGATTAAATCTGAAGGCATATTTTTCTTTCATGAAATTAAATACCTTAGAAAGCATTTCTACATCACATTGAATTGCATATCACTAAATTCCTGCAAATTATATTTTTCGCCGAGTGATTTTGGATTATTGGAATGAACACGATTTCGAAATATTTTCATAAATATTTTAGCTTATTTAGAAGCATCAGTCAATACAATAAAGGGATAAACGATAAGTATAAAAGGAAGATAAGCTCAAAATTTAATGAACATTTTTACAAAGTCACCTTTTCTACCTCCGTAAGTTAATCTCCACGGGTGTGTTTTCATTTTTAAATTACCTACCTTTAATATAACTTCCATAAAAGATGTGCAATTAAAATATGTATTAATGCATCATTTAAACCTTTATTTCGTTTTAAAATAGGCACCAATGTGTCTTTTATGAAGGCATGGCTTAAAGGTATTAACGAGTGTCATTTTATGTTATATAAAATGGCTATTTTAATTTACTGAAGATTTAATCTCTTACATTGTAGGTCACAGGAGATGGAAACTTTTCATGTTGAAAGTCCGCATTAATTTAGCTGTTATCAAATAAGACCGCATTCAACGAAATTCAATTAGATATACTAAAAAATGTACCCTATTTTGTAAAAATCTAACTGTTATGTACTTTAAAATCTAAAAATTGAAACTTCGTTAATTTTAAAGTTAACTAATCTTTTAATGACTTTGTTGTGTCTTCTTTTTGGAAGGCATTTGAATATTTCGTAGCAGCATGTTGGTACGAAGAGTTCCAGCTGATTCTCTAGATGGGTATACGTCATTCGTTCTCAAAGGAGTCAGTTTGGTTTGTTAGGGTTCTATGGCGCAAGGGCCATATTTGGCCAAAGGAGTCATGATTTGGATTAGGTAGGAGAATGTAGATACACAGAAATAAGTTTTTGAAAAGCAAGATTTTTCGGGTATGTGGTCGAACGTGTGCTGCATTTTCCCAGTTTACTTATACATATAATATCAAACAATGATTTTGAAATTTCATCTACTGAGAGCTTAACCCTGCTGGTGGTTGTCTCAACGAGGTATCTCGACATTAGAAAAAGTCTGATCAGATCTTGATGGACGAGATATCTCGTCATTAGAAGAAAACTGACCAGATCTTGATCTCGTCATCATAAACAAATCGGAAATATCTAGATGACGTAATATTTCGTCATTAGTAAAATTGGATCGATCTAGTTTGTCGTAACCACTTGGAGGGTTAATCAATTCCATCTAGTTCTTTAGAAGATTGGTGACATCAACTAGTAGGGGTGAGGCTGAAATGTTAATTCGAGACTGATGTCATGATTCTCAAAATCAATGAACTTTTAATTGTATTCTCCAATTAATAGGCCTATAACATAGACCGGAGCAGCAGTTTGCGTGCTCCTGTGATATAAAAGCTAAAGTTCAAAACGTCATCAATAATTAAAGTATATTTATTAGCCAAGTTAACTACGCCAAATTTTTAATTCAATTTTAGCATTCAAGCTATAATTACGCCAAATATGGGAACCCCGATAGCCAAGCTCTCTTTCGATGTGTTCTTGCACGTGACGTATGTGGGGGTTGAATCTAAATCAGCAAATCAAAGCAGCCCATGTACGAGCATTAGGTTTTTACAGATTTGAAATGTATTCTAATTTTCTGTATAATCAAGTTGACCTAGAGTATATGTAGATGTAGTTTTTGAAACATTGATAAATTTTGAATTTAGCTGCAGAGGGATCCGATTACGGGTATAATGATAACAAAATGCTGATTATGCCGATTATGGGTATCAGATAATAAAATGCTTACCCCTATGATGCACATTCTAGGTCCTTCAAGTATCCAGTAGTACGGGCTCATTGCATATCCCCACCAGCATCTGAGAAACACATAGAACATTTTTTATTCTTGTTTTAATACATTTGGGTTGATTTTTATGACGCAACGGCCATATTTGGTCATGGTGCGCCAAACACAAGACACACATCAAGTAATGGACATACACATACAAGGAAAGTTTTATTAACATTGAAGAGACATACACTCAGGGTTGGGGTTTTATGGCGCACCATATTTGGTCAAGTTGGGCCAAACACAAGACAGACAACAAGATTGTATTGTAAGGGAAAAAGATTGATTGGAGAACATCGAATAATGGGATGAAAGTAGAGAAAGATCGCTTGGGTATCCCGGAGCAAGACACCCGAGTTTACTAGAAACAGCAAACCCCATGGGAAAAGAAAAGATCACTAGAGTACCTCGGGTCCGTGTATCCCGTACACATAAAGGAGATGTACCAATGAGGACAAATACATCCAGAGAGGAATCGAACCTGCACCCCCTACAACTCTCAGGTTGCAATCGCAGTGGGCATACTCAATGAGCCACAACCCCTAATAATATATTTCGTTAGATAAATAGATAATTAATCTATCTACCGAAATACATTATTAGGGGTTAGAATAATCCGTTGCTCTTCCAACTGGGCTACCGCGGTCCTAATGTATTTGGGAGAAGTAGTAATAAAACACATCCAATAAGAAAATTTGATCCATAGTGATGAAACGAATTTGAAACCACTAAGCGAATGAGATAGTTTGCTTTCTTCAAAAATGTTTTCGCTGTTCCACTAGTTTCTAAAAACAATCAACTCAAGGAAACAATACAATTTAACTGTACTCTTTAATTGGAGAAATCCTTCCAATAACGCGTATTTTAATGCCATGTTCATTAAATCGTAACTACATTCATTCGAGCATCCTTTCATTTGAAGTACGTTTAGGAATTCTATTAGAGTATATATTTCCAGTGAAAGAATCTTGATTATTCACAAGCACCATTAACCCCCTTTCCGGATAACAAAAAAAATCTCTCCAATCTCCTCGAAGTTCAAGATGGCGTCGCAGGAAACGAATTGTGAAGCCCCAAAGTTGATTTAAATATATATAATGCATTTTTACGCTCTTTTCGCTGCATACTTAATGAGGTGAATAAAAATTGCTCGATTTCATGAATACGTAATGTCTCTATAATTGCTTGGTACTTTGGTAGCGATGTAACGTCGAAGTATCCGTCATGGAAAATGTGTTATTTCTTTGTATCAATTTAATCACGCATTTTCAAATTTGAAGTGAATTTGTGAGTGACGATGAATGGGCTTATTTAAACTTACTGGTGGTTGGTTAACGAGGTATTTCGTCATCAGCAAATCCATTAGCAGATCTTAACCCTCTTGGTGGTTGTCTTAACGAGGTATCTCGTCGTTAGGAAATCCATTAGCAGACCTTAATCCTTCTGGTGGTTGACTTGATGAGATATCTCGCCGGTAGCAAAACCATTAGCAGATTTTGATGGACGATATAAATTGTCATTAGAAGGATATTGACCAGATCTTGATCTCGTCATCATCCAAAATTCAGCCATTATCTTGATGAAGATATATTTCGCCATTTGCAAAATTCGTCAGATCTTGATGGATGCGATATCTCGCCAAACCACTTGGAGGGTTAATGCAACGAATATCACCAGCATCATATCCAGGGGTGCTTTAATGGAGCCACAGGTGTGGCCTTAGGGTTTCGGACAAGTTGCGCCAAACGCAAGATGAAATAATGGAAACACAGGGAAGGTTTTGGTATCCCTCTGCTTAACCCTATCTAACTGAAGGAATACCTTAACCTTAATTACCTGCGTTCCCTCATTCGTCTGCTTAATGTCCTCAGGGGCAATTATGAGTGATCCCTTCTGGTGCGTAATGGCTTCACGGACCCGAGGTACTCTAGCGATATTTTCTTTCCCCATGGGGCTTAATGTCTTTAATAAACATGGGATTGCGCTCCCGTCTGTTTTCATCCCACTACTGTTCCCAATCCCAATTTCTCCCTTTAATGATATTTTTTACTTTAAGTCTTGTGTTTGGCGCAGATTGGCCAAAGCCCTTGCGCCATAAAACTCCCCAAACAACCAACCCTCTCATAAAACCATGTAAAAAACTACAATAAAGAACTCAGTGATCGTATGGCCTGATAATCATTTCTACTTAATACAGAAAAATGCATTGCAATTTTTGTTTTGCAACGTTGGTTAGTTATTTCGGGGTTTTACGGAGCAAGGGCCCCATTTGGCCATGCTGTTTTGAAACGATCGAGTGAGTTGATTTCCCAGACTAACTTGTGGGACCTAGGACAGCCTACGTCGGGGGACTATTTGGATGAGTGCCATGCACTAGTGACTTCTGAATGCCCCGTGGAAAAATATTGGCCATGCTGTTTTGAAACGATCGAGTGAGTTGATTTCCCAGACTAACTTGTGGGACCTAGGACAGCCTACGTCGGGGGACTATTTGGATGAGTGCCATGCACTAGTGACTTCTGAATGCCCCGTGGAAAAATATTGGCCATGCTGTTTTGAAACGATCGAGTGAGTTGATTTCCCAGACTAACTTGTGGGACCTAGGACAGCCTACGTCGGGGGACTATTTGGATGAGTGCCATGCACTAGTGACTTCTGAATGCCCCGTGGAAAAATATTGGCCATGCTGTTTTGAAACGATCGAGTGAGTTGATTTCCCAGACTAACTTGTGGGACCTAGGACAGCCTACGTCGGGGACTATTTGGATGAGTGCCATGCACTAGTGACTTCTGAATGCCCCGTGGAAAAATATTGGCCATGCTGTTTTGAAACGATCGAGTGAGTTGATTTCCCTGACTAACTTGTGGGACCTAGGACAGCCTACGTCGGGGGACTATTTGGATGAGTGCCATGCACTAGTGACTTCTGAATGCCCCGTGGAAAAATATTGGAGAACACGTAGTTCACTGATGGACCAGCAGTCAAACGACCTGCATTTGTCAACAACACGATCACGTGAACTGTATTCACGAGCATAGTCAAGACAGAGGTCGACCCAAGTCCAATGTTGCGAAGCCTATTATATTTCGAGAGAAAACTGAAATGAAGCGAACAACGCAGTTTCGGTTCTCACTCCTTAGTTTCTGTTCCCATTGCTTGGTTTCAGTTCGCATTTCGCAAGTGTAGCTTTTATTTACTTTTCTGCTCGTATGCGTACTTTTGATTCTGTCAAATTTTAATGTGTATGCGCTATATTCAATAAAATAACTGGAAAACTGGAATTGTTGGCTGTGAATTGAAGGTAGAGATCTCACCACGAAAGGTTGATTCGGGTAGATGTTCTAAACAACGTAGAAAGTGAAACCGGGATTAATTTCATGACCTGACTTTTCAACCGAAATCGGCTTCAAGCGGCACCACAAGATAAAAAGCAGGAAAAAAGTGAATAGAACGAGTCAATCTGAAAAACTGCAAAATGAAACAAAAAAATCGAACTCCAGGCTTTAAGTACTCGGATATTGTATCCCTCAAACCTAAAAGTACTTTCACTCCTAAAATTTCAGCATGACTCTATCTGAAGAAAATCGTTCTCTTTTAACGGTCGAGAATAAACGATTCTGTGACAAAATCAATATTTTATAAGATGCTTTTTCAGTTCCCTTCCAAATGGAATACTTTTCATCTTCGGTCAAACAGTTATATCGATCGTCAGGCAATACAAGTTCAGTGGTTAATAAAACGAATCGATATCTCTTTTACCAGAGGAATAAACCGAAGTTTCCGAATGGTTTGATGGGAAAAAATACTCTGCACCAAAAATGTTCATTAAATAGCTCAATACTTTCAAAAACAAATAGCAAAATTCAAAGAAACGCGTGGTAAAAATAATAGTGTAACGCAAGCACACCACAAATCACAATTCTTTTTACGTTACTTTGAACGTTATTTTTGAATGATTGGTTTGGTTTGTTGGGGTTTTATGGCTCAAGGGCCATGTTTGGCCATGCTGCGCCAGACACAAGACACACAATATCAATAGAAATGCACAGAATGAAAGTTTTTACTGACACAGAAGAGAGAAATACACCCAGGGAGGAATGCACCTGACAGGATTCGAACCTGCGCCGCCTACAACTCGAAGGTTGCTAGAGCAGTGGGCACACCCACTGAGCCACGACGGCCTTCTTTTTTTAAATGAATCTTCGAATGTTTCAGGATACTTCCCGATGTTATTCGTTAACCGCTGATGATGAGCGAAAACGAATCGGAGATGCTTTGTTGGGGAATGAGAAGAGAGAAGTGGTAAATCAAACTGTGACGTCATGAATGCAAATTTGACTGTATTATATAAGTTCATGCTCTTCTCGGATTTAAAAAGATCTGCATATAGATTAGGGGGGTATTTCAATTAACGTCACACTGGAGCAACACAACGGGCTATTGGTGACGGTCCGGGATCAATCCCAAAGGGAAAGATCCGAGGACAACACCACGTAATTTTGAACCACGGTCAGATGACGAGGCAACACCTGAGCTGGCACCCCACTCTCCAAACTTCCACACCACGCCAACGTGAGGACATTTGAGGCCACGACAGATTTAACGTGCACCAGCCCCCTTTGCATATATATTAGGATCCGCATACAGACAAGATCTGGTTAGATCATTAGTTATGTTTATTTTATATGTAGTAGCAAACTGCTAATATGTAATTGGAGGTAATCAACCCGCTTTATACGAGTTACCTATAAAGCGGGTGCCTTCTAAAATTCGTATGGTTTTATATGTGAATTTTTTGCTTTGGTAAATATTGATATTTATTTTTTATTAATATTGATGTCGAGGCCCACCAAAGAAGCAAAGTGGACTGTGTTTAAACTAACAATTTATTCAAACTTAACAAGATCGACAATATGGACAAGGTGGTTCCCGAAAGGAACGCTTGCGATCTCCTAATCGCATCAAAATCAGCAGTAGCCTATCTACCGCTTGAGGAGTTCCGACTGCAAACTTTGACTTCTTACCAACTGCTCAGTTCAGAGCCATTTGGCGATCGCCAATCACAAGCGATGACGCCAAGAAACTTGAGTCGCCAAAGGCGCGAAGAATTGATATTTAATTTTAACATGTTAATTCATTGCCTTTGCATCTAAAATGACTAAGAGATTTGTTCATATTAAATAAATATCAAAATAAAACTTTTTTATATGTCATTCTTCCTTCCGCTCTCTGCAAGTAGGTTTGAACTCATGGTTGTTTTGAGGTTTTATGGCGCAAGAGCACTTATTGGGCAAGCTCTGCCAAAACACAAGACACCGTCAATGTCACGAACGGGGGAAAAGGGGAACAGAGGAGTGGGATGAAAGAAGTCAGTTTATGTATCTGGGGAGCTCGACCCCATGGTTACTAAACACAGTAAGCCCCCTGGGTTAGCTGGTTTGGGGGTTTTAGGGCGCGAGGGCCATATTTGGCAAAGCTGCGCCAAACACAAGGCAGACAGTCAAATAACTGAAAAGAAAGGATGGAGAGAAGATAAAGATCGCTTGGGCATCCAGGGGTCGCGACTCTCATGTTTACCAGAGGTAGTAAACCCCATGGGAAAAGAACAGATCACTAGGGTACCTCGGGATCATGAAGCCCGTACACACCTAAAGATGTGCTCCGAGGGGAATGAATCCGAGAAATTGGTTAAAGAAATATATTTATTAACATAAGTGACATACATTTACGAGAATCTAGTTCAACTAAAAATTTAACGTTCGTAATCCTACACAAGTTGCCACAGGTTGAAAACAGAATAAAAAGAAATATCAAAAGAAGCAAATGATAGTTAAACGAATATATATATATATATATATATATTCCGAAATTCAAACAATAATTAATCTTATATATAAATCAGGAAATCTGTTCGACGTGATCGAGTTCTGGCGTCATGAAATTTGCACAACTTATTCTGTCTGCAATGTCTAGGTTGGTTGTTTTTGGTATTTTATGGCGCAAGTGCCATATTTAGCTATGCTGCCCCAGACACAAGACATGCAATATCAAGCAATAAACACACAATGAAAGTTTCACTGACGCATAACTGAGAAATACACCCAGAGAGGAATGCACATCACAGGAATCGAACCTGCGCCATCTACAACTCGAAGGATGCTAGCGCAGTGGGCATACCCACTGAGCCACCGCGGCCCCTGGAATGTCTAGGCAATTTTCATCGGGCTACATCGTTCGCGCCTAGAACCATAATAGCAAAATTTAATATAGAACATCAAGCAGGAGTTCCAAGATGTGTAATCAAATTTGGAGCATTATTTTGGTTCAAACTAGAGCTTACTTAAAAATTCAATAAAGGAAGCTAATCTATACGCTCACAGGCGAAACTAAATATTGAATGACGGACATTATTACGCATATTTTACACTACAAGAATTGTTTTCAAAATGTATGATGCAACGTGGCACTAAAAGACTTCTTTCTGGTGAACACAAATGTATTTCATATACTCAGTATAAAATTCTATGCTCAACATTTTGTCATTCGTCCCAAAGGATTATATAATAACATGCAAAATATATACTTCAGAAAAGGAGCCTAAAAAAAGGAATTCAGCTGTTTCAGATTTAGGAGGTAGAGAACATCGTATAGACAATGAAGCAAAGAATTCAAAATAGCAAATGTTTTTTAAAAATGGACTCGAGCAAGTTGAAGAAGTGGAATACCCTCTCAAGTTTCCAAGTCTGAGTGTGCATTTCAGGTTCGACAAAGTATTGCGATTTGTAAATATTCAGTGGCAGTTCAATCAGCGAGTACAGGATATATATATTTGCATTTGATTACTGCGCTCATTGCTTAAAAATTGGTCTTGACGAATCCAATATGACATATTAAAGCACTGTGAAAACTGTATTGAGGCCGGATACAGCCTTTTCTCTACCTTGTTCGTCCTACCATTTTATAGCCTGGCTAAGCCTTTCGTTGTGATTGCATGCAAATCAAGATTCATTTTTCCTTTTACAGCGAATTTTTTTCTACGCGAGGCCTATAAGACAGGGCCCTGCGACATAAAGTGTAAATCGAAACGAAAATGTAGCCTCAGATGGATATGCAAATCTAAATGTGGGCGTCAACCCTCCAAGGGGTTTCGATCAGATATTTCGTTCAATCAAGGTAAGGTATTTTCAGTAACGTCGCACTGGAGCAACTCAACGGGCTATTGGCGACGGTCCGGGATCAAACCCGAAGGGAAAGACACGAGAACAAAACCACGTCACTTTGAATCAAGGTCAGATGACGCTCACACCTGAGCTGGCACCCCACTCTCCGAACTTCCACACCTCACCAACGTGAGGACATTTGAGGTCATGGCAGATTTAACGTGCCCCAGCACCCCTTGTCCACGACGGTCTCTGGTTGGATTCGAACTCGCAACCCTCCGGTTGCTAATCCGTTACTCTTCCAACCGGGCTACCGCGGCCCCTTTGCTCATAAAGATCTGACCAATTTCGCTCCTGACGGAATACGTCAACATATCAAGATATTTCCGATTTTTTGATGATCAAGATCTGGTCAGTTTTTTCTAAAGACGAGATGTCTCGTCCATCAAGATCCGACCCATTTTGCTCCTGACGGAATACGTCAACATATCAAGATATTTCCGATTTTTTGATGATCAAGATCTGGTCAGTTTTTTCTAAAGACGAGATGTCTCGTCCATCAAGATCTGATCCATTATGCTCCTGACGGAATACGTCTACATATCAAGAAATTTCCGATTTTTTGATGATCAAGATCTGGTCAGTTTTTTCTAAAGACGAGATATCTCGTCCATCAAGATCTGACCCATTTTGCTACTGACGGGGTACCTCGTCAAGACAACCACCAGGAGGGTTAAACTATGTGTTGGGGCGCATTTCAGGAACACCATGGAAACGGTGGATTGCTTGTTTTGGGGTTTTATGCCTCTAGGGCTTTATTTGGCCAAGCATAACAGACAACTTCAAAAAAAAATTGTCGTGAAAGGGGGAAAACAGGGACTGTGGAATAGAATGATTTGAAAGCGTGGTCCCGGGAGCTTGGGTATCCCTTGAGCTTGGCATCCGTGTTTTGTAAAGACAGTGGGTTTAGTGTCTTTAGAAAAAACTAGAGTACCTCGGCTTCGTGAAGACCGTATACACCTGAATGAAATGTGCCCCTGAGGGTGCTACAAAAATGGATGACTCTTTTTCAGGTCGACTTTCGTCAAGGAATCCCGTGCTAAGATTAATTTCAATTCAGACCACCCTTTAAAAGAAACAAACTGATTACTCTTTCGGGCCTAATTGAGTTCCATTCAGGCAGCGTATTTTAACATAAAAGAACACCATATCCCATTCCTATTACCAGAGAAAATTATCTCTTACAATTTTATATTCTAACTTTATTTTTAAGGGCAGTAAAAATCCTCGTCAATCGAGAGCTTTTCAGTGATTTAGTTTAGCTTCGGATAAATATTGACTCAAAAACGTCCGCGCTACATGCTTTGATAAAATAACTAGACATAAGGAACAAGGTATTTATATTTGGTTTATCAAAAACATCTTTCTCTAAACTTTTGAGAGTCGCTGTATCCAGAGTAACGGATTACAACCGGAAGGTTGCGAGTTCGAAACTTGATTCAACCAAAGACCGTCGTGTGCGTGGAGGCTGGATAATGTTAAATTTGTCGTGGCCCAAAATGTCCTCACGTAAGCGTGGTGTGGAAGTTTGAAGTGGGGTGCCAGCTCAGGTGTTCTCGTCATCTGATCGTGGTACAGAAGGACGAGGTGTTGTGCTTGCATCTTTCCCTTCGGGATTGATTCCGGTCCATCGCTAATAGCCCGTTGTGTTGCTTCAGTGTGACGTTAATTCAACTACCCACCTTCTAGGCATTTGTTATTTCATCTGAAGATTTCAGTCGAATACTCAGTAGTATTATGAATTTTTCCACATCCCTGAGTACCGTTAACTTTGCAATGAAAAATAATTATATGCACAAAAGAAGGATGCCTGAATTTACACTGAGCACTTCATATCTAGCATACGTTATACACTGCATCATTAGATCATTAAACGTAGCTTACGCAATAAATAAGTGGACAAGTCTTGGAACTATTTTCATTTCTAAAAATGACTTCACATTTCGATTTCCTTTCAAATTTCCTAGACTTAAGAGGCAAATTCATCCTTTAAATTGAGCATGGAAAGTCGGATATAAATTAAATTTATTGTATCATTTGAGTAGCCACAATTCCATGTAATTTTCCCCAACGATGCTCTCGGAAATTGGATGAGCTAAATGGGAAATAATGGCTTTACACAGATTCTTTTCTTTGATGTCATTTAATACAGCTTTGTTTCCAATGAACCCGATGCGATGCTGTAGTTATGCAAAATGATCATTAAGTGCTTGGAAGTAAATTATGAAAATTTGCATATCATGAACAGCGTGCACTCCTCAAGACTTCGTGTTCTTGATGAATTTAGGCTTTTGAGAATCATTTGGATTTAAAAGCTCCCTTTAAAACGTCTATTTTAAAATTATTGCAATCTATTTATTATTTAAGAGCTCTTTTCAAAGATTCAGCTCATGATTTATTAATACTACCGTTGTATCTCAATTTAATATTTATTTGTGTACGTTCAAGGGGCTTCTAGTATATTTTAATAATCTGTTAAATGTATTTTAATGTATTCTTTAACTGCAACTTAAATGGAATAATAAATAATTTACAGTTTGAATGCAGAAAAAAATCGTTTTCTACTGTGTTACTCGTTCGTATGTTTTTCTACTGAGTTACTTGCTTGTAGATATTTCTTTATAATCCTTCTCGATTATTCCGTGTAAAATTAATTATGTAATTGTTAAATAAATGTACTACTACAACACAGCTCTTAATTATAGTTCCTGTTAATATTGATCACATTATTGTGTCTTGATATTAAATTTATTAATCACGTGCAAACTATATCAGTAAATTTATTTTCAATCATGTACACGTAAACTGTAACCATGATATGGAATGTGATGAAAAATTAATTTGGAATTGGAGAGGGAGTAAAAATAGAGTTGATTGGTGTTCGTATTTTTGTATCGTTCTTAGTTTTTAATAAATATCCAATTCCTTCTAACAAGCGTTCGTCTTCATGTATGCAACCAAAACGCTTATTTACAACTATTTAATGCAATCGTACTGATATTCAAATAATCCAAAAAGTGAATAGAATGAGTCTTCATCTGTTACGTATTATTATTCTTAAGTGAATTACAGTGCATAAAAAAGTTTCCGTACGGAAATGAAAACGGCGAATCATTTAATTTCAAAAGAAATCTCAAAATTCAGAAACTGCACAAGAAACTAATTTCACACTAGAATGTGTTCGCAACAAAAATCCCTTAATTTTCACAAATAAAAAGGAATTAAAATGTCGAGAAAAAGATACAAAATGAACTGCAAAAAAATTTCCGTACGCACTATGCAAATTGATTGGGACGTACCGCCTAGCTGTCCCGCCTTCAATTATTACAATTATCGAACGAAAAATAACTTCAGAATAGCGTAACTAATAATTTCAAACGATTTTCATGCCAGTGGATTGCTTAAAATAAAAATTCCAAAAGCTATTACAGAGTTGCTGATGAATCTGAGAAATGAGTTTATCAATGAAGAAATTGGCGAAATTGTAAAAAAATCTAAATCTACGGTAAAAATCATTGAAAGGTATAATGAGATGGAAACGGGAAAATGGGAATAGATCCGGAAGACCTCAGAAAATGAGCCGTGTACATAAGAGAAAGGTTAGCAATAATACACGAATTAGTGTACCACAACCTGCATCCTTGTTCAACTGATTAAGATCTTGACGTATCGCCTCAGACTGTAAGAAAAGTAATAAAAAAAGCTGGCTACAATGGACGTGCGGCAGGTAAGAAACCATTCATTAGCAAACTTAACAGAAGAAAAAGTCTTGAGTTTGCAAAGAAGCATGTAAATAAGCACTTAACTTTCTGGGATTCAGTACTTTTCAGGGATGAATCAAAATTTTATCTCTATGGTTCAGATGGACGAGTTATAATAGTATGGGGAAAACCAAACCAGAAAATACAAACGAAAATCTTATGTGGAACTGCAAAACATGGTGGTCGAAGGTTAATTGTGTGGGGTTGCCCAAATTTTTAGTTTGAATAATTTATGTTTTGTTGAAAGTAACATAGATGTGTCCCTAGACATTTTCAAACAAAATGTCCTTACTAGTGCTAAGAAACTGTCTTGTGGAAGAACATTTATCTTCCAACAGAACTATCCAAAACACACTGCAACGATCTGTAAAGAATGGTACCTTTACCATGTGTCGCAGCAACTTCAAACTACCAGTCTCCTGATTTAAACCCCATAGAACACTTATGGGAAGAAATCAGTCATGAACTGCAAAATTACGATACCAACAGCAAAGATAAACTGAAAAGTGCCATTATGAGCGTCTGGAACAAAATTACTCTACAAACAATAAAAAACTCATGGGTGTCATGCCCAAACTGCTGAGATTATTAAAGTAATAGCAGGCTCAACTGAACATTAAATAATGAAACATGAGAGTTATAATAACATTCAATAAAATATTTTGCAACGTACGGTGACATATTTTGCTTTTTATTTGCCGCATTTTTGTGTTATTGTGAGTTTTGCATTAAATTACATTAATATTTTTTAAGTGCAAAAGAAACTTTCTATGCAATGCTCGTCTGATTTTCCATTTTTCTTTCCTTAATGTTTATATTCTGCAAATAATAAAGCCATTTATTTCAAACTAGCTGAATTACCCGGCGTTGATTGGGTTGAATTGTTTATAATTCATCGTAATATTGCTCAATATTATTCCTATGAAGATTTCGAATTGTTTTTAGTCCTCTGCAGACCCAGGACAAATCGAAAGGGCTTAATAGCCTGTGTCCCGCAGAATTCTACAGGATGAATGTACCAAATTGAGTGTGAATTGCTCTGACATTGATCGTATAAATACGCAATGTTATTCCTATGAGGATTTCGAATTGTCTTTAGCCCCTGTACCATATCGACGATAAAAAAAGACCACTTTCTGCGAAAATAATCTTATATTATCATAAAAATGTACATTCCAATGATAAAGCTACAGTTTAAGAATTTACAGACAGGATACATAAACGATGATACTGAGTGATTTTCAGCGCAACCGCACCCATCTGCGATCGCACCATACTCTAAGATTCTAAAAACCTCCAAGGTCATCTTGAGAGGCGACTCCTGTAGATGCTAACTCTGACGTCATCTGCACAGCTAGACCGGGAGAGAGCGCCCCTAGCAAGTGCTCTGTCCAAGATGACGGGGACGTTACGCCCCTCTGCACGCCCAAGATAAATAGAATGGGGGTTACTATGTAGCCAACGTTACCCGCAGGGTTCCAAAGAATAAGTGTACCAAATTTGGTGTAGATTGGTCAAACGGTGTAGATTTGTAGAGGACAGACAGAGGCCAATTCTGCTTTATATGTATACAGTAAGTGAGTAGGGAATTTTTTTATTCACTGTAGTTTGGTTTGTTTTATGGCACAAGGAGCCATATTTGGTCCAGCTGCGCCAAATGTGAAGACACGTGAAGCTGAGACAAACGTGAAACACGAGACCAAAGTGAAGTAATAAAATGTAGCGGAAGCGAAAACTGGATTGGGAATGTAGAGTAGCGATGAAAGCGGGAAAAGATCGCTTTTGGTAAAGGTGAATTAGGAACCGAGTCATATCACCACGTTATCTCCCGACATTTAAACATCAAGTTCATGAAATTCATATTGATATCTTATACGACAGATAATGCGAAAATAAGTTTTGTGTCGTCGGATGTGGCTTTGTACAGCCCGCCTTTTCGATATAAAATATCCGTTGACTTTTGGTCAGCACTTTGGCAGAAAAAGATCGCTTGGAGAGCGACACTCGTGTTTACTAAAGACAGTAAGCTCCACGAGAGAAGAAAAGATCGCTAGAGTAACTCGGGGTCGTGAAGCCATTACACACCTGAAGGAGATGTGCACCCGAGGGCCCTGCGAGAATGTGGAACAATTACAACAATGTTCTTTAGTCAATCACTTTCATTTTTACGAAGCGTTCAGTTTAAAAATAAATACTTACGAGTATGAGAAGCGAAAGAATTTTAAAGCAGATGCATTAGTATTATCCATTACTATTAATTTTAGAATCAAGAACAACCAAGTTCAATTTTCAAGGAAATGAGGAAAATGCTTGAAAGATATTTAGAGGTACTGAAATAGCATTCGCGAGATTTAAGTTTCAAACCTTCAAAAAACAATATCGGTTTACATGCTGCTAATTAGTGAGATTGAAAAGATAAAAATTATTTCATAAACATGTGTAGACTATTTCATTTGTGGATACGAACATTTCTCTTCGTGGGTTTTATTAAAAAGTATTCTTAATTAAAATATAAATTTCAGTTGACTTGTAAATTTGAGAGAGCGACCAAAATTCAAGATCTTTCAAAATCACTTTGACAATTATTTAAAAAATGAGTTTTAAAAATTTATACGAATAGCTTCAAACGTTGCTTTCTTGTAAACACATTTCTTTGGAAGGATGAATGAATATTTTATTTTACTATTCAGAACTTAAAGTAGGTAGTTGAATTTACGTCGCACTGGAATCAACACAACGAGCTATTCGCGACCGTCTGGGATCACTCCCGAAGGGAAAGATCCGACGACAACGCCCTCACGTATGGCGTGGTGTGGAAGTTTAGAGAGTGGGGTTCTGGTGATCCAGGTCAGGTGGAGTGACCCACATGAGCTTTGGAATCAGTCAGATGACGACGTCAGCACTCGAACTGCAACCCACTCTTTAAACTTCCACAACGTAAGGATATTTGACATATTGAATGTAAATCGGCCCTCACTTACACAACGGTCTTTGGTGGGATCGAGTTTTGTGCGCGCAACGCTCAGGTTGCTAAACCACAGCTCTACCAACTAGGCTACCGCGGCCACTCGGAACTTGAAGCATGTGATCGAAACTTGCGAAATGTTTTTTTATTTCCAGGTTGGAAAGTGATAAAAGGTAAGCGATACGGTGTTCGTTATTACTTGCATCTTCTACAAATTACACTCTAAAGCAAAATCTCCAAAGATCGGAATTAAAATTTCTACTCGCAGGGATCCTTGTTTTCTTTAAAGCTACGTTGCATACTAGACAAGTATTTTATCAGTCATTAAACAGAATGCTATTCATCTAAAAAAGGAATTTCCGAATTATTAAACAATGGCCGTTTTCTTCACACCACTGCAAGGTTTATGAACTAGATTTTAATTTGCGTTTGCTTAAGAACAATTTTCATTCAACCTTTTTCCAGAGTCCTGGCACTTTAGTCCGGAAGTGTTTATATTAGATATTTGGTTTAATTTTAGAAATATCTTCAAAGCAAGGTTATCTCTACTTTTTTTATTACTAAAAAATTGTTGGCCGATCGAAACATGTAATACTTTATAAAAACAATTGGTACAGCTTTATTATACTTTTTTATGCAACGCCTTTGGCGCGTTTATGGCGTGCTTTTTGTAGCCAGTTGTGACAGGCAAAGGCAATCTCACTTTATTAGGATTATGCAACCTCGCGATTACTTGAATCTTTTATTAATTTTTGTAAATCGTTATCTTTTTTGATTTTACCATGCCTAAACTTCAGTTTACTATAATTAATGTGATATTTTATAACATTCTCATATTATATAGTCTGCTTTCATTCGACTTAAAACTAAAGAATTATTTAACTTGGACACAAACTTCTATAACACTATTTCATAAGAGGTAAAGATCTTTTCGTTAAAGTACATACCTACTAGTAGTAAGAATAATCAGTTGCGTGGAATACTTTCCCCAATTTTTAAAATTCTTTTTCGCTAAGCCTAAATTGTGGTTTTTCTAAAAAATTCTCCCTTGGCGACATAAAAAGCGCGCCAAAAGCGTTGCCACAAAAAGTCTATATATCAAAGCTGTAACAAAGTATTCTTAAATTGTTGATGATTTATTTTGATACATTCTTTAAACTCAAAACTGGAAGTGGATAGATTCAACATTTACGGTTTATGATGCGAAGCCGAATGAATAGATTAACTCAAAGTTATACAATATTAATATTGTATATTCATTCCAAATTGGTATGCCATTGTTCACCCTTCCACGAGAGAACCCAAGCAATTATAACAATAACCTTGTTGAGGTGCTTTGAGTGCCGGTTGGTTTATTTCTAATATTAAACCCAATATCTAATATAAACTATCCACAGGATTTTCGCAGGAATAGGTTTTGGAAGATAATGGACTCGAAATATTTATGAGGTATAAACAGCGTCCCCTAAAATTTTCCAGTTTAGTAGAAACATGTATGCTTTGCAATGTAGAAATCTTACATAGTTTTGAATTTAATACAAATGAAAGAACGATGTTGAATCTAATCTGAGTAGATATGTTATAGATATGCAGTTTAAATATCTCATTCAATAAGGAGCTGTAACGTTTGAAAATATGCAAATATAACATACGATGGATATGTGCGAAAAAGAATATTTTTGGAAGATTTTCGACGACTCAGTCAGTAGTTTATACTACTAAATCATATTTTATTTTTATTGCTTTTCATGTTTAAAAGCATCATGAAATTGGCACGGGAACTTCAAACTTATCTTATAAGATGCAATACAGGGTGATTTTTTATGTAAGGTCACCATTTCGTTTTGAAATAAATTTTAAATAAAAACATTTTTCTTACTTTTATATATTACTAGCTGAATTACCCGGCGTTGCTCGGGTTGAAATGGTTAAATGTTAAGTGAATTAGAATAATCACTTTTCTTTCACAGAAAAATGCAATCATTTAAGTTGTACGGAAAATACTTTTTAACTTTTTCATAGCTTCTACAATATACTTCGGACGCAAATATATACATTTAATTCCTGAATATATTGCAATATGTAAAAGATTGAGACATAAATACAAACAGAAACGAAATTCCGACGAAAAAATGCGTTCTCCAAAGTTTCATAAAAAAAAATAAACATTAATTCTGCTGCTGCCAGATACCGAGTAGCAAAATTACGCTTTTATGATCAATGAGTTTTCGTTTGTGCTTTTCGGAATAACGGTGCTTGGGTTAGAAATAAATGTAATCGGTGTAGACAAATTAAACTGAATAGATAAAAATTTTTTCAAAAGCAGGTCGATTTTACAGAATTTTTAAGAAAGAAAATCACTGCTTTCAACGGAGGTTTCACATATACCTATTCCGGACATTTTAAAATAAGGAAAGTTGGTCGAAATATACACCAACTTTCCTTGAAAATAATCCTTGAACTCCTGAAAACTTTTCCTTGAATTTCCTTGCAAACATAAATATTTTAAAATATTCTTTCCCCCTTCATCAATAAAATATCTATAATTTATTTACATCATGGGAAGAACTAAAAAGTCAGTTCAAACATAAATACTGTAATTTAATTTGTTTCGGAAAAAATTGTTTTTTGATCAACACTGGTAAAGCAACCATTGCTGCCTAAAGCAATCAATCTATGCTCAATGTTATTTCTATGGCGATTTCGAATAGTGTTTAGCCCCCTAGGGCCAATAGAACATGGGTTAAGAGTTAGCCTATGCTGACCGCAGTGCTCTCAGGTATAAGTGTACCAAATTTGGTGTGGATTGGTCAAACGGTGTAGATTTGTATAGAAAATATACCCACACACACACACACATCCTATTTTATATATATAGATTTACTCAATTAACGAGTTTATTGAATATGATATCGGTCAAATAACCGCCTCTGGTCGCGCTATAAATACAATCTCTTTCGACCAAGTAATTTTTAAATTTCGTCACGCTTCATTCCAACTCCAGTGAGGAACGCGTTAGCCAGATTGTTGCAAGAGAAGTAGATTAACAACCGGAAGGTTGCGAGTTCGAAATTAGGTCTCGTACGTGGGGGCTGGTGCTCGTTAAATCTGGCGTGTCCTCCAATGTGCTAACGTTGGCGTGGTATGGAAGTTCGGAGACTGTAGTCAGAGGAAATATGAAAATAGGGTGAGTAACCTTTTTATGTGCCCAGAATCATGTGATCAGAACTAGAAGTGAAGTGACTGCTTTCGTCAGCTGAGTGGAGTCGAACATTCATCATCAGATTGATCCACGGGACGGGAGGAAGACGCCAATCCATCGATTCATCATCTGATTGGTCCGCGTGGCATGGAATAAGACTTTGGCCATTTCACCACTTTTATTGACACTCTTGAAACACTCATTCTCACACCTAACATGTCATTCATTGGATGGTGTGAGAATGCGGCATTTTACCATCGCTAAGCGAGATGGTAAAATGCCATGTCCGCCAACCAATTTTTCACAATACAGCCACGTGACTACTAGTAGACATGTTGGCCACACTTTTTGAAGCCCCTCTGAACAGTAATGCACAATCTATTTATATTTCATGTCTATGAGTGGGATTCCACCTCAGGTGTTGACCTCGTCACATGACCGTGGTACAAAATGACGAGACGTTGTCCTTGGATCTCTCAGTCCGGGATTGATTCCGGACCGTCACCAATAGCCCGTTGTGTTGCTCCCGTGCGACGTCAATTCAACTACCTACCGACTACAGCGGATAAGTAAGCAGACATAACACCCATTATAGAAAATAGGTTTATTTGTGAACACTCTTCATCTCCGTAGAAAATCTGTTTGGTGTGCAATATGGAGTGGAGGCATTATTGGACCACTTTTTATCGAGGATGCTAATGGAAACTCTGTTACTGTCAGCAGTAAATGATATCGTACGATGTTGCAACATTTAATTTCTGTCTGAAATTGATCAACAAAAGGTTTACAGCACAGGAGGTTTCGACAAAAAGGAACATGTCACAAAGTTCGTACAACCATGTGAACTATAGGACTCATTTCCTAGCCCAAAGTCAAAAGTTGGTGAAGTAGATTGATTCTCCTCATTCTCCTGATCTGACCCTGCTGGATTTTTTTCAACCGGGCTACTGAAAGGAACGAGTTTACGCTATCAAGCCGACAAATTAAGCAACACATTCACGAAAAAATTGAGCAAATCACTAGAAATGTGCTCAAATGTAATTTGATAGAAAATATTGTCGATAGAAGCCCCTATTTTCAGCGCGGTCATCTGACTGATGTTATATTTCGTAAATTTCCATTCATGAAGTAAACAATTTACAAAATCAAAATTAATAATAAATATTTTATTTTAAAAAGTTATTACAAAAAGAAATAGCACTCTTACATAAAAAACACCATGTAAAAAGCAATACGTTAATTTAACCCTCCTGGCGATGCTCTAGACGAGGTATCTCTTTATAAGCAAAACAGATCAGATAATGACGGACGAGATATCTTGTCATTAGAAAACTGTCCCTTCATCTCGTCATCATCAAGAAACGGCAATATCTACATGATTCGGAATTCAATCGTCATTCTTGATGACGATGTATCTGGTCATTAGCAAAATTGGTCAGATCTTGATGGACAAGATATCTCGTCGTCTCATTTGGAGGGTTAATAATGAAATAACAGAGATGAATTAATAACGATCTATCATTTCCCGCTACAGTGGCTTTGCCATGCTGCATTATTCCGAAGGTTGAACATATTCTTCTCCGTTAATACCAGAATGTAAAGGAAGTTGGTTAGTTGATTTCAATTTAAGGGGACACGGTACCCTTAAAATGACCAAAATATCGAAAATATTTTTATTGTTTTATTTTAAATATACAACCCTTCTGAATATGTGTGCAAAATTTCATAGCTCTAGCAACATTATTTTAGGAGTTATTTACGTTTATTTCTCTTGAATGTAAATAACCGAAACCAAAAATTAAAACTTTAAATGGCTTTTTCTCAGCTTTCTGTTTTTGATGACTATGAAGTACTCAAATTGCTAAGGCTTTTTTAAAATTTAATTTAGAGGTTTGAAACTTTTTGTAGTTCTTCACAATAGTATATTTGACAATTCTGTGCATGGGATAAGAATTTGGATGAAAAGGTTTTTTTATATTGGCAAACTAAAATTTTTGTTTTTTACAGTTTTTCACAGTATTTTTTAGAAAAAAAAATTCTAGAAAAATAAATAATCAGAATACATGCAAACCCATGCACAGAATTGTGCAAAATACTGCAATGAATAGAAAAGTGTAAAAAAAAATTTAAAAAGACGATATTTAAAAAAGTAGTAGGGATTTTAAAATATTGATTTTTTTTCAAAAAAAATTAAATTTCTGAATTATTGCTCTTGTAAAATTAAATTTTTTCGCTTTTTTTTTTATTTATTTTATGTGCATTTCAATATAGTATACTAAAAAATTTTGCTACACATATCAAAACAAAAAAAATTGTTCAAAGGGTACCGTGTCCCCTTAATGGTACAAGGTCCAGTAATGAATGTAAAGGAAGTGAGACTTACATGGTAGAAGAGTAGTGCGTTGCCATGACAGTCGCCCATATCAGTACGAAGATGAGAGGGACCCCTGCAAAAATAGAAAAAATCATTTCTTAACATAAAAAAGGGCCAACATGAAAATTTTAAGCAGATAGCAATGTACAAATTACTCGTGTCAAGGCTTAGGTTGGTTGGTTGTTTTGGGGATTTTATGGCGCCCTTTTGGCCCCGACACAAGACATACACTATCAAGTAATAGACACACAAACAATGAAAGTTTTACTGACACAGAAGAGAGAAATATGTACACCCAGGGAGGAATACACCAGACAGGCTTAGGTAGGTAGGTAAGTACTTTAATTAACGTCGCACTAGAGCAACACAACGGGATATTGGCGACGGTCCAGGATCAATTCCGAAGGGAAAGATCCGAGGACAACACCTCATTTTGAACCAAAGTCAGATGGCGAGGTCAATACCCGAACTGTCACCCTCACTCTCCAAACAATCACACCACGCCAACGTGAGGGCATTTGAGGCCACGACAGATTTAACATACACGATCCCCAGTGAAACAGGTTCGTACAACCCTACGGTTGCTAAACCGTGACTCTACTAACTGGGCTACTGGGCCCCCACAATAAGGAGGCAACTCCAATTTTACCTAATTTATATGAAATTAAAAAAAAATTAAATTTCAGTTGTAAATATCTGTTTAAATAATTTTACCCAATTATTAACCTTCCATTATATAAGAGGGCAGTGCTGGTCTGGTTGGAAAAATAACGGATTAGCGTCGGAGGGTTGCGAGTTCGAATCCAGTCAAAATACCGTCGTGTACAATGGGTGCTGTTGCGCGTTAAATCCATCGTGGCCTCAAATGCCCTCACGATGCGTTGGTGTGGAAGTTTGGAGAGTGGGGTGCCAGCTCAGGTGTTGCCACGTCATCTGACTGTGGTTCAAAATTACGTGGTGTTGTCCCTTTAGGATTGATTCCGGACCGTCACTAATAGCCCGTTGTGTTGCATTTATTAAATACTCGGTATATTTCTCATTGGAATTTCGATGTATAAATCGGTTTTTCCATCGAATTATTTGGTTCATTCAATGCATTCGCTTAGTTCGCAAACGGTAGGAAAAGTTAAAATTCCAGAACGAATGTTCCAACGTTCTCCGCCCTCATTAAACGTGTAACAATTTCACACGCACACACCAAAGTTTTATTTTTCGATTTTTCCCGCTCCTACTCTTGCCCTAAACGGGAGAACCATTGAATCAGGGAATCGATTGTGAAGCCTGTAGCCGCATTCCAATCCCCCAAACCATCACGCCATTATGGTGATTCTAACCACTTCCTCGGTCGTTCCAAAAGACCGTGGGTGCGCGACTCGAATAACATACAAAAAGAATCGAACATTCGGCTTTTCACGGCTTCCTTGGGTGTCGGAATCACGTCCGTTTCTTTTGAGACGTGCTCCAAACATCTTGAAAAAGTCTCTGATAGAAACGGAACCTCGCAGCATTAATAAATTCCTTTTGCATATAGGATTTCGGTTACTTGAAATGGGATACCCACCCCAAATATGGAAACGAATGAATCTTATTGAACGGAATTCGGGTTTCTTTGAAGATCTAAAATCATTCAAAGAAGTCCTTCTCGTACCTGGTAATGGAATGGCTGAGGAACTTGGCCTCGCTGTGATTTGCCAGAGGGAAACTCACTAGAGTGCAGTGTCAGTTAGATACTGTACTCTGGCACAGTATCTATCTCACTAGAGTACAGTATCAGTTAGATACTGGCACAGTATCTATCTCACTGGAGTACAGTATCAGTTAGATACTGCACTCTGGCACGGTATCTATCTCACTGGAGTTCATTATCACTTAGATACTGCACTCTGGCATGGTATCTATCTCACTGGAGTACATTATCAGTTAGATACTGCACTCTGGCACGGTATCTATCTCACTGGAGTACAGTATGAGTTAGATACTGTACTCTGGCACAGTATCTATCTCACTGGAGTACAGTATCAGTTAGATACTGCACTCTGGCACAGTATCTATCTCACTGGAGTACAGTATCAGTTAGATACTGCACTCTGGCACAGTATCTATCTCACTGGAGTACAGTATCAGTTAGATACTGCACTCTGGCACAGTATCTATCTCACTAGAGTACAGTATCAATTAGATACTGCACTCTGGCACAGTATCTATCTCACTGGAATACAGTATCAATTAGATACTGCACTCTGGCACAGTATCTATCTCACTGGAATACAGTATCAGTTAGATACTGCACTCTGGCACAGTATCTATCTCACTGGAGTACAGTATCAGTTAGATACTGTACTCTAGCACAGTATGTATCTCATTAGAGTACAGTATCAGTAGAGAAGGTATCAGTTACGGAGCACCTAACAGCTTACTTCCGCATCATAATTAAATAATTCTATCAATTTAAGATTTCTATAAAAGAGGGAAGTCTTAGAGCATTGTCTTCTTATGCCATTTTTACATGAGTAGAACGCGTCTGCTATCGATCCTAAGATCTGGGAGACATCTCTGTAGCAGTCCGACTTAGCCACCAGTTCAAGACAGCATAGGCCATATTTGAACATGCTGGCCAGACGCAAGACATACAATATCAAGTAGACACACAATGAAAGTTTTTAATGGCACAGAAGAGAGAAATACACCCAAGGAGGAATGCACATGACTGGTATCGAACCTGCACCGTCTACAACTCCAAGGTTGCTATCACAGTGGACATACCCACTGAGCCATGACGGCCCCTTAGAGCACTGTATAAGAGGAAAAAAAAGAAAAGAAAGTCCGAGAAAGGCGCCTTAATGCCATTGCTATAGAGATAGGTAGTTAATTAACGCCGTACACTGCAGAGCACAACGAGGTATTGGAGACATCCGAGGACAACACCTCGCCATTTTGAACCACGGTCATATGAAGAGGTAAACACCCGAGCTGGCACCCCCCTCTAAACTTCCACACCACAAGAACGTGAGGACATTTTGAGGTCACGTCAGATTGAACGTGCACCAGCCGCCACGTACACACTCTTTGATCGTGTTTTGAACTCTCAACTCTCCTTATTTTGTAGATAAATCTTCAATCTTTCTAATGATGTGGAACATTGTTTTCTTGCTTATTTCTTCACTGAGCAATAAAATCACTAAGTTTAAAAAGAATCAGACAGTCGGGTTGAAAATTTCTATTTTTTGATGTAGATTTTAACCTATAGACCTATAGATTTTAACAGCCTTATTGGTTTTGAAGGGAAAATGGAGTACCTATCCCCAGAAAGGTCTACGGTATTGACAGTTGAATGTAGGATACCAACAACTCCCAGGTGGTCACTTTCCCAATCACTGACCGCGCCTGAAGGTGATCATCTTATAAGCCGTCATATACAGTGTGAAACTTCGATTAGCCGTCAGGACCGGGACGGTTAATCGAATAGACGGATTACAGAAAAACTTTAAACAACAACCCACTCCATCCATTACATATGCACGAATGATAAGAAATGCACTTTTGCGAATTGGAAATACTCATGTATTTTATTTTGTATTTTATACATGTATTTTATTTTACAGAAACAAACAAACAATTTACATTAAGTACAGTATAGTACATATTGTTACATGAACCTACGCTCTAGACGTACATACATCAAATTTTAAAATAGTCTGTCGTTTTCTTTTGTTTCTTCGAGGCTCAGCTGTCTGAGCAGCACACACAATGTACGTATAATAACTTTTAATATTTAATTAATTACGTTTTAATAAAACGGTTAACAAAAACTGACGGTTAAAAGATTGACGGTTAATCGAAGTTTCACTGTACTCAGAACATTTTAGAGAAGTCCCCATCACCCCTGAAAGGGTTAAACACGTTTTCTCGAAACAATGATCTATAAATATATTTCGCTAACGTATATGGCACAGAAATCGACATTATTTGTACATTGGCGAATGGCAGCAAACGGTAGGTAGGCATTTAATTAACGTCACACTGGAGCAATACAACGGGCTATAGGCGACGGTCCGGTTTTGGTTTGTTTGGGTTTTATGGCACAAGGGCCATATTTGGCCATGCTGCGCCAGACACAAGACATACAATATCACACGATCAGAGAGGAATAGAACCTGCGCCGAAGGTCCAGGATCAAACCCGAAGGGAAAGATTCGTGGACAACACCTCGTAATTTTGAACCACGATCAGATGACGAGGCAACACCTGAGCAGGCACCCCACGCCAACGTGAGGACATTTGAGGCCACGACGGATTTAAAGCGCAACAGCCCCCTTTGTACACGATGATCTTTGGTTGGATTCGAACTCGCAACCCTCCCGTTGCTAATCCGTTACTCTTCCAATCAGGCTACTACGGCCTATGAGTGAATAAGAAAATAGGTTTAGATGTTAAACTATATAGAATTACCTTCGAAGAAGGTTGGATGCATTTGAAGTGGAAGTCCTGAAGCTAATTGTGGCAACATGACTCATGAATTCGTTTTTTTGCGACGAACTGTATAAGTACGTAGGCACTGTAATTTACGCCACACTGGAGCAACACATGGAGCTATTACACACTGCATTGAAAATAGGTATTAATCCCAGTAAAAAGTATTGGGTCATCCGGAAAGTTCTGCGGTTTTTCAAATCGAAGCGTGCTTTCTTATTGCTATTTTGCTACCGCTGATAAGGAGATGTGTAAATTTGGTCTTTTCTGCTTTCACTGCATAATTCTAGCTTGTGTTGTGGCACAAATTTTGTTTCACTGCAGTGCTAAGAATGGAGAACCAAAAAGTTCATTTTCGTCATATTATGCTCTTTTATTTTAGGAAAGGAAAAAATGCTAGTCGGACTGCTCGTAAAATTTATGCTGTGTATGGTCAAAGTGCTGTTGCTGATGACACAGTTCGAAGGTGGTTTGATAAATTTAAGCGCGGAAATTTCAGCCTCGAAGATGATGCCCTCTCTGGACGACCATCCTCTGTAAACGAGGACCTATTAAAGATGCCATCGCTGAAAATCCACGTTACACAGTTCAGGAACTATCACAGACTAAATATTCCAAAAAGTACAGTACATGATCATCTGAAGAAGATTGGGTATGTAAGCCTCTACGATGTATGGGTACCCCACACTTTAACAGAGGTTCCCAACCTTTTCTGGACCACCGCCCCTTTACAAGAAAAAAAAATTTCCTCAACGCCTCCTTTCCCATTATAGTTATACCAAATATTAAAATATTGTTGCACATTATCTATCTATTAAGAATTATAAAGTAGAAATTAAAAAGATCGTCAAAAGTAGAAAATTGTTTATTAAAAATTTAAAAATTAACACAAATATTAATGAGATGGTTGAGGTTGGTGGAGTTTTATCAATTTGTTAATGGGTTCCAATTTTGTCAACATCAGTCGCAAATCGCCACGCTCAGTGATCTGCAGTCTGTTCCTTTTCTTAGAAAGTAAATTTGCTATTGCACTGAACCCACGCTCAGTTAAATACGATGAAGGAAATGCAATTAAAAATTTCTGTACTATTTCCCACAATCCAGGGTAGAGTGCTGGTATTGATTTTTGAAGCCAGAACTCTTGGTATCCATTTCTTAATTTTACTTTTAGTTCTTCGTCAGTTGTGGGAGTTCTAAGGGTTCCTCTTCTAAATTTGATGATTCTGCTGTATCTGCATTTGCGAAAGGATCTAAAACCCAACTCAGTATATTCATGCCTAAAATATCCTGGAATCGCTCCTTAAAATCAGCATGAAGAACGACCAAGTGTTTGCAGTAAGTAAATCTTCCTGTTTTGAAGAGACTGCTGATAACGTGGGAAAGTGGCTGTATTCACCTCTACCTAAATTTAGTTTGAACCAAAGTTTCCCCACAAAAGCATCTGTGACGTTTTTTGTTTTAATTAAATTCAACTCATCACCTTGCAATTGTAAATTTACTTCAGTAAGTATTTTAAACAGGTCTGTCGAATAAGCGATGTCGTTTTTGGATGTAATCAGGTTTGCGCGCAGTTTTTCGTCTGTTTTCAAGGAAATCTTGTACTGTCAAATAGATGGTAAAAAAGATTAAGACAAGTACCTTTTGAGAGCCAACGAACTTCTGTATGCAGCAGCAAGCGATAATAATCTTCATCATTTTCACTACAAAGTTGGCCAAATAGTCTGTCACTCAATGAATTGCTTCTAATATTATTGACTGCTCTAATAACGTAATCAAGCGACGTATGCAGGCGTTCATTCAGATTTTTTGAAACCAAATGTTGACGATGAATAACACAATGTACAGCGAGTACATTTGGTACAGCGTGTTCCAAATGCGCTATGAAACCCTTATGATGCCCCGTCATTGCTGGAGCACCGTCAGTAGCAGCTGATAAAATATTACGAAAAGGAATTTCTTTCTCTTGAAAAAACTTGTTCATGGTATTAAATATCGATTCCAATTGATTCCTTTGTATCGGTTTCCAATTTTTTAGCAAATAATAACTCTTGACAAATTTTTTCTTCTTTTATGAATCTTACGCATAAGAGTAGTTCTTCGTTATTTGGTAGAGTTGATTCATCGAGTTGAATGGAAAAAATTTGCAAGTCTTCAAGTAATCGCATAATGATATTTCAACGTCTTTAGCCATTTCATCTGTTCTTTGCGCCGAATTATTACTAAGAGGTATTTTCCTGATATCTGATGGTGTCTTATGATGAACAGTTTTTATTACTTCTTTGACTGTGCCGGCAAGATTAATTCCTCGCCAATTGTGTGTGGTTTTCCCGCTTTTGCGATTAACAATGAAATATTATATGAAGCTCGTAGTCTCATCTTGTTTAGAAGACGACGCAACAAGGTTTAATATAGTTGGCTGTTTTAAATATTTCTTTTCCAGTCCTTGGAAATGGGATAATTCTTTGTCCTTTTTATCAACATGCATTTTATTCAAATGCTCTTGTAGCCTAGAAGGCTTCACGGCTTCATTTGAAAAACTTTTTGGCAAATTAAACACATAGGTAATGATTGGTTCGTAGGAGAGTGCGTAAATCCATATTTCAAATACTCAATACTATACTGCCGGCATTTCGTTTTAGTAGATTCATACATGTTGAAAGAGAAAATTTGCCACGGTTTCAATAAATTAACTTTTCAACAGATTTATAGATATAATATAAAGGCTAATGACTTCTATCACTTATCACTCACAAATAAGGATTATTGGCGAAGCACACAAAAATAATGAGACATTCCTAGCTATCCATGTCTTGTATAGATTTGATGTCGTGCACGCATCAACTGATTCGCTTGTTTGCGATGCCGGTGCACTTGCTCTGTAAAGGAGTCATAACAAGCTCCCATATTTTTGTCGAAACATGCTTGATTGCTTGAATCGGGTCGTTGCTTACCAACTTGCAAAGACTTGTCACCGACAACACCAAAACCGAATAAGGTATACGTATACCTAATGCTAATTTAATTTTTTAATGCTTATTTACGCGATAACAATAAGATGAAAATTTTAGAGATAGGTAAAATATTTTTTCATGAAAACAGTATTTTCAAAGTATTTTATCCACGGACGCCCCCTTGACTGCCTTAACGCCCCCCATTTGCCTCTGGGCCCGATACCGCCCCATGGAAGACTCCAGCGCCCACTGGGGGGCGGTACCACCCCCGTTGGGAACCTCTGCTTTAACACAATGCTCGAATTTCGGCATGTGATTCTTTGTGAAACGAAATGAAGCTCCTTTTTTCAAACGGCTCATTACGGGAGATGATACTTGAGCAACCATCGACCTTGAAATGAAATAGACGGAGCATGTACACGCAGCTTCATGTTACTGCTTCCATTTGCTCGGTTTGAAGATCATCTGTCACGTGGTTGTGGGTAAAAGCATGAATACTCAATTATTGATTGGTTAAAATGATTATCCACCGTGATCAAAAACACTAGTATGCGATTCGACAGCCAATCGGCTAAGTCGATTTGTGATTTACCCTTCAGAGATCTTACGACAGCGACTCCGACCACATGGTCCGTCTATTTCATTAGAAGGTCAACACGGCGAGTTATTACGCATTGCATTAGAAATCGGATTTTACTGGCATCAATTGGTATGTAATAACTGGCATCAGGTAAGTTGACATTTCAGCGGAAATACTATGTCAGTGTCTTCGAGTTTTGAAGATATTTACCTTTAAAGTGATTGGTTTCGCTGACCCAGTTCGATCTACGCACAATAGTAATATATACAAAGTCCAATCCATCATCTCTAAATAATTAACTTTAATGTCTCTTAGACTATGAATATACGAGCTTTAATTTACAAAAAAGTTGCATTACTATTCGAAGACGAAATTGTTTTAATTAACGGAACAGGTGGGAATTTATTAAAGGCACACTATAGCAACACAACGAGCTATTCCCGACGGTCCGGATCAAACTCGAAGGGACAGATACGAGGACAATACCACGTAATTTTAAACCACGGTCAGATGACAAGGACACACCTGAACTTTAATGGAATAGGTTGGTTTTGGTGTTTTATGGCGCTATATTTGGCCATGCTGCGACAAGACAGACAATATCAAGTAATATACACACAATGATAATTTTACTGACACAGAAGAGAGAAATACACCCAGGGAGGAATGCACCTGACAGGAATCGACGCCTACAACTCGAAGGTTGCTAGCGCAGTGGGCATACCCACTTAACCACGACGGCTCCTAACGGAATAGGAGAACGAGCGTCTTGTTCGTGTGTGTTGAGTGGGAAATGTAGCATTGGTTAACATCGAACTGAAGCAACACAATGGCCAATTGACAACGGTCCGGGGTCAATCCCAAAGGGTAACACCACGTAATTCTGAATCACGGTCAGATGACGAGGCAACATCTGAGCTGGCACCCCACTCTCCAAATTTCGACGCCAATCTAAAGAATGGGATACTAATATAGCCGTCAGCGCTACGATAGTTTGGTGGTGACTAGTAGGGGAACAAAATCCACCAGTGGTAATTATGTATCAAATTAAATTGCATATATACGTACTTTAATTTTAAACAGGGTGGTCAGAATCCAACGCACAACTCTTATACCACGCGATTTCTCAAAAAGCGAAAGTGTCCGTTTTTCGAATGACGTGGCGTTCCGGAGATGCATATCCACAATTGATAGTTTGACGCACGGATTCTTTATGTTTGTCCCGATTGACTCTCCAAACCCAGGGACGCCAAAGCAAGTTGGGTGTTTTAGCGACGAATTTCGAATGACATGATATATAAAGCTTTTGACGTGAATGTCTGGAATTTCATGTCCAATCGAAAAACGTATAAACACTTTTGACGTGAATACGTCTTTAAAATCAGTCCGGGGGTCTAAGGCGCATGCATGGGAGTCATCGGCAGAAGCTTGCTCGTCACGAAAAGTGTTGATATCTCAAAGCTCCATAACTCCATGGGAATCAACTTATGGGGATAAATTACCTACTATCGCAGGGGTGTCAAACTGGCGGCCCGCGGGCCGCATGTGGCCCCGAGGTAATTTTTTTGTTGCCCACGATTCTCTGAAACAAAATGAAAACAGGACAATATGTTATGAAGAAAATAGCACTTAGGGGAGATCGAGGCAATACCGTACACACAATTTCGTCATGTTAAAAATGTGTGAGCAACTGTTTTCGTCCATGAAATTAAATAAAGCGGCTTACAGATCAAGATTAACATCTATCTGCCATAATGAAGATTGTCTGTTCTCAGTCTTTGAATCCAGATAATGGAAAACTAGTAGGAGAAAATCGCTGGCAAATTTCCGGTATAAAAGTTAATTTTAGTTTTATAAATACATTAAATTAAATAAACGTTTAAATAAAAGCAATTATATAGCAATATTATAAATTATTACCCTAAATTCACTTAATTACATAATGTGTTTTAATTATCCTATCCCTATTCCTGAATCATCACTTCAAAATGTAATTCTAAGAAAATTTGTAAATGTGATGTGGCCCGCGTGAATCTTACCAGTTGCATTAAATGGCCCGTGTTTTAATTGAGTTCGACACCCTTGGTGTAGAGGAAGGCGGACCGCGTCGACCAGGTTGGCCACTAATCCACTCCCTTTATGACCTTTGCACCGCGCGTGGTGGGGGAAATGAGTCACATTTCGGGCATGCGCTGGCCTTTTAACCTCTAATTTAAGTTCTAATCGACGGGTCGTGGCGAGTGCGTGCTTAAATTGAAGAGAACGAGTTCCACAATTCCATTTGACTAGTTGACAGTTTAAACCATTTGTGTGAAAATCGTGTGCAGTGGAAAGTGACGATGTGTCGAAGATTTCACTACGAAGCCAAAATATCACACTAAAGTTCAATTCCGGCATAGGAAACGTAAACAGGTTGAAAGGGCAGTTCAAGACGAACAAATTGATACCAAGGAGTCTAAACCTATGACAAGTGCGGAGTGATCTAGAGCTTATCGAAGAGGCAAGGAGCAGGCGTATCAATTTCACCACATACCAGGTATTCAGCCCAAATATATTCACGAACCAAACCTTACGGTACAGTGAGGATCGTGCCTACCCGCTTTTTTGGGGTTGGTTTTCGACAAGGAAACGCGTGATAAAATTGATTCTCAGGTACCTGCAAATCCGTGATAACCAAAAGGATAGTTTGATGTTGCTGTAATTTCATCGACCTTCTAATGAAATAGACGGAGCATGTGCCCGCAGCTTCATATTACTTCTTCCAGTTGCTCGATTTGAAGATATGTCGCGTGGTAAAAGCATGAATCCTAAGTTATTGATGGGTTATAGTTATTACCACCGGGAGCAAAAACACAAGTCTGCGCTTCCATAACCAATCGGTTGGTTTTGAGGTTTTATGGCGCAAGGGCCATATTTGGCTAAACTGCGCCAGACACAAGACATACAATATCAAGTATAGACAGACACAAGCGATGAAAGTTTTACTGACACAGAAGAGAGAAATACACCCAGGACGGAATGCATTTGACAAGAATCGAAGCTGCGCCGCCTACAACTCGAAGCTTGCTAGCGCAGTGGGCATACCCACTGAGCCTCGGACGGCCCTGGTTGTCGACAAGGAACCGAGTGTTAATGTTTGGTTGAACCTCACCACCTTGTATCATAAAATAAAGAAATACCTTCACTTGTTTAAATAAGTTCATGTAAATAAATTAGGTTCTCTATAAATCCATTTTCGTTGAGAACGTCGGAAAGATCAGCCAGAAAATGAATGAGTTGAAGTAGGTATGTCTTCCAATCATACCTACTTCAACCATTCCTAGACAACCCTAATGCGTCTTATCGAGTGTTGGTGTGTGCTCATAATCATGCACCCGAAGTCTACATCACAGACTGAAGTAAATAATCAGAGGAAAGAATAGTTTGAACTGGAATCACACTAATTGGTATTCAAAGTCTGATGAGTGAGTCCCTAAGAGTAATGCGGTTGAGTGTCTCAGTGATGTGGAGGTACGTTTCTCCGTTATCCTCTATCAGACAACAGTTAACCTTGTTAACATAATGTTGTTTCTCACATGTCGCGTTTCCCTGTGATCGCTGTGTTGCATGTGAATACATTAAATTTGAATTGCCATGACCAATTTGTCTGCGAATGTAATTTCTAAGTATTGAAGGTTAGGCATTTCAAATGACACTGGTAGTATGAACACGCGGGCAGAATATTTGTTTAATGCAGTACAACCAGCTGGGATGAATTAACTCGATACCAATGGAATAGTGAATTGGAATGAACATTAACCAAGCCAACGAATTGGTAGGTAGATATTTTTAATTAACGTCGCACTGCAGCAACACAACGGGCCATTGGCGACGGTCCGGGATCAAATCCGAAGGAAAAGATCCAAGGACAACACCAAGTAATTTGGAACCACGCTCAGATGACGAGGTCGCACCTGAGTTGGCATACCACTCTCCAAACATGCACACCACTAACGTGAGGACATTTGAGGCCACGACAGATTTAACGTGCACCAGCCCCTTTGTACACGACGGTCTTTGGTTGGATTCCAGCTAGCAAATCCTCGGGTTGCTAGTCCGCTAATGACGAGATATCGCGTCAAGTAATAGACACACAATGAAAGTTTTACTGACACAGAAGAGAGAAATACACCCATGGAGGAATGCACCTAACAGGAATCGGACCTGCGCCGCCTACAACTCAAAGGTCGCTAGCGCAGTGGGCATACCCAATGAGCCATGACGGCTCCTCCAATGTACACTCTACCAATAAGTATTTGGACACCTGTGATAGAAAAGAAAAACAAAATTTGTTCATATTGAATAGTTGGTAGAGCCTCCACGAGAGGCAATTACAGCCTCAACCCTCCGGGGCATGCTTTCAACAAGTCCTTGTATGACGGCTAGAGGTATTTTCTTCCACTCGGCTTGGAGAAGACATGCAAGTTCCTTCACCGATTTTGGACGGTTGTTGCACCCCTTAATTCGGCGATCCAACTCTTCCCAGAGGTTCTCGATAGGGTTCAGGTCTGGGCTCTGGGCAGGCCAGTCCATTCGGTTAACCCCATTATAGACCCTCCTCCTCTCTACTCACCTGTTCGGTTTAGAGCATTTAATGAGAGGAGGGGGAAAGAAGCGACCCCCAGCACACAACAAAGATCAACGGGAACCACCCTGACTTACAGGGAAAACACACTCCTACCTCTCAATATGGGCACCTACACCCCCGAACACCCTTTGGCACCACCATTTATTGTCTTTTAAAATTTTGATATTTACATAATATTTGGCCAACACGGCCTATTACAAGTTCTTCTTTTCTTAAAATTTGAACAGAAAAAGGCCAACAGGCCTGTTGACAGAATTTTTCTTTTCTTTGGTTGGCAGGGCCTCATAACATAATTTTTCTTTTAAGTTAGGAGTGACCATCAAATATTCAATTATAATATTAAATACCTATATAGATACAAGTATTCACATTTAAGATGAGTTCTGAACAAGTTATGTGCTCATCCAACTTACTCACAAACAGTCTTTATTTACAATGCTTCATATAAACTATAAATAAAATGGATTTGTTCACATTTCAAGTGACCCCATTAAATAGTTCCAAAAACTTTGACTTTCTAAGTTAGTTTAACTTTGTTTCTCTGTCATTAACAGGACAAAAACTGAAGCCTTACCAAAAGCCAGGAAATATTAAATTTTAATTAAGTCCAATTAAATCCACATAAAATCATATTATCCAATAAATAACAGTTTAGTTCAGTAAACTAGTCCTTTAAGTATTTTATAATACCATTTTCCCTATAAAAATATCAAATTCCAGCTGGATTGAATCAGATATCAAGACTCCAGATTTCATATAAATAGCTTTAAAAGAGTTCAATTTTTCGAAATACCATTAGAATAGAACAGGAACAATAAAATAACAGTATATTTCCAAAACAATCAAAAAAAAAAGTTTTTAAAAATCACTTTACATTCATGAAACTAAATAAGCAACTAAACCCAGAGGGATTGATCCAGATTCAAAATATCAAAAATTCTTACCAATTGTAAGGAGATATTAAATCATCCTTAGTGCCAATTCAATCCACTCCAAGTCTCTAAATTACATAAATAATATTGTATTTCAATAAACTACACTTTTGAACTTCCCAATAAATGCATTTCACTATATATATACCTATATCCATTTGGATTGATTCAGATAAAAAAGCTTCAAATTCCTTATTAGTAACATTAACATGGTTATATATCTCCAAATTCAGTCCTTTCAAAATAGTCCAATAACAGTAAAATAGCAGTATATAACCGAAAATAACATTATATTTCAATAACCTATATTCTTATAACTATCTTTATATACATTATACTGAAAAGAGGTCGAAATCCATGTGGATTAATCCAGATATAGGATTATCCATTTTCATTTTCCAGTATTCCAGATTAGAGTTATCAGCCTATAATGGAATACCTTTAAATAAATTCTCCAACATCATATTTATACCGAAAATACTTTTCACAAATGCTCATATATTGTTTTATATGTATGTCCATTTGTACTACAAATAACCCCAAAACTATACAAATAACAACGTATTTCAATAAAAATAACCTATAAGAACCTCACAATATTAAAGTCTAATTATAAATCAAGATTAAGATGGATCGATCCGGATTCAAAGAATCCCTATTTCCTTATCAATAAATATAAATTGGAATGCATTATTTTTAAAAGTATTATTATTTAGTCACAATGAAAATAACAGTATATTTCATTATCTTATTCCTTTAGGGTCCACACAACATCCTCAAAACTAAGTAAAATTTTAAAGACAGGCTGATTAAAAAAGATTTAAAGTTATTCATTTTCTATTTCCAGCATTCCATTTCAACAAGAACTACCTATCTCTTTCTTTTCCAAGTATTCTTTTTCAACCTAAACAATCTATCCCCTTTAGTTATAACATGATCATCAAATATTAAAGAGAAACCTATTAACGCTCATCTTTATTTAAGAATGTTCTAAAATAAATTTCTTATCCAGGTCCAAAAACTTAAATTATTTACAAATCCCTTTTTGTTCTTTACAGAACCTCGAGACCCTAAAACTATCTAAGTATTTCATAACATTCATTCTTTGAGTGTTCCAAATTACTATTTTCATTGGTTAGTTTCCAAAATCCAATTGGATTGTTCCAGATTCAAAATTTCAACATTATCCTATCAAAAGCGCTATTCCAAGGTTCCAAGTTCCCATTACAGTTAAATAGAAATTCATCAGCAACAGTAATTAAGTATTATTCATCCCATAGCAATTTTAAAGATTTAAAGTTTAGAAAAGTTCATTATGTGCAACCATAATCTGTACTTGCTCTTAAAAGGGTTATTTGTCTTTTATAGTTTGGGCAGAGTTTTGACCGGCACCCATGCCCCTCATCATATCTGGTATTAAATGTACTATTAGAGATCTTACAGTTTATGCAACGGATTTTTTCCTTACATACCTTGATTTCGTGGTTTCCTCCACAGTCTAGACACACCTGTTTGACAGCGCATCGGGCTCTACTGTGTCCAAATTGGCCACACCCGGTGCACTGTCTTACACTTCTGAACTCATCGATCTTTATCCTTTGAAATCCTATAAACAAATATCCCTCTTCCATTAACTTATGGAAAATTATCGGAGTCACAGTGGCTACCCAGTGAAATCCCCTTTCAGTTTTTATTTTAAAATCTAGTTTAAATTCGTCATCCTTACATTTTTCAAAAAAATTTCATTCTTTTCTTTGATTAAATCCATTATGTCTTTGTCCTCAATCTTATCATTTACTCCAAGCATAATGATCCTCGGTCTTAACTTTCTAGGCTTTCCTATTAAAAATTTCTTCTCTATGTCGTTCTTTTCCTTAAGAATCTCAAGGAGGGAGTCTGCCTCCTCTTGCGATGGAAGATCCACCGCAACACCCCCATCCTTTATTTTCCTCATTTGCATAACTCTTTGCTGGTTTTTTAGGTTTAGCAAGTATTGTATATTTAGAGGTATATTTATTCCTAACCATATTGTTCTGAGTGCTAACAGCTGTTTGATTACTCATTAGTTTCTGTGCATAAGTCGGTTTGGTCATTATTTTTATCTCTTTTAAATCTTTGGCAACTTCTTCTAACTTGTTATTATAATTAGCATCATCATCCGTTAATCTCATTTTGAGTTCCATTATGGCATTCAATGAATTTTTATGGTTTTCTTCATAGGTCTTAATCAGGGTCATATTCGTTCTTTCCCTTTCTTCTAATATACCTTGTAGTTTTGCAATTTCGCAGTTTTTAGTTCCCATAGTTTCGAGAAATTGTATTCTTTCTATGTTAAAGTTATCCAAGTCCTTGTTTCTCATCGTTACCAGATCTATCAATTTTTTCTTTTCTTCTTCATGCTCCTTATCACCCTCTGTTCTTTCCATCATTCTTACTTTATCTCTCTCTTTCTCAAGTAGTTCTTTATTTATAATACGTTCTTTACTATATTCATTTATTCGATTTTTCAGTACATCAATATTTTCCCTAAGTTCTTCATTTTCTCCATTCCCCAACTTATCTTCGTAATCTTGTATTGAATCCCAAAGCTTTTCTTTATCACTTTCCATTCCACCAATCAGAATTTTTTGTTGTTTAACAGTCCTAGCAAATTTGACACTCAATTCTGTAATACTTTGTAAGTGTTGGATTAAGTTATCCTGGAAAGGAGCTGATTTTACCTGTGACTTTGCTTTATTTTTACATAAAGCAATAATTGATTTAACAGCCATTTTTAAGGTATAAATCTCAGGATTTTTAGAGTCTTCCTCTGAAAAGATTTGTACGAGATCATAAAGATTCTCTAACGGGATCATTTTTGGGGACTCACTAGAGTTACTCATTTTCAAAGTTAAAAATATAAAAGTCTAATTTTTAACCAGTTAAAATTACATTATTTAGTAAGTTCATTATATATCATATAAAAACAAGTCAAATAACATAATAACTTGAATTAAATATTTTGGGTTAAAAGGCAAGTAAGAAATAGTTGTACTAAATGAACACAGTATATATAAATAGTCAATTGTGAGAGCAATAAATAAACAATAGGACTAGTAGATAAGTAAACATGAAGTTAAACTGATCTCAATAGTGGTAAAGCAAACTTGAAAATTATCTAATTCAATCACAACATTCTACCAAAAATCATAAATACTGCATAAAAGTTTTAAAAATTAATAAAAGGACTCACATATATTGTAGAAACTTCCTGAAGGTGTTGAGGTAGAGGTCTTTATTTAGTCTTTTAGTTGAAAGTTGTTTGGAACTTCTGTCAGAATTCCGCGAGTTTCCATGAATTTTCAAAGAAATTTTACTTAGTGTTCCAGTTGAACCAGTGTCAATGCAGGTAAATCCAAGTTCTTTGTTCGGTGCGGCAAAAAGCTGTCAGTCTTGAAATAAACTTTAATCTTCAATTCCAAAGGTAAATATGATGTTGATGTTTTACCTAATTTTTCATCCTTGTATATGTTGAATCCACAGTTTTCTTTTGTTGTTGTAGTGGAAATCTCTTTTTACTCTTTCTTTGGAAGTTGATTTGGAGTCTTTAGTGGCTTCAGTTGATTTTCTATGGCTTTTCCAAGATTTCGGAACTAGTTATCCGGTGGAAAGGATGACATCGCAGGCAAAGCAAACATCTTAGGTTGTTGGCGCAAAATTCTACCAGATCGGAAAAATTAAAATGTCCTGTTCTAATCTTAATATTGAAAATAAATTTAGAATTTCACCATTTTTCCATACTTCAAGGTGTCCGATCTTCAAATAAATCACATCCTCCTGTAGCTTTTTTATAGATGCATCTTTTGGTTGTTTTTCAAAACTGTAACTTCATTTTTTGCAGTGAAAATTAATAAAATTCGGGAGCAATAAAAACATGCGTCATCTCACTCTGGGAAGTCCGGTTAACCCCATTGTCACCATACCAATCCATGGTGGCCTCGCAACATGACAGCTGGCGTTGTCGTCCTGGAAGTAATATGGGTCCAACCCGTAAAACTGCCACAACGTAGGAAGCACACTGTCATCCAAAATAGTGCAGTAGGCGTCGGCGTTGAGCTTACCATGAATTGGGACCAAGGGTCCCAGTCCATATCAGGAGAAACACCCCCAGACCATAATTCCACCTCCGCCGAACTTTACTGTGGGCACAATGCATTCTGGCAGGAGACGTTTTCCAGGCAGACGCCAGACCCAGACCCTGCCGTCGGAACGATAGAGGGCGAACCTTGATTCGTCGCTCCAGAGAACCCGTTTCCACTGATCTACGGTCAACTTTCGACGTGCTTTGCTCCACATTAACCGAGCAGCGCGGTTGGACTTTGTGATCAAAGGCTTATGGGCGGCAGCACGACCATGAAAACCAAGCAGATGTGCTTCCTTACGGATGGTATTCTCCTGGAGTATGTGGGCCATCGGTTGGGTGCGGTTCTTCCGAATTTCTCTGGACAGCACCCGTCGGTCTCTATCTCCCAGTTTCGTGGGTCTGCCGACTCGGGGCACGTTCCGACAATCACCGCTCACCTTCCACTTCTGAATCACATAGGCCACTGTCGATTTTGGGTAATTCATCTCGCTAGATATGTCCCTTATGGATCGGCTATTTCTGTGGCATCTTGCATGCAACTAATGCCAATGTTGTTTCCTACACGATATTTAACGGCGGAGGGCGTGACGTATATCAGGACCGTAGATATCGTCATTTGCATGGGTGTCCAAATACTTATTGGTAGATAGTGTATTAGGTTGGTTCAAAAGTAATGCTGGATTTCCACAGCAATAGGTACCGCGATTTAAGGAAAGTATTGTCATAATAAATATTCATGCGTTTGACCTTCCAAGTAGTTTCGACGAAATATTTCGTTCATGAAGACGTGACCAATAACGAGATATCACGTCATCAAAAAATGTTGTCGGTTTTTTGATGATGACGAGATCAAGATTTGACCAGTTATCTTCTAATGATCATGTTTCCTTCTAATGACGAGATATCTCGTCCAACAAGATCTGGCCAGTTTTGCTAATGACGAGATACCTCATCGAGATAACCACCAGGAGGATTAATTAAATGAATTAATATTAATTTCACATGAAGGTAAGATGAATGTCAAAATATGACTTGCTGGTTCTAGTGGTGTAAGCCAAGCTGGTTATCGGCCTTACCACTAGATAGGGATAGCGTCACTAGAACCACCAATATGGATAGCTGGTTCTAGTGGCGCAGCTAGGCCGATTTGGCCAAGCTGCGACACATATTGCTAAAGATATAAAGTTTTAAGTCCTTTTTAAATCTAAAGGTACTTAGCTATACTCTATTGAGTCCGATACACGACGACGATGATGTATGGAGTTGGAGCAGACAAGACTTAGAGGATCCGCGCCCACCTGACTCGCCATATGGGTTTAAAGCACTATAAGGGGAGGAACAAACGATAGCAAGACAAAAACAAAAGGACATAATTCGTAACTACTAGAATTAAATCTGTAGTGCACTGAGGGCAGCTGTGGCACAGTTGGAATAGTAACGGATCAGCAAACGGAGGGTTGCGAGTTCGAGTCCAACCAAAGACCGTCGCATACGCGGAGCTGGTGCACGTTAAATCTGTAGTGATATCAAATGTCCTCGCGTTGGTGTGGCGTGGAAGTTTGGAGAGTGAGGTTCCAGCTCAGGTGTTGACCTCATCATCTGACCGTGTTTCAAAATGGCGAGGTGTTTCCTCGGATCTTTCCATTCGGGTTGGATCCCGGACCGTCACCAATAGCCCCGTTTTGTTGCTTCATATAATTCAACTACCTACCGAAAGTGAAACCTAACAAATACCGAGTTCCTTTACATATGGCACTAGAAGCGTGAAAAGCATCCTTTTAGTATTGCCTCGATCACATCGCCTGAACCATTTTTCAGCTGTCCACAAAGCAACGCTTTGTTCCCACTGGTTTGCAGCGATATTCAACAAAATGTATCGATCCACTCTATGAGGTAGGTAGGAGTTATAATTAACGTCGCACTGGAGCAACACAATAGGCCATTGGCGACGGTCCGGGATTATTTCCGAAGGGAAAGATAGAGGACAACACGTAATTTTGAACCAGGGTCAGATGACGAGGTCATACTTGAGCTGGCACTCCATTCTCCAAACTTCCACACCACTCCAACTCGAGGACATTTGATGCCCCAACAGATTTAACGTGCATCAACCCTCTTTGTACACGACGGTCTTTGGTTGGATTCGAACTCACAACCCTCCTGTTGCTAGTCCATTACTCTTCGAACAAGGCGACCGCGGCATCTCCACTCTATGCGGATGGATCGAAAATATCGAGCATCAAGAAATGAAAGCATCAACACCTCAAGTATTGATACGGCATAGCTCATCTCTAGTTGCTCAGCAATTTCACTCCCCGTGACCTCGCAATGAGTTGGAAACTATTACAGGGATTCGTTTCAGCTTTGGATGCTGAAAACTCTAGATTCAATCGACAACTCCGAATGCCTTCCGGTGCTTTAACCCTTTCGCCCCGACTTTTGCATGATTAAAATTTAACTCTGAAAAGTAGTTTAATTTAGTAGTTTTTGAACTTTTTGACGGCGGACGACCGTACTTTCGCGTTCTTTTTGTGTTTGCTTTCTCCCTTCCAACATTTATTAGTTGCTCAGCTAAGGGGACCATAAATGATAATAGTGGTTGTTTCATGTTCCATATCACACTTCGTAATCCATGCATTCACAACACAAATCATAACTAAAAATCTTTTTCCACCACTTGTCTGATTTTCTGCCATGACCCTAAAAAGTAGCCATTTCATCACAACTCCATTCATGTACATATTGTAGTGGGAAATGGCTTCTGGGCAACTAATTTTGTACCATCTTTTTGTTTCCGAACCACGGTCACTCATTCATCAGAATGAATGGGCGTGCTCAAAACCATAAGTCCGCCATTTGCAATCTGAAAGTATTGCCAGGTTTCTTGAGTCCTATTTTTATTCCCTAATTCCTTAAGAACACTGAAAACGTAAAAACCCATTCAAAAGTGGGATTTATTGACCCAATCTAATCTCTGGGACGTATATGCCCATTAGGCCCGAAAGGGTTAAGCGACAAAATTACCTTAATGGCCGAGAGTCGAGACAGAATGACGTTTACGAACTGAACACTCGCAGAATAGGTTGCTGGGTAGAGGTTCATTGCTCCGAATTCCCCATCATATCCAGTGATGCTTAGACGCTCCCCGAAGAAATCCCAAAATATTCCTGTCAGGTCCGATTCTTTCTTGGGGGTATTTCTCTCTTCTATGTCAGTAAAACTTTCCTTGTATGTATGTCCATTACTTGATATTGTATGACTTGTATGTTTGGCGCACTAATCCTCTACTTCTTCCAATCGGGCTACCACGGCCCTTGGAGCAAAATCGGGAATGAATCCCATAGCTGTGGATTATATAATCTTGTTGCCTTTCAAACAATAAACAAATAATATCGATTGCTGTGCCAAGTACGTTACTGAAATACATATATCGATATAGATAGCTTAAAATATTAGTTACACCAGACAATGGAATAATAAGGCAGAATAGTAAGGCCAATCTTCCTGCCTCACAAGTCAGAAACCTCACCTTGGAATACAGGTAGGTAATTAATTAACGCCTCACTGGAGCAACACAACGGGCTATTAGCAGCGACTAATCAATCCCGAAGGGAAAGATCCGAGTTGAGATGCAGGCTAAAAAGACGATTCTCCTTTCAGAAAACACAAATACAACTGGAAAGCGAATGCGGATAATGACCCTTCCTCAATCTTTTTGAAGAGTAAATAAACAAACCATTTTTAAATAACGGTTATGAATGTGATAGGAATGTTTACATGCCTTTCCTTTCACCTCCTACATGGTATCACGATCCCTTCTCATCGTACAACTCATTGAATGAATTAATACTTTCCTGAAATTGGGTTACGTCTGACAATACGCCATTGTCTGAAACGGGGAAATTACGTCATCGCGGCCTCTTGGTGGAATGAGATGGCAGCTAAGCAGTTTAAGGCTTCGTTGATGGAGTTATTTATTTTGGCTTCCCCTTTCGAAGGGAGCAGAGAGCCGCCTCCCCATCAATAACACTGCGTCTGAAAGCGCAGTATTTACAATGCAGGAAAACTATAGGCGACCGCAAAGCAAATAGTTCCAATTCTTAGAATCATAATTAGTGTGATTTTGATCTGGAAAGTAAACGAGTGAAATTTAAAATTCCCAATAGAGTACGTCTTTTTAATTAATGTTTCGAAATGTCAGTATTCAAGCCACATTTTCACGTTAAACTAGTGACCAACTTTCGGTCATGGATATAAGGGAGACATATTTTGCGCATTTTAGAGACACGCTGTCACTCCAACAAAATTTCATTGAATGCATAAAAGAAACTAAACTATTAATTTACACTGTATCTATATATATAAAGCATAGTTGGCCTGTGTTCTATACAAATCTACACCGTTTGACCAATCTACCACCAAATTTGGTACACTTTTGGAACCCTGTGGGTAACGTAGGCTACACATTAACCCCTTTCTATTTGTCTTGGGTGTGCAGAGGGGTGTAATATCCCGTCATCCTGGACAGAGCACTTGCTAGGGGGGCGCTCTATCCCGGTCTGGCTGTGCAGATGACACCAGAGTTAACATTTAGAGGAACAACCTTTCAAAATGACCTTGGAGGTTTTTTAAATCTTAGACTATGGTGCCATCGCAGATGGGTGCGGTTGCTCTGAAAATAGCTCAGTATCATATCGTTTATGTATCCCGTCTGTAAATTCTTAAACTGTAGCTTTAATGTTGGAATGTAAATTTTTAATAATATAAGATTATTTTTAGAGGAAGTGATCTTTATTATCGTCGATATGGTACAGGGGGGTAAAGACAATTCGAAATCCTCATAAGAATAACTTTGCGTATTTATACGATCCATGTCAGACCCATTCACACTGAATTTGGTACATTCATCCTGTAGAATTCTGCGGGACACATAGGCTATATATTAACCCCGTTCGATTTGTCCTGGGTCTACAGGGGGGGCTAAAATCAATTCGAAATCTCCATAAGAATAATAGTGAGCAATATTACGATGAATTATAAACAATTCAACCTGAGCAACTCCGGGTAATGCAGCTAGTATAATATAAAGGTCACAGTACAGATGGTTAGTTGGTTTTTGGTCTTATGGCGCAAGGGTCATATTTGTCCAAGTCGCGCCAAACATAAGGCAATGTCAAGTAATTGTGAAAGGAAAAGATGGAGGAAGAGTATTGTGGCGAACTTATCTACCACTACAAAAATTAACTTACGATACAATAGTATATATAGCAGTGTAACCCTACTCTACCATGGAGTACTTTTTAGTGGACAAAGTTGCATTGTCTCACACGAGTTCACTAAAAGAAAGTAGAGAAATATCGATGGGGCATCCTGGGGTTGCAATCCCCGTGTTTACCAGAGGCAGTAAACCTCATGGAAAAAGAATAAATCACTAAGGTACCTCGGGTTCGTCAAGCCCGTACACACCTAAACACTTCACTCGATTAATTTCTACCGCTATCGATGACTTAATTAGCTCTAAGCTGCTTTGATTTCTCTAATCTGTCCATTTATTCTTCATCAGTGGAAAAACCCTTTCGGTACAAGAATTTAAGCCGGGGATGCTTAAAACAAAGGCCTAAAATCTTACTAAGATGAATGACATCAATTTCGTTATCGAATGAGCAAAAATTGTGAACTTTAGTTTTGTACTCCATGTTACAATCCGGAAACGGATATTCCACTATCGATTAGTGTATGACAAACTTTCTGTCGATTGGTTAAAAGTAATTTTTCGATTTTGACGGATGCGTACCTTTATACAAACTGTCGATCACAATGGCAGTTTATATCGGCATCAACAATCAAAAAATCAAGATGAGAACTTTAAATTAAAGTTTTATTTTTCTCGTTGGCTATATTGACTTAACAATGATTTAATGGACAGTTATTCTGAATTATCATTGAAACACTAAGTAAAATATTTATAAAATAAAATCACGGCACAACTTTTTAGAATATAAAATTGAAAAAAAAAGCACAAAAGTCAATGCAAAGTTTTAATCTCTTATGACTTCATTTTTAGAACTCAAAACAAATTCAACACGCGCTTCTTTGGTGACAGGGAGAAATTAAAACTGCCAGGCAACCAAAAGATGTGACCACCTTTAATCATTCATTTATGGAAGGCAAAGGGCAACAGTTGACATGAAAATTCCCAGAACTAATACACTTAGAAGTGGAACCGACATGTCCAAATAGCTGTCACGCTCTAATAACTAAGTAAACTGTATTCAAGCGCTCTGCAATATATCCTCGTATGACGTAAAAAATTTATTCTACATATAACTCGTGGAGTATTTCTACTTAGCGTCATCTTTCACGATTATGACGAAACAAATAAGGGAAGATCAAGAAAGAGGTTGTGAGTCAAAATAGATAGGAAACATGTTTTTCATTCGTAGGTAGTTGATGAACGTAACACTGGATCAGTAACGGGATATTGGTGACGGTCCGGGAACAATCCCGAATGGAAGGATCCACCTCGTCATTTTGAATCACGGTCAGATGACGTGGTCGACATTCGAGCTGGCACCTCACTCTCCTAACTTCCACACCACGCGAGGACATTTGAGGCCACGACAGATTTAACATGCTCCAGCTCCCGCGAACATGACGATCTTTGGTTGGACCGAGTTATTTTCATTGCATTCATTTCATTCATACCGGAACATGCGTTTACTTCTACTTGTGGTGGATGATGAAACAAAAGGATGTTGACTGACTTTTAGATGGATTTCGAAATGAAGTTATTCATTAACAATCTTATCAAATGTAACACGAAAACATCAAATATTTTAACAAAACAGGAAAAGCAATGAATAATATACAATTACATAATTGCTCAAAATAAATGCATCGTTGTAGAGCTCAACAACGAGGAACTTTAAAAGATTGCAAATTGGAAATAGGTGTGATCCCTCGAAGGGTTGCCGAAGACTGAAGGTGGACTTTTTCGGAGAAGAGGTAAAATGCGGAGTGACCACCAGGCGAGAAGTCTTGTGTACAGGACGCTGTGCTTGGACAATAGCTTATTTTTTAATTAATTCTTAAATATAAATTACCTTTTTAAACTATCCTGTAAACTATACAGGTATCCTGAAAAAAACCTTTTACTTCAAATTCATTAATCAGTTTCTGTTACCTGATTTCTTAATCCACTGGACCTTACATAAAAGAGAATGGCCATTGAGTGCTGATCCGAGCTCATTTTTAAGGAAGAAACGAGTAGGTACGAGAAGTTCTATCGGTGGAAAAATGAAAATTGTCAAAAGCTAATTTTAGATCTTTCACAGAAAGATATCCACCAGTTCTGAAAGCTGATCGATGTTATTGATACATACAACTGTTTTCTTAAAGTGGAATACTTTTCAGTGTAGCAGGAAATGTTTTGTTGTTTCTTCCATGTTATAAAAAGAACAAAGAGCAGATTCAGCCAACCCTAATTTAAGGTCGGCAGCATTTTTGTTTATAGTCTATATATCAACAAGTCCAATTTTCTATCTGAGGATCAAGTTAAATTACTATTATCTTTAAGATGATTAAACTTAGAGAAATATTTGCAGTTAGTCTATGTATTTGAGAATGAGGAAAGGATCACGAACTTATTGACAAAATCTCTCCGGAAAACCCATTCATACAGTAGTGTATTGTCGTCAGAAGATGTCGCCATTTAATCAGCCATCTCATTCTCGTCAATACCCACATGGCTTGGAGTCTACGCAAGAGAAATATCCTTGTCGTTTGACTTTCAGGATATTTTTGTAGGTTTGCAGTACTTCAGTTATTTAAAGCAGTTATTTGACGTGCATCTGCTGAGAAAATGCTGTTTACGTTAGAAATGCATTTTATGAAGGTTGGTTATTTTGGGTTTTTTTATGGCGCAAGGGCCATATTTGGCCATGCTACGCCAGACACAAGACATACAATATCAATTAATAGACATACACACATTGAAAGCTTTACTGACACAGAAGAGAAATACACCCAGGGAGGAATGCCCCAGACTGGAATCGAACCTGCGCCGCCTACAACTCGAAGGTTGCTAGCGCAGTGGGCATACCCACTGGCCAAGACGCCCACCCCCATTTTATGAAGGACTTTCCGTTATTGAAACTAATACATACCATAGATGTACGGGTACGGATCTCCGAGACATCTGTAGATACAATGGTCCATTCTTGTCTAACTGTTAATGAATTTTCGATACAAAGCCTGAATTTCTTGTTGTAATGTTGTGTTTTGAAAAGGATGATCTGAGGTATGAAACTGGATATTTTTTGGTCATGTGAATTGAGGGCAAGTGTGTCCAACAATATTTTGACAAGTAATATTACAAGAGCTGAAAAACTCAAACATCTTTAGCCCCTCCAAGTGATTTTGACGAAATACTTCATCCAAGACCTGATAAATTTCGCCAATGACACGGTTTTGGTCTATTAAGATCGGGTCATTTTTGTGAATGACGAGATATCTCGTCGAGACAAAACTGCCCTATTACTCCTAGCGGAATGTAGATTCAAGTAGAAAAAACAAATTGTTTGCGTAGAACTGGTGACAGTTTGGAACAAGATTTTCTATCATAGGCTGCAGGCCAGTTTTAGGACATAAATATGTCATCTGCATAGCAAAAATATTTATCTTCACAAATGGCTTCAAACAAATTCATAATATATACATTGAAGAGAAAAGGGAAGAGTACACTACCCTGAGGAAATCTTTTGGTAATCGAGACTGAAATGGCATTCCTCCATTTAGCCTTAATTGCCTGTTCATAACAAAATTTGACAGCCACACGCCTACCTTTCAAAAGTACCTCCTTGTAAATACATATAAATGAAACCATCCTGTCAAACATAATCATAAACCGCATGGATAATTAGAGCAATGAGAGCAACAAATTCCTCAGAATTAGGAGCAAAAGTAATACCTTCATACATAATTTTTAATTCCACCTGATAATCACGAAAGGGTAAAAATACAAATTGATTTGAATGGAATATCAAGTGCGTTCAATTAACCTTCTAAAAAGCATTTTTTCGTACATTTTGCAGGATACTGCGATTAATGCGACTGGTTGATAAGATCCAATGACGTTTGGAGGTTTGCCAGGTCGTAGAAACGAGATTGTCAAAGCTTATTTCCAGGAGAATGGGATCTCTCTTTTGTGTCATAAGGTATTTAGCATGGTCAAAACCTTTGCCATATTCTCAGAAGGGATTGAAAAGCTTAATAGTGATTACATCTTCACCGGGAATAGTTGCTGTATTCTCCAATAGTAAAATGAGAATTCAGTTCTGAAGTATGAAGTCAAAAGGAATCTCATCCAACAGCGTCGGAGATTGAGTAAAAATTTTCGAAAGCTTTTGCTTGATCAGAGATTGATAGTTATATTACCTTGGACGTCGAGAACATGATATATTTCATTACTAGGTTGATTATTATTGAGTGACTAAGATAAAAAAGCTTCCAATTTCAGCTCCTTCATTTCACGTTTTCTCCCTATAGCCATTTGATGCAGTTTTATAACTTTTCTCAGTTTTGCAGACATCTTTTTGTTCTTTATCCAATAATCACAAGACAGCTCAGACTTCGCTAGTGTCAGAAACTTTCTTTTTGAAAACAAGAAAACTACATTCACAATTCCATCAAGATAGATTGGAAGTTCCTTTAATAGTATGCGATTCTTATTGGTTTGCATAACAATCTTCGAATTCTTCGTACTGCAAATCATACTGGTAATGTTCTAAAGAAAAATTTCACTGATTCTCAATTTGTTCCCAGCAATATCGGTAACCAATTGAATTTGACATCGTATTGCTCCATAAACTGAAAGCAAAAGGAAAGTGATCCGGTTGTAAGCATCAGGGAAAAACAGAAAGATAAAAAGATGTCAGGAAAGCAAGAGTTCTAAGCGAATCTGATCTGCTGTATGAAAAATGCGTTGCTCTCTTGTATTCAAAATGCGAATATTATTACATTTAACTCAGTTTGCCAAAATATCAGCACCGGAATAATTTTCATTTGCACCTCACATTAGTGTGAGGACATTAAAGTTTCCAAGTATAGAAAAAGGAATTTGTAACAGTTTATAAAAGAGGGCAGCCATTCTGGAGAATTTTCCCATCAAGTTGGGTTCATGGCACAAGGACTATATTTGGCCAAGCTGAGCCAAACATAAGGCAGACAACTCCAAGTGAATGGACATGCACACACAAGGAAAGTTTTTCCTTATTTCTTTCTGGAGATATCAGTGTTGCTCTTGACAGACAAGCCATTTTCTAGATTTCATATCTTGATGAAATATTTCATAACAAAGAAAAGAGCAGTCTTCATTTCCCCTGAGACAGTTTCGAACATTTGAGATTAAGTGTTAATCGCTTGATTTACGAAAACTTTGAGATATATGATGGGTTAGAATGGTGGATATCTCATTGAGTAAATATACATCAAATCTCCCAAATAAACAAACCAATAGATGTTTCCCAGAAGCCTACCAAAACAATAAATTCTCATAAAACGGGAGCTCGGCGTGATTAAAAGCAGTTTGTGCTTCGATAGCCAATCGGTCCTAGTCCATTCCCAACCTCACGTGACCCAGACTTCTGAGATCTGACTCCACCTATTTCATTAGAGGGTTGAAGAGTGCACCACTCAAGAACAGCCCCGCCGCTAAGTTTTATAAAAAGGAGTGTCTCATTTTATGGAAAAGGAGGTAGGGGGTGTTGGAATAGAATGTGGATGGAGTCACTCACCCCATCCGATGCAGTGGAAGTAGATGAACTTGATCTCGATGGGGAAGACGATGACGATGCTGGTGTGCAGGTGGCAGCCCTCCAGCAGCATCCACATGAAGACAGACGTCCGCGTGTACTCCATCAGCACGTAGCACAACTCGCACAACACGGGCTGCACAACAACACAACATTATTTCACGAATGAGAACTACATTTTTATTTAGACTGTCAGATTATTCCAATTACACAACAGAGAGAAAAAATCAGAGGTACAGGTAGGTATTTTAGTTAACGTCGCACTGGAGCAACACAACGGGCTATTGGCAACGGTCCGGGATCGACCCCCGAAGGGAAAGATTCGAGGACAACACAACGTAATTTTGAACCACGGTCAGATGACGAGAGTTGGAACCCCACTCTCCAAACTTCCACACCACACCAACGTGAGGACATTTTAGGTGACTACAGATGCACCAGCACCCTTTGTACATGACGGTTTTTGGTTGGATTCAAACTCGCAACCCTTCAGTTGCTAATCCGTTACTTTTCCAACCGCTGCCCGATCAGAGGTACAGAACATACCAACAAACAGTAAAATCATGAGAGGTATTTTCGGGAGACGATTCAAACTTGCACCACTTAGAACTCGCAGGCGGATAGCGTAGTGAAGAAATCCCTGAACCACGGCAACCCGTGTATGAGCCAATACGGAATACTTATTTCCTCTCAAGATTGGACTGTTTGTCTATTGCATGCTCTGTAGCAGCCAATGTCTCAGAGTAAGCAAAAACGTATTCCACATCGGCTCATAGGATGGGAAATCCTCAACTTCAGGTGGTTTACTGAGAATCCAACACACTGGCATTTAATCGAGGTTGATAGTTTAATTAGCGTCGCGCTGGAGCAACACAACGGGCTATTGGCGACGGTCGGGAATCGATCCCAAATGGAAAGATCGAGGACAACGCCTCATCGTTTGGAACCACGAGGTCGACACCTGAAGTGGGACCCCACTCTCCAAACTTCCACACGACGTGAACGTGAGGACATTTGAGATCACGACATATTTAACATGCACCAACCCCTACGCACTCTTTGGTTGGATCGAGTTTCGAAATCGCAAACCTCCGGTTGCTAATCCGTTAGCATCCGTTTAAAATAACTGAGACTTACAAAGCTTTTATGATCACGAGTAATAAAGACAGTGATGAAAAAGTATCGGAACACCTCTTCCTATTACCGTTCCAAGAGTTGCACATTCAATACAAAAGTGTCTGTCTATTACTTGATATTGTATGTCGTGTCTGGCGTAGAATGGCCAAATATGTCCCTTGCGCCATAAAATCCCCAAAATCAACCAACCTCACATCACAAGCTCAATTGTTGATCTCGCCATCCGACCGCGGTTCAAATGACGTGTTGTCCTCGGATATTTCCCTTCGGGATGAATCAAGGACCGTCGCCAATAACCCGTTGTGTTGCTTCTGTGCAACGTTAAATCAAGTCGTCAGCTACCTCGTATCACCCCGGTTGGAAGAGTAACGAACTAGCAACCGAAGGGTTGCGAGTTCGAATCCAGCCAAACACCGTCGTGTACAAAGGGGGCTGGTGCACGTTAAATCTGTCGTGGCCTCAAATGTCCTCACGTTGGCGTGGTGTGGAAGTTTGGAGAGTGGGGTGCCAGCTCAGGTGTTGCCTCGTCATCTGACCATGGTTCAAAATTACGTGGTGTTGTCCTCGGATCTTTCCCTTTGGGATTGATCCCGGACCGTCACCAATAGCCCATTGTGTTGCTCCAGTGTGACGTTAATTGAAATACCCCACCCCCATACCTCGTATCACAATTAAGTTTAGCATATTTATTAAAATTTTTGGGGTTGTACTTAAAAACATTCGATTGGTGTAAAAATTAATATCTAGACGGCCCCTTACGAAAATGAAATACATATTTATAGCAGACATAATTCCAAGTATTGACACTTAATCTGCGTGATTCGAGTTAGAGGAATAGCAAAAGGTGTCCGGATATTTTATTTTGACCAGCTGTTCAAATCAGACTAAGTGCAAAGTTATCGTTAGGATTTATCGTTTTTAAAGATGCTAGTACTGTGAATGGTGCCCTCTAGTGGCAGTCTGGGCACCACATATATATATATATATATATATATATATATATATATATATATATATATATATATATATATATATATATATATATATATATATATATATATATATATATATATATTAGAATGCATTAATATCTAAAATAATTAAAGTTAAGTGCACAGCACAGACATCATAAACTTCATCGGCGCTCATCGCCCGTCAACATTGCACAGTCTAACGCTACGTCCGTCTTGTAGCTTCGTCGTCTTCCTTCTGTGTCGCTTTTTGACTGCGTTCCTCCAATGCGCGGAATGGCTGCGCAGTGGTCGGAGATGACATCAGCGCGGAGGTGCCCTCTAGTGGCAGTCTGGGCACCACATATATATATATATATATATATATATATATATATATATATATATATATATAAATTTTTGGATTTCTCTTTGTTTTGGTTTGTAATTTTGAATTATTTTACTTTCCATGTTGTGTCTGCAGCTTTAGCGCGCATACATGGACAGTTCTGCCTTCTGCCTTCTGCTTTCTGGATTCTGCTTGACTATTTTTTACCCCCAACTTTTTTGGTTTTTTGGCTTTTTACTTATCTGCTTTTTGATCTTTTGGCATTTTGCTGGTCTGCATTTCTAATATTTTGACTTTTTGATCTTTTGGCGTTTTGCTGGTCTGCATTTCTATTGTTTTACGTTTTGATGTTTTGTATATTCTGTAATTTGATTGTTTTTATTATTATTATATATATATATATATATATATTAGAATGCATTAATATCTAGAATGAAGGAAAAACAACTAGAAAACAAGTTCTGGGAAACATAATTCTGGGATTATTTCTGGGAATTTAGGAGAACGTAATAAATGTGGGAGAATAGAACGGTGATGTCAAAGAAAGGATAAAATTAAGTGGGAGATAAAAAAGTGGAAATGTGCATAAGTCAGATGTAAAGAAATTTTAACATTTAAACGGTTAACATTGTTCACTCTAATTTTATATTTCCTCTATCGGTTTGACTAGTGTGCTCTAACCTGACCACTCTATGTACAAATGCGGCAGATTTTTCTTAAATCTCCTTGTGGTTGTCTCGACGAGGTATCTCGTCCATGGAAGAAAAGTGACCTGATCTGGATGGACAAGATATCTCGTCATCAGAAGTGACCAGATTTTGATCTCGTCATCAGAAAAGTGACCAGATCTTGATCTCGTCATCAGAAAAGTGACCAGATCTTGATCTCTTCATCAGAAAAGTGACCAGATCTTGATCTCATCAGAAAAAACCGACAATATCTTGATAACGAGATATCTCCTCATTAGCAAGATCAGTCAGATCTTGATGAACGCGGTATATCATCGAAACCACTTGAAGGATTAATTTAAAAATCCTTTTCGAGCACTTCTGTAGCAGACCCTTAAACCGAAATGAACTGCTTTCATACTAATACTAGGATGAGAGAAGGATTCTTTTGTCTACTCCCTTTTTACTCACTTCCCAAATGAATATAAATGCAGACTCCACTTTTAAAGGATTTGAACTTCTTAACCAAGCAGTATCAGCACCGAAATAGCGGTAGAAACGAATAGGATCGCTCGGCACCTTCTGCTTTTAATGGGAAAACTGCGGAATAAGCTGAAATGAATGAAAGGATTCAGGATGGAAATCCTTACGGTGAAGGATTAGAACCAAAAGTGTATTTGAGTTTATCGGTGCTACTATTCCAAGAGCAATACGACTTTAATAACTCCGTTTGAACCAGTCACTGTTTATTATAGAATTTGTTACATCATAATTACGAAAGCTCGCTGGTGAATTATTAAACGGAGCGTGCGATTTGTGTTTTCTAATCTCAAAAAGTTAAATGGGTTTCTAATAGGGAGGGGTAGTTAAATTAACGTCACACTGGTGCAACAAGACGGGCTATAGGCGACGGCGCAGGATCAATCCCGAAGAGAAAGATCCGAGGATAACACCTCGTAATTTTGAAGCATGGTCAGATGACGAGGTCGATACCTGAGCTGAAAGCCCACTCTCCGAACTTCCCCATCATACCAACGTGAGGATACTTGAGACCAATTTCGTGTGCACCAGTCACCAAGTACACGACAGTATTTTGTTGGATCGAGTTTGGAACTCAAAACCCTCCGGTTGCTAATCTGCCACCCTTCCAACCGGGTTACCACGGCCCCCAAAGCGAATTTGGATTGACTTACAACTGTAAACGAGCCTTAAAAACTGATAAACTAATACATTGCTCTCTTAGAAGATCTAAGGGCCGCGGTGGCCCGGTTGGGAAAGTAGGGAATTAGCAACCAAATGCCGTCGTGTACAAAGGGGGCTGGTGCACGTCAAATCTGTCGTGGCTTTAAATGTCCTCACGTTGGCATGGTGTGGAAGTTTGGAGAGTGAGGTGCCAGTTCAGGTGTTACCTCGTCTTCTGACCGTGATTCAAAATTACATGGTGTTGTCCTCGGATCTTTCCTTTTGGGATTGATCCCGGACCGTCACCAATTGCCCGTTGTGTCGCTCCAAGTGACGTAAATTAAAATACCATACCTAAAAGGTCTAAAGTAGTGCAACCCCTAGGCCAGTGATGATTTACCAAAAAAAATCAAGAACAGCGAATACAATGAATGTTCCTTGAAAAGGGTTCCAAACATTTCTCTATCGTCAGATTCATTCCATAAAACCCTCATCTATATTAGTTTGTAAAAGTAGTCCAATATGAATAATGAATAACCCTTCAATATATATATATATATATATATATATATATATGTTCAGATATCCTCATCTATATTAGTTTGTAAAAGTGGTCCAATATGAATAACCCTTCAATATATGTTCAGATACCCTCATCTATATTAGTTTGTAAGTGGTCCAACATGAATAACCCTTCAATATATGTTCAGATACCCTCATCTATATTAGTTTGTAAGTGGTCCAATATGAATAACCCTTCAATATATGTTCAGATATCCTCATCTATATTAGTTTGTAAGTGGTCCAATATGAACAACTCTTCAATATATGTTCAGATACCCTCATCTATATTAGTTTGTAAGTGGTCCAATATGAATAACCCTTCAATATATGTTCAGATACCCTCATTTATATTAGTTTGTAAGTGGTCCAATATGAATAACCCTTCAATATATGTTCAGATATCCTCATCTATATTAGTTTGTAAGTGGTCCAATATGAACAACTCTTCAATATATATTCAGATACCCTCATCTATATTAGTTTGTAAGTGGTCCAATATGAATAACCCTTCAATATATGTTCAGATATCCTCATCTATATTAGTTTGTAAGTGGTCCAATATGAACAACTCTTCAATATATGTTCAGATACCCTCATCTATATTAGTTTGTAAGTGGTCCAATATGAATAACCCTTCAATATATGTTCAGATATCCTCATCTATATTAGTTTGTAAGTGGTCCAATATGAATAACCCTTCAATATATGTTCAGATACCCTCATTTATATTAGTTTGTAAGTGGTCCAATATGAATAACCCTTCAATATATGTTCAGATATCCTCATCTATATTAGTTTGTAAGTGGTCCAATATGAACAACTCTTCAATATATATTCAGATACCCTCATCTATATTAGTTTGTAAGTGGTCCAATATGAATAACCCTTCAATATATGTTCAGATATCCTCATCTATATTAGTTTGTAAGTGGTCCAATATGAACAACTCTTCAATATATGTTCAGATACCCTCATCTATATTAGTTTGTAAGTGGTCCAATATGAATAACCCTTCAATATATGTTCAGATACCCTCATCTATATTAGTTTGTAAGTGGTCCAATATGAACAACTCTTCAATATATGTTCAGATACCCTCGTCTATATTAGTTTGTAAGTGGTCCAATATGAACAATCCTTCAATATATGTTCAGATACCCGAGACCTTTCACCAAAAGTAACACAACAGACGAACTTGGGATATTACTCGAGTATTGTGAATTCCTAGATTCAGTTTCCTTTTACAAATACTTTATTTGGGAGTATTCTCTTATTGACAGTTTCCCAGATATTCGATCCTCCTTTGACACGGAGCGAATGGGAAAGGATCTGTTTATGAAAAGACTATTTGCTTTTCCTCGTAGTCGGAAAGACATTTTCTGCCCGTGTTCCGAGCCGTGTTTGCTTACATAAAGATTTGGTACTCCTTCGGACTAAACAGTTTTGCTTTCGGATTCTGAAGGTTTTCCATATTTTTGCGGATTCATTTTTAGTAGGTTTTGAGGACACAAAAGTTGTCGTTACAATGCATTAGTTTGGTTGGTTTAGGGGTTTTATGGCGCAAGAGCCATATTTGGCCATGCTACACAAGACATACAATATCAAGTAATAGGTATGATATTTTTAATCAACGTCGCACTGGAGCAACACAACGGGCTATTGGCGACGGTCCGGGATCAAACCCCCAAGGGAAAGATCCGAGGACAACACCACGTAATTTTGAGTCACGGTCAGATGAAGAAGTCACACTCGAGCTGGCAACCCTCTCCAAACTTCCACACCACGCCAACGTGAGGACATTTGAGGCCACGACAGATTTAACGTGCATTTAACGAGACCCTTCGTACACGACGGTCTTTGGCTGGATTCGAACTCACAACTCTCCGGTTGCTAGTCCGTTACTCTTCCGCGGCCCCCTGAGATCTTGGAAAACTTGTTATTTTTCAGGGTGGAAAATCAGAGATATATCAGGGAAATGTCGAATGCAAGCAAGTTTACACAATACAATATTCCAGTAACAAAGATAAATTTAATTGAAAACAAGTCAAGAACTGGATGTTGAAAGTGTGTCAGAGAAGGTGAAGAGAGGAATCATCGGAAATATTACTTTTATTCTTACTGATCGATCCATTTATTGAATTTTTATGGCACAAGGACTATAGGTCTGGTCAAGCAGTGCAAAACTATCAGTAGTTAAATAAATTTCTTATATCCTTAAAGGCCAGGCAAAATAAATTGACTTTTGAAGCCCAAAGAATGTACAAAAAGTTCTTTAATGCTAAATTTGTACGAAAATTCAACTTTCATGTGTGGTGGAGTATATATAAAAAGCCATACACAAATAAAGCGAATCAAAAGGCTTTCACAGAGAAAAGACAATTCGCTAAGGAGCATACATTAATCACATTTGAGAATCCTGTAACTCGTTTATACAGGGTGAGTCTAAATTGTTTTTACAAAATAAGAGGGGTGATAGTACCCATCCAGAAGAGCAATAATTATCATGGAACATAGGGTCGCATTCCACTCTGAGAGGCAGAAAAGAGTAGAATTAGAATTTCAACATGAACTTACAACAGTGTTGGGAAAGCGAATGAACGATACTAAAAAAGTTGCACAATCTGATTTATAGATCAGAGAAAAACTCACAGCAAGTGCTCAAAGTGGCGGCTACGCGTGTCGTTGTACAATTCACACCGGCGAAGGAATGACTGGCTCTCGAAGATTCCTGGTGTTGTGTTAATTTTGTCTGCGGCAACACCGATTCTCGCTACGAGATCTTCAGCCGAGTCCACAGGCGTCTGGTACACTAAAGATTTCATGTGCCCCCAGAAGAAAAAGTCCAGTGGGTTGAGATCCGGTGAGCGAGGAGGCCAAGCCACAGGTCCGCCACGTCCGATCCATCGTGCGGTATATGTGGCATTCAAGAAGTGCGGGACCGTGCTGGGAAAATGTGCTGACGTCAGAGGCGATGACGTGTTCATGCTCGACGCGTTTCGACTTTACTCTTTTCAGCCTCTCAGAGTGGAATGCGACACTATGTTCCATGGTAATTATTGCTCGACTGGATGGGTACTATCACCCCTCTTATTTTGTAAAAACAATTTAGACTCACCCTGTATGTATAGATGAATCTGAATTCAACATTTTTAAGTTATGGAAGCCGAATACTGAATGTGAACTAAAATCTCTCACTCTTACAGTAAGACATGATAATGGTAGTTGGTCTTGTGCTGTATTAGGGCTTCCTTGGTCTTCCCATGCGACTTGTCTATTTTTGTAGGTTATTAGACCCTGTACTTCGTCCCAAGTCATCATTACTTATTTGTCTAGACTTTAATCCCATAGAAAATATGCGGGGTTATTTGCAATGTAGAATAAATACATTTAAAATTTCATATGAAAATTAACTTTGAGAATAACTTTGCAGAATGGAGAAGATAGAAACAATGGTTGGCGAAAACCATTCAAAAATCAAGACCAAATTGATTGACAGTCAACAAATATACTGAAGTGCCAAACATATCATGAGATACCCTCTCTAATATCGCGTGGGCCTCCTTTACCTCGTAGAAGTGCAGAAACTCGACGTGGTAGACTCAACAAGTCGGCGGAAGTCGCCAGGAGAGGTGTTCGGCCATGCTGTCTCGATAGCTGCCCATAATTGCATGTGCTCGAATTGCTCTTTCGATCATCCCACAAATGCTGTACGGGGTTCATGTCTGGCGATCTATGTGGCCAAATCATATGCAGGAATTATCCAGAATGCTCCTCAAACCAATCGCGAACAAAATCCTGGAACATTCCATCGTTACTGGGGTAAGTGAAGTCCATAAAGGGCTGCAAATGGCCACCCAAGCAGCTGAACATAGCGATTTGCTGTCCATGAACGGTTCAATTTGACCAGAGGACTCAATTCATGCCAGGTAAGAAATCCTCGCACCATTATGGAACCCCACCAGCTTAATCACTGCCGCACGGCCCCCTCACGTCCCGAACTAAATCAGGTTGCGAGTGGTTTGAATTGGCCGCCGACGAAATGCCAGGTGCGAACACCCGCCCACAGGGGACGCAACCCTCGCCGTCTTGGCCCGGTCTCAACCCGATGTTCTGGGCACCTCTCGCTGCCAAGATAGACCGTTTGGAATTCGAATACTACAAAGCAAACGAATAGCAAACAACGTGACTAAGATGAGAGGAAGAGTGGGACCCTCCCATTATTATACCGTCCACGTCATGCGTAGGCATACACAAGTGAGCTGCGGCAACAAGATTCGGTCGGTCCCACACATCGGGACGCCTTCCGCCCGAAGTTCCCCGAAGGGCTGACCACGAGTAGGGAGACCACTAGTACGGTATACCTACATGACCCTGATATGACAGGGAGGCACACCATTAGTCGCCTCTTACGACACGCAGGGCTGCGGTGGGGTTATTCTACTGCCCGCCCCCACACGGGGACCCCACCAGCTTTTTTTTTTCCGACCCACGCCCCACCCGGCTCACCGCGAGGTTTAGAGCCCAGTTTAGGGGGGGGGCGGGGAAAGTGATTCTCAGCAGAAGAGGCAACGGGCCAGCACACGCCCACCCAACAGGGCGCACGTACGGCAATTATTGAGTATTATATACAATTAAATCACAATATAAATACATCTCGCTTTACATTTAGCGATTAATTAGAACATCAATAAACAACAAACAAAACGCAATTTAGAATTTTAACAATTTTGAGGGCAATGCCATGCTGTACAGATAACAGATTAGATAGTTGATGTTAAAAAGTTATCACAGGATCCAAAAGGAAGTCTATGAGCTAATGGAGTCCGTAACAGCAGGCAGCACCCAAAACCGAACAATATAATCAAAATAGAAACAAAACATAAAAACAGGACAATTAAATCATAATATATACAATACAACATTAAAAACTCACATAAAATACAAAGTATCAATATAAAGTGCAGAATAATAAAACAACATAAAGAGGATAGAGGGGAAACAAGCAATTCCCCCAGCTTGCACAATGTCTTGACAAGTTGAATCCATAGCCTCATTGGGTATGGATTCAACTTGTCAACAACCTCCACCCCATCATTCCATAGCGCCACGCTCAAACTCGACCATCAGATCGTACCAACTGGAAACGTGACTTATCGGATCACACTGTCTTCCTCCAGTCATCTTGGGTCCAGTTCGTGAGCCCAGTTATGGCGCTGAGCCGATGATGTGCTGCGAGTATGGCAACAGTCGGTCTTCTGTAGCCATACCCCATCAACGCCAAACTTCGCTTCACGGACCTCAGACACGCCTCTAGTGCGTCTCATTGAATGTGGCAGTCAGTTCACCTAGTGTCGATCGTCTGTTAGCACCGACGATTCTGCTCAGATGACATGATCTCAATCACTCAGTAGGCGGAGCGGGTCACTGCGCTGTCCTTTGTGGAAGATGCCTTCCATGAAGTATTCTCGATGCACCCTTGACACAGGAGAACGAGGAATCTTAAAAGTCTCAACAACTTGCGAAATACTATGCCCCGTGCGTCGAGTCCAACTATCATTCCTCGTTCAAACGGTTAATTCTCGTCGGGTAGCCATTATCACGTTATTAAAAGTTTACAAGAGTCCAACAGATAACCATCTGACTCTGTATACCCTTTTAACGCATTACAAGCGCCACTTGTACATTTGCATACTGCAATCCCCTGACTTTTGGCATGGTAGTGTAAATTAGATACAAAAAGGCATTAATTTTGACATTAACTGTTTTACAAACTCATTTAATGCCAAAATACCACTATGCATCTTTACGAACACAATGCATACAAAGTTGCACATTTCTTTAGACTGCGTGCAGTACAACATTTGCAGTGAGATTTTTCCTTCCTAGAGCGGTTCGGTACAGATGCGGTTTTATCCCCCTTTTAAGTGACCGCTGACATCGATCACCATTTACGAACTGTCAGCGACTGGCCCTAAATAGGAACGGTCCTTTTTTTGAAAGCCCTACCCTGTCGATCATTCTGTGAACGCTGGGAAATACAGAAAGTCGCGCTGGTGATATCTTTAGCATGCCAAGCACTATGAAAGGAAAGCGCGCTAGGTGGTCAGTCGTAAAAGTCATTCACGACTCTCAAGTTCTGTAGGGTGAAGGAAGTCAAGAGAAATCTGCCATTCTTAGAAGCGGGTAACGAAATTTGGGCTCCGTATCGTAAAGGTTATCATTATTTTCATAACATTTTGCTAAGTAGATCTTGTTTAGTCCCCCATAAGATGTTTCATATGTAACGAAAAAATTACTTTATTAAAAAAATACACATATTTTTTTCAGAAATTATCGAAAATTGTTTTTTTTTTGCCCCAATAGTTTTAACTCACTGTACATTGTTTTTCAATCCACGTTCCCAACTTGCCAAATATATTTACGAGGATATTCTAAAACCTGCTAATTCAAAGTTTAGTTTAATGAAATACAATTGAGATACCTTAACTTGCGGATTTGACTCATTTTGAAAATTACAATAAGCAACTATTCCAGCAATTACGCTTTCATGTCTGAGAAGCGGAAAATATGGCTTATTATAACTCGAAAAGGATTAGTGATGCACGTTCAGTTAATATACGATTTGCTCAAATGTCTTTAGATACTTCGTGTTAATTTTAGTCTGATTTATGAAACCCTCAAAGTAAGCAGTGCAATTTTCGAGGGCTAAAAGCTGATGTTTGAGAATAATCTAATTGACATCAGTTTGGAAGGAGCTCCGATGATGGATTTCGCATTTCGGCATGCTATTAGAACTATTAAAAAGTAGTAACGACGAACCATTTTGGAAGCGGTAGGTATTTTAATTAACGTCACGCTGGGGCAAAACAACGCTGGGGCTATCGGTGATGGTCCAGGATCAATCCTAAAGGGAAAGATCGAGGACAACACCATTTAATTTTGAACCATGGTGAGATGACGGGGCAACACCTGAGCTGGCACCGAACTTTCCAAACTTCCACATTTGTGAAGACATTTGAGGCCACGACAGATTTAACGTGCACCAGCCCCCTTTGTACACGACGGTCTTTGGTAGGATTCGAACTCGCAACCCTCCGGTTGCTAATCCGTTACTCTTCCAACAGCGGCCCATTTTGGAAGCGGAATCGGTCGATGAGAAATGGTTTTTGCCTTCTATCGAAATCGGATCTTTCCCTTTGGGATTGATCCCGGACCGTCACCAATAGCCCGTTGTGTTGCTCCAGTGTGACGTTAATTGAAATACACCCCCCCCCTTCTATCGAAGAATGGAAAAGAAATCGAGTGAGTGATCAGCTTAACAACTCCAGAGATTGTATTATGTCCCAAGTATGTCGTGATTACTACTTGGTGGGAGGTCCGTGGTAGCCTAGTTGGAAGGGTTACGGATTAGTAAATGGAGGGTTGCGGATTTGAAACTCGATCCAACCATAGACGGTCGCATACACGGGGTCTGGTGCATGTTAAATCTGTCATGGCCTCAAATAATCTCACGTTGGCGTGGTGTGGAAGTTTGGAAAGTGGGGTGCCAGCTCAAGTGTTGACCTCGTCTTGTTCAAAATGACGAGTTGTTATTCTCTAATTTTCGCTTCAAGATGAATCCCGGACCTTCGTCAATAGCCCCTTACGTTGCTCCAGTGTGATGTTAATTAACTTCCTACGTAACTATATGATGGGATTCTGATATATACTGCCAACAATGAATATATTGCCAGATTTTACTCTCTAGTGGCAAATTTGAGAAAATATTGAGATCGCTGTTGGTTTAAGGGCGCAACATAAAAAACGTTCTAACTGCGTCAAATTTAAGTCCAAGTAAAATTTAATAAAGCTACAAAGACAAATAAAACGAGTGATCATAGGGATTCAATTTAACTGCACAAAAATCCAAAACAGGTAAAATGAACAAACAGGTAAAATCAACAATTAACTCAGAAACTGTAAATTATGTTTGGTTAAACTTTTAAAAGGAATGAATGTAACAATTTTACTACAAATATATTTTTTAATTGTATAATTGTCTCTCCGAGGTTGATATATTATTTTATGATTTCATTTCAATAAGTAATCTGCTTCAATGAAGTGTTTTGTTTCGTCACTTATCTAAATATATTTGTCTTTTTCCTCGCAATTGTCGGATAATATATTTATTGTTCTCCGTAATTAGATATTTTTGAGCAGAGAAACAAATAAATGAATCAGAAAATAAACATGGAAACAAAACGAAATGAATACTTTAGTCGAACGCGTGAAAAGAGTGGATATAAGATTAAAATATTTTGTTCTCAGCTTAAAAATAAGCCTATTTGTAAAATTAATGATATGAATGGCGACGTATAGTGCAAAATGCATGAATTATAAAATAAACAAACACTAAATAGAATTTAAAAAACAAACGCTTTGAAAAATTTTATAACTATTTCGATAACTTTTCCCCACTAAACCTTGTGAGTAAAAAAGAATAAAACAGAATATAAATAATTATTAAAAACACTTTAGCAATGGTGGTTAGAAACGAACTATCGAACGAAATATGAATAGTTTACGGTACCACTCTCAGTATCACTCTCTCCTATCCAAAGATGTGGGTATCGGATTAGCAACCGGAGGGTTGCGAGTCCGAATCCAGCCAAAGACCGTCGTGTACAAATAGGGCTAGTGCACGTCAAATCTGTCGTGACCTCAAATGTCCTCCCTTTGGCGTTGTGGGAGTTTGGAGAGTGGTGTTCCAGCACAGGTGTCATCTATGTTGTCCTCGGATATTTATCTTCGGGATTGATTCCAGACCGTCGCCAATAGACCTTTGTGTTCGTTCAATGCGACGTAAATTCCACTTTTATAAGCTGTTTTGGGCTAAAATTGCATATTATGGTCAGTATACGGTCCATTCTCACCACCCTGGACGAACCAGATCCTACTCTTCTGAACTGTAAGTTTTTAATATCTTGCAAAACTTGCCTCGTGGTAAAAACGTTGAATCTCTTTTCGCTTTTGATAGGCACCGATCAAAGGTTACGGGCCGCGGTAGCCCGATTGGAAGAGTAACGGACTAGTAGCCGGAGGGATGCGAGTTCGAATCCAACAAAAGACCGTCGTGTGCAAAGGGGGCTGGTGCACGTTAAATCCGTCGTGACCTAAAATGTCCTCACGTTGGTGTGCTGCGGAAGTTTGGAGGATGGTGTGACACAGCTCAGGTGTTGACCTCGTCATCTGACCGTGGCTCAAAATTACGTGTCGTCCTCGAATCTTTGCTTTTGGGATTGATCCCGGACCGTCGCCAATAGTCCGTTGTGTTGCTCCCAGTGCGACATTAATTAAAATACCTGCTTATCGAAGGTTTCTGCCTAGGGGATCACGAATTCTCGAAGAATGGGAATTTAACCGAAAGCTTACAAAGAATTGGAAACCAAAATGGCTGACTTGTACAGTGAAATATTTTCTTTCAATAAACGACACAAGCATTTTTAATGAAATAATCGGAATGACTTATTGCTGCACCCTTCGCAGCATATTGATACATTAATACTTTAATAAAGCAATCATTCCAACACACTTGGCGGCACTAGTCGGAAAAGGATAAACACAAGGGCCATAAAATGTTAATAAACCCGGCAAATAGCTTTTTTCCTCCGAAGCTGATGCCATGTCTCAGATGGAATCTAGAAATCGATCCAAAAGACCCTTTCTATGTTTAAGCACACTCCACCGAGTCACTAAAAAGGATATATTCGACAAATGGAATTCCTCTCTAAAGATGTAAAGATTAAAGTTAAGCGGTAGAGTACTTTTGGGGAATTTATTTCAGAAGTTAAACTCGATAACGGTTTCAAGAAAAGATGGTTACACAAATACTTGGAAAATCATACTCGAAATTTGAAATTCTATTTCGTTTGCAAGAAAAGCCTTATTGCTTCTGTAAGTAACGATGCCTTCTTAATTCCAACAGGGGCCTCTGTAGCCTGGTTGGAAGAGTAGCGGATTAGCAAGCTAAGGGTAGCGAGTTCGAAACTAGATCCAATCAAAGACCGTCGTGTACGTGGGGGATGGTGGACCTTAAATCTGTCAAATGTCCTCAAGTTGGTGGGCTGTGGATGTTCGGAGAGTCAGGTGTTGACTTCGTCGTCTTATCATGGTTCAAAGTAACGAGGCCTTGTCCTCGGAAATATCCCTTTAGGGATGATCCCGGACTGTCACACCAATAGCCCGTTGTACGATGTAAATTCAACTATCCACCTTAAACCCAACGGCTAAATTCTAAGATACATTTTAACCCTCCGAGTGGTTTCGAAGAGATATCTCACCCACCAAGATATGACTAATTTTGCTAATGAGACGAGATATCTCGTCATAAAGAATGCCAATTGAATTGCGACATGAAGATATTGATGTTTTTTGATGATGAGATCAAGATTTGGTCAGTTTTTATACTAGCGAGATATCTCGTCCATTAAGATCTGATCAGTTTTACTAATGACGATATACCTGGTCGAGGCAACCATCAGGAGGATTAAATCTCTGAAGTAGCTAGCTTTTGAATTTGTATAACTTCTGTAATTTTAAACTCATTTTTATTTCAGGCAAATAACTATATTATTTTGGTTTAGAGTTATATTTAAAGATGCCACGACCTCCCAGAAGAAACGGCTTTGAAAAAAAAAAAGATAACAGAGGAAGAAATCAAAGAAGAGAAGTTGAATCCACCCCAGAAAGAGAAACAAGACAGCGAGAGGACAGAGAAAGACAGCAAAGAAGAGAATCTGAATCCACCCCAGAAAGGGAAACAAGACAGCGAGAGAACAAAGAAAGAAAGCAAGGAAGAAGAGAAGCTGAATCCACCCCATAAAGAGAAACAAAACAGCGCGATAACAGAGAAAGAAAACAAAGAGAAGCTGAATCCACCTCAGAAAGAGAAACAAAACAGCGAGAGGACAGAGAAAGACAACAAAGAAGAGAATCTGAATCCTCCTCAGAAAGAGAAATAAAACAGCGAGAGGACAGAGAAAGAAAACAAGGAAGAAGAGAAGCTGAATCCACCCCACAAAGACAAACAAAACAGCGAGAGGACAGAGAAAGACAACAAAGAAGATAATCTGAATCCACCACAGAAAGAGAAACAAGACAGCGAGAGGACAGAGAAAGACAACAAAGAAGAGAATCTGAATCCACCCCAGAAAGGGAAACAAGACAGCGAGAGAACAGAGAAAGAAAGCAAGGAAGAAGAAAAGCTGAATCCAACCCACAAAGAGAAACAAAACAGCGCGATAACAGAGAAAGAAAACAAAGAGAAGCTGAATCCACCTCAGAAAGAGAAACAAGACAGCGAGAGGACAGAGAAAGACAACAAAGAAGATAATCTGAATCCACCCCAGAAAGAGAAACAAGACAGCGAGTGGACAAAGAAAGACAACAAAGAAGATAATATGAATCCACCCCAGAAAGGGTAACATGACAGCGAGAGAACAGAGAAAGACAACAAAGAAGATAATCTGAATCCACCCCCGAAAGAGAAACAAGACAGCGAGAGGACAGAGAAAGACAACCAAGAAGAGAATCTGAATCCACCCCAGAAAGAGAAACAAGACAGCGAGAGGACAGAGAAAGACAACAAAGAAGAGAATCTGAATCCACCCCAGAAAGAGAAACAAGACAGCGAGAGGACAGAGAAAGAAAACAAAGATAAGCTGAATCCACCTCAGAAAGAGAAACAAGACAGCGAGAGGACAGAGAAAGACAACAAAGAGAATCTGAATCCACCCCAGAAAGAGAAACAAGACAGCGATAGGAGAGAGAAAGAAAACAAAGAGAAGCTGAATCCACCTCAGAAAGAGAAACAAGACAGCGAGAGGACAAAGAAAGACAACAAAGAAGATAATCTGAATCCACTCCAGAAAGAGAAACAAGACAGCGAGAGGACAGAGAAAGACAACAAAGAAGAGAAATCTGAATCCACCCCAGAAAGAGAAACAAGACAGCGAGAGGACAGAGAAAGAAAACAAAGATAAGCTGAATCCACCTCAGAAAGAGAAACAAGACAGCGAGAGGACAGAGAAAGACAACAAAGAGAATCTGAATCCACCCCAGAAAGAGAAACAAGACAGCGAGAGGACAAAGAAAGAAAACAAAGAGAAGCTGAATCCACCTCAGAAAGAGAAACAAGACAGCGAGAGGACAAAGAAAGACAACAAAGAAGATAATCTGAATCCACTCCAGAAAGAGAAACAAGACAGCGAGAGGACAGAGAAAGACAACAAAGAAGAGAATCTGAATCCACCCCAGAAAGAGAAACAAGACAGCGAGAGGACAGAGAAAGAAAACAAAGATAAGCTGAATCCACCTCAGAAAGAGAAACAAGACAGCGAGAGGACAGAGAAAGACAACAAAGAGAATCTGAATCCACCTCAGAAAGAGAAACAAGACAGCGAGAGGACAAAGAAAGACAACAAAGAAGATAATCTGAATCCACTCCAGAAAGAGAAACAAGATAGCGAGAGGACAGAGAAAGACAACAAAGATAAGCTGAATCCACCTCAGAAAGAGAAACAAGACAGCGAGAGGACAGAGAAAGACAACAAAGAAGAGAATCTGAATCCACCCCAGAAAGAGAAACAAGACAGCGAGAGGACAGAGAAAGAAAACAAAGATAAGCTGAATCCACCTCAGAAAGAGAAACAAGACAGCGAGAGGACAAAGAAAGACAACAAAGAAGATAATCTGAATCCACTCCAGAAAGAGAAACAAGACAGCGAGAGGACAGAGAAAGACAACAAAGAAGATAACCTGAATCCACTCCAGAAAGAGAAACAAGACAGCGAGAGGACAGAGAAAGACAACAAAGAAGAGAATCTGAATCCACCCCAGAAAGAGAAACAAGACAGCGAGAGGACAGAGAAAGAAAACAAAGAGAATCTGAATCCACCCCCGAAAGAGAAACAAGACAGCGAGAGGACAGAGAAAGACAACAAAGAAGAGAATCTGAATCCACCCCAGAAAGAGAAACAAGACAGCGAGAGGACAGAGAAAGACAACAAAGAAGAGAATCTGAATCCACCCCAGAAAGAGAAACAAGACAGCGAGAGGACAGAGAAAGACAACAAAGAGAATCTGAATCCACCCCAGAAAGAGAAACAAGACAGCGATAGGAGAGAGAAAGAAAACAAAGAGAAGCTGAATCCACCTCAGAAAGAGAAACAAGACAGCGAGAGGACAAAGAAAGACAACAAAGAAGATAATCTGAATCCACTCCAGAAAGAGAAACAAGACAGCGAGAGGACAGAGAAAGACAACAAAGAAGAGAATCTGAATCCACCCCAGAAAGAGAAACAAGACAGCGAGAGGACAGAGAAAGAAAACAAAGAGAATCTGAATCCACCCCCGAAAGAGAAACAAGACAGCGAGAGGACAGAGAAAGACAACAAAGAAGAGAATCTGAATCCACCCCAGAAAGAGAAACAAGACAGCGAGAGGACAGAGAAAGACAACAAAGAAGAGAATCTGAATCCACTCCAGAAAGAGAAACAAGATAGCGAGAGGACAGAGAAAGACAACAAAGATAAGCTGAATCCACCTCAGAAAGAGAAACAAGACAGCGAGAGGACAGAGAAAGACAACAAAGATAAGCTGAATCCACCTCAGAAAGAGAAACAAGACAGCGAGAGGACAGAGAAAGACAACAAAGAAGAGAATCTGAATCCACCCCAGAAAGAGAAACAAGACAGCGAGAGGAAAGAGAAAGAAAACAAAGATAAGCTGAATCCACCTCAGAAAGAGAAACAAGACAGCGAGAGGACAAAGAAAGACAACAAAGAAGATAATCTGAATCCACTCCAGAAAGAGAAACAAGACAGCGAGAGGACAGAGAAAGACAACAAAGAAGAGAATCTGAATCCACCCCAGAAAGAGAAACAAGACAGCGAGAGGACAGAGAAAGAAAACAAAGAGAATCTGAATCCACCCACGAAAGAGAAACAAGACAGCGAGAGGACAGAGAAAGACAACAAAGAAGAGAATCTGAATCCACCCCAGAAAGAGAAACAAGACAGCGAGAGGACAGAGAAAGAGAACAAAGAAGAGAATCTGAATCCACCCCAGAAAGAGAAACAAGACAGCGAGAGGACAGAGAAAGACAACAAAGAGAATCTGAATCCACCCCAGAAAGAGAAACAAGACAGCGATAGGAGAGAGAAAGAAAACAAAGAGAAGCTGAATCCACCTCAGAAAGAGAAACAAGACAGCGAGAGGACAAAGAAAGACAACAAAGAAGATAATCTGAATCCACTCCAGAAAGAGAAACAAGACAGCGAGAGGACAGAGAAAGACAACAAAGAAGAGAATCTGAATCCACTCCAGAAAGAGAAACAAGACAGCGAGAGGACAGAGAAAGACAACAAAGAAGAGAATCTGAATCCACCCCAGAAAGAGAAACAAGACAGCGAGAGGACAAAGAAAGACAACAAAGAAGATAATCTGAATCCACTCCAGAAAGAGAAACAAGACAGCGAGAGGACAGAGAAAGACAACAAAGAAGAGAATCTGAATCCACCCCAGAAAGAGAAACAAGACAGCGAGAGGACAGAGAAAGAAAACAAAGATAAGCTGAATCCACCTCAGAAAGAGAAACAAGACAGCGAGAGGACAGAGAAAGACAACAAAGAGAATCTGAATCCACCCCAGAAAGAGAAACAAGACAGCGATAGGAGAGAGAAAGAAAACAAAGAGAAGCTGAATCCACCTCAGAAAGAGAAACAAGACAGCGAGAGGACAAAGAAAGACAACAAAGAAGATAATCTGAATCCACTCCAGAAAGAGAAACAAGGCAGCGAGTGGACAAAGAAAGACAACAAAGAAGATAATATGAATCCACCCCAGAAAGGGTAACATGACAGCGAGAGAACAGAGAAAGACAACAAAGAAGATAATCTGAATCCACCCCCGAAAGAGAAACAAGACAGCGAGAGGACAGAGAAAGACAACCAAGAAGAGAATCTGAATCCACCCCAGAAAGAGAAACAAGACAGCGAGAGGACAGAGAAAGACAACAAAGAAGAGAATCTGAATCCACCCCAGAAAGAGAAACAAGACAGCGAGAGGACAGAGAAAGACAACAAAGAAGAGAATCTGAATCCACCTCAGAAAGAGAAACAAGACAGCGAGAGGACAGAGAAAGACAACAAAGAGAATCTGAATCCACCCCAGAAAGAGAAACAAGACAGCGATAGGAGAGAGAAAGAAAACAAAGAGAAGCTGAATCCACCTCAGAAAGAGAAACAAGACAGCGAGAGGACAAAGAAAGACAACAAAGAAGATAATCTGAATCCACTCCAGAAAGAGAAACAAGACAGCGAGTGGACAAAGAAAGACAACAAAGAAGATAATATGAATCCACCCCAGAAAGGGTAACATGACAGCGAGAGAACAGAGAAAGACAACAAAGAAGATAATCTGAATCCACCCCCGAAAGAGAAACAAGACAGCGAGAGGACAGAGAAAGACAACCAAGAAGAGAATCTGAATCCACTCCAGAAAGAGAAACAAGACAGCGAGAGGACAGAGAAAGACAACAAAGAAGAGAATCTGAATCCACCCCAGAAAGAGAAACAAGACAGCGAGAGGACAGAGAAAGAAAACAAAGATAAGCTGAATCCACCTCAGAAAGAGAAACAAGACAGCGAGAGGACAGAGAAAGACAACAAAGAGAATCTGAATCCACCCCAGAAAGAGAAACAAGACAGCGATAGGAGAGAGAAAGAAAACAAAGAGAAGCTGAATCCACCTCAGAAAGAGAAACAAGACAGCGAGAGGATAAAGAAAGACAACAAAGAAGATAATCTGAATCCACTCCAGAAAGAGAAACAAGACAGCGAGAGGACAGAGAAAGACAACAAAGAAGAGAAATCTGAATCCACCCCAGAAAGAGAAACAAGACAGCGAGAGGACAGAGAAAGAAAACAAAGATAAGCTGAATCCACCTCAGAAAGAGAAACAAGACAGCGAGAGGACAGAGAAAGACAACAAAGAGAATCTGAATCCACCCCAGAAAGAGAAACAAGACAGCGAGAGGACAAAGAAAGAAAACAAAGAGAAGCTGAATCCACCTCAGAAAGAGAAACAAGACAGCGAGAGGACAAAGAAAGACAACAAAGAAGATAATCTGAATCCACTCCAGAAAGAGAAACAAGACAGCGAGAGGACAGAGAAAGACAACAAAGAAGAGAATCTGAATCCACCCCAGAAAGAGAAACAAGACAGCGAGAGGACAGAGAAAGAAAACAAAGATAAGCTGAATCCACCTCAGAAAGAGAAACAAGACAGCGAGAGGACAGAGAAAGACAACAAAGAGAATCTGAATCCACCTCAGAAAGAGAAACAAGACAGCGAGAGGACAAAGAAAGAAAACAAAGAAGATAATCTGAATCCACTCCAGAAAGAGAAACAAGATAGCGAGAGGACAGAGAAAGACAACAAAGATAAGCTGAATCCACCTCAGAAAGAGAAAAGACAGCGAGAGGACAGAGAAAGACAACAAAGAAGAGAATCTGAATCCACCCCAGAAAGAGAAACAAGACAGCGAGAGGACAGAGAAAGAAAACAAAGATAAGCTGAATCCACCTCAGAAAGAGAAACAAGACAGCGAGAGGACAAAGAAAGACAACAAAGAAGATAATCTGAATCCACTCCAGAAAGAGAAACAAGACAGCGAGAGGACAGAGAAAGACAACAAAGAAGATAACCTGAATCCACTCCAGAAAGAGAAACAAGACAGCGAGAGGACAGAGAAAGACAACAAAGAAGAGAATCTGAATCCACCCCAGAAAGAGAAACAAGACAGCGAGAGGACAGAGAAAGAAAACAAAGAGAATCTGAATCCACCCCCGAAAGAGAAACAAGACAGCGAGAGGACAGAGAAAGACAACAAAGAAGAGAATCTGAATCCACCCCAGAAAGAGAAACAAGACAGCGAGAGGACAGAGAAAGACAACAAAGAAGAGAATCTGAATCCACCCCAGAAAGAGAAACAAGACAGCGAGAGGACAGAGAAAGACAACAAAGAGAATCTGAATCCACCCCAGAAAGAGAAACAAGACAGCGATAGGAGAGAGAAAGAAAACAAAGAGAAGCTGAATCCACCTCAGAAAGAGAAACAAGACAGCGAGAGGACAAAGAAAGACAACAAAGAAGATAATCTGAATCCACTCCAGAAAGAGAAACAAGACAGCGAGAGGACAGAGAAAGACAACAAAGAAGATAATCTGAATCCACCCCAGAAAGAGAAACAAGACAGCGAGAGGACAGAGAAAGAAAACAAAGAGAATCTGAATCCACCCCCGAAAGAGAAACAAGACAGCGAGAGGACAGAGAAAGACAACAAAGAAGAGAATCTGAATCCACCCCAGAAAGAGAAACAAGACAGCGAGAGGACAGAGAAAGACAACAAAGAAGAGAATCTGAATCCACTCCAGAAAGAGAAACAAGATAGCGAGAGGACAGAGAAAGACAACAAAGATAAGCTGAATCCACCTCAGAAAGAGAAACAAGACAGCGAGAGGACAGAGAAAGACAACAAAGAAGAGACTCTGAATCCACCCCAGAAAGAGAAACAAGACAGCGAGAGGAAAGAGAAAGAAAACAAAGATAAGCTGAATCCACCTCAGAAAGAGAAACAAGACAGCGAGAGGACAAAGAAAGACAACAAAGAAGATAATCTGAATCCACTCCAGAAAGAGAAACAAGACAGCGAGAGGACAGAGAAAGACAACAAAGAAGAGAATCTGAATCCACTCCAGAAAGAGAAACAAGACAGCGAGAGGACAGAGAAAGACAACAAAGAAGAGAATCTGAATCCACCCCAGAAAGAGAAACAAGACAGCGAGAGGACAGAGAAAGAAAACAAAGAGAATCTGAATCCACCCCCGAAAGAGAAACAAGACAGCGAGAGGACAGAGAAAGACAACAAAGAAGAGAATCTGAATCCACCCCAGAAAGAGAAACAAGACAGCGAGAGGACAGAGAAAGAGAACAAAGAAGAGAATCTGAATCCACCCCAGAAAGAGAAACAAGACAGCGAGAGGACAGAGAAAGACAACAAAGAGAATCTGAATCCACCCCAGAAAGAGAAACAAGACAGCGATAGGAGAGAGAAAGAAAACAAAGAGAAGCTGAATCCACCTCAGAAAGAGAAACAAGACAGCGAGAGGACAAAGAAAGACAACAAAGAAGATAATCTGAATCCACTCCAGAAAGAGAAACAAGACAGCGAGAGGACAGAGAAAGACAACAAAGAAGAGAATCTGAATCCACTCCAGAAAGAGAAACAAGACAGCGAGAGGACAGAGAAAGACAACAAAGAAGAGAATCTGAATCCACCCCAGAAAGAGAAACAAGACAGCGAGAGGACAAAGAAAGAAAACAAAGAGAAGCTGAATCCACCTCAGAAAGAGAAACAAGACATCGAGAGGACAAAGAAAGACAACAAAGAAGATAATCTGAATCCACTCCAGAAAGAGAAACAAGACAGCGAGAGGACAGAGAAAGACAACAAAGAAGAGAATCTGAATCCACCCCAGAAAGAGAAACAAGACAGCGAGAGGACAGAGAAAGAAAACAAAGATAAGCTGAATCCACCTCAGAAAGAGAAACAAGACAGCGAGAGGACAGAGAAAGACAACAAAGAGAATCTGAATCCACCCCAGAAAGAGAAACAAGACAGCGATAGGAGAGAGAAAGAAAACAAAGAGAAGCTGAATCCACCTCAGAAAGAGAAACAAGACAGAGAGAGGACAAAGAAAGACAACAAAGAAGATAATCTGAATCCACTCCAGAAAGAGAAACAAGATAGCGAGAGGACAGAGAAAGACAACAAAGATAAGCTGAATCCACCTCAGAAAGAGAAACAAGACAGCGAGAGGACAGAGAAAGACAACAAAGAAGAGAATCTGAATCCACCCCAGAAAGAGAAACAAGACAGCGAGAGGACAGAGAAAGAAAACAAAGATAAGCTGAATCCACCTCAGAAAGAGAAACAAGACAGCGAGAGGACAGAGAAAGACAACAAAGAGAATCTGAATCCACCCCAGAAAGAGAAACAAGACAGCGAGAGGACAAAAAGACAACAAAGAAGATAATCTGAATCCACTCCAGAAAGAGAAACAAGACAGCGAGAGGACAGAGAAAGACAACAAAGAAGAGAATCTGAATCCACCCCAGAAAGAGAAACAAGACAGCGAGAGGACAGAGAAAGAAAACAAAGATAAGCTGAATCCACCTCAGAAAGAGAAACAAGACAGCGAGAGGACAGAGAAAGACAACAAAGAGAATCTGAATCCACCCCAGAAAGAGAAACAAGACAGCGATAGGAGAGAGAAAGAAAACAAAGAGAAGCTGAATCCACCTCAGAAAGAGAAACAAGACAGCGAGAGGACAAAGAAAGACAACAAAGAAGAGAATCTGAATCCACTCCAGAAAGAGAAACAAGACAGCGAGAGGACAGAGAAAGACAACAAAGAAGAGAATCTGAATCCACCCCAGAAAGAGAAACAAGACAGCGAGAGGACAGAGAAAGAAAACAAAGATAAGCTGAATCCACCTCAGAAAGAGAAACAAGACAGCGAGAGGACAGAGAAAGACAACAAAGAGAATCTGAATCCACCCCAGAAAGAGAAACAAGACAGCGAGAGGACAAAGAAAGACAACAAAGAAGATAATCTGAATCCACTCCAGAAAGAGAAACAAGACAGCGAGAGGACAGAGAAAGACAACAAAGAAGAGAATCTGAATCCACCCCAGAAAGAGAAACAAGACAGCGAGAGGACAGAGAAAGAAAACAAAGATAAGCTGAATCCACCTCAGAAAGAGAAACAAGACAGCGAGAGGACAGAGAAAGACAACAAAGAGAATCTGAATCCACCCCAGAAAGAGAAACAAGACAGCGATAGGAGAGAGAAAGAAAACAAAGAGAAGCTGAATCCACCTCAGAAAGAGAAACAAGACAGCGAGAGGACAAAGAAAGACAACAAAGAAGATAATCTGAATCCACTCCAGAAAGAGAAACAAGATAGCGAGAGGACAGAGAAAGACAACAAAGATAAGCTGAATCCACCTCAGAAAGAGAAACAAGACAGCGAGAGGACAGAGAAAGACAACAAAGAAGAGAATCTGTATCCACCCCAGAAAGAGAAACAAGACAGCGAGAGGACAGAGAAAGACAACAAAGAAGAGAATCTGAATCCACCCCAGAAAGAGAAACAAGACAGCGAGAGGACAGAGAAAGAAAACAAAGATAAGCTGAATCCACCTCAGAAAGAGAAACAAGACAGCGAGAGGACAGAGAAAGACAACAAAGAGAATCTGAATCCACCCCTGAAAGAGAAACAAGACAGCGATAGGAGAGAGAAAGAAAACAAAGAGAAGCTGAATCCACCTCAGAAAGAGAAACAAGACAGCGAGAGGACAAAGAAAGACAACAAAGAAGATAATCTGAATCCACTCCAGAAAGAGAAACAAGATAGCGAGAGGACAGAGAAAGACAACAAAGATAAGCTGAATCCACCTCAGAAAGAGAAACAAGACAGCGAGAGGACAGAGAAAGACAACAAAGAAGAGAATCTGAATCCACCCCAGAAAGAGAAACAAGACAGCGAGAGGACAGAGAAAGACAACAAAGAAGAGAATCTGAATCCACCCCAGAAAGAGAAACAAGACAGCGAGAGGACAGAGAAAGAAAACAAAGAGAATCTGAATCCACCCCCGAAAGAGAAACAAGACAGCGAGAGGACAGAGAAAGACAACAAAGAAGAGAATCTGAATCCACCCCAGAAAGAGAAACAAGACAGCGAGAGGACAGAGAAAGACAACAAAGAAGAGAATCTGAATCCACCCCAGAAAGAGAAACAAGACAGCGAGAGGACAGAGAAAGACAACAAAGAGAATCTGAATCCACCCCAGAAAGAGAAACAAGACAGCGATAGGAGAGAGAAAGAAAACAAAGAGAAGCTGAATCCACCTCAGAAAGAGAAACAAGACAGCGAGAGGACAAAGAAAGACAACAAAGAAGATAATCTGAATCCACTCCAGAAAGAGAAACAAGACAGCGAGAGGACAGAGAAAGACAACAAAGAAGATAATCTGAATCCACCCCAGAAAGAGAAACAAGACAGCGAGAGGACAGAGAAAGAAAACAAAGAGAATCTGAATCCACCCCCGAAAGAGAAACAAGACAGCGAGAGGACAGAGAAAGACAACAAAGAAGAGAATCTGAATCCACCCCAGAAAGAGAAACAAGACAGCGAGAGGACAGAGAAAGACAACAAAGAAGAGAATCTGAATCCACTCCAGAAAGAGAAACAAGATAGCGAGAGGACAGAGAAAGACAACAAAGATAAGCTGAATCCACCTCAGAAAGAGAAACAAGACAGCGAGAGGACAGAGAAAGACAACAAAGAAGAGACTCTGAATCCACCCCAGAAAGAGAAACAAGACAGCGAGAGGAAAGAGAAAGAAAACAAAGATAAGCTGAATCCACCTCAGAAAGAGAAACAAGACAGCGAGAGGACAAAGAAAGACAACAAAGAAGATAATCTGAATCCACTCCAGAAAGAGAAACAAGACAGCGAGAGGACAGAGAAAGACAACAAAGAAGAGAATCTGAATCCACTCCAGAAAGAGAAACAAGACAGCGAGAGGACAGAGAAAGACAACAAAGAAGAGAATCTGAATCCACCCCAGAAAGAGAAACAAGACAGCGAGAGGACAGAGAAAGAAAACAAAGAGAATCTGAATCCACCCCCGAAAGAGAAACAAGACAGCGAGAGGACAGAGAAAGACAACAAAGAAGAGAATCTGAATCCACCCCAGAAAGAGAAACAAGACAGCGAGAGGACAGAGAAAGAGAACAAAGAAGAGAATCTGAATCCACCCCAGAAAGAGAAACAAGACAGCGAGAGGACAGAGAAAGACAACAAAGAGAATCTGAATCCACCCCAGAAAGAGAAACAAGACAGCGATAGGAGAGAGAAAGAAAACAAAGAGAAGCTGAATCCACCTCAGAAAGAGAAACAAGACAGCGAGAGGACAAAGAAAGACAACAAAGAAGATAATCTGAATCCACTCCAGAAAGAGAAACAAGACAGCGAGAGGACAGAGAAAGACAACAAAGAAGAGAATCTGAATCCACTCCAGAAAGAGAAACAAGACAGCGAGAGGACAGAGAAAGACAACAAAGAAGAGAATCTGAATCCACCCCAGAAAGAGAAACAAGACAGCGAGAGGACAAAGAAAGAAAACAAAGAGAAGCTGAATCCACCTCAGAAAGAGAAACAAGACATCGAGAGGACAAAGAAAGACAACAAAGAAGATAATCTGAATCCACTCCAGAAAGAGAAACAAGACAGCGAGAGGACAGAGAAAGACAACAAAGAAGAGAATCTGAATCCACCCCAGAAAGAGAAACAAGACAGCGAGAGGACAGAGAAAGAAAACAAAGATAAGCTGAATCCACCTCAGAAAGAGAAACAAGACAGCGAGAGGACAGAGAAAGACAACAAAGAGAATCTGAATCCACCCCAGAAAGAGAAACAAGACAGCGATAGGAGAGAGAAAGAAAACAAAGAGAAGCTGAATCCACCTCAGAAAGAGAAACAAGACAGAGAGAGGACAAAGAAAGACAACAAAGAAGATAATCTGAATCCACTCCAGAAAGAGAAACAAGATAGCGAGAGGACAGAGAAAGACAACAAAGATAAGCTGAATCCACCTCAGAAAGAGAAACAAGACAGCGAGAGGACAGAGAAAGACAACAAAGAAGAGAATCTGAATCCACCCCAGAAAGAGAAACAAGACAGCGAGAGGACAGAGAAAGAAAACAAAGATAAGCTGAATCCACCTCAGAAAGAGAAACAAGACAGCGAGAGGACAGAGAAAGACAACAAAGAGAATCTGAATCCACCCCAGAAAGAGAAACAAGACAGCGAGAGGACAAAAAGACAACAAAGAAGATAATCTGAATCCACTCCAGAAAGAGAAACAAGACAGCGAGAGGACAGAGAAAGACAACAAAGAAGAGAATCTGAATCCACCCCAGAAAGAGAAACAAGACAGCGAGAGGACAGAGAAAGAAAACAAAGATAAGCTGAATCCACCTCAGAAAGAGAAACAAGACAGCGAGAGGACAGAGAAAGACAACAAAGAGAATCTGAATCCACCCCAGAAAGAGAAACAAGACAGCGATAGGAGAGAGAAAGAAAACAAAGAGAAGCTGAATCCACCTCAGAAAGAGAAACAAGACAGCGAGAGGACAAAGAAAGACAACAAAGAAGAGAATCTGAATCCACTCCAGAAAGAGAAACAAGACAGCGAGAGGACAGAGAAAGACAACAAAGAAGAGAATCTGAATCCACCCCAGAAAGAGAAACAAGACAGCGAGAGGACAGAGAAAGAAAACAAAGATAAGCTGAATCCACCTCAGAAAGAGAAACAAGACAGCGAGAGGACAGAGAAAGACAACAAAGAGAATCTGAATCCACCCCAGAAAGAGAAACAAGACAGCGAGAGGACAAAGAAAGACAACAAAGAAGATAATCTGAATCCACTCCAGAAAGAGAAACAAGACAGCGAGAGGACAGAGAAAGACAACAAAGAAGAGAATCTGAATCCACCCCAGAAAGAGAAACAAGACAGCGAGAGGACAGAGAAAGAAAACAAAGATAAGCTGAATCCACCTCAGAAAGAGAAACAAGACAGCGAGAGGACAGAGAAAGACAACAAAGAGAATCTGAATCCACCCCAGAAAGAGAAACAAGACAGCGATAGGAGAGAGAAAGAAAACAAAGAGAAGCTGAATCCACCTCAGAAAGAGAAACAAGACAGCGAGAGGACAAAGAAAGACAACAAAGAAGATAATCTGAATCCACTCCAGAAAGAGAAACAAGATAGCGAGAGGACAGAGAAAGACAACAAAGATAAGCTGAATCCACCTCAGAAAGAGAAACAAGACAGCGAGAGGACAGAGAAAGACAACAAAGAAGAGAATCTGAATCCACCCCAGAAAGAGAAACAAGACAGCGAGAGGACAGAGAAAGACAACAAAGAAGAGAATCTGAATCCACCCCAGAAAGAGAAACAAGACAGCGAGAGGACAGAGAAAGAAAACAAAGATAAGCTGAATCCACCTCAGAAAGAGAAACAAGACAGCGAGAGGACAGAGAAAGACAACAAAGAGAATCTGAATCCACCCCTGAAAGAGAAACAAGACAGCGATAGGAGAGAGAAAGAAAACAAAGAGAAGCTGAATCCACCTCAGAAAGAGAAACAAGACAGCGAGAGGACAAAGAAAGACAACAAAGAAGATAATCTGAATCCACTCCAGAAAGAGAAACAAGATAGCGAGAGGACAGAGAAAGACAACAAAGATAAGCTGAATCCACCTCAGAAAGAGAAACAAGACAGCGAGAGGACAGAGAAAGACAACAAAGAAGAGAATCTGTATCCACCCCAGAAAGAGAAACAAGACAGCGAGAGGACAGAGAAAGACAACAAAGAAGAGAATCTGAATCCACCCCAGAAAGAGAAACAAGACAGCGAGAGGACAGAGAAAGAAAACAAAGATAAGCTGAATCCACCTCAGAAAGAGAAACAAGACAGCGAGAGGACAGAGAAAGACAACAAAGAGAATCTGAATCCACCCCTGAAAGAGAAACAAGACAGCGATAGGAGAGAGAAAGAAAACAAAGAGAAGCTGAATCCACCTCAGAAAGAGAAACAAGACAGCGAGAGGACAAAGAAAGACAACAAAGAAGATAATCTGAATCCACTCCAGAAAGAGAAACAAGATAGCGAGAGGACAGAGAAAGACAACAAAGAAGAGAATCTGAATCCACCCCAGAAAGAGAAACAAGACAGCGAGAGAACAGAGAAAGAGAACAGCTATGCCAAGTCTAAATGCTATTGTGTCTAATGTCCACCAGATAAGACATTGATCAATTTCTCCAGTCTCAAAATGCTTTTTCAATCCTACGCCCTTCTCCAACCTATCGGCCAACAATCGATGAAAAGACCAATAGAGTTCTGAAGTGAAAAAATACGGCTTAAAAGCATTATTTACAGTATTTGCAATTCTAGAATCTGAAACTTTACAACAGTTCTTGAGGTGGTGTCCAATCATTTCGTCCAGTTCGCAAAGGGGACAAACAGCTGATCTTGCTATTCCAATAAGGGTATGGTAAGTATTTATAATTACGTCGCACTGGAGCAACACAACGGGCTATTAACGACGGTCTGGGATCATGCTCGAAGTGAAAGTGACAACACTTCGTTAGTTTGAACCACGGTCGGATGACGAGGTCAACACTTGAGCTTGCGCCCTGGTCTTCAAACCTCCACCATGCCAATGTGAGGACATTTGAGGCCACGACGGGTTTAACGTGGTTGATAGTTGAATTTACCCGACACTAGTTTGAGCTCAGTTGTGTGTAATTTTGAAATCTTTGAAAAGCTTAAATCTTTGGGGTTAGCTGGGTTAAAATGTCCCGCCTTTTTCTTTGATTTTTATGCATGGTTTGATATTTTTTAACTCACCTTAAAACTGAAATTACTCATAGTTATAGAGTTTAATATGTTATTTAAAGATTTTCATTGAGTTGGCAATGCTATGAACTAGCGCTAAATGTGTAAATAACTGAAAACAAACTTGTCAAAACGCATTGGTAATTTGTTGATACTGTTGTGATTAAGTTTGGCGAATTGTGTGGCGCAGTGAATTTTGGTCTTTCATAACGGTAAATGTTGTTTTTTTCAAAAAATTTGAGTGAATAAATCGTTTTATAATAAAAAAATATGTTATTTGATGTTTTATACTAATTTTGAAGCTCAATAGGTGAATAAACAATTCTGTGCAACTTTTTGATTTTTCTTCAAAATCGTGTGCTTTAAAATCTACATTCAGCGTTACAAAAAAGCCACTGTTTCCGAGAACCGCGAATGGAATGAATCAATGGTGCTTTTCTTCATTTCTTGTAAAATATAATTTTCATAAAAAAATGCTTATCATTCAAATCATTAGCGAATTTATTTGTAAATCTCTATAACCACGCGAATTATCAAAATCTGAATAAGAAAAAACATATTCTTGGAAACCACATTTCTTATATTTGTCATGGTTATTTCAAAGGAAATTCCAGAATAACAAATTAATTCCATAATGCAGGGAATGTTTTTCACTAAAGGGGTTTGAGGGCTCGGTTTATAACACGATGCTTCAGCAGCTCCTGGCAGAACAAATTGCATAATTAACTGTTTAATTAAGTCTGAAATATATTTCTCCCAATTAATGGGGATATTTTAAAACAATTTCGCATTCGGGCGCCTTGTTCGATTTAATTAAAATTCCAATTTTGTTGCGAGGGCAAATTAAAGACCATAACTCGTTAATTATTTGCGACATTAATCTTACAACTAAATTACGATCCCTTCGGCATGATTAATGGAAAAAACGTCATTTGATTCTATTAGAGTCGCTGAGAGCCAAGATTAGTCAGCGATTGTTAATTCAATGTGAACGTGATACTATTCATCCGCAAAGTTAATTAAATAAGTCGCATAAATGCCACTGAAAGTGTGCACAATAAATGCGGATTTGTAATTGAATGCCACGTTCATTCGCTTTGTATCCGAAACTATTTAAGTTATGAAATTTAACGAACTTAATCCTCAAAGCGTTACCAGATTTCCGAGAAGAGTAGAGTTGTTTTTACTCGGTGACACACTAAATGGCTAAAACTACAGCCATTTGTCGAAAAAATCCATGGATTCTACAAATCTTTGGAAATATTATATTGCTCCTATCCTTTGGAATGATTGTATTAGTCGTTTCCTTAGAATAGTCATTCGGATACATTTTGTTGATCTTTTTTTAGAATAGTCATTCGGGTGCATTTTGTTGATCCTTTTTTTAGAATAGTCATTCGGGTGCATTTTGTTGATCCTTTTCTTAGAATAGTCATTCGGATACATTTTGTTGATCCTTTTCTTCGAATAGTCATTTGGATACATTGTGCTGATCATTTCCTTAGAATAGTCATTTGGATACATTGTGTTGATCATTTCCTTAGAATAGAGGGCCGCTGTAGCCCGGTTGGAAGGGTAACGGATTATCAACCGGAGGGTTGCGAGTTTGAATCCAATCAAAGACCTGCGTGTACAGAGGGGGTTGGTGCACCTCAAATCTGTCGTGGCCTCAAGTGTCCTCACGTTGGCGTGGTGTGGAAGTTTGGACAATGGAGTGCCAGCTCAGGTGCTACCTCGTCATCGGACCGTGGTTAAAAATTACGTGGTATTGTCCTCGGATATTTCCCTTCGGGTTTGATCCTGGACCGTCAACAATAGCCCGTTGTGCTGCTCCAGTGCGCGACGTTCATTAAAATATCTATCTTAGAATAGAATCTTTTGGAAAGATTTGATTGCTCCTATCCTATGGTCTGCTTCTGTTGGTCATTTCCTTAGAATAGAATCCTTATGTAGGTACTTTAATTAACGTAACACTGAAGCAACGCAACGGGCTATTGGTTGGTTGGCTGGCTTTGGGATTTTATTGCGCAAGGGTCGTATTTGGCCATGACATGCAATATCAATTTATAGACATACACAAAGTTTAATGACAGAGATGATAGAAATACACGCAGGGAGGAAATGTTTGCACTCACTATGTTCTCTATGCTGTAGGGGTGCGAGCTCTTGTTGCTGGCGTTGTCGATGGACTGCCGGGAGAGCCACTGGTCAGTGTAGAGCACGAGGCGGATGAGCACTTGGGCGAACATGGCGAAGAACAGGTTCTTGTGGACGTGCGTGCGCTTGTTGCGAAGTGACCTGAAACACGCACACATTAGCGAAAGCAGAATCACAGCATACAACATTAGCTATTGCACACTACGATTTGAGCAGTCTCTTTAGGGTTTCCTGAACATCATCAAATCCATCCATTTTTTAATGAAATAGACGGAGCATGTACTTTATGGTTCTTCAGATAAGATGTGGTTATGGTTGGTTGGTTGGTTCTTTTGGGGTTTTATGAAGCAAGGGCCATATTTGTCCATGCTGTATCAGACATAAGACATACAGTATCAAGTAGCATACATACAAACAATAATTTCACTGACTCAGAACAGAGAAATACACTCAGGGAGGAACACTTGGTAGTGGGAAAAAACATGAATCCTAAATTATTAATTAGATAAATTGATTATGCAGCCTGGCCAAAAATACTAGTCTGGATTTCGATAGCCATCGATTCGTAAACTCACGTGATTTACCCTTGACAACGACCTTAAAATGAAATAGACGGAACATGTGTCCGCAGCTTCACGTTATTTCTTCCAGTTGCTCGGTTGGAAAATCTCTCACGCGGTTGTGGGTAAAAGCATGAATCACTAAATTATTGATTGGTTAAAGTGATTACCCACCGTGATCAAAAACACAAGTCTGCATTTCCACAGCCAATCGATTCATAGGTCTACGTGATTCACCGTTCAGAGATCTTACGAAAGCGACTTCACACACATGCTCCGTTTATTTCATTGAAAGGTCGATGCCTTCTGAGCCCTTACGAGAGCGACTCCGCCCATATGCTCTGTATATTTGATTAGAAGGTCGATGATCAAATCCCTCTTGCAACATAAGTTCAGATAATGAGCCTGTCAGCACCGTTGCAAGCGATACGTGCAGTGAACTTTTATCACGCGCGTGCAACTGCTACTAGCGTACTTATGAACGCTGCTGTCTTGATATTATATATATTAGAGAGCCTATATAAAAAGAGAGTGGACATACACCCGACATTTTCTGATTGGCTGATGCGGTCGGCAGCCATGTTTTTCCTTTTCGGGTCAGTTCAACATGGCGGTTGTACGTTGCTGATTGCGATTTTGGAAGTTTTGTTTTGATACACTTGTAATTTACATAATTTTGAATGTAAGAATGCTTTTTTTCATTTAATATAGATCAACCTATCCATTTAATGAACAAAATAAGCGGATTGATAACATTAATTTAGACAACTAAAAAGAAGAAAAGGTACATGTGTGAGAAATTCCATCGACCATTCTCGCCAAACAAGAAAAATGTCACCAAACGATGCGATATTCCGCCAATAATGGAAAACGTATAAAATTGTTTTACTAGTATTTGCTCGTAAAACAATTTTTTCCGAAATGTTATATTTAAACAATCTAAAATTCTAATTATGTTTAAACTGATTTTTTTATTTCTTTTCATAATATAAATAATTTATGAATATTTGAATGATGAAAAATGTGCATATTTAAAATACTTAATTATTTAGCTTAGTTTCAAAATACAGTACATTAGGCCTACTTTTTTATTAAGTTGCCATTCAAATATACTGTATTCTCGTAATAAAAATAAACAAAAATTATTTTAGATCAATATTGGAGTTTTATTTCACAACATAACCGTTTTTTTATGACTGTCCCAATTCTCCGGATTTTTGCATATCCGGATTACGTCCAGCACTCAGTCATGATAAGTGGAGTTTTACTGTATTTCTATTAAGGATTTAAAGCTCTTTTATCTTATGAAAAAATATTTTATATGAATAATTTATTCGGAAAATTACAGGGCAAAATACGTTGCCCCATATTGGAATAACAAAAAGTGTTCCTAATTCAAATCTAACTCAATGTATGAAATTTAAAAAAAGGCTTTTTTATTCGGACCCCCAAGCACACACCAGATTAAGTCCTGTATATTACTGATTTATAAACTGGTCTGTGGTTTAATGAGTAGCTCTTATGCCATGAGAAAGTCTAATCTATCAATATTTGAAACCCAATGCCAAACTGTTGCCAAACCCGAACTCTTCGTATCAAAATAACCTGATTAGCAGCCCTAGTGAAACCGACTTTTGCATAGCGTCCGCGTTGGCACAGCAACGGTCGAAATACATGGCTGCCGTTTTCCCTATGTCATCTCTCTCTACACTCATGTCCAAAATTATCTTTACATGCATAAAATCACGTATTTCTCAGAAACTGTGAACTATAATTTTATGAATTTGTGTGAAATGTTACATAACATTATAACACATAAATACAAAGGAAAAAATTTAAAAGCACTGCATATGATATAAAACTGTAGCATGAAGCAATAAAAATAGCAATAATTTTTTCTGGCCTCGGTATTCGCTCAATGGCTTCGCTTTCCAGAAATTCGTGAACGAGGTTTGCTCGATGACGAACATTATCGTCCATAAATAAAAAGTCAGATCCATAAGCACCTCTGAAAAGTCTTACATAAGACATCATCCCGATATCTTTGGCCGGTCACAGATCCGCTGTTGAAAACGTGTAGGGGAGTACATCCATCCATCATTATTCCTCCTCATACCATCACACCTGCACTATCGAAATGGTCACGATCCATAATGTTCGAAGGAAGATTTCGCATTCCTGACTCCCTCCAGATGTAAACATGTTTAGAATCAGATGTTAAACTAAACTTCGACTCATCAGTAAAGAGAATATGGGTCTATTGGTGTTCACTCCAGTTCTGATGTTCTTTGCACAAATTAAAGCGATCCCTCTTTTGTTGTGAAGTCAGTGAAACACATACCCTTGGTTTTATGTCATAAAGGCCTTTTTCATCAAGCCTTCTGTATACAGTTTGCCGTGATACAACAGTTCCAGTGGTGGCTGCAACCTCTGAACTGACTGCCGAGCAGTAGACTTCCTGTCACGACGGGCAGTTATTGCCAGATATCGATCTTGAGAAGCAGTTGTTATTCGTTTACGACCTTGTCCAGGCCTCCTTACAACAGTTCCAGAGTTCTGAAATTGTTTCCGTAGCGTAGAGACTGTGTCTTGAAATACTCACACATCTCGCTGCTTCCATGATTGCATCTAAACGGCCGATAATTCGCCACTTCACAGATTCTTCCAAATGATACTTCGAAGCCGTAACAAACCGTTTTGAGTCCTTACACACTGAAATCAAACACTGTATTGTAGAAATTCACTTTGCGCAAAGCGCTTGATTCACCGTCGGATGACTTGATTTGCTTATCAGAAACCGTTTGATCACTTTTGATTGTATAATGCTAATTAGGCTTGTCTTTCACACATTCCCTGCAAAAATGGATTACATCGATTGGATATTTCATGGAATATCGTTATTTTTGGGTATGTAAATTTGGACATGAGTGTATATAGGCTCTCTATTAATTACGCGCAAACCGTGATATTAGTAGATGTATTTTTAACTATGCACTTGTATAGGTTGGTTTTGGTGTTTCATGGCGCTGTATTTGGCGATGCTGCGACAGACACCAGGCATACAATATTAAGTAATAGACGTACACACAATAAAAGTTTTACTGACACAAAAGAGAGAAATACACCCAGGGAGGAATACACCTGACAGGATTGTATTTTGGGGTTTAATGGCGCAAGGTCCAAAAGCGGACAAGCTGCGCCAAGCAAAAGGTAGAATATAACACAATAATAGCACAAAACATTTAAAAATCAAGACAAAGATAAAAAGTAGATTTAAAAGATGTAAAATGTATAGATGATAAAAGTATTCAAACACTCAGATGATAAAAACCCTCGTGTGCAGTATAACCAACGAAATTGGAGAACTTAATTTAGATATGTATAAAATTTTGAGTGGGAAATTTAAAAGATTGAAAAAAGTTACATGAGGTTTAAAAACCAACTGAACGTAAAAAAGCGAAAAGGTTTGAATTGGGATTTTCCCCAATCAAATCTTGTAAGTTTGAAATTGTACTTTTAAATATTTTTTGACGATGATGATTAAAAGCAGGGCATGTAATTAAAATATGATAAACATTAAAATCTGATGATTATGAACAATAAGGGGGCTATCGCCCAACAAAAGAGGACGATGCCGTGTGCCGAATGCGAAGGCTGGTCAGTTTGACATCAGTCCCTTGGGGAAAATGGCCATGAATGAGTTGATGGAATGCAATTTATTGGTGATTTTCAGATCCCAAGACTCTTGAATGAGGTGAAAAGTTCTTTCGTGGACATCTTGATGTCAGTTAAAGGAACGGTCTGCTGCCGTGAAACAGAGGCTGCTTTCGCAGCACTGGCAGCAAGCTCGTTACCTTTGATGCCCACGTGACTCGGGATCCAACAAAAAAGAATATCAAAACCCCTGCTTTTCAATGTACGTAAGATAGTAAACACATCTGACACGACAGGATGGCAAGTGATGGTATATTGCTCCAAATGTTGTAAGACACTTATGCTGTTAGAATGTACTGTGGATACTGGAATTTATTTGCTGATGCACCTAACAGGAATCGAACAACTATACAAGTGGAAACTGCAGCTATGATATGGAATGTAATGAAAATTTAATTTGAAAGAATTGGCGGAGTGTAAGTTATTTGTAGTTTTCTACCGTCCTTTACTAATAAATGTCGGAATTTCACTAAGTGTTGCATCTCCATGTGTGTAACCGAAAAACTAATCTACAATTATTTAATGCAGTCTTACGGATTCTCCGATCCCCGAAAAGCGATTAGTCTTCATCTCCAGGTGAATTAAGACCCCCCCCCCCCCCAAAGTGGTTATCACGATATATCTCGTCCATAAAGATTTTCTATGATGACGAGATCAAGATCTGGTCAGTTTTGCTAATGACGATTTATCTAATCTGGCTTCCTATGTCCTCATGTTGGAGTGAAAGTTTCGAGAGTGGGGTACCAGCTCAGGTATTGACCTCGTCATCTGACCGTGGTTCAAAATGACGAGGTGTCGTCCTCGGATCGTTCCCTTCGGGAATGGATTCCGGACCGTCACCCATAGCCCGATGTGTGACTTGACGTTGATTCACCTACCTATGGCGAATGCAAATGCGCCGAGTATTTGAATAGAACTCATGCGCAATACTGACTGAAATGTGACTAAGACATGAAAGAAGGTCTCAAAAGCAAATACGAAACATTGCGTCGATGAATTTAATATGTATTGCCCTACTACAAGGACGCACAGACCGTGGCCCGCGAACCTCATGCGGCCCTCCGTTGATTTGGTAGCGGCCCGCCTCACCATGTGTTATTTTAACTTTAACAAATAACACGATAGATCATTTAGGATAAAACTTCCTTGCTAGAAGAAAAAAATTAAAATGCGCAAGCCTCTTGGATCAAGATACATATATCTGTGAAATTTTTCAATCATGAATATTAAAGCGAAAAATTGGAACCCCTTGACTAATGAAAATTTAGAATCAATTTTGCACTTGTCTACTACAAAAGAACCAAAGAAAAAAAACAATTGTTAAATCAATTCACACATCAAATTAAAATTCTTTATTTCTTTTCTTGTAACAATATGAAATCCAAGTAAATATCAATGAATATGAATAAAATAAATAACATGATACGAGGAGTGTTCAAATGAAAAGGTACGAAACGTCGTAAAAACCAAACCGGTTGAAATTTGAATATGCCGCTTTGGGATAGATGTCCTTAGATAGATGTCTATCTAAGGAAGCGAATGCACGAGTACCGGCGTGGTTGTGCGCATGCGCGGCGCCCGCACATGACGCAGAAGAGAAGCATGCAGTTGTGTGTTCCGTCCAATTGACGCAGCAGTGCGTGTGAGGACATCATGGCGTTCACATTGCAAAATTCGACGATTCAGGAGCAGCGAGGTGTTATCAGATTTCTGATTGCGGAAGGTGTTAAACCGGTAGGTGAGACACTCCGTAGCCTACGCAAGTCCATCAAGAGCAAACGGCCTGGACTGCTCACGGAGGGAGTGATTCTGCTCCACGATGACGCGCGTCCACACGTCTCCAGGGTCACACAAAGTGTACTGGCCAAGTTCAAGAGGGAGCAGCTTGAGCATCCGCCCTGCAGCCCGGACATATCGCCCTACAACTTCCATCTGTTTTGTCCGCTAAAAAACATCTCAAAGGGAAGCGCTTCAACTCGACGAACTGAAGGACATAGTGGAGGACTGGCTCTTGTCACAGCCACAGGAATTCTGGGAACAGGGAATCCTTCGGCTCGTGAAACAGTAGGATAGTTGTGCTCAGTCCTCTGGTGATTACTTTTGAATAAAGACTTCAATTATACCCACAGTGTCGTTTCGTACCTTTTCATTTGAACACCCCTAGTAGATAACTTTCGTGGCTTTTTGGGCGGCCCTGCCATAAGTTAATGAATCTATTTGGCTCTCGGTCTTAATAGGTCGGTGCATCCCTGCTCTAGTGTTACGCAAGCATGCCTCGTCGCAAAGCGAGAAAACGTGGACAGATCACGGAAAAAATTTTAAAAGAATTTTGGGTTGAAAGATGATTTGTCGTATCGTGACATTGCTGCATGCGTTGGGCGTAACTCTTGTACAATTATTGTATACTTGGAGATAATAGATAGAAGGTTCAATAAACCAAACTAAACATTCATCAAAAAATTAATCTTTCTGTAAAACACATTTTCAAACACAGAATTTAAAATTTAGTTGTATAATCCACTTTTATTCTTCAGTTTAGAAACCTCAAAATGTTCTTCATTTAAAAGTACATAAAAAAACTACTTTAAAAGAAACGTATTCAACGCATAGAAGCAAATCCATTATTTACTCTTTCAATATTGACTATTACTCATCATAATTATTACACACCTATTTAAACATCTTTGTCGCTTAAAAAACCAATATCATTTTACTAAAAACTTTCATTGTGATGTTTGAGAACTTTTTAGCTTGTTCAATTTTTTGATTAAAGTTTTTTTGTACCAAATTTCAGTGAAATTATAACAAATTAAAAATATCATTGATTAAATAAAGTTTGACTGAAAAACAATTTACAATCCCTAACGCTATATCATAAAAGTAACTTTAAAACCTAGCCGTTTATGTGCTCTGAATTATACTTTTTACGCTTATTATTACATTACAATATTTTTATTTACTCGTTAACTGAGTTATAATTATTTAGATAAAATATAAATATTAGCAAAGAAACGTTACTTTATTTCTAATTTCCTCTTCCAACTTCAGAAATGATATAAGCATGTAAAATGTTTTATTCAATTACAGCAACTAATGAATTATACTAACGCCATTAATTAATTGGTCATTACTCTTCAATTGCTTTTCTTCATTTGTGGTGATAAAAATCTTAAAAAATATCTTATGTGTATCTATTGAAACAATAAACAAAAATTCAAATAGTCGGAAATGCCTTTTCTAACGATCCAGCCACCATATTTTTTAAAATCTGATTTGAGTAAGGATTACTAGCACATTTTACTGTTATATAACGCTTGTCACTTAACCCATTCGCCCCGACTTTTGCATGATTAAAATTTAACTCTGAAAAGTAGTTTTTGCTCTTTTGACGGATGACCGTACTTTGCGTTCTTTTTGTGTTTGGTTTCTCCCTTCCAACATTTATTAGTTGCTCAGCTAAGGAACCATGAATGATAATAGTGGTTCTGTTTTATGTTCCACATCACACTTCGTAATCCATGCATTCACAACAGAAATCATAACTAAAAATCTTTTTCCACCACTTGTCTGATTTTCTGCTATGACCCTAAAAAGTAGCCATTTCATCACAGCGGTCAACTCCATTCATGTACATATTGTAGTGAGAAATGGCTTCTGGGCAACTAATTTTGTACCATCTTTTTGTTTCGGAACCACGGTCACTCATTCACCAGAATGAATGGGCGTGCTCAAAACCATAAGTCCGCCATTTGCAATCTGAAAGTATTGCCAGGTTTCTTTAGTCATATTTTTATTCCCTAATTCCTTAAGAACACTAAAAACGTAAAAACCCATTCAAAAGTGGGATTTATTTACCCAATCTAATTTCTGGGACGTATATGCCCATTAAGCCCGAAAGGGTTAAAAATATGATACAAAATATTTTTTACTTTTCATACTTTTGTTCCTTATATTTTACACCCATTTACATTAAATTGACTGATGTTCAGCTATCAAGTACTACAGTGTTACACCATCTGCTAGCTATAATCTTTCGTTACGCGAATTCCATACTCATAGCATACTCGCTATGTTGACTGGCGTTTGACCAATATTTTGTTCAATGAAAAGTATCGCTTAAAGAAATAAAATCTAATAAACGAAACGTTTGTTCAAATACCGGAAAATAAAATATCCAAAATGATCCATTAAAATTACTTCATCTCATACTGATCAGCGATAACAAACTCTTAAGTGTCTATTGGCATATTATCTATAAAGTTGATTTTTAAGAGTATGGATCATTCCATGTCAAAAAACGCACCAAATAAGTGGTTTTCAAACATGATCGTTTACGGGGCCGTCGTGGCTCAGTGGATATGCCCACTGCGCTAGCAACCTGCAAGTTGTAGGCAGCGCAGGTTCGATTCCCCCGATTGTACTTCTCACTTCTATGTCGTTAAAATTTTCCTTTGCTTATGAGGGACGCGGTGGCCCAGTTGGAAGAGTAAGGGATTAGCAACCGGAGGGTTGCGAGTTCGAATCCAACCAAAGACCGTCGTGTACAAAGTGGGCTGGTGCACGTTAAATCTGTCGTGGCCTCAAATATCCTTACGTTTGCGTAGTGTGGAAGTTTGGAGAGTGGGGTGCCAGGTCAGGTGTTGCCTCGTCATCTGACCGTGGTTCAAAATTGCATGGTGTTGTCCTCGGATTGGATGTTAGGGTTTTATGGCGCAAGGTCCAAAAGAGGTGATTGATCCCGGACCGTCACCAATAGCCCGTTGTGTTGCTCCAGTGTGACGTTAATTAAAATACTTATCTACCTTGCGTTTATGTCCATTACTTGGCATTGTCTTGTATCTGGCGCAGCATGGCCAAATATGGCCATTCCGCTATAAAACAACCCAACTAGATTTATTTTAAAACTGTTACTTGTAGTCCAGCCACATATAAGGAGCTGAAATATTTTAGCTTCCTACATGCAAATTTTTTACAGATATTAATTTTAAATTTGAAAGGGTAATTATTTTTATGATTTTTGAATTATTAATTATCTGGATGTAACTGCTCGATCAGACTGAATTAGAGCTTATTTTGTATCACCTTTCTAATGATGTATACACAATTACTTGTATCAATGAATGTCAAATCATAATTCATATAATGAACTGAAATTTGAAACATTCCCTTAATTGACCGCTTTGCGATGAATTAAAAGTCAATTTGTATGCATCCAATTTCACTTCCTTATGAATGAAACCCATAAGTAGACCTAGCAATTGAAATTTCTAGAACACCATAACTTAAAATCTAATACAAAAAATCCACATCAATTTTATTCTTACAGATCCTTTTAAAACTGTTTTGAATAACTTCGAATACCTCGTAGCTCTGAAGGCCCATTTATTATGAATGGTTCACTGTATTTATCCGGTATAAAAGGCAGCACTGCGCTCAACTTCAGCGAAACGGTAAAATGAAACAAAAGACTGGAGTACACATTGAGATGGAGATTTTGCTTTAGTGGGCGGTTTCGTTGCCGAGTACCATCAAGCTAAACGTCAGCTCATTGAAAATCTATTTTACTCTTTATTTGTGCATTCGCTATTAAAATGCTTACAAAATGGTAAATCCCTTAGGATAAATTCGCTTCCATAAACAAGAAAAAATACCGCGTTGTATTTTGTCAAAAGTTATTTATCTAAAGATATGAGGCCGCTTTCAAACGTTATTTTTTGCTCGGAGGCTTTTCGAAATTATTTAGTCCAAAAACCCAGTTCAATATTTACAGTAATAATACATAATGGAGGGATTTTAATTAATCCCATATACAGCGTATCTCGAAATTATGCCAAGTTTACCATCTAGGAAGGAGGTTACCGAAATTCTGGGAATTGTGTTTAAAATTTATTTTTTATTCTATTGAGTTTCGCCTTTTTCGCATTGCAATTTTTCAAGCCTCCGTTTAACTGTGTACACTTGTTCCAGCCAGAAACTAGTTTTTTAGGCCATCAAAAATTGTTTTGAGACATCTCTTTTATCCACCGGTTTACATCTCGTTTGTTTTAGTCATTCAAGGCCGAAAATCAGCCACCAAGTAAAGATTTTTTCAGTTCTGGAAACGATGAGAGACGATGGACATCCCTCCCCTTCCACTTTCATCTTTATACCCTTTTTCCATGGAAAGAAAACAAAAAAATAAAGTGCCTCTTTAAAATAGAAAATAAATCTATATAATTTAGAATGGCGTGTTTGTGCATAGAAAACTTGAAATGGGTCGAAAATATACAATCAGTTTTGAACCCTTCTGATGCAAAATCCGTCTCTTGCGCGTTTGGTGTCTGTCCATCTTGTCTGTATGTGTGTGTCCAAACGGTTGAATATGTTTTCATGGAACTTTGCATACTTTGTGAGTTCTTACATTCATTCAGTGACTGAACTTGGTTGCGTAAGTCTGTCGGTCTTCCCGTTCTATGTTCGATTTTTTGTGTGTTTGTACAAGTATCACATCAGATTTATTGAGCATATTTTAATTTAATACTTTATATTTGATACACCACATTTTAGTTTAGTGAATGCATTATTTAAAGTTACCTTGCTTACATATGTAGGCAAGTTTCACGTTAAAACGTCTGAGTAACCATACTCAAATCAACCATAATTTGGTAGTTTTTTGAGTAGCTGGGAGGTATATGAGCATTGCAATTACTTGGATTGTTTTACCAGTGCTGCTGAAATATAAATTATTTTCCAAAACTATTTTTACAGAATTTAAATTATAATATTTTAATTATTTCGAGCCTTATTTTTTCTTTGCGAGATATAGAAAATTCTGACTATTTGGGACAGACGATAAAGAGAATAACTATACAGAACAAAACGTTTTAAAATAGGACTGATAGCTAATATGGCAACCTTGGAATTTTTTTCAATCGTTTGCTTTCTAAAATTTGTGTCCGTTATATTCCAAGAATCAATTTGTAGTGAAAAAATAAAGACATTCTTTACTTTTTATTCGAAGATTTTTTAAATCTATTAAAATTTATTTTCGGATTTTGAATTTTATGTTTTTCGTTTAATAACTGTAATGAAGGTAAATAATGGTTTAATTTGTTTTAAAAACATTTTTAATCATTGGATGATAATTTTGGGAAACGCTTTTGTTTTTAAATGACATACAAGCCATTTATATACATACTATGAACTATTCTATGCATTCTGGGTAACATTGTTACTCTAGATACTTTCTTTCGTACTAACAATTTAAATTATACAAAAATGTAAAACGTTAAATGATATTTATTTACATTTGTGAAATTGGGTATTTAACAATTGTGCACCTTTATTAGAGTGTGCTAGTTGTTACATGGGATTAATAGGAATTGCAATTTATTAAAGAAAACGGGAATTAGTCAACCAATTCAACCTGAGTAACGCCGGGTTATTCTACTAGTAAGAAAATAAAGTATCTAAAATAAATGAACAATAAAATAAAGTCTCTAAAATAAAGTGAAGGGTTCCATTGTTGCAAAATTATTAAAAACACATCTATATTCTTCAAGCGGCTTGGAATGTTTCCAAACATAGAACATGAAAATAAAATAGTATTTAAGCACTTAATTAGGCGATTGAACAAGGAAAATGAGATTTTTGGTTATCCTCACCATAAAAATAGTGAATTATAGTTAAAAATGTTGAGGACCTAATCTCAGAATAGCTTAATCGATCCAATTTAAGACATGAAAGAAATACTACATGCCAAAAAAATTTAATACTGTATAAACATTTAAAAAGATTTGGTTGGAAAATTGTCTCTTCAAAATCTTGCAAGTTTAAAATGGAGTTATAGTCTTGGCAATGGGGATTTAAAACCGGACTATCGACTCAAATATGACGAATAGTGAAAGCAACTAACCGTACACGCGATGCGTAACACGGGGCACTCTATTCATAAGAGTGAAACGGAAGCACACAGGGAATATATAAACGGTTAAGCCTTCAACTAACTCCTCTTTTTTTGTACTCGTTTTTCTCTTCTTTATTTCAATAGAAATGGCACAAGACGCAATTAAATAACTTCTGATATACTTGTCTGTTAATAAAAATTAAATTATCACTGAAAAAAATATATTTCCTCTAAAAAATTAGTTCTGAATATTGTATCAAATTAATTAATCACCCTTATCTTTACCGCTGCCACAATTTAATGTTGAGTATGTATGTTTTATGTATTTTTGATTAACGTCACACTGGAGCACCACAACGGGCTATTGGTGACGTTCCGGGATCAATCCCACAGGGAGAGACCGAGGACAACACCACGTAAATTTGAATCAGGGTCAGATGACGAGGTCACACCTGAGCTGGCACTCTACTCTCCAAACTTCCACACCACGTCAACGTGAGGACGTTTAAGGCCACCGCAGATTTAACGTACCCCTGCCTCCTTTGTAGACGACGGCCTTCGGTTGGATTCGAACTTGCAACCCTCCGGTTGCTAATCCGTTACTCTTCCAACCGGGCTACATTTAATGCCGGGACGTATAGCGTGGAGAATTTACCTTAGAGATGAAGACGCACTTTATTCACCTTTTGGATAATCAGAAAATCAGTTCGATTGCATTATACAATTGTAGATGAGCTTCTCGGTTGCATACATGGTAGGTAGGTATTTAATTAACGTCGCACTTGAAGCAACACAACGGGCTATTGATTGCATACATGGAGACGCACGTTTATTAAGAATTAAATTAAGAAAACCAAAGACGATACAATATTACGTGCATAATTGAAAAATACGTTCACAATATCGGTTTGCACGTACTTAATAAATATAACAACTCTTACAAAGACAAAATAGCAGTTGTACCCTCGCGATAAAATTTTAATACTCGGATCACTTGCAGGTAGCCCGGTTGGAAGAGTAGCAGATTAGCAACCGGAGGTTTGCGAGTTTGAAACTCGATCCAACCTAAGATCGTGGGGGCTGGTACACGTTAAATTTGTCTTGGCCTCAAATGTTCCCACGTTGTCGTGTGTGGAAGTCCAGTGGATTGCCAACTCAGGCGTTGACCTCGTCATCTGACTGGTTCAAATGACGAGGTGCTGTATCCTCGGATCTTTCCCTTAGAGATGCAGCCCGTCACCAATAGCCCGTGTTGCTCCAGTGCGACATTAATTCAACTACTTACTGGACCGTTTGCAAGCACTCAGATGAAAGTTTGGAGCAAGAGTACCTCAAGTGAAAAAATGTCGACAGGAAAACTATAAGTGTGCTTGCATATTCGCCTAAAATCGTCACTTTTATTGTGAGTTATGCAAATTTTGCAGGAAGGAACTTGCGAAGGGTCCTGTAAAACTCATGAAAAATTTATCTTTTCTTATAACGTTTTGTGCTAACACGCAGGTATAATATATACGATTTGCGTCAAAAGTCAATTGTAGAAATGATACAAGTATCTAAACAATGTTAAAAAAATGCTTTCCGAGCACTACTGAATTTTGCATTTTCCATTAAAGAGTAGTGATTTTTCTCATCTCCTTATCATTAATTCAACCCGAGTGACGCCGGGTAATTCTGCTAGTCACAAATATACTAGTATCAAGTTCTTCAAATGTAAGTATCTATACATATAAAGCAAAATTGGAATCATTCTGTACATCTGTTCTCCATACAAATCTACACCGTTTGGCCAATCTACACCAAATTTGATACACTTATTCTTTGGAACCCTGCGGATAACGTAGGCTACATATTAACCCCGTTCTATTTGTCTTGGGTGTGCAGAGGGGTGTAATGTTCTGTCATCGTGGACAGAGCACTTGCTAGGGGGCGCTCTATCCCGGTTTGGCTGCGCAGATGACATCAAAGTTAACATCTACAGGAGTCGCCTCTCAAGATGACTAAGGAGTTTTTTAAATCTTAGACTGGTGCAATCGCAGATGGGTGCGGGTGCTCTGAAAATAGCCTAGTATCATATCGTTTATATATCTCGTCAGTAAATTCTTAAACTATAGCTTTATTATTGGAATGTAAATTTTTATAATATAAGATTATTTCTTTAGAAATTGGTCTTTTTTATCATCGATATGGTTCAGGGGCTAAAAATAATTCGAAATTATCATAGGAATAATTTTTCGTATTCATACGATCAATGTCAGACCCATTCACACTAAATTTGGTACATTCATTCTGTAGAATTCTGCGGGACACATAGGCTATATATTAACCCCATTCAATTTGTCCTGGGTCTGCAGGTGGGCTAAAAACAATTCGATATTTCCATAGGAGTAATATTACAATGAATTATAAACAATTCAACACGAACAACGCCGGGTAATTCAGCTAGTAACGATATAGACGAAGAAAATGATACAAGAAAAAGTTTTCTTAATACTGAGGAAATGTCAAGGTTAGTTACGTGAACTTTTATGCAATTACGAAACTGAAAAAGATCATAAGGTATTGATATCCAATTACATAAAGTTTTGGAAAAGGATTCAAGGCAATAGCGGAAGGCTTTTGTCAAACGTGAAATGGGAGCTTTGTTCCATTAATTATTTCGCCATTGTTTCAAGGTTATAGAAACCAGAATACTTAGAGTCCATTAATGTATTGGTATAGTCTAGCAAGACATACGACTCTAGTCATTTGGATTTAGTCATTCTGAACAACAAAAAACACTCTTATAATTATCATTGGTCTCAATGTCTCGTACTCATTTTATTCATTTAAATGACGAAACAACACCTTAAATAGGGAGTAATTTGTTAATCATTAAGACAACATCAAAATATTTTCGAAATTTGACATTTACTCTTCGTTTTGTTTTAATTAACTAAACAAACATTTTCACTTTAAAAAACTTTTTACGTACGTTGTATGACTTTCAAGTTTATTATTAGGTGGAAGTGCGAACTGTCGAATGAATAGGAATAAAAAAAAGCATCATTTATATTGAACACAGCAAATTAAAAAAATATTTATATAGCGCAAAGGCCAAGCTGCACCAATTTTAAGTTAATGGACATACACACACAGGAAAACCTTTACTGGCATAGAAGATAGAAATACACACAGGGAGGAGTCGAACCTGTGCCGCCTACAGCTCGCAGGTTACAAGCGCAGTGGGCAAACCCACTGAGCCACGAGAAAGGAGAGAAGTAAGACAAGTTATAAAAAAGACTGAAGAAAGAGAAGAGAGAAGAAAATAGAAAGAAAAGGAGAGAAAGAAAAAAGAGAGAAAGAAAAAAGAGAGAAAGAAAAAAAGAGAGAAAGAAAAGAGAGAAAGAGAAAACAGAGAAAGAAAAAAGAGAGAAAGAAAAAAGAAAGAAAAAGAGAGAGAGAAAGAAGAAAGAAAAAAGAGAGAAAGAAAATGAAAGAAAAAAGGGAGAAAGAAAAAAGGGAGAAAGAAAAAAGAAAGAAAAAAAGAGAAAGAAAAAAGAGAGAAAGAAAAATGAGAGATTGGTACTTAATTTATGTTTCACTGGAACAACACAATGGGTGACGGTCCGTCATCAAACCCAAAGGAACACCCAAAGATCCGAGGACAACACCACTTCATTTTGAACCACGGTCAGATGACGAGGACAACAACTGAGCTGGCACCCCACTCTCCAAACTTCCACACCACGCCAACGTGAGGACATTTGAGGCCACGATAGACTTAACGTACACCAGCCCCCTTTGTACACGACGGTCTTTGGTTGGATTTGAACTCGCAACCCTCCGGTTGCTTAGCCGTTACTTTTCCCACCAGGCTTCCAAAAGGAAGGAGTTGGTTGGTTGATTAGTTTGGAGTTTCATGGTGTAAAGGCCCTATTTGGCCATGCTACACAAGACACAATATAAATTAATAGACACATAATGGAAGTTTTACTGACACAGATTAGAGAAATACACCCAGGGAGGAATGCACCTGACAGGAATCGAACTTGCGCCACCTACAATTAGAAGGCTGCTAGCACAGTGGAAGGGCAGGTGGGAATAAAAAGCAAAACCTATTTAGCTACTAAAGAGAGAAAGCAGAGAATAAATTTCATGGTTGGATTTGGCCGCTTTACTGTAATTTATGTAAAACGTGGCCCTCGACTTAAAAGTGGATTCCGAAGCACATACCCTATTTAAGCCAAGACCGAGATTTCAGTTCAAACTAGTGTTTCGGGCGCTCATGATGCTCACAGGGCTAGGATCCATCAATACCATTCCAACTTTAAAGAAAACACAATTCCAGGAAATTTTAAACATCCTATTTTCCACCAGTAAGAACCATCAGTGTTCAAAAATGTATTGGAATATTATTATATCCATATAATTTATTCAGTCAAACACTTTCTGGGTAAATTTTTAAACTACTTGTTTTTCAAAAATCAAAAAGGCTTCAATTTTGTATTTATGATGTATCAAAAATCTCAAATGTTTCAAGAAAATGAAATTATATTAACAAAAGCCTTGTATACTAATTTCAAGTGCTTACTTCATGATCTATTTGCTGTGATAAGAAAAACTGAAAAAACGGTCATCATTTATTTATAAACATCTTTGTCTGTTGTGTGACAGATGGATGTAAAATTTTGAATGAAGAAAAGTCATACAAATAAAGTACTTATATAATGAGCTTTATTTTGTTAGTGCAAGCAATTATCGTGTGAGTTTATCTGACTGCAAACGTTTTAAAGTAATAAAAATATCAGAACATAAATTTTAAACACATGCTGCTTCCATTTACATTTAATATAAAATTTAAATTAGAATGGAACACTCTTAAAACTTAATAAGAAATTTATGTTGATTCTAAAGGAAGTTTTTCTCTTCATTCTGTTGAGTTTCATTGGAAATATTAGATAGGAATTGTTTGTCTATTGAACATTGGTAAAATATACCTGCTTCATTTCGCCAAACTACTATCATAAATCGTAGGAAGACACAGAAAAGGACAAATATCAACATTACTACTTCCCAGAAAGAGATTGGTAGCCGTAATATTTGCTTCCGTGTACTAAATATCTATTGACGTCACAGATTCATTGAGGCTTTTATTTTTAGGCGTTGACCTAAAATATGATATATTTTGTATTGACGAGTATTAACATTTCTTTTTTTGTTCTGTCTGGGCCTCTTGTTTATGCCAATTTTTATTAACCTTCCACAAGTAATTTTGACAAGGTATCTCGTCCATGGAGATCTGACCAATTTATTAATGACGAGATATCTTCTCTTCAAGATATTGCCGATTTTTTGAGGATGAAATCAAGATTTGGTCAGTTTTTCTAATCACGAGAAAAAGCCCCCCATAATGAAAACGCCTCTGAAAATGTATACAAGCAAATAACTTCATGTCAATTTAAAAAAGCGAAAGCACTTAATTTCAAAAAACTGACTTTACAAACGCCCACAACTACAAAAATCTATTCAATTTAAAAGTAAGTTTCACGGAATGCATTTCAATTGACACTTTATACGACACCACGAAAACGGCCGTTAATATTTTCCTTTTATACATCATTCCATTAAAAGCATTTCAGAAAATTAAGGAATTAAAAACGAATCAGACAAGAATTAAACGATGAAATAAATTCCGTGTGAAAACTTCAAGACTCGAGTTTTCTCACTCACGCGCCATTTTTAAAGATGGTAGACGTGCAGACACCGAAACGATCAAACACAGAAATTATTTTAGCGTTCAAGGAATTAGGGTTTTAATGACGTGATTAAGATTACTTAACTGTCTCATCTTCGTCATTTAGCACATTGATGTATTTTAAGAGACCCAAAGTTTTTAATTCGCGTGTAATGAAACTTTTAGATATATATTCTAACGTGCATTTTTTAATATTTTATAAGCAATATTAAGTTTTTACTTTGCATGCGATGTTTTATAGCTTAAGATCAATCGAATCCATTTGATAAAGTAATAAAATTAATTTTTATATCCATTGCATTTATTTTAGTTACAAAAATTAAGACTTTTCTCAAAATTCGAAATTAACTTTGGGAATATATTTTATATTAAAATTTTGCTTATTTTGTCAGTAAATGGAAAATTCTAATTGATGAATTTTAAGTTTCTTTGTTTTTATATGGAACAAACAGAATTACCCAGAGTTTATTGGTTAAGTATTTTTGCATTAGAATACTCCCATCTCTACTGCATGTAATATCAACGTTGCTTTAAAAATGAGCATATCAGATGTTACGCAATGAGTGTTTGGATAGTAATTGAAATAGGTAGGTATTTTAATTGACGTCACACTGGAGCAACACAACGAGCTATAGGCGACGGTCAATACAGAGGGAAAGATACGAGGACAGCACCAAGTAATTTTGAACCCCGGTCAGATGACGAGGTCGACATCTGAGCTGGCATCCCACTCTCCAAACTTCCACACCACGCACACGTGAGGACAGTTGAGGTCGCGAGATTTCACGTGCACCAGCGTACATGATGGTCTTTGGCTGAACCGAGTTTCGAACATAAAACCTTCCGATTGCTAATCCATTACTCTTCCAAGACCACGGCCCACGAACTTTAAAAAGGCTGGCTGGTTTTTAAGGTTTTATGGAGCAAGAGCCATATTTGGCCCAGCTTTGCCAAACACAAGACAACGTAAAATGCCGTAAAAGGGAAGAGGAATTGGGGAATAGTAGGATGAAAGCAGAAAAAGATAGCTTGGATATTTTGGGAGCGCTATCCCCGTTAAAGACACTAAGCTCCACGGGAAAAGAAAAGATCACCAGGGTACCTGGTATCCGTGAAGCCCGTACTCACCTTCAGGAGCCACTGAGGACCAAACTTCAAGGGGAGATAGGAGAACAAAATAAAACCGTATTCACAAAGGGATGAAAGTAAGGAAGCGCTACCTGGATTTCCAAAGAGAGCTTTTCGGTAGCTGACCAGTTTGGACCATTGTCATTTAAGACGCTGAATTCGTATAACATGAACTCTTCGACGTATGCTGAGATGGCAGATCGGTAAGTTGGTTTTGGTGTAAGGTCCACATGGTAAGTAAATACACACATGGAAAATTTTACTGACAGAGAAATACGCTCAAGGTAGTTACAGAAATCGAATACGCTCCGATATGGATCCCATGCATCAAGAACGAGTTGGCTAATGGAAACGGACAAGCCGCTGTGCAATTGTTTCGTTAACGATATGGATCCCATGCATCTAGCATGAGTTGGCTAATGGGAACGGACAAGCCGCTGTGCAATTGTATCGTTAACGATATGGATTCCATGCATCTAGCATGAGTTGGCAAATGGAAACGGACAAGCCGCTGTGCAATTGTATCGTTAACGATATGGATCCCATGCATCTAGCATGAGTTGGCTAATGGAAACGGACAAGCCGCTGTGCAATTGTATCGTTAACGATATGGATCCCATGCATCTAGCATGAGTTGGCAAATGGAAACGGACAAGCCGCTGTGCAATTGTATCGTTAACGATATGGATCCCATGCATCTAGCATGAGTTGGCTAATGGAAACGGACAAGCCGCTGTGCAATTGTATCGTTAACGATATGGATCCCATGCATCTAGCATGAGTTGGCTAATGGAAACGGACAAGCCGCTGTGCAATTGTATCGTTAACGATATGGATTCCATGCATCTAGCATGAGTTGGCTAATGGGAACGGACAAGCCGCTGTGCAATTGTATCGTTAACGATATGGATCCCATGCATCAAGAACGAGTTGGCTAATGGAAACGGACAAGCCGCTGTGCAATTGTTTCGTTAACGATATGGATCCCATGCATCTAGCATGAGTTGGCTAATGGGAACGGACAAGCCGCTGTGCAATTGTATCGTTAACGATATGGATCCCATGCATCTAGCATGAGTTGGCAAATGGAAACGGACAAGCCGCTGTGCAATTGTATCGTTAACGATATGGATCCCATGCATCTAGCATGAGTTGGCTAATGGAAACGGACAAGCCGCTGTGCAATTGTATCGTTAACGATATGGATCCCATGCATCTAGCATGAGTTGGCTAATGGAAACGGACAAGCCGATGTGCAATTGTATCGTTAACGATATGGATTCCATGCATCTAGCATGAGTTGGCTAATGGGAACGGACAAGCCGCTGTGCAATTGTATCGTTAACGACATGGATCCCATGCATCTAGCATGAGTTAGCTAATGGAAACGGACAAGCCGCTGTGCAATTGTATCGTTAACAATATGGATCCCATGCATCTAGCATGAGTTGGCTAATGGAAACGGACAAGCCGCTGTGCAATTGTATCGTTAACGATACTCCGACTGACCGTTCGCCACTTGGAAAAGCCGTAAAACACCATAGACTATTCCTAAAACTACTGAGGTCACGGTTGCCCAGTTAGAAGAGTAAGGGATTAGCCAACAGAGGGTTGCGAGTTCGAAACTCGTTCTAGACAAAGACCATCGTGTAAACGGGGGATGGTGCACCTTAAATCTGTCGTGGCCTCAAATATCCTCCCGTTGGCGTGGTGCGGAAGTTTAGAGTGGGGACAAGCTGACAGGTGTTGACCTCATCATCTGACCGTGGTTCAAATGGCGAGGCGTTGTCCTTGGATCTTTCCTTTGGGATGAATAGCCCGTTGTGTTGCTGTGTGTGGCGTTTATTAACTACGTATCTACCTTCAAAGACTGAAATCGTAAAATTAGGAATGCAGCTGTTCACATATTTGATGTAATTTCTGCATTTTGAAACACATCAGTCGACGGAATTATTCCTTTGTGAATACGGCTTATTTTTGTGTTTCAGACTTCCCCTTACAGTTTCTACACGAAGTTTTGAAGCACCCTCATATGGCCTGGTTTTCCGAATCTATTCGCTCCCAAGCTGCTCACACGAGACTCCAATCAAAATCAATATATCAAACACTACCAATACCACTTTGAGCGCAAATATATTTACTGTTGTGGAGCCGAATAATCGATGTCACCATCGACAGGCGATGCCATATGTAGTGACATGCGGGTCCGGGCGATGTCATTTTTTCTTGTTTTAATGGATGCCGCCAAACGAAAGTGGACATTGATTGAGAAAACCATTCTGTATTCAAGAGCGACCGAAAAGGTAGAATTATTAAAATAAAAAGAATATTCTATCAAATTATAGTTCATAATGGAATATTACACTTGCTATTCAATACAGGGTAATTTTAAATTTCCTGGACAAACTTTAAACCTCCAAGTACTTACGACGACATGTCTTATCCATCACGACGAGGCCAATCCTGCTAATGACAAAGTAATTGGTAATTAATTAACGTCACACTGGAGCAACAGAACGCGAGATTGGCAACGTTCCGGGATCAATCCCAAAGGGAAAGATTCGAGCCACGTAACTTCGAACCACGGTCAGATGAGCTGGCACCCCTCTCCAAACTTCCGCACTACGCCAACGTGACGGCATTTGAAGCCACGAGAGATTAAAGGTGCACCAGCCCCCATGTACACGACGTTCTTTGGCTGGGCCGAGTTTCGAACTCGCAATCCTCCCGCTGCTAATCACCAAAAAAAAAAATTTTATTTTAAAGGAATATATCAAATTATAGTGCATAAAGGAATAATATACTTGCTATTCAATAGAGGGTAATTCGAAATTTTCTGGCCGAACTTCCCTAACCCTCCAAGCGCTATTCACGAGATTTCATCCTCACCACGACCAGGACAATTGTGCTATTACGAGATATTTCGCCATCAAGATATTACCGATTTTTTTATGAGATCAAGATCAAGTCAGTTTTCTTCTGAGATATATCGTCCATCAAGATCTGATCAATATTTTTCTTGTGACGAGGTTCCTCGTCGAGACAATCACCAAGTAGTTTAAATGGTGAAAAGGCGGATCAAAAATACTTTTGACTAAGAACTGTCTGCAACTGGTTGGTTAGGTTGTTAGGTTTTATGGCGCAAGGGACATATTTGGCTATGCTGAGCCAAGCACAAGACAGACATCAAGTAATGGATATACACACAAAAAGAAAATTTTACTATCACAGAAGAGGAAAATACACCCATTGAGAAATCGAACCTGCGCCGCCTAGAACTCGCAGGTTGATTTCTCGTGGCCATACCCACTGAGCCACGACGGCTTCATTCTGTGGAAGCGGTTCACTTTTAGGGTTCTGAAAACTTATTACCAGCAAAAACAAAGAATTTTAGCTAAGAAAGCAAATTCAATGTTTCTCGAGTTGATGGTCGACGGTATGTTTACAAGAATCCTATCGTGCCGCGATGGCCCAGTTGGAAGAGTAACGGATTGAGATAACGGATTGCGATAACGGATTGGTTGGATTGCGATAACGGATTGGTTGGATTGAGATAACGGATTGGTTGGATTGAGTCGAACTAGCAACCCTCCTGTTGATAATCTACGACTTGACACAAACTGAGCTACCGTTGCCCCATGTTTATTGAGGAAAAGAAACAAAATTTCGATTGAAAAGCTTTTCTTATTTAAATTATTTATTAAAATATCTATCAATCTGAATGCATGTGGAATCAATTTATAATTATCTTGAAACACTAAAAAGAAAATATACTTTGGCTTTTTCATCATTGACAATCAAAAGCAGAAATTAAAAGCTATGTCTGCAAATATATTTCGGTTGCGTCCACTGTAATATTCATTTTGAAATTAATTTCCAAAATAGTAATTCCCTAGGCTTGCAGCATCCAAGTATTTATTATTTTTAATACTTAAATTTTAAATAATTAAGTCATCAAATCCATCCGAATTAGTTAGGTTTATAATTTAGTTAAGCAGAAATGGCTTCTCCAGTCTTCCGTTTCAGTTTTTCGCGGTTGCCAGAACCGTCTCGCCAACGTGAATTTTACACTTCAGATTAAATGCATTAATACCAAAAGTATAAATGTTCTTCATTAATTACGTCTTATCTGCGTCACATTTTATATGCAAGTTTAGAAAATGTTCAATTTATAAGCGTTTCAAGAATTATGGAATTAAATATTCAAAATTTCTATGAATATTTGACTGCATTCTATTACCTAGGTGGATGTTTGTATCTTAATAAGTTACCAGGTTGAAGTGGATTTAAGGGCATAAATGAAATATTTCAGAAGTTATTTGAATATTTGACTCAAACCACAATCACGAGAAATTGGTGAAATATAAGAATTTGTATGAGGTAATCTAATCTAATTATCGTCGAGCAACACAACTGGCTATTGACGAAGATCCGAGATATCTCTATTATCGAAAGGGAAAGATCCGAGGATATCATTTCGAAGCACGATGAGGTCACACCTGAGCCGGCACCTCACCCTCCAAATTTCTACATCATTCCAACGGGAGGACATTTGAGGCCACAATCGATTTAACATGACCCGACTTTCTTTGGTTCGATCGAGTTTCAAACTCGCAAGCCAAATTTGTTTGAGAGGAAGGTGTCAAAAAAACCCAGACGGTCAGCTACTTCTGCTGCCCAAATGCTCTAGCGTGATACATAACAGGGTTACCTTAAAATGCAATTTATCACTGTTTTAACAATGTTTGGCGTTTATTCTAGCCAATATTGACCAATCAACTATCGTATATCAATTCAAAATTTATTCTCTGGAATTTTTTTTGGCGACATGCTGAAATCGTATCCGAAAAACCAACCAATTGACGTCACAATCGGAATACGGACAGGAAACACGTATCGCATCAGAAATAATACCGCCACCTACATTTATCTTAAAAATGCTTATCATAATAATGAACTGCGAATTTAATTAGTGTTCTTTACCTCTTCAACTTAAAGTACATTTCGGCGATGAATGCTTGAATTTGAGAAGCAAATCTTAGTGAGTAATTCTCTTAAAAAGTTGAATTTTTTGTATTGACTAATTAGAGGCATTGGTTAGTGTTTTTGGTACTGGATGCAACTCAGGCATATTGAAAAATACAAATAATAAAATTCAGAACATTTTCAGTTTTTAATAAATTATACAATTATAATTCAATAGGATACAATTACAATTGAATAAAATGTTCCATATACTATGTATAGGATCAGGAGCAGTAAAATCAATGAACAAAACAAGCTGAACATAAAATCAATTATGATGGGCAAAGCCAATGTTGAAAGTTAAATAGGGGGATTTTCACCAACCATGTCATCCAACTGTAAAGAGTACGAATTAAAACGGGGAAAGAACATTTAAGAACTAAAATTTGAACACTGATAAAATATTATTTACAGTTAATGGACATATATAATGCTGATTAAATATAAAACATTTTCCAAATTGTAATTTTCTCGACATTGAGTGCCTGGGTAGTAAGTTAAATACCGTATTTTTACGATAAAACTATTCAACATCCCAGCAATGATAAAACTCTTTAACATCTCTACACATATTTCATCAATAACCTACTAGGTAGGTAATTAATTAACGTCGCACTGGAGCAACACAACGGGATATTGGCGACTGTCCGGGATCCATCCCGAAGGGAAGATCCAAGGATAACGTTTCGTAATTTTGAACCACGGTGAGACGACGAGAACACCTAAGCAGATTCAACATGCACCAGCCCCCGTTTACACGAGTCTTTGGCTAGACCGATCTTCGAGCTTGAGATATCTTGTTATTTGAAGAAAACTAGCCATATCTCGTTATCATACAAAAATCGGCAATAGCTTGATGACGATATATCTCGTCATTAGTAAAATTGATCAGATCTCGATGGACAAGATATCTCGTTGAAACCACTCTTGGAGAGTTAACCCATAATTTTTCACTTCAGAACTATTGGGTCAATTAAAAGCCTGGAGACGGGTGTAGGATATAAAAAAAATATTTCATTACTTCTCTAATTATTCGACGTGCTTTTGTCTATTTATGGCTACTGTGTTATATAAGTGCTAATTAGTAAGCAAGATAACAACTCTTCATCTTTTCAACAGAAACTTGAATTTATATACACAAAGGACCAATATATTTTTGGAATAAATTTAATGTAAAGTAATTATAATCCATCTTGCGACTAGTCATTATTCTTGTTTGTTTGTGAATGATGTACCCCCCGTGATACAAAATTTAATTTAAAAATTAAATCTCTTAAGGTATCCGACTACGTTGAATAAATTCCATATTTCATTTTATTCAATGTTCTTAATACTTCTTAATATTCATCTTTTTTCTTTGCAAAACTTATTTTATTCTGCCTACGGTGAATAGAAGTGGATTTATAGCAATTTGAATAGATCGTGAAAGCTGATTCTTAATTCGTTTTAGAATTTTTCAATGAATTTTTATAGTTGTGATTTGGAGCAAAACTTTTACACGAGAAACTTGATAACTAAAAATGTGCTATATACGTATTTTTGAATGAAATTTTGTGAACTGTTTTTTATATTTGTTTTGGAGGGTCTGAACTCTCTAGGATATAAGATATATCTCGAAAGGAAAGCGTTAGATATTTTAGTGTTGTGGCGCAAAGAATAATTTCGAAAATTTATGTTTTATTCTACATTATTTCCTAATATCTCATGAGTGGAAAGGGATATGGTAAATATTTTAGTTCAAGCAATAGCTTATATATTTAGGAAACTACAAAATGTTTTGCAAATGTACTCGCAAGTTTTTCAGTTGCAATGTTTCTCGTTATTATTTGTTTTACCTAAATTTTCCAACTTTTGCCAATTTTTAATAAATTATAATACATTTTAGTGATTTTTGCTTATAATGTGCTTTTATAAGTCGTTTTGTTTTAAAAAGAAAAATATGTAATTTGAACATTGACAAAAAGTACTCCGAACTTAGATACCTCAAGGCACAGTATTTAAGAGACTTCGTACTGAAAAACTATTTTTCCTCATTAGTCAACTTGTTTTAAGTTAAAAGACTAACTAAAACGCTAAGCCTAATTTAAAATTATTTCCCCAGATCCGAAATAAGCCGTGGCGTAGAAGTCGTGCTGTTTCCATTCCCTGGGGATGATTCAAGTTTCATGCGAAGAAAGCAACGGAATCCAAACGAGCCTTTCACACTTTCAATGGAATCATCTGGGACAATAGCCATCTCATGGAGGAAATCCAGAAAAAAATTGCCTCTACTCGAATATTCGTCATTTCAGGCATCAAACCTGACGATCATTAGAGCTACGTTTTCTAGCTCAGCTAATTGGCTCCCACAAAATACAGTGGTACCTTGAGATAATTCATTCCATGACAGAGCTCGTAAGTCAAAATGTTCGTATCTCAAATCAATTTTCCCCATTGAAATTAATTGAAATGAGGTTAATTCGTACCAGCTCCCAAAACACTCCAATTTTTTTATAATAATGTATTTATAATGAGCAAATATTGTAGCTTTAGTTATAGCCTTTATGGAGTCCTGCTTCAGAATAGTACATATCGTAGAAGTAGTGCGATCGTACCGCGTTGCCAAGTCTATTACTCTTACGCCCTGCTCATGTTTGTCTATTATCTCTCTTTAATTCCATGGATATTATCTTTTTCCTTTTCTTACCACTGTTCTTGACTCACCTTCTTTGGATTCATGGTTATACCAAAAAAATTATCTAAATAACTGTACATCACCCAGTTTTTCCGTTTTTAGAATTGACGCATCTGGTCGGAGAAAAGGAAAATGAAAAAAAAATAAGAAAGGGAATCTGGCCTCCCGGTGGCAGTTGACAATGAATGTCAAACCAAATTAAGATATTGATTGAATTTTGTGACAGACGTTAACTGTTATCAGGTGAGGTAAACATGAACTGAACGACGCTCAAGACTCGGGAATCTGAGCGGAGTGATGGTTGTGACGTCACCGAAGCAGGCTCGTATCTCAAATTCTGGCTCGTATCTCAAATTCTGGCTCGTAACTCAAGGCAAAAAATCGACCTAGTGACGGTTCGTATCTAAAAAAAATTCGTATGTTCTGGCACTCGTATCTCAAGGTACCACTGTACTAGGGAAACTACTGAGTTGGCTAAGAAGTGACGGTATCATTTCTTGGCTGTGTAACGCGTTGAAAAAATCTTTACTATCCTATATTACTTCCTTACATCCTTTTCAAGTGGATTTTAACAAGCTCAAGTTCAAACAAAAAGTTTAAGTTGAACATCTGTGAAAACAGGGCGGGTATCGAGTACTGAACCGCAAGATCTGTCGAATGACTTCTAAATTAAAGTAGATAGCGTTTAAATTAAACTATCAGACCCAACCATAGTGTCTGCGCCAGTTTCTTAATTGCTAATACATATTAATGGCAGTGTCGTTATTCATACTTCATATCTTATTACAATCCATTAATAATGGCCCTTAGAGGCACATCTCTAGGTGTGTTCGGTTGGTTTGGGAGCTTCATGGTCCAAGCTGGTCATGCTGCGCCAGATACGACATGCAATATCAAGTAATAGACACATACTGTTCGAATCGGTCTCAACCTCTGCAGAGGACTTGAAATTATAGTGCAGTATGGTGTATATGAAAGTAGAAAGTTATGTTAATCTTGAGTGTATATAAAAGATATAGCAGAAGAAATAACGTGATAGATGAGACGTCTTGAGTTTTGGATGTATGTTTGTAAATACGAGTTGGTTTCAATAAAATTAATTTTTAAATAATGTCTCGAAAACTTTAATGGCTCCAATCGGTCAAAGCCAACACATACAATGAACGTTTTAATGACACAGAAGAGAAATACACCCAGGGAGGAATGCACCGGACTAGAATCGAACCTGCGCCACCTACAACTCGAAGGTTGCTAGCGCAGAGGGCATATCCACTGAGCCACGACGGTGTGTTCGGATCTAAGGTACTTTAGTAATCTAATAACCACTTGCCTGATCGTCCTGGAATTTTATACTTTTTCTATGTTATTGGGTTAGTGGTGTTAATGTTATGCGCATTAGAAACTCCTAACCTACATTTTCCATGCCTCTAAATAGACGCGTTCCAAGGGGTACATCTCCTTAGGTGTGCATGGGATTTATGAGTAATCTTTTCTTTTCCTTTGGTGTTTACTGTCTATAGTAAACACGGAGGTCACGTTCCCTGGATGCTCAAGCGATCTTTTTATACTTTCCTCCCACTACACTTTTCCCAAAGGCCTCTTTCTTCTTCCACATTGTTTACTTGACATTGTCTTGGGTTTGGCGCAGGTTGACCAAATATGGTCCTTGCGCCATAGAACGCTAAAACAATCGACCATTTAGGTAGGTAGCTTAATTAACGTGGCACTGGAGCAACACAACGGTCCATTGGCGACGGTCCGGGATCAAACACGCGAAGGGATAGATCCAAGGACAACACCACCTAATTTTGAACCACGGTTAGATGAAGTCACACCTGAGCTGGCACCCCTCTACAAACTTCCACACCACGCCAACGTGAGAACATTTGAGGCCGACAGATTTAATGTGCATCAGCCCCCTTTGTACACGACGGTCTTTGGTTGGATTCGAACTCGCAACCCTCCGGTTGCTAATCCATTACTCTTCCAAACGGACTCAACTAACCATGTAGAGTGAATAAAGTATCGATTTGCACGTGAATATATTTCGTACCTCTAAATGAAATGAAATTATCCAAAAATATTTAACAGCATTCCCGTTTACTGTCACTGGTGTTATTTCTTATTTCCAACAAAATGCATGACCAAAGCACACACATCCGTCATATTACTATATAGCTAAATTACTAATACTAAACTCTACTTCAATTCCATCTCCTTGTTCAAAGGAGATTCAACATCTTTTGATGCGAAACCTATCGAGTAAATTCAAGAACACGGTATCATCGCCGATTGGCGGTTATAAACCATTTCCAATTAGCGATAATTTTGGAATATAACAAGGCGTTGGATCCAAATAGCAGTTTGTCGACGAAACGTTTAGTCGTCAATTCGGCGAAGTGCTGGCACCGTGTTCTCTTGAGTTCTACCTTTCTTTTGTAAATTGATTTCACTCTAACATTTCTCATTGCTTTCCGTAATCAGACGGCTGAATAATTTTATTAGAGAGGCGAGCTCTTACGTGTTGTTTTAGCAGTAGTATTATTCAGCTCCATAGCTTAAATTAAGCTGGAAAATTTGCGTACGAATCCTCTAACGGTCGATTTTATATTTATTATATTTATTTATACTGTTTATATCCGCTGTTGCCATTCGGCAATAAACAAATAACGTCGATTGGAAGGAATAGTTAAACCTCGAGAGACAGAGAAGTTTGGACGATTGAATTTACTTATTTATGCATGCTGAAAATAAGATCACCCCACAACAAAAGCTGTCATGAAAGCACAAAACAAAAGTGACATCGACCACAAGACTGACAAATAAAAGAAAACAAAATCATAATCGAAACGCAAACACAGAAAAAAGTCAAAACCTCAACTTTCAAATGTTAAATCTATAACTTTATTACTAACTAAATTAATAATTTTATATTATTATAAAATGCATAAAATTGTCAAAGAAAATATCATGTGTTGGGGTAAACTATTGATCCTTCTGACAAATTGGGCAATTGGTAGATTTTTTAAATACTTTTTGCTGAAAAAGTTCCTGAAAAATAATTTTACTGCACGTATAATAAGTTGGTTGGTTTGACGGTTTTATGGCGCAAGGGCCATATTTGGCCATGCTGTGCCAGACACAAGACATGCAACATCATGTAATAGACACACACAATGAAAGTGCAGGGAGGAATGCACCTGGGACAAGGATTTGAACCTGTGCCGCCTACAACTTGAAGGTTGCAAGAACAGAGTGGACATATCCACTGAGCCATGATGGCCCCGCACGTATAATAGGGTAAACGAATATTTATTTCATTGAGTAGGTTGGTACAATTTATTATTATGCAACAAAATAACCAGGCTGTGCTCAATAAATGAGAAATAACCAAGAATGTACTCAATAAATGTGGTGAAACCACAGGATGTACTCACTATGCATTACTGTAATGATAATATAAAATTTAAATTGATCATTGTGGCTCTACGGTTATTTTCGTGGTCAAAGGGGGTTGGGTTTGTCGTTCAATGATCATTTGTGTGATCAAAGAGGGTAAGGTTTGTCGCTCTACGATCATTTTTGTGGTCAAAGAAGGTTAAGTTTGTCGCTCTATGGTCATTTGTAGTCAAAGAGGGTTACATTTGTCGCTCTATGGTCATTTTGTGGTTAAAGAGGTTAAGTTTGTCGCTCTATGGTCATTTTGTAGTCAAAGAGGGTTACGTTTGTCGCTCTATGGTCATTTTGTGGTCAAAGAGGGTTATTTGTAGCTCTATGGTCATTTGTAGTCAAAGAGGGTTACGTTTGTCGCTCTATGGTCATTTGTAGTCAAAGAGGGTTACGTTTGTCGCTCTATGGTCATTTGTAGTCAAAGAAGGTTACGTTTGTCGCTCTATGGTAATTTTGTGGTCAAAGAGGATAAGGTTTGTCGCTCTGTGGTAATTTTTGTGGTCAAAGAGGGAAATGTTTTGTTTGCCAGTTGTCGCTGTTTATGAATGCATACTGTTATCCCTCAAGGAGTATCCACATGGAGAATCAGATGATTATCATTTATCAGGTGTAAAGAACAGAAGAAACTTATCGCAATAGTATATTAGTATAATAAATGAACTTTACTTATAATAAATGAAATTTATATACTTATAATAAATAAACTTTACTTATAATAAATAAACTTTACTTATAATAAATAAACTTTACTTATAATAAATAAACTTTACTTATCAATAACACAAACTTTACTGAAGGAAGACTTAAATATTTGATCTTAACAATAGTTTTCTTTAAAAAAATCGAAGTGTCTAAAATAAGTATGCACTAATTGAAAGACACGCTTATCTAATTTTGTTTTTCTAAAAAGTCCTCAAAATGCTATTGATTACACATACTACATCGAAACGACAAACAAGCCTATCATAATCTCCAGATTTAGAGGGATCAATAATTGGATAGCTTATGTCAATTTAACTAAAGAAAAGAACGTACAATGTAAACAAAAACTCACAAGTTGAATAAACTTCCTTGAAATGACAAAATATTAGATGTCATGTCAGAAAAAAATAAAATTTGCTGAGATGGCGAAAATAAGAACAGTTATTGACGTTGATTGGATGATGCTTTTTCGAAAGATAATCAAATTTATTTATAAAAATGACATTTTCAATAGCTAAGCAGAAAATCCGGTAAAACAAATTCGACATCACTTCATGAACCAGTGCAAGACTCAAAATAAAATTTTAAAATCCATTTTCTTTGAAGTAATTATGTCTGCTGATAATAAAGTGAAAGAGGCTTAAGCATTCTCAAGTAGATTTTGGCATGATACACTCCTGTTGAGTTATTAAGGGGGCTTTAAGACAAGTTGTGTTTGTTCGGTACGTGCATAATTGTAGCAAGAATTCTTTGACACATGAAGACGTCTATCAGCTCTCAAAAGAATCATTAAGGTAGGTAGGTATTTTAATTAGCGTCACACTGGAGCAACACAATGGGCAATTGGCGACGGTCCGGGATAAAATCCGAGGGGAATTTTGAATCAAGCCAGATGACGAGGTCACACCTGATCTGGCACTCCACTCTCCAAACTTCCACACCACGCCTACGTGAAGACATTTGAGGCTACGACAGTTTGAATGTGCACCAGCCCCCTTTGTACACGACGGTCTTTGGTTGGATTCGAACTCGCAATCCTCAGATTGCTAATTCGTTACTCTTCCAACCGGCCCTATGAATCATTAAGGTAGGTATGATAGGTATTTTAATTAACGTCGCATTAGAGCAATACAACGAGCTAACAGAAGAGTTATTAAGGAATCTAGTTACTTTGAAATGCTCATAACCTCAGACCATGCAGCTCGATTGATTGAATTCAGTGGTACAAGGGTCAGTTTTGGTCAAGCTGCGTCAATGTCGGTAATTAACCTTTAGACTACGGGCAGTACAACAGTCATATAGTGAGATTTTTTCTTCCTAGAGCGGCTCGGTACAGATGTGACTTTATCCCCCTTTTAAGTGTCCGTTGACATCGATCACAATTTGCGAGCTGTCAGCGACTGGCCCTAAATAGGGACGGTTCTTTTGTTGGAAGCCCTACCCTGTCGATAATTCTGTGAACGCTGGGAAATACAGAAAGTCGCGCCGGTGATATCTCTAGCATGCCAAGCACTATGAAAGGAAAGCGCGCTAGGTGGTCAGTCGTAAGGATTCAAGACCCTCTCTCACAAGTTCTTTAGGGGGAAGGAAGTCAAGAGAAATCTGCCGCTCTTGGATGCGAGTAACGAAATTTGGGCGCCGTATCGTAAAGGTTAAATAAATTTTATCATGCTTTATTCGTAAATTCAAAACTAATCATCAAAATTAAACTGAGATAAAATAGTACAAAAACACATTAGATGCAGCTCGAGAAAGGAAGGCTTCACGATACTAACTGAACGCATCTACAGTTTCCTGTATATGCATTCCCCTCATTCCATATACAAATGAAATATAACATATTTCTGCGTCGAATAAAACTTTCGGATTTCTAACTCCGGTCGTAAGAGATTTCGAAGAGGTGGAAGAAAACGGAACATCCACTTTTCGTCCTGGAACTGATATTAAAAAGAATCTTTTCACGATTACGACACCAGTAAATATAAGGGAGGGAAAGAAGTGTAATAACACCCGTGTGGGGGTACTGACAACAATCATTTGCGATAGGCGACAAATGTAATCTTGTTAGTTCCTCAATCAGGACTCCTGAAAGTTCAAATTGCTGCAACAAGGCGGAACTAAACAAAGAAGCGGAAATGATTAATAAAAGGAATTTTTTATACCTTTTCTTTCGATGTCAACAGCAGTTGCTAGAATGGGCGCGAATGCTCCCCTTTTGGGATACTTTTAACTTGTTGGGCGCCGAAAGTTTCCATTGGACGATTGGGCTAGAACTTATTCTATCTAGCATCATTCAATTCTGTCGACGGAGTGAACTTTTAAAGCTCCTGGTGGCTGTATGAACGAGATATCTCGTCATTAGGTTTGGTTTTTAGGGCGCAAAGGCCAGGTCTAGCCAAACTGCGCCAAACGCTGTTTATATTTTAAAATCTATAATTTTAAAGATGGGATATGAAGTGCAGAGCAATGAATTCCTCATCATTAGAAAAACCACTAGCATATCTTAGTGGACGAGATATCTCGTCATTAGAAGAAACCGACCAGATCTTGATCTCGTCGTCATAAAAAAACCGGCAATAACTTGATGACCGAGATATCGCGTCAAGAGCAAAATTGGTCAGTTTTTGATGGACGAGATATCACGGCAAAACCAGTCGGAGGGTTAAGAGTGAAATGCATAAAAATAACATTTTGCGTATTTCTATAATTCCAAACACTAAATGCATAACCGGTGATGCAGATTGGCATGTACATGAAGGGCCAAACAAAATGTAGAACCTTAGTATACTTGTAACACTGGTTATATTGAATTTATCCGGCGACTGACTCAAAGAAAAAACAAACTTTAATTTTACAATATTTGCATAGTACATATAGCTGAAGGAACATAAAATACGAAACTTACGTTATAGAATAAAAAGAATATGCATCAGCGTTCGTTTGATAGAATAAAGTTTGCTTGCTTGCGCGCTGATTTTAAGCTGCTGCTTAGAAGTTTCTGTGGGCCAGTACATTTGCATAAATCAGCGTGAGAATTCACCACAGATCATAAAATTTGACTGCTCACAAAGGGGTCTTTCCGCATTACAAAATATGGACATTTATGTCGAGGGCATTTGATCGTCAACCTTCAAAATACCTTAATGAATTAATACTGCAAATGAAATCGCCAACCAGCTATGATTGAATGATTCACATTTTTTGCCTTTTATTCTGTTTTTCTCCCTCACCGTCATCATTATTTATTTATTATCTCGGCAAATGAAACTGTTGGTAGAATGTGATCGATTGAATCCCAGTTCTTTCTTTTATCCTTACATATCATCCATCAAACTTCCTTCAATACTTCTCATAATCTTGGTCCCCCGTAATTTTATCCTCATTTCAATTATATTATACATCATTTTAACCCTCCCAGTGATTTAGACGAGATATTTCGTCCATCAAGATCTGACTGATTTTGCTAATGACGAGATATCTCATAAGATATTACTGATTTTTTGGCTGTCCCGCAGAGGTGCTGTCAGACGGACGTTGCTTTGGCTGATAGAAAAGGGCAGAATGATCTTTCCTCGATATGATAGTTATCACTCAATTTGGCGACTCTTTGAACAAGACCGAGGTGAAAGGATGAGTTAAAATAACTTAATCCAATTTATTTTTCATCGAGGGTTACAGGAACTAAAAACTGCATCTGAGACGTTCTTTAAACTTCAGTATATTTATATACCTCTTAGAACGTGCGGCGAAATCGTCGCGTAGGTTTCGAATAGGCCTTAGAGTTATCGAAATTGAGCTTTATTAATTAACAAACAGATGTTTTAAAACAATTTACCAATTACTTTTTCTTACAAAATACCTTTAAATTACTTGGGCGCATTCGGGCTTTTATAAAAGCGGATCCAGGTGATTTCTCCTTTACATCTAGCAACCCTGGCAGACGTCAAACAAGTACTGCAATTCGATAAAATACGAGACATTTTTTGTTCCACCTGAGTGAATGTGAAAGAAATTCTACAATTGTGCAACAGGGATCTGTACAAATCTTCCCCAGTATTTATGCTGAAGGCTTTTGTAAATAAAGCAAGGAACTTGCGAAAAACAAAACCTTTCTTTGGAATAGTTCAAATATGATATCGTGTTTCGTTGAATTTGAAAATAACAAGTTTGGTCCAAAGCTCTTGTTTCATACGAAAGAGCATTTTGGGCTCATCAAGGTTTACTTATCACGCGCTATGCACTTTTGACATTAAGCTCAATTGACTAGATCCATATCTCTTATAATTTTGTGTTCAGATTTAGTGATTTACCAATTGAATTACCCGGTGTTGCTCGGTTGAATCTCTATATATAAAATAGGATGTGTGTGTATGTGGGTATGTGTGTGTGTATATTTTCTATACAAATCTACACCGTTTGACCAATCCACACCAAATTTGGTGCACTTATACTTTAGAACACTGCGGTCAGCATAGGCTAACTCTTAACCCCCGTTCTATTGGCCCTGGGGACTAAAAACTATTCGAAATCGCAATAGAAATAACATTGAGCATAGATTGATTGCTTTAGGCAGCGATGGTTGCTTTACCAGTGTTGATCGAAAAACAATTTTTTCCGAAACAAATTAAATTACAGTATTTATGTTTGAACTGACTTTTTAGTTCTTCCCATGATGTAAATAAATTATAGATATTTTATTGATGAAGGGGGAAAGAATATTTTTAAATATTTATGCTTGCAAGGAAATTCAAGGAAAGGTTTTCAGGAGTTCAAGGATTATTTTCAAAGAAAGTTGGTGTATATTTCGACCAACTTTCCTTAAATAATTTATTGAATACGTAATGATTTGTAGAATTCTGTTTCATGAGGCTTTTTAGGTAAGGCGTGTAACTTATTTTAAAATGTCCGGAATAGATACATGTGAATCCTCCGTTGAAAGCAGTGATTTTCTTTCTGAAAAATTCTGTAAAATCGACCTTCTGCTTTTTGAAAAAATTTTATCTATTCAGTTTAATTTGTCTACACCGATTACATTTATTTCTAAACCAAGCACCGTTATTCCGAAAAGCACAAACGAAAAACTCATTGATCATAAAAGCGTAATTTTGCTACTCGGTATCTGGCAGCACCAGAATTAATGTTTACATTTTTTATAAAACTTTGTAGAACTTTCTAGAAAGTTGGGAAACGGAAACTTTCTTGTACTCATAATGGAGAACATTCCAAAACCTCGATTCTTAGCTGGTCGTATTTAAAGGAAGCTTACTCGGTAAGTCTTCCAGTTTATCATCTTATTTTGACAGTGAATTTGGCAGTTTTAATTCGCTCTTTTAGTTGATAATATAAGTTTCCTACTTTATTCGACAGTGATAGGGTACATTTTGGATTTATATTTCTAAACTGATATAAGTACTTCATAATTTTGAATTTGTTTTTTCGTTAATTTTAGCTTTTTATTGTATTCTATAATAAATTTCATTGTTCAGTGAGAGTGTGCCTTTTGCTTAATTTATGAAATACCTTTTTGTATTCCTTTACAGATTTATTTGCTGTAGCAATGCCTCCAAGGAAGCGGAAGGCGATCGGCCAAATACAGTCAACGGCTAAGATGATGAGCGTAGTCAAGAAACTTCCGAGGAGAGGAATAGAAGACTTGCGATTGCGAGAGAGAGCTACTACATTTAGAGCAACAGAGATGGCACAGCAGTGTGAGGTCCGACTACAGGATAAGAGAGATAGAGTCAAACGATCACGGACTGCGCACCATTTAACTTAGCATTGGAAGGATTCCACTATGATTCACATAAAGACTATTCGTTGCATGCAAGTGTTACCATCGGGAAAATGGAAATGGTTTACTGTCAAGTTACTGTCAAGCCAAAAAGTTTAAATCAGAGTCTACCTGGTATTTGCTGTAAAAATGGAAAAGTTAAACTCTGCCAATAGGAACCACCACCACAAGAACTTTTGACTTACACATCAGGAGATACGTCAGAGTCGAAGCATTTTCATGTTTCCAAATGATATCATTCGGCGCCACATCAGTTGTTGGACAGCCCAGATTTTCGTCAACATTCAAGGTGCAAGGGCAGATTTACCATAGCGCGGGATCGTTGCCAGATCAACCACCAAAATTTCTACAACTATATTTTATTCAAAACGAACAAATGGAAACTGATCAGAGGTGCACCTACATCTCGGGAACAAGACGTCAGATTGTGTTAAACTTACAGAGGATGTTTCATGAGCACAATAATCTTATTAAAACGTTTGAAGCAGCATTGAAACGTATGCCAACAGATGAATATAAATAGTCATAAGAGCAGACCGAAGACCAGCAAGCGAACACGAGCGGCGCTTTAACTCTCCTCAAGCAGATGAAGTCGCGGTGGTTATATCAGGAGATGAGTTTCATCAACAGGATATCTTTATTCAACGACGAGGTGAATCATTGCAGCGCATTTCGGAAACACATCGATCTTATGATACTCTGCAGTACCCAGTGATATTTCCCATGGTGAAGATGGATATCATTTTAATCTGAGGCAGATCAACCCAAGAACAGGTGAAACAACTAGCGAGAAAGTTTCAGCGATGGATTTCTATGCTTACAGATTAATGGTTCGAGATTCTGAGCAGAACCAAGTATTGAACTGCAGGCAATTGTTTCATCAGTTCATCGTCTATATGTACGCAAAAGTTGAGAGTGAGCGTCTCCTTTACATTCGTCTAAATCAACGTAAACTGAAAGTTGATATATTCACCTGAGAGATGCTGTGTCAAATGACGGGAACGTTGAAAACCTCGGTGCCTTAGTCATACATACTACCAGCTACATTTACAGGCAGTCCCAGACACATGCACGAATACACGCAAGATGCGTAATTACGTACGTGAGGACGTATGGGAGACCAGACTTATTTATCACCTTCACCTGCAATCCGACTTGGACGGAGGTCAAAGAGGTTCTTACCAATGGTCAATTACCCAGTGAGCGCCACGACTTGATTGATTGCGAGAGTATTTAAACAGAAGCAGTTGAAACTTCACTTTGCGCATCTTTCGTTTTTTCAGAATTCTGCATTTTTTCGTCGGAATTTCGTTTCTGTTTGTCTTTATGTCTTAATCTTTTGCATATTGCAATATATTCAGAAATTAAATGTATATATTTGCGTCCGAAGTATATTGTAGAAGCTATGAAAAAGTTAAAACGTATTTTCCGTACAACTTAATGATTGTATTTTTCTGTGAAAGATAAGTGATTATTCTAATTCACTTTTCAAGCAACATTTAACCATTTCAACCCGAGCAACGCCGGTTAATTTAGCAAGTTGTTTATAATTCATCGTAATATTACTCAATATTATTCCTATGGACATTTCGAATTGTTTTAACCCCCTGCAGACCCAGGACAAATCGAACGGGATTAATATATAGCCTATGTGTCCCGCAGAATTCTACAGGATGAATATATCAAATTTAGTGTGAATGGGTCTGACATGGATCGTATAAATACGCAATATTATTCCTATGGGGATTTCGAATTGTCTTTAGCCCCAGTACCGCATCGACGATTAAAAAAGATAACTTTCTATAAAAATAATATATTGTCATAAAAATTTACATTCCAATAATAAAGCTACAGTTTAAGAATTTACAGACGGGACACAAACGATATGATACTGAGTGATTTTCAGCGCAACCGCACCGATCCTAAATATCTCCAAGGTCACCTTGAGAGGCGACTCCTATAGATGTTAAGTCTGACGTCATCTGCACAGCCAGACCGGGAGAGAGCCCCCCCTAGCAAGCGCTCTGTCCAGGTTGACGGGACGTTACACCCCTTTGCACACCTAAGACAACTAGAACGGGGGTTATTATGTAGCCTACGTTACCGGGAGGGTTCCAAAGAATAAGTGTACCAAATTTGGTGTAGATTGGTCGAACGGTGTAGATTTGTAGAGGACAGACAGATTCCAACTCTTCTTTATATGTATATATTTATGGGTTCAATAGCAGATATAAGATTTACAGAGGCATTAATGAGTATACTGATGATGTTAATGGATAGAGTAAGAGCAGATTTATTGTCGGTTTAGTGCTTTTCAATCGGTGTGAAGCAAGAACGGCACTGGTGTCTTAGGTTCGGTGGAGCAGTTTAGATTGTGTGAGATTTGTTTCATTTCAACGGTTTAGTTTTGAACTTTTGACAAGTATGTTCACAAATAGGAGTTCAAGAAGTAATCGTATTTTTAACCCTCCCTTGTGGTTGTCTCGACAAGGTATCTCGGCATTAGAAGAAAACTGGCCAGATCTTGTCATCGAGAAATTGGTAATACCTTGATGACGAGTTATCACGTCATAAACAAAACTGATTACGTATCGATCTACGATATATCTCGTCTAAACCACTTTATTTTTATTACAAATTGTCTACGTGTATTGTTTCAAAAATATTTTTTAAAGCGATTTGGGAGAAAAAAGGAAAATTTATTATAACTTCCTGTTAATCAATCAAAATTATACCCATTTTTTGTCAGTATGGCAAAAAAATATATTACAATTTTTGGTGTCCGCAGAATTTTGATTATTAGTTTGCATCATAAAATGAAAAAGGTTGAATATCCCTGGCGAAGAGCAGAAACTCATAACCTAACAAAAAAAAACAAATTTTACAATAGTTGTTTAAAGACCAAGTATTAGTTTTTAGGTAAAAAAAATTATGAGAATTTTGATTGTGGTACATTTCTCTCAATGACAATGCATTTCATAAGGTCAAGAAGACTAACATTTAAAGTCTCCGAAAAGTATCATTCAAGGTTGGTTGGTTTGGGAGTTTTATGGCGCAAGTGCAATATTTGGCCATACTGCGCCAGACACAAAACATACAATATCAAGGAAGACACACACAATGAAAGTTTTACTGACACAATAGCCGTCATTTAAGGAGTTTCTGCTCTAGGATTGGGATTGGATTTTATGGGGCAAAGCCCAAGTCAGGGCACACTGTCCGGTAGATTATAAAATTAAACAGCACCGTAAAGCTGAAGGTTAAGAATGAGAAATCGAAAATAGAGACAAGTGAAGGCACTTAATTTTCGATCATAAGAATTTTGAAAATTAAAAAATTATATTTTGAAATAGTACATTTATAAGCCATGTTATTGTGACCATTTCAGAGTTAGATCGCTTTGTGCATTTTGCAGTTTTGGCAAAGTAGGTTATTTTCTCGCTGTAAGTCTGTTCTTCAGGACTGTAATCGATGATTTGAAGAGCAGCTACTATTTCAGGGCAGGTGAATATAGGATGAGGTGAGTTTATCGCCCAGACAGTTGTTACAATGTCTATACGTTTTGGTTCTATCACTGAAAATTTTAATACCTTTAAAATGTCCTGTTCTCAGTCTGGATAGTTTGGTGGTTCTTCTATCTGTTAATATCAAATTTGTTTTATTTTAATTTTGTGATATGCGTTTGAGTTTTACCAAACATTAGCCTCAGAATGAATTATTGGGATCATGTTGAATAGATGAAATAAAATTTGAATGAGATTTAACCCTTTCGCCTCGACTTTTGCATGATTAAAATTTAACTCTGAAAAGTAGTTTGATTTAGTAGTTTTTGCTCTTTTTGACGGACGAACGACAGTACTTTCGCGTTCTTTTTGTGTTTGTTTTCTCCCTTCCAACATTTATTAGTTGCTCAGCTAAGGGGACCATGCATGATAATAGTGGTTCTGTTTTATGTTCCACATCACACTTCGTAATCCATGCATTCACTACAGAAATCATAACTAAAAATCTTTTTCCACCACTTGTCTGATTTTCTGCCATGACCCTAAAAAGTAGCCATTTCATCACAACTCCATTCATGTACATATTGTAGCGGGAAATGGCTTCTGGGCAACTAATTTTGTACCATCTTTTTGTTTCCGAACCACGGTCACTCATTCATCAGAATGAATGGGCGTGCTCAAAACCATAAGTCCGCCATTTGCAATCTGAAAGTATTGCCAGGTTTCTTGTGAGTCCCATTTTTATTCCCTAATTCCTTAAGAACACTGAAAACGTAAAAACCCATTCAAAAGTGGGATTTATTTGCCCAATCTAATCTCTGGGACGTATATGCCCATTAGGCCCGAAAGGGTTAAAAAGCCAATTGTGTCTTTCTAAGAGTGAAAACCGATTTGATGGGGTATTTTACCAATCAAATCCTATAAATTTAGAACTACTCTTGGGAAATCAAACACTACAATAATTGAAAAGAGAACACGCATTGAGAATGTGATGAATAGTTTAGTTAAGCATGATCGACGCAAGGGAACCAACTCGCAACAAAAGACGAGGAGTTAGTTTCTGCTCTGAGCGCCGACGACATGTTAGCATTACGTGTAGATGACAATGGTTCTTTTGAAGGATAAAGAAATGAGAGAGAGAGAAGTGGATGACTCACCCGAAGTAGATGAAGACGAAGATCGAGATGAGAAGGAAGATGAGCGAGATGCTAAGGCCGGTCATTTCTATGATGCGAGTCTCTTTCGCGATCTGGATTTTACGCTGAAATAAACAAGGAAACATTTCAGCTACACGCACCTAGGTCGAAGGAACAATTCAATGAGACAAGTGCATTTCGATAGGCATCGAAAAGGGCGAGCATTAATTAACTTTGCACTGAAGTAACACATTGGGCTATTGACGACTGTCCGGGATCAATCCCCAAGGGAAGATCCGAGGACAATACTACGTACTTTTGAACCACGGTCAGATGACGAGGTCACACCTGAGATGGCACCCTATTCTCCAAGCGTCCCCACCGCGCCAGCTTGAGGATAGTTGAAGCCACGACAGATTTGACGTGCACCAGCCCCATGTGCACGACGGTCTTTGCTTGGATTCGAAATCGCAAACTTCCGGTTGCTAATCCGTTACTCCTCCAACCGGGCTACCTTGGCCCTCCCTGATAATCGAACCCGAAGTACAGATGTGTGGGTGCAGTTTCGCAAAACAATATGTAAATAGTTATCGAAATAAAAATATGCGTAAACAATGCCAAAAAGTGTTGCTTAAGTCTGTAAGCTATTGCTATTGTTAAATAAAGTCTGGTAACATGAAAAAGAATGTTTCCTTCTATTTCTTACTACTGTTAAATAAATCTTATTCCATCACAAAAGAGATGTTTAAAGTCTGCGTGCAAAGCTACAGTAACATTGGTTTGCCACTAGTCATTTGTTTTGGCTACATGAGGATCGAAACCATCTGCTTAAAGTGGATTCCGAATCGCTACAAACATCCATCCATACCCAGACCGGGACTCGAACAGAGCCTATTGAACTGTGGACCAGTGTTGTCTTTTGATTAATCAATAGTTATACTCAGTCTTTGAAGTTACATGATTTTAAAAATAATAGATTACTAGATCAAAATGGATGGACAGGTAGTTGAATTAACATCACACTGGAGCAACGCAAAGGGCTATTGATGACGGTCCGGAATCAATCCCAGAAAGATCCGAGGTCAACACCACATAATTTTGAACCACGATCAGATGACGAGGCAACACTTGAGCTGGCACCCCACTCTCCAAACTTCCACACCACGCCAAAGTGAGGGCATTTGAGACCACAACAGATTTAGTGTGCACCAGACCTCTCATACACGACGGTCTTGAGTTGGATTCGAAATAGAAAACTTCCGGTTGCTAATCCGTTACTCTTCCAACCAGGCTACCGCAGCCCCGGATCGAAAAGGGACTCGAACATTTAGCACTTCTTTTACGCAGAAAAATCTTAAACCTCTTGGTGGTTGTCTCGACGAGGTATCTCGTCATTAGCAAAACTGACCAGATCTTGATGGACGAGATATCTCGTCATTAGAAGAAAATTGAGCAGATCTTGATCTCGTCATCATAAACGGCAATATATTTATAATTTGGAATCCAATCGGCATTCTTGATGAGATGTTTCGTCATTAGCAAAATTGGTCTGATCTCGATGGACGAGATATCTCGTCGAAACCACTTTTAAGGTAAACGTGGGAGGAGCTCAAACACTAGCTGACTGTTGTAAGGTGGGGATGAAGAGATGTAGGTCAGAGGGTTTGCCCACTGCACTAGCAGCCATCGAGCTGTAGGCGGCGCAGATTAGATTCCTATAACTACCCAGGGTGCATTTCTCTCTTGTATTTGAGTCACTATTTCTTTATGTGTGTGCATGTCGATTTATTGCTTGATGCAGTCTGGCTCTTGCACCATGAAAAAACTTAACAAATCAACCAATTTTAACGTGGCTTCAACCCATAATTACACTTACGACTACAAACTAATTTTCGAAATAAATTACTACTTTTAAAATTACGTGATGACTGTAAGCATTAGTATACAAGCATAGTCTTTAAGCATAAGTATAGAAGCAGTCCTTAAGCATAACTAGAAGTAATAGGCTTTAAGCATAAGTATACAAGCACGTAGTCTAAGCATAAATAGGTATTTTAATTAACGTCATACTGGAGCAACACAACGGGCTATTGGTGACGGTCCGGGATCAATTCTTAAGGGAAAGAATCGAGGACACCGCGTAATTTTGAATCACCTAAGCAAGCACCTGTATACAAGCACATTACCTTTAAGAATAAGTATACAACAAAGTGTTTAAGCATAATTATACACTCTTCTTTCTTATTCCAGTGTCAAAGGAAATTACACTAAGTCATTGAGTCTGCAAAAAAAGTTTTTGGGCAATGGCAGATGGGTCCTTAAAAAATGACTTCATGTTTGGCTCCAATATAATTCAGGATGTATGACGGAGAGGTTGACAAACACTCTTTAAGTATAAGTAAACAAGTATAGTTCAGAAAATTCAAATTGCATCAACACATTTTTATGGTGAAATAATGTCAAACTACTTTCTAAAATTGTCTATTGTTGTAAAATTATCTAAAATTGTCTATTCTACTATTGTCGGCAATTACAAATATTTTTATTTCGGTGTGCTTCAACTATTACAATGATATCTTGAGATACGAGTGCCACAACATACGAGTTTCTGAGATACGAGCCTTCACTAGGTTTTTTTTGCCTTGAGTTACGAGCCAGAATTTCAGAGAGAGAGAGAGAGATATATACGAGCCTGCTTCGGTGACTTCACAACCACCACTCCGCTCAGATTCCCGAGTCTTGCGCGTCGTTCAGTTCACATGTTTACCTCACCTGATGACAGCTAACATCTGTCACAAAATCAATCAATTTCTTAATTTGGTTTTACATTTACTGTCAACTGCCACCAGGAGGCCCGAGGCCCCTTTCTTATTTGTTTTTTCATTTTTCTTTTCTCCAACCAGATGCGTCAATTCTGAAAACGGAAAAACGGGGTGATATACAGTTATTTAGCTATTTTTTTTCGTATAACCATGAGTCCAAAGAAGGCCAGCGAACAGTGGTGAGAAAAAGAGAAAGATAATATCCATGGAATTAAAGAGAGATAATAGACAAACATGAGCAAGGCGTAAGAGTAAGACTTGGCAACGATGTACGATCGCATTACTTCTACGATATGTACTATTCTGAAGCAGGACTCGATAAAGGCTTTAACTCCAACTACAATATTTGTTCATTATAAATACATTATAAAAAAATTGGAGTGGTTTTGGGGGGCTGGTACGAATTAATCTCATTTTAATTTATTTCAATGGGGAAAACTGATTTGAGATACGAGCATTTTGACTTACGAGTTTGGTCATGGAATGAATTAAACTCGTATCTCAAGGTACCACTGTATAAGCATTGAATACCCTTTTGATTAATATTGTAGTGTCTAACAAATAAAATGTGTTTTAATGGAAAGGTAACAGCTCAGAATAGGATTTGTTAATTGTAATCCTTAATTATTGTAAATAGAGATTACAATATGTATACATAACTCCCACATACTCTTACTCCATATAAAGTCTCAAATATCTAAAAATTAAAATCTAGCAATTACTATTTACTGGGTAAGTGCTTCACTAGGAATTAATTTCGCGATTCATTATTAATTCAATGGTTTCCGTAATACATGAAGAGATATTTTTAAAAGATCAACACTCTAATTAAATATAATTTAAACTTTATTTTTTATAGGAATGATTATATAAGTACACATTCAGGAGCATATTAGATTAAATAACAACTCTATAATTGCTATATCAATAAAAATTGGTTTTAAACATAAAAAATATTTACAGAATTCTAGATCACAAAATTGAGAATACACACAGCCGATTTCGTCCAGAAACACAGTAAAAATGTGCTCAAATGTTTGTTTGTAGAACAACTTCTGAGCGTAGGGAGCATTGAATTAATTTGCATTTGTGTTGTCTTAGAATCATTCTCGCGTTTTGTGCTATGAATATCGTGATTTCTAATGAACTTTTGAATGTAATGAATGTTCCTTTCTACTAGGATCATACATTTTCGAGCCCATTGAGGTCATGGTAGGGTGTATAGTTCAATTAATTTGACGATTTTCGCTCTGTACCTCTTCTGTGTGGAGACGTTACCTAAAGACACAAACATTTGACTCTGAACCCTAATTTTGAGCACTTTATGAAAGATTGTTCTTAAATAGTTAAATATTTCACTTTTCTATGATTTCATTGATAAAAACTAAATTCCCAACCTTTGTCCGGAGGGTTGCGAGTTCGAATCCAACCAAACACCGTCGCGTACAGAGGGGGCTGGTTCCCGTTGAATCTGTCGTGGCCTCAAATGTCCTCACGTTGGCGTGGTGTGGAAGTTTGGAGAGTGGGGTGCCAGCTCAAATGTAACCTCGTCATCTGATCGTGGTTCAAAATTACGCGCTGTTGTCCTCGAACTTTCCCTTCGGGTTTGATCCTGGACCGTCACCAACCTTCGTGTTGTAGGCGGCGCAGGTTCGATTCCTATCAGATGCATTCCTCCCTGGGTGTATTTCTGTCTTCTGTGTCAGTTCTCTCATTCGTGTGATATTGTATGTCTTGTGTCTGGCGCAGCATGGCCAAATATGGACCTTATGACATAAAACCACAATAAACCAAACCTGGACCGTCGCAAATAGCCCGTTGTGTTGTTCCAGTGTGACGTTAATTCAATGCCTACCTACCGTTTGCTGCCATTCGCCAATGTACAAATAATGTCGATTTCTGTGCCATATACATTAGCGAAATATATTTATAGATCATTGTTTCGAGAAAACGCGTTTAATCCTTTCAGGGGTGGTGAGGACTTCTTTAAAATGGTGTGGCTAGGATAAATATTCTGAGTACAGTCGATTAACCGTCACTCTTTTAACCGTCAGTTTCTGTTAACCGTTTTATTAAAACTTAATTAATTAAATATTAAAAGTTATTAGTACGTACACACATATGCATACATACTGTACTCACACACGTACTATACTTCTACGTAAAGTACGGAACATTGTGTGTGCTGCTCAGACAGCATGAACCTCGAAGAAACAAAAGAAAACGACAGACTATTTTAAAATTTGATGTATGTACGTCTAGAGCGTAGGTTCATGTAACAATATGTACTATACTGTACTTAATGTAAATTGTTTGTTTGTTTCTGTAAAATAAAATACATGTATAAAATACAAAATAAAATACATGAGTATTTCCAATTCGCAAAAGTGCATTTCTTATCATTCGTGCATATGTAATGGATGGAGTGGGTTGTTGTTTAAAGTTTTTCTGTAATCCGTCTATTCGATTAACCGTCCCGGTCCTGACGGCTAATCGAAGTTTCACACTGTATATGACGGCTTATAAGATGATCACCTTCAGGCGCGGTCAGTGATTGGGAAAGTGACCACCTGGGAGTTGTTGGTATCCTACATTCAACTCTCAATACCGTAGACCTTTCTGGGGACAGGTACTCCATTTTCCCTTCAAAACCAATAAGGCTGTTAAAATCTATATCAAAAAATAGAAATTTTCAACCCGACTGTCTGATTCTTTTTAAACTTGGTGATTTTATTGCTCAGTGAAGAAATAAGCAAAAAATGATTTCCACATCATTAGAAAGATTGAAGATTTATCTACAAAATAAGGTGAGTTCAAAACACGATCAAAGAGTGTGTACGTGGCGGCTGGTGCACGTTCAATTTGACGTGGCCTCAAATGTCCTCACGTTCTTGTGGTGTGGAAGTTTAGAGAGGGATGCCAGCTCGGATGTTGCCTCGTCATCTGACCGTGGTTTAAAATTACGTGTTGTTGGTTTCGGTCTTTCCCTTTGGGATTGATCCCGGACCGACACCAATAGCCCGTTGTGTCAATTAAAATACATACCTACCCAACCTTTCCCAGCATACAACCTCATACAAACACCAAAACACATCCATGCTTAAGAGTGGGTATACTGTGCTGTAGTTGGTTGGGGTTTTATGGCGCAAGGGCCATATTTGGTCATGCTGCGCCAAACATAATACAGACAACATCACACAATGGGCATACACACAAGGAAATTTTTACTATCACAGAAGAGAGAAATACACCCAGGAAAGAATCGAATCTGCGCCGCCTACAATTCGCAGGTGGCTAGCGCAGTGAGCATACCCACTAAGCCACGACGGTCCCATACTGCGGAAGCGCTTCACTTTTAGGGTTCTGATAAACATGGCGTATATCTTTACCAGCAAAAACATCCCCGAAGCAATTTTAGCTACGAAATCAAATTCAATGTTTCTCGAGTTGATGGCCGACGGTATGTTTATAAGAATGCTAAAAATGAATCCTTTCCTCAGCACACTATACCCACTCCTAAATATAGAAATGTTTCGGGGTTTATATGGGGCTGTATGCTGACTAAAGGTATTGCACATTTGGTTTTCATCAATTTAATCATGGCCAAGTGAAATATTCAACTCTCAGAACAATTTTTTTAAAGTGCTCAAAATTCGAATTTAAAGTCGTGTTGTGTCTGCTGATAACGCCTCCAGAGGGAGAAGGTAGGTAGAATTAACGTCGCACCGGAGCACCACACGGGCTATTGGCGACAGTCCGGAATCCATTCCCGTAGGGAAATATCCGAGGACAACACTTGGCAATTTTGGATCAAGGTCAGATGACGAGGTCAATACCCGAGCTGGCATCCACTCTCCAAACCTGCACACCAAGCCAAAGAGAGAAGAGGAAGAAAAAAATAATTAAGTTCAAGTTTCACTTTAAACAGCAACTACGTACCCTTCCATTACCTCAAGACCTCAATGGTCTCAAAGACTTGTGGCCCTAATAGAAAAAAAGTAGTTGAAAATCACGATATTCAGAGCACAGAACGCGATAATGATTCTGACAAATATTCAGAAAACAAACACTTATTAATTCATTTCCCCCGGCTCAGAAGTTGTTATACATGCAAAAATATGCACAAGATTTATTTTCCATTTTTTCACTATTTCTGGACTAAATTGGTCTGTGTGTAAACTCAATTTTATGACCTAGAATTTTGTAAGTATTTTTGATACTTAAAACCTATATTTAAAATATCAGCTCTTATCAAATTGTTTTTTAGATTGGTGTAGTTTTAAATGCGTTTCCTTTAAAAATTGTATTCAAATTATTATTTATTATGGGATTGGATGTTGGGGTTTTATGGCTCATGGTCCAAAAGCGGACAAGCTGCGAAAAACACAAGACAGAATATAACTCAATAAAAGTAGAGAACATTTATAAATCAAGTCCAAAACAAAGGTAAAAGGTAGATTTTAAACATAAAATGTATAGATGAGAATAAAAATATTCAAATAGTCAGATAATGAAAACAAGACCATTGTTTGGAGTATAATTAATGAAATTAATTTACATATGAATAAAATTTGGTAGGTAGGTAGGTATTTTAATTAACGTCACACTGGAGCAACACAACGGGTTACTGGTGACGGTCCGGGATCAATCCCAAAGGGAAAGATACGAGGACAACACTACGTAATTTTGAACCACGGTCAGATGACGAGGCAACACCGTACTCTCCAAAAAAAATTCCAATTTTTATGTGTTTATAATGAACCAAATATTGTAGCTGGAGATCGAGTCCTTTCGTTTCAGAATAGTACATATCGTAGAGGTAATACGATCGTACTGCGTTGCCAAGTCTATTACTCTTACGCCTTGCTCATGTTTGTCTATTATGTCACTCTAATTCCATGGATATTACCTTTTTTCTTTTCTCACCACTGTTCTTTACACTCACTTCCTTTGGACTCATAGTTATACGAAAAAAATTAGCTAAATAACTGCACATACACCCCGTTTTTCCGTTTTTAGAATTGACGCATCTGGTCCGAGAAAAGAATAAAAAAAATGAGAAAGGGACTCATCCTCCCAGTGGCAGTTAACAATAAGTGTCAAACCGAATAAAGAAATTGATTTTGTGATAGACGTTAGCTGCCATCAGGTGAGGTAAACATGTGATCTGAATGACGCGCAAGACTCGGGAATCTGAACGGAGTGGTGTTGTGACGTCACCAAAGCGGGCTCGCATCTCAAATTCTGGCTAGTAACTCAAGGCAAAAAAATCAACCTACTGACGGCTCGTATCTAAAAAAACTCGTATGTTGGGGCACTCGTATCTCAAGGTACCACTTTACTTTTAAAATAATTTGCGATGAGGATTCAAAACAGGACATATAATTAAAATATGAACTGTAAAATCTGAAGAGCATGAAGAACAAAAAGGGACTTTCGCAAACAAAAGATGACGATGAGTAAATCGTGTTCCAATGCGAAGGCGGGTCAGTTTGATATCAGTACATCAGTCCCTCGCATTGGAGCAAATGACCATGAATGAATAAATGGTTTGATTGAATTATTTACTATAGTTTTGGACTTTTTAAAGATATCTCTTAATGGTTCACTCTATTTTGGGAGTCGCTGTGAATATTAGATAAACAGCGAACGAGTTCTTTCCGAAAATATTACTTTAAATTAAATATATCTCGCATATACACACCACGCGTCTAGCAAAATTGGTGGAATGCGTGGGTGCAAATTCCGAGTGTTTTCACGTTAAGTTAATTATAGGGAGCACTGACGTCATACTACAAACCATTCATTTCAGCGCATTTGTAGAGAGTGTTATTTTTCATGATTTCAGATTTTGCCGATTATTATGTTATTAGTTTTAAAGCCAGCGAGACAAGAATACAACGGGCTCCAGAAATATTGTTATTCGAGTACTTATTACCTTTAATGGAGTAATCGTAAATGAGCAGGCACTGAAACCTATTCTTGATATGCTTCATTGCTCTTAGATATTCACTCAAAATAGCAAGTCAATTAATAATTCTAAATAGAACTAAAATATTGAATGTATTACTGGCGTTACCAAATATAGAAAATTACATACTGACTACTAATGTAATTACATTATCGTATGCGCGTTTTCAGTAAGCTTCGGTATAAATACTCTTGGGTTTTCTATCTATTTTATCATAAATATTATCGTTTCCTTACATCTGCGCCGTGACTCAATATTTATTTACTGTGCACGAGCAATTTCCCACGAAATCATATATTTTATTTAACTTTATATAAATTATACATTTTATTTAACTGTAATAGGAGATAAAAATAATATACATCGTCACTGTTTGTATAGTAAGTGATTGACTTATTGACTTTCCATATGGAAGGTACTCAATTATTTCATTTAAAGTAATGATTGATTTTATAAGAGTATGTTAACTTTTGTAAATAAACTTATTCCTCATAGTTGATTGATATTTCCTTCTCAGAAGAGTCCTTTGTTCAAACAAATCCATGCGATGCCCCCGCCTCGTGCTAGTCTTCAAAATTCATTTCAATCATAACACATCGTAAACGTATGCTTAAACACAAGACTTGAGTAAGAATATAATTTTATTAAAGAAATTAGTACAATCGTGAGTCGAATATTGGGCTCACTCCCCATTTCAACAGGCAGCTTGTCCCCCAGATCCGCACACGAAGGTGATCATGATCAGAAACAGCCTTCAGCAAGACGTGAATAATTGCAACTTCGTCTACCAAAAAGCACTTCATTGTACAGTGAGCAAAATTGAGACTAAGATGGGAGTTGACTATTAACATTAACTATCCCATATAGTTAAAAGCTGACTATAAATGTGTTAAAAATCCCGAGTGGTGCAAAAAGGTAAAGTGATGAATACGGAGGATGGCCCAAGAAGTTTGATAAAATTGTGGATGTGGTTTTTAAAAAGCGTCGATAAATTGTCTAAGACCTCTACAAGTTAAACTGATGGATAGAGAGCTTCTTGGCAATGCTGGCACGATTGAGCGGTTTCTCCGACCAATAAAAATCTATGGGGACTACTGTGGGTTAATTGGTAATTAATTAACGTCGCACTAGAGCAACACAACGGGCTATTGACGAGGGACCTCTGTGGGACAACCAAGGGTGTACCGCCTATATCCTCCAGTCGATCACGGAAAGCAATTCCGAAGGCAGTCCGACTAGAATCTTCCCAGGGATTTCCATGAAATGTCCGTATATTCTAGGGATGCTTTGGGGAATATCCCTGGTTGGTTTGCTTATTGGATTTTATGTCGCAAAAGCCATATTTGGCCATGGTGCGCCAAACACAAGATAGACAGCATGGACACACAAGAAAAGTTTTACTGACATAGAATACAGAAACATACCCAGGGAGGAGTCGAACCTGGGAGGAATCGAACGTGCGCCGCCTAAGACTTGCAGGCTGCTAGCGCAGTGGGCATTCCTACTGATCCACTACGGCCCCAAGGTTGGTTAGGTTCTATGGCCCGAGGACCATATTTTGCCACGTACGCCAAACACAAGACAGACAACGTTAAGGTGTATGTCTACACAGAACATTTTTTTTAAATTTTAACCTTAAAAATCCAGTTTTTTCACAATAGGTCATTGGATTGTGCTTAAACTTATTTTAGTGTGAAAAATTCTGATTAAGCTACTCATTAATTATCTAATTTAGATATAATTAGCATGTTTTTTGAACAGTGATATCTCAAATTCTAACGTGTTCAGAAAGACAATTCCTGTTGGAAATTATTCCTAATATTATTTTCCATGTTTTGACCCTCCATCAAGTTGCTAAAGGGAATACGTTCTTTTTTACAATTTTTTTCACGAAGAAAGTCTAAAAAAAAATAAAGATTTTTTCAGGAATTTCAACATTTAAAAATCAACTAAAAATTCATTTCTTAACCAATAACTTCGACTGAGGGTCAAAACGTTCACTATATTATATAGATTATAATGACACAAAAGTAATTATAATAGATCAATTCATTGTTGAGTTATCACTGTTCGAAAGAATCATCCTATTGCAAAAAAAAATTATTCAGAAATCGAGTTTAAAGTTTTGGAAACGTGTTTGTCTATGGTGGCAGTACCTAACCCAAACCCTTGTAACTTGAAAACTATTTAGAATATTTACAAGATCTTGGTATCGTTTGAAAGCTAAGGGGTTGGACAATATTATTGAAAAATTTATCGATATTTTGGTCCATTTTCGTGATTTCTAGTGTATACATACACCTTAAGTAATAGATATACACATACAGGGAATGTTGTACCCACAAGGAAGAGAGAAATACGTCCAGGGAGGAAACGAACCTGACAGGAATCGAACCGGCACCTCCTACAATTCGCAGGTAGGCAGTTAATTAACGTCGCACTGGAACAACACAACGTTCTATTGGCGACGGACAGGGATCAATTCCCAAGGGAAAGATCCAAGGACAACGTTTCGTAACTTTGAATCGCGATCAGATGACGTACAACTCGAAGGTTGCTAGCGCAGTGGTTAAACGCAGAGCCACGAAGACACGAGGAATTCACTAGGAATTGTTAGGGAAGTTGTGTGCTATGTGGGTATTTAAGCAAGCTAGAAGTGATCACTGAGACAGCAATATTCAAATGAGACGGTTGGAACGGAATGTGAGAAGGAAATGATAATCGAAAATAGATGTAATACCAAGGAATGTACGATGAATATAAGGGGAAGGCTTTAGACTTACCTAAATACTATATAATATCTAATATCTCATAAACATTGCTTGATACAACGGATATTGGTATCATGCAATTGTTTATTTTAAATTTTTGTATGACCAAAAAGGAGAATTAAAGATATCCGATACATATCAGCTAAGTATCTAATATAAGCGTTAAATTAGAAAATTAAGATGGTATTGGTATTTTCAATTAACGTCACACTGGAGCAACACAACGGGCTATTGTAGAAAATTAAGAGATGGTTGTTTGGGGTTTGTGGCGAAAGATCTAGAAAGGATTAATTACGCCAAACGTAAAACAATAACATTTAATAAAGGGATTTAAGAAGCAATAGCAAACGAACCAACATTAAAAGGGTGATAAACATATAAGAAAAAACATGAAAATAAAATAGAAACTTTAAGCCAAAGAAATGGCAAAAGTAAACATGTCATCAATATAAAAATAAAATGCAGAATTCAAACGCACTGATGTAAATGACTTAAAATAAATCTAGTGATGGCAATTTAAAAGACACACGGAGAGGTTGGGAAAAAGAGATGACTAAAAAACACGCGAGTTATCCTTGAAAAAACAAATTATGAAAACTGAAATATCTCAAAACGAAATACCCAGGGCTAGTAACCCATCTTAGTAAATTAAAAACTTAATTAAATGTAATGAATTACAGATGAGGTCAAAATCCCAGTGAAAAGTAAAAAGCTAAAACTTGATGAGTGCGGAGGTTGACTTAACAAGTCGGATGAAATTAGTAAGGTATTAAAAAATCTTTGTTAAAAATGTCGAAGACCTGTACAAATTAAAATGAGATTTAGGGCTAGAAGTTGGTGGCAATGCTGACTCAATGGAGCGGTTTCTGTCAGATTAAACCGTGTTGGTAGTCGGTGATTCTACCCTAGTTTGAACATTATATACGACGATTTAGAAATGCTTCTATGACAAAAGCCGAAGAATGAATCGATACAAAAACATAAATTTAGCCCCAAAGCAACACAGAAATGGCCTTAAAGCACTTTTTGCTACAATTTAGTAAAACGGACGCTCGAACTTGTCAAATAAATCCCAGCTTTGGCTTCTGGAAAGTGTCGATCTTGTTACCGAACAGTTTTCTGTTCGATTTTTATGCTCGCGCGCATAAAGTGCCTCGAGACAATGTGTCTGGGTTCTTTGACATTCGGATTTTTCGCTCAGCGTATTCAATCTGTGAAATACAAAGGGTATGAATACCTAGTTTTAAATGAATTCGGATGGTTTGGTGTTGCTTCAGCCATATACAGGGTGAGTAAATTGTTTTTACAAAATAAGAGGGGTGATAGTACCCATCCAGACGAGCAATAATTACTATGGAACATAGGGTCGCATTCCACTCTGAGAGGCAGAAAAGAGTCAAATTAGAATTTCAACATGAACTAACAAGTGTTGGGAAAGCGAATGAACGATACCAAAAGTTGCACGATCTGATTGATTGATCAGAGAAAAACTCACAGCAAGTGCTCAAAGTGGCTTGGCCTCCTCGCCCACCAGACCTCAACCACTGGACTTTTTCTTCTGGGGGCACATGAAATCTTTAGTGTACCTGTGGACTCGGCTGAAGATCTCGTAGCGAGAATCGGTGTTGCCGCAGACAAAATTAACACAACACCAGGAATCTTCGAGAGCCAGTCATTCCTTCGCCGGTGTGAACTGACACGCGTGACCGCCACTTTGAGCACTTGCTGTGAGTTTTTCTCTGATCAATAAATCAGATTGTGCATCTTTTGGTATCGTTCATTTACTTTCCCAACAATATTGTAAGTTCATGTTGAAATTCTAATTTGACTCTTTTCTGCCTCTCAGAGTGGAATGCGACCCTATGTTCCATGGTAATTATGGCTCGTCTGGATGGGTACTATCACCCCTCTTATTTTGTAAAAACAATTTAGACTCACCCTGTATATCCTGAACACAAAAACGTATTTTTTCTTGGAAGAGCCACATTGCAGACACAAAGAATAAACTCTAGATTAAAGTTTAAAATAACAAACAAATGTTTAACGTAATAAATACATAAATTAATCAATGTATGTAAAGTATTATTGACAACATATAAGATATGATAAATACATAACTAAAATTTAAAATGTCGAAGTGTTACAGTGTATGAGTATTTTAATTTAAAATCCAACTTCTTCAGAAGAAAATCTCCTGTAGGATATTCTAGAAAGGGCTTCAAAAGCAGGAAACACTAGCGCCCTCTATACTTAGCTCCAGAGAACAATCTTCCCGAAAGGGGGGTTAAAATAAATATACATTGGAGTAAACGGGAAAATAAACCATTTTAATTAAACCGAGCTCAAACTAATTAATCCATACACTGCCTTAATAAATATTAAATGACTCGATTAATTTTGAACTTAATTATTAGGACTCAGAAAAAATTCAAGAATCTAAAAGCGTTAGGCACTTTGTTGTCCATGAAAGAGCCCTTATAACCGAGCCTTAGTTATTCAATCTGATTAAAATAACTTAAGCCTAAAAAGAACGGTCTAGTTGAGGTGAGAATAAGATATGCAATTCAAATTAAAAGATAACTTGTACGATTCAGAAAATTCTGTTCGGCAAATTTCTTTCCTGCACAGCTGCGGGAAAAAATTTGCCCCACCACCTTTTATTCATGTATCGCTCACAGTAGATCAAATTCAAAGATAACATTCGTCCAGGCATATATTAAATTCATTACAGATTATCATTTGCATTAGGGGCTATTAATGTCATTTGCATAAGGGGCCTTCTTCATATCAAATTGCGCCAAACTTCATCATTTCCAACTATTACACTCAATTCCGACGCCAAATTCATATCAAACTACAAGTATCAAGTTATTGGGTGCAACCGCATGTGGCTTGAGTTTGAGAGGGATTTTCAGTTAACAAATAAACCAGACGGAAGCTTCCGCTACCCAAATGCTTTCGCATGCTACATATAAAGGTTACCTTAAAATGTAGTTTATCACCATTTATTGGTTTCTATTAAACAGAGTCGGTTGTTGTCAGCCCAATATGCATTAGTAGTTTGCGCCGTCTGGTGTCTTCTTTTTCAAACAGTTTTCCTTACACAGGTTCCTATTGGCTGTGGCGATTGTGAATGTATATATATATATGTATTCTCTTAATGTCTGAACTTGTGTTTTCTTCTGTATTCGTCTTCGTACGTCTGTGTTTTTCTTTCTATTCGAGAGATTGGTCGGATAGACCGCATGTTTTCTTAATTTATTATCATGTTTACCAAGTGGGTTGTATGATTGTTCTTTTCTATTCAATAATATTCTCATAAAAGAATCATTTGTTGCATACGTCAACAAACACAAACACCGTTTCAGTGGAGTTTGGAGCTTAATCTAAATGACTGTGACAAATCAACTTCGAAATTCATATTTTCCAATTTTTATTGGCGAAGTTCTGCAATTCGTATTCGAAAAACAAGCCAAATGACGTCATGTCTGGGACACATACAGGAAACACGTCCCGCCTCAGAAACACTACCGCCACCTATATTTAGTTTGATAGCAAACGCCCCTGATAGAAAATTTGAAGCTCTTCATATTCAATTGGTTTTTTCAAGTTTCATTCGAGTCCGAAATAATCCTATCGTACCTATTTTTTATGACGTTATTTTTAAAAAATCCAAATATCTTTTGAAATGCCTTTTGTGTACCATACCTAAGTGATCGTTTGCATGTCATGGCGCAAGATCTAAAGCTGGATATGAAAGCAAGATGAAATTGAAAACAATGAGATTTAAAAAGTATCAGAATAACCACCAGACCACCATTAGAAAGACGATAAACATAAGAAAAAACGTTTTAACAAAATACAAATTAATCCAAAGCATAGCAAAAGTAAATATATTAATAAGGCATTCAATATAAAAAGTGAGTTGATAGTTAATTCACGTCACACTGAAGCAATACAACTGGACGGGGTTAGATCATGAAAAATGAACTGAAGGGAATTGAACTATTTGGCGTTCATGTGACGCACTTTCTTTTCATTACTTCCTTATTGGAGCGCGCGAGGATTTGCGCATCAGGGAAAGTGCGTAACAGAAATTGAAGGCTATATCAAAAAGAAAGTTGAATTTGTCTCTAAAACTCAGTTTTTTGTGTAGCTAATTAATTTTTTTATATGTTGCAAGTACCAAGGTGATAGAAGTGTGACGGTTTGTAGAAACTTCTATGTCAACCCGTCTGGTGCTTAGAGCAAATCAAAGATGGCACATCGACTTGAGCATTACTCCAAGGAGGAGGTGAGCAATGTCATTCGTTTTTTATGGGCCAAGGGGGGATGTGATATTCATCGAGAATTGTTGGAAGTCTATGGAGAGAGTGTTATGTCGCAGAAACAAGTGTACGTGTGGTGTAACGTCACGAATGTGGCTGTCGTCGATGCCATGATTCGTGAAGACAGAAGAGTGAGGTTGCATGATATTGCAAATGCATTGAATAGCTCATATGGTTCAGTGAGCAGTATTACCATTTTGGATTTCCATTTGTTTGGCCCCTGAAGAAACACCTCGTGGGCAGCGTTTCCATACACTGGAAGAGGCACAACAGGCTATTACCTGGTTAGAGAACCTGGAGCAAGATTTCTTTGAAAAGGGCATGGATGATTGGGTGCCACGTTGGAATAAATGTTTAGACCACTATGGTTCCTTTGTTGAATTATAGTGTGATACGATTTGTCAAACATAATAAATTTTTGTATATTTATCTCTCTCTGCACGTTTTTCTGTCAGTCAAAAATTCACCTTACTTTTTGATACTCCTTCGTACGTTGGTGTATTTTGTGCTGTAATAAATATGTGTTTGTGAATGAACACTAGGCTTTTCATTATTCTGCTACGACATCGGCGATGTCCGACCTGCCCTAGATTTGATGGAAATTAATTCCAATTGCTAGGTTTCAACAGACGATTCGGGATCCATTCCGAAGGATAAGATCCGAGGACAGCACCTCGTTATTTTGAACCACGGTCAGAGGAGGTCAACACCCGAGCTGGCACCCCACTCTCCAAGCTCCCATACCCCGCCAAGGTGGTGATATTTGAGGCCAAGACAGATTTAATGTGCACCAGCCCCCACGTACACGACGGCTTTTCGTTGGATAGTTTCGAACTCTCAACCCTCAGGTTGTTATTCCGTGGTTCTACCGCGGCTAATCATAACAGAAAACGATAGGCTTAGGTAAGCAAAGGGCGCCGGTCATCAACAGAATATTCCGGCATCGGAATTGAAGAATTTAACTCCGGCTGCGTTTGGCGATGTCGGTGGCCGGACCCGGAAAATCCTCCATTTGATTGCAATGTATTTGGGTCGACACCGGCTCCAGTTTCGCCGGTGTGTGGGAAAACAGGAAAAGGAATTCACCCCGCTGTAGAGCTGATCGATAAACAGGCAATTCATTAAGTGAAGAAGTACCTGTGTACCATATGGATTATGAAATTAATCGAAAATTATGGATGTTGGGTTTTAAAAACGGACAGGGTAGTGGTAGAGCCCAGTTGGAAGAGTAACGGATTAGCAACCGGAAGGTTGCGAGTTCGAATCCAAACAAAGACCGTTATGTACAAAGAGGGCCGGTGCACGTTACGTCCGTCGTGGCCTCAAATGTCCTATCCGTGGTGTAAATGTTTGGAGAGTGGGGTGCCAGCTCAGGTGTTGCCTCGTCAACTGATCGTGGTTCCAAATTACGTGGTGTTGTCCTCGAATCTTTCCTTTTGGGATTGATCCCGGACCGTCACCAATAGCCCGCTGTGTTGCTCTAGTATGACGTTAGTTAAATTATCTACCTACCAAAAACGGATAAGCCGCGCCAAGAGCAAGATAAAACAACAAACGCAATACAGATAAAACTTTTTAAAGGAAAGTGGTTTAACATTGAAGCACAGCAGGAAGATAAAATAGGAAATTTAAGGAACATGGTAGTCTTATAAAAGGGGTAGGCGTGGACAAGTTATAAATTTAAAATATCAATTTGATTTGATGAGATATTTTCATGTTTTTGAACAACCATGTCTAACAAAATAATAGATTAATTTAGAATACACGTAGAATGATGATTAAAAACATGTCGATCCCCATGTTGTACAATACAAAAAATATGAAAATGATGGGGCGTAAAAAACACTAAATCAAGTTTACGAATCCAATGAGTTAATCGAAAGGTTATAAATAGTAACATTCATACACTTTAAAGGCTTTTTATATGACGATGCAAAATTGTGATATTTCCATCGTCTAATTGCTTTGGAGGAAGATAATATTAAAAAATTGGCAGAATCAAGTAGTATTATAAGAGGGATTAAGGATAATACAACACATTTTATACAAATTAGTTGGTTGGTTGGTTGGTTGGTTTTTTATGGCACAAGGGCCAGATTTGGCCATGCTGCGCCAAACAATAGCTAGTTCATAACTGGTATTTATTTAGAGCGAGTCAGAAAGCCACGTAATAAAATTCAGTACAGTTGTGTATGTTGCAGTCGATTATAAAATCTAAATAGAGTTTACGAAACCAATGTCAGTAAGGAATAAAAATAAGTTTTTATGATGTGGTTCCAACAACAAGTCTGTTAAGGTAATAGGGGAGATACCAAATCGGTTTAGTCTATGATGATTAAAATTCCGGCATTCCGTCAATATGTGCTTTATGGAAAAAATACTATTGCATGATGAGCATAAAGAGGAGCTGGTTCTCCCAGCAGTAAATGTCTGTGGGTAAAAAAGGAATGTCCGATTCGGAGCCTTGTCAGTTTTACGTGATGACTTCTATTTAAGTTTGTTTTGCTGAATCCCTTTATAGATGGTTGAATATCATGAAGTTTGTTATGGTTTTCCAAATCCCAAACGGATTGCCAGGATGAATTTATGGCTTGGGATAAAACACTATTAATGTCGTGAATCGGGACATTGGAGTTTATAATCAGTGTTGCGTTTTTGGCTGCCAAATCTGCTTTCTCATTGCCCCGGATTCCCACATGCCCAGGAATCCAACAAAAGAATATCCGAAAATCATTTTCTGTTAATGTAAGGAGCAAATTCATTGCTTTTAAAACCAAGGAATGACTTTTATGTGTACAGTTTAATAGGGATTCGATACTGCTTTTAGAGTCGGTATACAAGATCCAGTTTTTATTAGTGTGTGTAGAAATCGTTTTTAAGGCTAAAATTATTGCGTAGATCTCTGAAGTGAAGACACTGCAGCACCCATGCAATTTTCTAGCAATGGTTGTATTATCAAAAACGGCCGCGGCACCAACATTTGTCCCGTTCTTAGATCCGTCAGTAAAAACTGTTTTAAAAGATGAATATTTGTTTCTATGGGAATGGAATAATTGTAAATAAATGGTATCGGGGGTTGATGATTTGTTAAAATGTGAAAAGTCATTGATGGTAAGTAGATTTTGATCATTCCAAGGTGGAGGTTCGTTTTCTCTAGGAAATATTCCCAGATTGTCAACATTTAATGAATTCATTATGGTACGGACTCTAAAACCAAGTGTCGGTATGAATGAAGGTTTTAATGAGTAATGACTTCCAAATTTAGGGTTAGTTACACTATTATGCAATGGGTGAGAAGGGTTGGCTTTAATCTTAAAATAGTATTTTAGGGTAAGTTTCTCACGTCGATGTCTTAAATCCGGCTCGCCTGTCATTATATATAAACTCTGGACTGGCGAAGTGCGGAAAGCTCCGAGGGATAATCGGAGGCCTTGGTGATGAATAGTATCCAGGGCTTGAAGAACAGACTTAGCAGAAGATCCATATATTACACTCCCATAATCGAGTTTCGATCGGACAACAGCTTTGTAAATTTTTAAAATTGAAATAAAATCAGCTCCCCAAGTTGTGTTACATAAAACCTTTAAAATATTCAATGATTGGTTGCATTTTCGTTTCAATACTTTGATATGAGGTCGAAAAGATAACTTCGAGTCAAAAATAATACCCAAAAATTTTATTTCTGGAACTACTGGAATAACAGTTCCGTCGAGTAAAAGTTCTGGATCAGGAAAAAGTCCGCGTCTTCTAGTAAAATGTACACATACAGTCTTTTGCGAAGAAAAAACAAAACCATTTTCGTTTGCCCACTTACTTACAATTCTAATAGCCGTTTGGAGTTGTCTTTCAATAAAAGGTACATTGATTCCAGAACAGAATATTTGGAAATCGTCTACAAAAAGCGTTCCGTGCACATATGGAGGAAGTTGTTTAATAATACCGTTGATTTTAATTATAAAAAGTATCACGCTTAGAACGCTTCCTTGGGGAACACCCTCGTCCTGAGAAAAGTCATCTGATAAAATATTATTAATGCGAACGCTAAAGGTCCTTGTCAATAAAAAGTTTTGAATAAATATTGGGAGATTTCCCAGAAAGCCCATCTCGTATAAGTCTCGCATTATGCCATATCGCCATGTCCTATCGTAAGCTTTCTCCATATCGAAGAAGACAGCTACCAAATGCTTCTTTGTGACGAATGTATCTCTGATAGAGGATTCCAGCATTAAGGCATTGTCGTAGGTGCTTCGTCCAAAACGGAATCCGCTTTGAAACTCCGATAGATGTTTTTCAGACTCAAGGACATGTATCAACCGAGCATTCACCATTCTTTCCATGACTTTGCAGATACAGCTTGTCAAGGCAATGGGTCGATAGTTATTAGGGTCTTGAGGATCCTTCCCAGGTTTCGGTATTGGAATAATAATAGCTCTGTGCCAGGTTGTCGGAAAATCTTGCTCTGTCCAAATTCTATTATAAAGAAGTAAAATGTTTTGTAATGAATCTTCATTGAGATGGGTCAACATGTCTAGATGAATATGATCGGGGCCCGGTGAAGTCGGGTGTGATTTCCTTAATGCATTTTTCAGTTCGAATGTGGTAAACTTACGATTGTAAGTTTTATGAGCGGATGGTTGAAAGTTTAACGTCTTGCGTTCTTCACGTCGCTTATAATTAATAAAATCTTGGGGGTAAGAGCTCTCATGCGATACCTTAGAAAAAGATTCTCCCAAGGTATCAGCAATTGTCTTAACGTCTGAAACGACTTGTCCATTTTGAAGTAAAAACGATATATTTGGATTACGATATTTGCCGGTAATTTTTCGAATTTTTCCCCATAGCTGTTTTGATGATATTCGACATTCAATTGTATTTACGTATTCTTGCCAGGATTCTTTTTGTCGCTGTCTCCTTAATTTTCGAGCTTCTGCTTTAGCCCGCTTGAAAACTATCAGATTCGAAGTGGTGGGATAACGTCTGAAGGTGTTCCATGCTTTTTTTTGGAATTTATGGGCTTGAGAGCATGCTTCATTCCACCAAGGCTTCCATAATTTAGGCATTTTACCCGATGTTTTGGGGATAGCCACATCTGCCGCCTTAATCAAGGTGTTCGTTATCATTTCAACGGCATCATTTATGCTAGGCATCATAACCATGTTGTCGGAAATGTTTGATTCCACTTGATATCGAGTCCAATCCGCTTTCTCAAATATATATCGCACAGGTCGTCTGGGTAGTAAAACGTCATTGCAGTTATATGTTAAAATGATTGGAAAGTGATCGCTATTGTGCAGATCATTGTCAATTTTAAAGTCCCAAAATGAAAGCAAAGTAGGGGAGCATATTGCAAGGTCCAGGGTGTGAAAGGTTTGGGTCGGAGTATGGAAGTATGTATGACTGGAATCATTTAAAAGGCAGAGACAATGATCATCCATCAATTTTTCAATTTGTTGTCCTTTAGTGTTAAAATCATTACTTCCCCAAAGAGGGTTGTGTCCGTTAAAATCCCCTATGATGAAGTATGGAGACGGAAGTTGAGTTATTAAATCATTTAGTTCCTGCTGACTAACGCTTTCATTTGGGGGTAGATATATGCAGCAGATTGTTATTAAAAATTTAATATGAAGTTGTATGGCTATTGCTTGAATGCTCGTATTTAAAGAAATTCTTCTGGATGGGAAATTCTGCAAGGTCATTATAGCCACGCCGCCCGAAGCGCGTGCACCGTGGATGTAATCATTTCTTATTAAATTATAATTTTTAACATTAATTGAGTTATTAGGCGTTAAGTATGTTTCTTGAAGGGCTAGGCAAACAGGGTTAAAATTATTTATTAGAGATTTGACATCGTCGATATGTGTACGAAAACCATGACAGTTCCAAGTTAGGAGATTAATAGCCATTTATTTTTTAAAAATTAGAGCCCTTTTCAATGTCTTCTGAAATAAAGGTTGGGTGGTTTTATTTGGAAGGTTTTTTGTAAAATCTAGAACCTTTCCTAAAAAATGCAGCGTTTTCTTCAATATTGTCATCTCCAAACTCCATATCTGAGTCTGTGGAAGGGTGTAAATCTATTTCGGTATCCGGTAATTTTGAGTGATCTCTAGAGTTCCGGGGAGTAAGTTTGTCTTTCTTACTTTGCTTTTTTTTATTTTGTTCTATTGACGTTGTTGGGTTCGGCTTGAAGATTTTTGTTGCTGGTGAGGTTCTCTGTTGCGGCAGGTTTGAGGGTTTACTTGTAACTTTGTCAATTGATTTTGGGCTTACGCTATGGGATTGCTGATTTGATTTGGTTGGTTGATATTTATAAGGAGTAGATTTTATTTGCGTTTCTGCATTTACTGTATTAGATGTAAAATCTGAATTATATGTTTGGGTGCTTATTGTTTTGCTAGTTTTAATAACGGATGCATATGAGGAATTAGGACGAGGTGTACGAGATTCCACTAGTTTTCTTGCTTCGGGGAAAGATAGATTTTTGGTTACTCTTATTGATTGTATTTCTTTCTCCTGTATCCAACGAGGGCAAGTTTTTGAATACGCAGCATGATTTCCCTGGCAATTAACACAATGTTCGAGTTCAGAGCACGTTGAACTGTCGTGACCGGGCTTTGCGCAACGTGCACAGATGGTTGCTGATGCTCGACATGCTGTTTTAGCATGTCCAAATCTCTGGCATAAAAAGCATCGCAGTGGGCTTGGAATGAAAGGCCTCACGTCGCAGCACAAGTAACCGGCTTTTATTTTTGTTGGCATAACAGGAGAATCGAAGGTCAGAACAACATTTCTTGATGGAATGAAATTAGAATCTCGCCTCATCATGATTCTTCTGGCTGCTATAACTTTTTGGTCTTTTAGTTCAGCGACAAATTCTTCGTCGGACACCATTGCGAGTTCTTGGGATGAGATAACTCCTCGGGTATAGTTAAGGGTTTTGTGCGGAAAGACTTGAATTTCGACGTCCCCAAAGTTTTTAATGTTTAATAGTTTTATTGATTGTATTTCTGATTTGGATTCAATTAAAAGGTCTCCGGATTTCAATTTTTTAACATTATTTACTTCTCCAGCTGCATTTTTTATATATTTTTCTATTAGAAATGGTGACATTTTTGTTAATTTACCGGATTCATTGTGTACAATAAGAAATTTAGGAACAGATTTTTTTGTTTCAGGAATTGCGGAAATGACAGGTGTAACCGTTACTTTACATGATTCATTAATATAATTTTTATTTACTTGGTTAGTGGTGTTTGACGGATCTAAGCCTCCGTCAGGGCAAGAAGTTTTAGGTTCCATGAATATTAGAAAATAAAATTCATCCTGGTGTGCCCCCGCCCACCATGGAGCCCAACCAGGGGAAGCAGTATCCGGCAGTTGTCTAGCAACAGATCTCGGAACCGCTTCAGGAGTAACAACCAGAATATAGTGCCGTAGTGTCGGAATGTGGATCCGCCAGTTCGCCCAGGGCATCCCTAGCTACAGCACTAACCCTAAATACCCAATATCATTGGAGTCCAACACGACAGAGGGACCAAGCGCTCTGACGTGGTGAACCCCAGAGAAATTAGGTGAGCCGATTGACCAGAGCGGGCTCACTCCAGCCACCCGTCTACGCAGAAGCATGGACCAAAGGGCACGCATCAGGTACCCCAGGACTCCACTTTCCCCCGATACGGGACGCCGCACACGGCAAACATGCGGGTCAGAAAAACGTACTGACGTCTTTTAAAGGAATCATAAAAATGAATAAATGATAATTTAGAAGCAAATAGAACTTAACACAACTAAAAAGGTATTCTATGATACGTAATAACATAGGTGATTAACATAGTTTTTAAATAACAAAAGAGTGAATTTAAGGTGTTTTTTAATGTAAAGAAATTTTAATGGTTTCCGAATCGCAAGACGTGAAATGGAGAAAAAGGAGGGGTGGGGAATAGAGTAGTGGGATGAAGGTAGAGAAAGATCGCTTAGGTATCCCGGGAGCGCGACCCCCGTGTTCACCAAAGACAGCAAACCCCTGGGAAAGAAAAAGATCACTCGGGTACCCCGGGGTTGTGAAGCCCGTACAAACCTAAAGAAGGAATGCCCCTGGGGGCTATACAAATTAGAAAATCTTCACTTAAAATATGGAAATATAACGCGGAATAGACCATTTCCTCCGCAGTTTATCTATTACGCACTTGAAGCTCAATTTCTTTCTCAAATGTGAAGCAGCCCTTCCTTCAAATATAATAATCGCGTAACAGGAACACTGAAATTGAACCCCCGACTTTAATCCCGAAATTTTAAAGTGGGTTTAATGGTAACTCTAGACATCTGTTGATGTAACCCAATCGAAAAGGGGGAATAAAACTTACTTCAGATTAAAGCGATAAAATTTCTGTTGGTTTGTATTTCTGGCACTGAGTCCTCTAATGACGTATTGTTCCAAGAACAAAATCTCTATAAATAAAAATGGAGTGTTTGTACATTGAATATTTTCTACCCATTTCGAGATTTGTATCCGTTTTGGGTCCTTCTAATGAAAAATCCGTTTCATGCGCATTTAGTGTCTGTCCGTCTGTATATATGTATGCCCTTACTGCTTTCAAACGGTTGAATATATATTCATGAAATTTTGCATACTATGAGTACTTATATTCATTTAGTGACTGAACTTGGTTGCGTTAGTCTGTCCGTCTTGTTCAATGTCTGATTTGTGTGTTGTACAAGTATCACATCAATTTTATTGTATATATTTGAATACAATGTTCTTTATACATATTTTCTAAGGTTACATATTTAGATAAATTGCATGCTAAAACATCCGAGTAAGAATACTTAAAAATCAGCCATAATTTGGTAGTTTTGGAGAATCTGGAATGTTTATTGAGCATTGCGATTACTTGGATTGTTTTACCAGTAATGCTGAAGAAGCAATTATTTTCCCAAAAACTATTTTTTACGGAATTTTAACTTCATTTATTTTGAGTCCTATTTTTTTTCTTTGCGAAATATAAACGATTTACGAATTTCTCTGGTGATTTCTTCAATCTATAGTTAACCAATTCAACCCAAGTGGGGTATTTCTGCTAGTGAAAAATAAAAATAAAAACTTTTTCAATTTAATAAATCGAACAATTATAATTTAATACCATAGAATTTCCAGTTCAGTAAAATTAATTTTCTACATATTTATACGATCGGACGCAGAAACATCACTGATGGATAAAATCAAATGAAGAACACAAGTAGAACATAAAATAAAATGTGACGCTTGAAAACAATGCTGCTTAGAAAGTTAAAATTTTGTTTATGGAGATTCTCCCAAACTATGTCATACAATTGTAAGGTGTGTGAATTAAAATGAATGAAATGTTGAAGATTAAAAATTGAAGTCTGTTGAAATATTATTTACAGTTAGATGACATGAACAATGACTATAGCTACAGCAGAACTTTTTCAAGGTTGGGAATGGCTGATTTGGGTTTAATGGTGCAAAGTCCAAAAGAGGACTAGCTGCGCCAAACACATGATAGCACGTAACCCAATGTGGATAGATAACCCAAGATAGGAAAATGTTAAGACTAATTTGTCTAAACAATAGTAAAAGCAGATTTAAAAATATAATATTTGAAGAACATATATATATATATAAATGTGTATATGTGTGTATGTTCTCTATACAAATCTACACCGTTTGACCAATCCACACCAAATTTGGTACACTTATACTTTGGAACAATGCGAATAACCCAAGCTACATATTAACCCCCGTTCTCTTTAACCTAGGTGGGGACTAAATCAATTCGAAATTGCCCTAGGAAAAACATTGAGCATCAAACGATTGCGATACGTAACTCAGTTTATTTTACCAGTATTGATCGAATATCAAATTTTCTAATAAAATTGTTTTACCAGTAATGCTCGAAAAACAATTTTTTCCGAAATGTTATATTTAAAATTTTAATTATGTTTGGACTGATTTTTTATTTCTTTCCACAATATAAATAATTTAGGAATATTTGAATAATGAAAAATGGATAGTTAAAATACTTAATTTTACACAATTTACATTTTGTAATGAAACGCCGAAAAGCCAAAACAAAAAACTCATTGATCATAAAAGCGTAATTTTGCAATTCGATATCTGGCAACGCCAGAATTTATATTTTATTTTATAAATTAGACTTAGAATTCCGTGTTTGTGTATTTGAGTTAAGACAGAAATGCTCAAATACGACCGCAACATTTCTAAGTTTTGTAAATTTGTTCTTTTTGTAAATTTGCTCTTTTTGTAAATAATTCATTATTGTCTATCAATATTTTTCAAGCGTCTTTTTCGAATTTCTCCATTTCAGAATCATGACGTCGAAATTCGATTCGCTTGCTCTGATCTTCCGTTTTCAGAATTCTACATTTTTCAATGACCAGAATTTCGTTTCTGTTTGTATTTGTGTTCCATTACTTTCCATATTACAGATATATTATTTAGGAGTTAAATTGTAATGAATTATTTTTATTTTCTGCCAACGTATCTGGCAACGCCGGAATTAATATTTTATTTTTAAAAATTTGATTTAGAATTCCAAAATTCTTTTTTCGAATTATTATGTTTCAGAATAGATTCAGGATATAGAAATCCCACGTTTGCTCGTATCTTTCTTTTTTCAGAATTCTGCATTTTTCAATGATCGGAATTTTGTTTCTGCTTGTATTTATGCGTTCCAGTATTTTACATATTGCAGATATACTATTTTGGAATTGAATTTAAATGAATTATATATTTGTATTTTCTGCAAAATATCAGACATCGGAAATTTCTTGGTAGCATATGTATATTTCGACGAACTTACCTTGTCTTTGGTTTAATACGTTATAGTTTCTAGAATTCTGTTTCATAAAAATAAATGGAAACCTTTTTAAGGTGTATAACTTCTTATTTTAAAATGATCGGTAAAGTTAAAATAAAGTTATTCTAAAATATGATAGGTTACGTTAAACCAAAACGGGTAGCCATACGTTGTAGTTCAAAGATATTTCTAAATGTTGAATTATTTTCATTACAAGACGATTAAAATAAATTAAATTTACATTTGTTTTTCGTGCTTCATGGGTATTATTGAAAGCTGTACTCCATAGTCAAGTAACTGCATCTATTATTCTAAATTGGTGCGCGGTTTCCATGTATAAAGTGAATCTCCCAATTGAAAAAAGTACCATAAGGATTCGATTTAAAACTAAATTTTTCTGTTGGAGGAAAGCGAATTTTAAATAAGACTGCTGATCTTGGAAAATATCACAGTAAGGAAATATTTAAACTAGGACTGTTGAAAAATAAAATTTTTTGCCTTAAGTGACAGAAGGCCGAGGTTGCTTACTTGAAGTAGATATGTTCGTATGAAACTTAGGGACCTGGAAAACATTCATTGAAAGCAGTGATTTCGTAAAAAGTGTAATCGATTGAGTTTGCTTCGTCTACACTGATGACATTTGTTTTAAAAATAAGCTCCGTTATTCCACGTGCTGCTGAATAGAATTTTCAAGAAAAAATGTATGCTTCAAAATAAATTAACCACGAATGCCGTAACAGTTTAATTTGCCATCCTCTCACAGTGGTAATCAAATTAAAAAAACATCGAATCCATGGTGCAAGAGTACCACAAATAATAAATATTGATTGGGAAACTGATTGCAAGACGATACGCTGAAAGTTCCTCATTTTTACTGAAAATGAACTTAATTGGCATTCGTAATCACTCCAAATCTCAAAATCGACTTCTGAAGAAGTCATCTTAGACAAACTTTTTTAGTTTGTCTTACAGTAAGAGTGTGATGAATATGAAATGGATTATATGGATGGATATATCATGCATACATATTTGCGTCCGAAGTAAATTGTAGAAGCTATGAAAAAGTTAAAACGATGTTAAAAAATATTCTTTTGAACACTTAAAGGATTCATGCATTTTTTCTACGAAAAAGAATCAATATTTAACCAATTCAACCCGAGCAACGCCGAGTAATTTTCCTAGTTGAATATAAAAATAAATATTCAAACGCCATGCTAAATAGTTTAATATGAGATTATCCTCGTTATAGTTAAAAGTTTTGATGAAATTTAAAACATGAAATATAAAAACAGATGCAATTTAAAAATTGTATGCTTCGTAAAAATTTAAAAATATTTGGATGGGGATTTTCCCCCACCAAATCTCGTAAGTCTAAAATTGAACTACCAAATGAGTTTCGACAATGATGACTAAAAACTGGACAATTTATTAAAATATGAAAAACGGCCAAAGGGACCACACACGCGTTGCACACAGGGGAAATCTAATAAAAGATGCCTGTGAGTAAAATGTGTGTAGCCGAAGGCAAGTCAAAAGCACATCGAAGGGAAGTCAAAAGCACATCGTAATGTCGAGAAGGTTAGAGGCCATGATGAAATGCCTCCATGAATGCCATGGAGTTTGTTTGCAAATTCCAGTAATTTTGCCTCTCCAAAGTAACTGTAATTTGTGTGCCCGATGCTTAGTCGCGTGATAATCACACGAATAAATCAGATAAACAACCAAACCGATATTAAGTGGTCAATTCGCACTACCCTGAATATATCATTCCATTGATGTATTTGACTGATTTATGGGATCGAGTCGATGTAAGGAGTTCAACCACATCCAAACGGGACTGTTCTTCGGCATTGTATAAAGGTGTGTATATATATATAAATAGTCCCTCCCTATTAAAGTTTGATACAACGTTTTTGTAATTATTGTAGTGTGGCGAGAGGTCTTGGCCAACAATCTCAAAGTAGGTCAAAAGGTGAAAAATTATTAAATTTCGTAAACCAAAACTACCGTTATTTCGCAAAATTTATGTGTTATACATAAGACTTCAAAATAAATGAGACTTCAGGATAAATTAGAACTCGCTTTGATCACTGATTACTTAAAAGTTCTTAATTCAAAATTCATACACTCAAACAGGTACGACTAATTATGTTTTTTTACTCGTTACAAACACATAACGTACTAAACACAGGAAAACGTAAAAAAAAATATTGATCACGAATTTCTTTTTATACTAACTTTTCGCTCTTTGGTGATACGAGTTGCGTAACGATGTACTCCGAACACATTTTTTTGAAACTTGTTACTTAATCTCTGGTAAAGATTAAAAAAATCCAATAAAAACTGGGGCAGTGAAAAAAAGCTTTAAATTACCACCTCTATTCATTGACGGACGAAAGAAACAAAACTGCTACTTAATGAGTCTAGAGTTTACATAAAAAACAGTAATTATTGAAGTTCGAGGATCGAAGGCAAGAGTGAAGATATTTAAGACCTTTTCTTCTTTCCTATAGGGAAAACTTTCTCCGTTTAGATTCGATTCACCCTGAACATGTTCTGTGAATCTCATTTGATTGTGTTCACTTTTTTAAATTTATGTATTCTAAAAGGGGTATTCTAATTAGAAATAAAAGAGATGTCTTTTAAGCGAATAAAAATTAAAATGTCCTTTTCAGTGAATAAAAATTTAAATGTCCGCTAAAATATAAATTTTTCTACCCACTATGATTGTACTGGTAAGTAATGATTTTGGTTGGTTGATTTTGGGATCTTATGGTGCAAGGGCCATATTTGACCATGATGCGCCAGACAATACAATATTAAGTAATTGACTCAATATATACAATATCAAGTAATTGACTCAAGATATACAATATCAAGTAATTGAATCAAGATATACAATATCAAGTAATTGACACACAGTGAAATCTTTACTGACACAGAAGAGAGAAATACACTCAGGGAAGAATGCATCTGACAGGACTCGAACCTGCGCCGCCTACAACTCGAAGGTTGCTAGCGCAGTGGGCATACCCACTGAGCCACGACGGCCCCAGTAACGATTTATGCGAGGTGTGGATCACCTACCAAAATGGGAGTTCGTTTTACTCCAATTGCTTTAGAAGAGCTTGATTAAAATTAGTTTGAAGATTATTGGTAATAAGTTGCATGAATATACAGAGTCAATTCTGTAGTTGTTACACTGATTGATTACCTTTAATTATGTTTGTCTCACTCATATAACAAGTGTTCGTGGCATATAACGAAATCCTGTGAAACTCTTTCTCAACCAATCACCAATAAAAATATGTAAGTTTAAATGGGAACTAATTAGAAAAATCGGAGATGAGGGTTGTTAAAAACAGGATTAACAATTAAAAGGTGATGAATGTCACATTAAAACTTACACGCTTCACATACTGGAGCACTCTCCGATCAGAAGGTACTTATGTGTGTTCGATGAGAAGGCCAGGGCTGTAAAAGACTGCGATGAGTTGAGCGAGTATGTGTGATAAGATTCGCGTTGGTTGATTTGTGTTTTATGGCGTAAAATCCAAAGATGGATAAGCTATGCCAAACACACTACAATAAAATTCAAATAGGTTTAAGGGACATTAGAAAAACCAAACCAACATTAAAATAGAAGATGCAATAAACAATACAATCATTTATCTAAATATTAAACATGTAGGTTAAAATTTTAATCACAAGAAAAGTGAAACCTTATAATGAAGTGAGAAACATAAGAGAGGTATTATAATCTTAGATGATAAACCTCATGAAATTCAATTCAAAACCTGAGCAATGTGGTAAAAATCGTGAATGATGAAAGAAGGTAAAAAGTAATGGATTGAGGTTGACACGACAGGTTCGATAAATTGGTGATGATGAGGCATTAAAAAATCGTTACAAGGTTTAAGACTGGGACAAGTGGTTAAAATGTGCCGTATGGTAAAAGGCTGATGGCGTTTGTAAGGTTGTTTGAATATACTGGGTTCATTTTGTAGATGTTACACTGAGTACCTTCAATTGTTTTTATCATAGAACACTCGTTAAAAGTGACATGTAACGAAATCCCGAGAAACTCTTCTAACACTATTCATTTCTCGATAGTTCCCATACAGACTTATTAATTCAATGCCATTCCATTCCTCACTCAGAAGTCTCACCCCTTACATTTTCTCATTGTGCGCCATCACTCACAAGTCTTTTAAACATACTATTTTCTCATCTAACTTCAACCTTCTAGCAGCTCGAACATCTCACGCCTGGGTCCACTATACGTAATTCATTTTCATAGTGTCATTATATTACGTCTCGGTGAATCAGTTTTTTATGTCTCAACCAAATGGGCCATGCCATGCTTCGTTTCAATACATGCATGAAACGATGTCTAAAATTAACTCCCCAAAACATAAATCTCAACATAGAGAAGTCACTTAACGTGCTCTCAAAATAACTTCCTTTTCTTTTCACTCGCTAGTCCGCTTCATTGCTATAGCATCTAGTTGATGGCAATTAACGTCGCACTGGAGCAAAACAACGGACTATTGACGACGATCAGGGGTCAATCCCCAAGAGAAAGATCCGTGGACAACATCACGTAACTTTGAACCACGGACAAACGACGAGGTCAACATCTGAGCTAGCACACCCCACTCTCCAAACTTCCACACCACGCATACGTGAGTACATTTGAGGCCATGCCAGATTTAACTTGCGCCAGCCCCCGTGTACACGACGGACTTTGGTTGCGCCCAGTTTCGAACTCACAACCCTCCGATTTCTAATCCTCTAACCTCACAACCGGGCTACGATGCCAGTATCTGATCGAAGATTAAAATGTTAACACCTTGTTAAAATAGGTAGGTACTTTAATTAACGTCGCACTGGAGCTACGCGACGGGCTATTGGTGACGGTCCGGGATCAAACCCGAAGGGGAAATCCGAGGACAACACCACGTAATTTTCAACCACGGTCAGCTGATGAAGTCAAACCTGAGCTGGAACCCACTCTCCAAACTTCCACGCCAACGTGGACATTTGAGGCAGATTTAATGTGCACCAGCCCCCTTTGTACACGACGGTCTTTGGTTGAATTCGAACACGCAACCCTCCGCTTGCTAGTCCGTTACTCTCCCAACCGGGCGACCGCGGCCACCTGTTAAAATAGGAGTTACATTTAAAGGCCAAATACGATGCCTATAGAGGTCAGTTGAAGTCTCAATGGAGAGTGGTCTTGGCTAGAGCGCTCACCTGTGCATCGGATTCGGTGGTGGTATAGAGCTTCTCCAGCAGCAGTTTGATCTCCCGGGTGAAGCAGTCAGAGTAGTTGCTCCATCCGTTGCTGCTCTCCTTCTCGGGGTGGCCCACCCAGTGACCGTCGCGGTCGCAGTTGCGGCTGGCGAATTCTGAAACGAGAAGCATCCACAGCTCATTGGAGAATTAATTTGGCTTTGTCATTACCTTGTCCTGAACAAGCAATTCTGACTATTTCCCAATTAACCGACTCGAAATCTGATGGTGAGTTGGAGAGGTGAGGGATCGGGAACCATTTCCCAGAATCAGACTGAGAAAAAAAGGTTCGACCTTAATTTTAAAATTAGCATTTTTTTTAAGCACTCTTTAGGGTTTCTGTTGCAGGTGTCTTGTAACCACATTACTTCTGATGGGATTACTCTGATTATTTAAATTACTTACTCTGATAGATTTTTAGATTAATTACTCTGATGGGAGCAAATTCCCTACATTTGCTCGGTTGGTTAATATGGGATTAATGGCGCAAGGTCCAAAAGTAGACAAACTGCGCCAAACACTAGACAGAAAATAGCTCAATAAAGATTATATAAATAATTTAAAAATTAAAAGTTCATGCAATGGTGAAGGTAGATTTAAAAACATGAATACGAAATATGGGGAAAAAATAAATATTCAAATTCTTCATCAGATGAAACAAACAAGGTTAGTTTTGAGGGTTTTATGGCGTAAGGGACATATTTGGCCATGCTGCGCCAGACACAAGACATACAACATCAAGTAATAGACACACACAATGAAAGTTTTACTGAAACGAGAGGATTGGATTGGATGTTAGGCTCAAGGCTTAGGTTTATGGCGCAAGGTCCAAAATCGGACAAGCTGCGCCAAACAAGACATAATCCAATAAAAGTACAATTTTTTTAAAAATTAATCCCAAGAAAAAGATAAAAGATAGAGTTAAAACGTGTAAAATGTGTAGATGAGAATAAAAATATATAAGTGGTTCGATGACAAAAACAAGACCATTGATTGCAGTACAACTGATGATTGAATTTACATATGGACACAGAAGAGAGAAATTCCCCCAGGGAAGAATGCTCCTGACAGGAATCGAACTTGCGCCGCCAACAACTCGAAGGTTACTATCGCAGTGGACATACCCACTGAGCTACGACGGCCCCCAAAATAAAAAGGAAGAAAACAAGATTATCTTCGTTTGTAGCATAGTGAATTAAAATTTTTAATGGAACGATGAGTTTAAAAGGTTAAACATTAAAACACTAGGTTAAATTAGAAAATCTTATAGCATGAATCTAAAATGAAAATCTTAAAAATGAAAATCTTATAGCACAAATTTGAAAAGATTGGGGTGGTGATTTTTTAAAAAATACTGGCGATAATGATTAAAAAAAGGACAACCAATTAAACTATGGTGAATAGCAAACTCATTGGAATAGAATTCTTCGGAAATATTCTGCTGGTCGTTTCGTTCGAATAGAATCCTTTGGAAAGATTCTGTTCTTCAATAAGGTCGAAACAAGTCATTCAGGGGAGACTAGGTTGGTAAGTGGAATTATGCATGTGGACCCCCCAGTGAAGTAACCCCCTGGTGGTTTATCTTCGTTTCTAAAACTACCCTGTAGTGCTCATCCTCTGGTGCATAAACCTGTTCCAAACTGTCATCAGTTCTGGGGAAGAACCAATTTTCTTTTCCTACTTGGATCTTCACTGCCCTTGGAGTAATAGGGCAATTTTGTCTCCGAGATATTTGGTCTTTAACAAAATTGGCCAGATCTTGGACGAGGATTGAATTGGATTTTGGAGTTTTATGGCGCAAGGTCCAAAAACGGGCAAGCTGCGCAAAATATAAGACAAAACATGATGCAATAAAAGTATAAAACATTAAAAAATTAAATCTAAGATAAAAGGTAGATTCAAAACATGTAAAATGTATAAATGAGAATAAAAATATTCAAATAATAGTTAGATAATACAAGACCATCGCTTGCAGTATATATAAAATTAAAGAATTTAATTCGCAGATGCATAAAATTTTGAATGTTAAATTTAAAGGATTGAATTATAAGAGAATTTTTAAAATATATTTATGAATCGTTTTCAATTCGGAAAAAAAATTAGATGAGGTGCAAAAATGCAAATATTTTAATGGGGATTTTCCCAAACCAAGTCTTGTAAGTTTAAAATTGTACTTTTGAAAATATTTTGGTGATGATGTTAAAAGCAGGACATACTTAAAATATGAACTGTAAAATCCGAAGAACAAAAAGAGAGGGCTTTCACCCAACAAAAGATGATGATGAGTAAATCGTGTGCCCAATGGGTCAGTTTGACACCAGTCCCTCGCATTGGGAAGATGGCCATGAATGAAAAAATGGTTTGATGGAATGCAATTTATTGGTGATTTGCAGATCCCAAGAGTCTTGCCACAATGAATTGGAAAGTTCTTTTGTGGACATCTTAGTGTCAGTTAAAGGAACGGCCTGCTGCAGTGAAACAGAAGCTGCTTTCGCAACACTGTCAGCAAGCTCGGATCTTGGACGAGATATCGAGGGTTAAGATATGCCGAAATTCCCTCTCGAGATGCATGAATTTCCACTCCGTTACTACATGAAGAATGAATGAAAAGCAGACTTACTCGTGACGTCGACACCTTTCTCGGGCGGGCAGGGCAGGTGGACAGTGGACATACCCGCTGTAGCAGGCCAGCACAGGAACCCATCCCACACGGGGTTACAGTAGGCGCTCGACACTGAAACCAAAATGGTACTGCAATGAGCACTACTCACAGCGAAAAGGTACTACTACAATTCATTTACTTTTAAATACTCCTCTCTCATTGCTAGAGTAGCATCCTAACTGAACTTACTTTTACCACTTAACCCTTAACCACTTAACCCGAAGATAAACAAGTGGTTGTTTATCTTCGAGTCAGAAGCTCTCCTGTAGTGGATAGCCTCTAATGCAAAATCCTGCTCCAAACTCATCTGTTGGAACAATTTTTTACTACTTGGGATTTTCATTCCCTTGGAGTAATAGGGGAGTTTTGTCTCAACGAGATATCTTGATATTAGCAAAATTGACCAGATCTTGATGAACGAGATGTATCGTGCAACAAGATTCGACCGATTCTGCTAATGACGATACGTTGTCATCAATATATTGCGAATTTTTTTATGATGACGAGATTTAAATCTGGTCAGTTTTTTCTAATGACGAGATAACTCGCCCATCAAGATCTGGTCAGTTTTACTATTGACCAGATATATCGTCGAGACAACCACCAGGAGGATTAATTACCGCTTTATGTTTAGATTCCACCTTAAACTCTTCAAATGAAATACTAGCCTTAACTGAAGTGGGAAAAAATGTTTATCGCGTTGATCACTGCAGACGTTTCCAGGGTTGGGCAGAGGGGTAAGCGGTGGAAGTGTGCCTGACCGTGAGGTGCCTATTTAAAACTATAATGCGCTCTACAATGTGCAATGAAAAATAAATGATGCATTTGAGAGTTTTTCATATTGTCACACCTTGAAGTGTACAAAAAACTAACCTTAATGTTTTTGAAAAAAGAACCAAACAGTTTTATTTGGATTTATGATTAAAAAAGTAGCGAATCGTAACCGTTCTTTGATTAAGACATGATTATGTGAAAGCATGTAATTAAACGAAGCCTAAAAAACACTCACAATTAAAAATAATTAATTGGTTGATTATATTGTTACTCCATAAAGCTTAATCCAGCTCAGAATACTAGTAAATGGTTTCAGAAAAGTTGAACTTCAAATTATTTCCGATTACATAGGTAACAAATCTATTATACGAATAGTTACTGCTCTGAGTTGTGCGCAATAAAATTTCATATATTTCGTGTATTTTCGTTTTTTTCCATATCACAGTCCCAAGGTAAGTAATACCCCAAATGACTCACAGGAAACACATAAGATATAAGCTGAAAGCCACATCAAACTTACCAAAAATTCCGCTAAGATTCACTAACACATTGTTTATTCTTTGTGTACGTCGATAACTGTAATTGATAATCCCGTATGAGTCTAACCATGCAATTCGACAATCTTTGACTTATTTGGAAGAAACACTATTTGTAAATATTCACGTAAACAATCATCGAAAAAATGCGATTCTACATTACTCAAGCAGATAATGCAAAATGAAAAATACGTTCCCTTATGGAACGTATTTTTCATTTTACAGGAAACAGGAAACTAATTATTTTCAAAGAGCTGTTACTTTTCATTCGTTTCTACTGAAAAGGAATTATCGTTCTAAACGCTTTTACTTTTTCCTTACTTATTTACCCAATGTCTGTTGTAAGGATGTGTTCTTTTGTTGTTTCTTTCTGCACAAAAAAGTCCTCGAATCAACCAAATAATGTTAGCACACTTAAATTTTTTTGAGCAAATGATTAACCTTAATTGATGATGAACTAAGCACATTAATAAACATTTAATGGATGACTTGACTTTTAATAAAAATTCCTTCTTTCTAAGTGAGCAATTTCCCTTAGTATAAATTAGTTTTTTATCAAAGTTATTTTATTTACTTATCTAAGAGAAAGACTAATGAACTGAAATATTGCAATGTTATGGGATTTAAAATTTAGACACTTAAAGATGAATATGAGAATGCTATTGTTCTTCAAGATGATGAATAAAATCAAACGATGAAACAAGCAAGAAGATAACATCAAATGTCTCAGGCAAAGCGAATGCTGTTTAGAAAGTTGACAATTTGTGGGTTTTTCACCATGTCATCCAGCTAGCTCTAAGGTGTATGAATTAAAATGAAAACGTTGAACTGAAATTTGAACTGTTTAATTATGATATACAGTTAAAGGCCATATATAATGACTACACACAAGTTAATTCAAGAGGATAGGTAGTTAATTAACGTTGCACTGGGGCAACAGAACGGGCTATTGGCGACGGTCCGGGATCCATCCCGAAGGGAAAGATCAGAGGACAACACCTCGTCATTTTGAACCACGGTCAGATGACGAGGTCAACACCTCAGCTGTGGTACCCCACTCTCCGAACTTTCACACCACGCCAACGTGAGGACACGACAGATCTAACGTACACCACTCCCTTGTACATGACGGTCTTCGGGTGGATCGAGTTTTGAACTCATAACCCTTCGGTTAATCTGTTACATTAAAAGGACACGCAATGACTCCCCACTGGCTGAAATTCTTAAAGGAGGTATTTATGAGTAACTCGTGTCCAGAGTCGCTTGATAATAACATCTTGTTTTCTTGATGGCTCGGAGTTCCAGTGACAAACAAAATGTTTAATAAAATGTAGTTTGTTATTTATATCTGAGTCTCAGTTATTCTGGGGCCACTTTTCGTTAAGATATGTATTGGTGAGTGTTATAATCGCGCTAGGGTTATGTGTATATCGCGATAGGGAATGTTATATACGCCACAAATATCATCAATCATCAATCATACGATTGTATGATTGATGATATTTGTGGTGGCTTAGCAGCTGTCGACTATTTCGTCACGGTTGATCAGAACGTGCGAAGGAAAACCATAAAAAGGTCAAAAAGCATATATTTTGCAGCTAATAAGTATTTTTCAGTGTTTCTAAAATGAAAGGGTCACTGGAATGATCATGATGTTTATATTAAAGGTTATATTGATCCTTTCCTTTTGAAAATAATTCTTTGAAAATGCTCTATTGGTAAAGAAAGTTATAACTGATTAGATGGATGTTTGGTTGATTGAAATGTTTTTTGACACAAAATCCAAAAAAGGATAGGCTTTGCCAAACACAAGACAGAATGCCAATCCTATAAAATGGATACAATATTTAGAGCAGTAGTCAGACCAATAACAAAAGTTAGATTTGATTGATTGGTTGGGTTTTATGGCGCAAAGGCTAGATCTGGCTAAACTGAGCCAAGTTAGATTTGAGGTGATGTACGTAAGTATACTACATAAATATAAAAGGCAACAAAGATAAAAAAATTTAAAAAGGAAAATATAATTAGTTTAATGTCAACGGTAATACTTACAATAGATGAAATGTGGTGTGGTTTGAAAGGTATCACAGATAAAAACATTCATATGAAGTTTAGAAAACCAGTGTTACATGAAAATTCAAATAGATTTGGATCGGGATTTTCTCATACCAAATCTTGCAAATCCGAAATTGGTCTACCAAATAAATTTCGACGGTGACGATTAAAAACTGGACAGTTTATTAAAATATGATGAAGGGTAAAAGGGAGGACACACAAGGGGGCACACACAAGGGTTACACCAGAACTGGTGAGAAGTCAGCCAAGGTAGACTGCAGATTATATGGTGGATTGGATGTGGGCGCAAGGTCCAAAAGCGGACAAGCTGCGTCAGATTGTAAGGTGAAATTATGCGGGTGAACCCCTCATAGGGTTAAATGGGTTATGGGTGGTGAGACATAAGGGGATCCCACTTGTGTCTCATCACCCATCGAGAGCACATCAGAATATGAAATGAGAGAATAGTCAACCTTCCAAACTACTCGAAATCTCGCATTCGAGGGACCATAAAAAATTCTTACGAATATTTGGTGAAAACTATGGAAATGCAGTGGTAACATTCCAGAACTAAACGAAGGAATGATATATTTTATTCAAATTTTTTTACTTCCTGGAACAGTCTAGTTTTCTATTCTGACTGTTTTAAAAGAGTTTCTATCTCTGATCGAACATAGGTTTCGGCCAAAGAATTTCGAATATTTCATACTTTCCGGAGCACGTTGCCAATAAAATACAAGTTATTCACACTTGAGTAATATTTCATCCGCGGATTCAAAAATATTCTTCGAAATTTAAAATAGTATTGATTCCATTTGCAAGGGGAAGTTCGGAAATACGTTCCGTGAATTTGTCACCAACTGTACATTTTATTCCGGATAAAAATATATTAGATATAGAAAAACATTCTTATATTATTTTTCAGTAGTACCTTTTCATTGGGTCTTTTGGTTCAAAAAGGTTGAAGCAACTCTCGTCTAGTGATCCAATGATTCTCGTATGAGTAAGGTTAAAAAAGAGTCACTAATTTGTGCTGGATACCGGCGACATCTACTAGGTGATTCAAAGGACGACTATGGTTGGTTTACTTGGGTTTATGGCGCAAGGTCCGATAGCTTTGTTCCTTTGCTGGACCCCTGCAGTTGAAAGGCGGGTTTCGCAAGCTTACCACGTTGCTTTAATGTAGGTGGTGGCACCCTTGAGAAGTTATTGTAATATCATTTAAATAAGTAGTGGTGAAATAACGATGCAAATAATAATTTTGTTTAATTTCCTGCTCAATGATTGGATTGGATTTTGGGTTTTTATGATGCAAGTTCCAAACACGGATAAGCTGCACCAAGCGCAAGATAGAACAATAAAAATTATGTAGTTATGTATTAAAATTATGTAGATATAAAAGGTGGTCAAAAAATGTTGGAAAAATTGTATTAAAAACTAGCTGTACCGGGTCACGCGTTGCTGTGGCTCATCAGGTTAAATTGAAAAGAAAGATTGCCATTGTGCATTCATCCCAAACGATAAGTTTGCAATACTTTTCCCATGCTGGATGCTTTGGAAATGTTACACGTGGGATATTCAATGAATTGCATGTCAAATGGCAATTTCGAAGCGGAATGAGCAGTTCTTCCACCTGGTATCAAAGTCACAGCTATTTAGGACGACGCAAGTGCTAAGGCAATGTGATTTTGGGATCTGATTGCGGCCAGAATTAATTTAATTAGGAACGTTTCACCAATTCCTCCTGGAGTTACATTTTTATTTATATAGCTAAGTAGACTAAAACATGCACGTATTCGAATGAAACGTTGTGGAAAAATTTCAAGGCAATCGGTGAAAAATTTTGGGAGATTTTGCGTTAGGAACAAACGAACATTACATTTTTATTTATATAGATTAATATACAGAAATGAAAATTTAAAACACTTGACTACATAACAACATGAAAATACTAAATAAGATTTAAAAAGCCAATAGAACGTAAAAATGAAAAAAGGTTTGAATGGGGATTTTCCCCAAGCAAATCTTGCAGGTTTAAAATTGCACTTAAAAAAATCTCAATCGGTGATGGTTAAAAGCAGGGCAATTTACTGAAATCTGACGGACACTAAAATAAGTTGGACATAAATGACATAGAGGGGCACTCTCCCAACTAAAGATGACAATGAGTGAAGCGGGTATGCCCAATGAGGAGGCGAGTGAGTCTGCGCAATTCTTATGTTTGCGCCTAAACGCGTCACTTGTGTCCCCCATACATTGCTATACAAAAATTATTCTTTTAATGTGCTCTAACATCCCTTGAAGTTTGTCCAATGAGTTCCGAATCACCCTGTGTAAATTGCTTATCGATTCCAAATAAGCTTGTACCGATTCGTTGCTACTAATCCCTTTGGCCAAGATATAACCTAAACTAAGTAAAAACACCCATGTTTTCAAGTCGCACGAATTGGATTGGTTGGTTTGGGTTTTATGGCTCAAGGTCTGATAGCGGACAAGCCCGATTGAATTGGATGTTGGTATTTTATGGCGCAAGGTCAAAAAGTGGACAAGCTGTGCCAAACACAAGACAGAATATAACTCAATAAAAGTACAAAACGTTTCAAAATCAAGTTAAAGACAAAGATAAAAGGTAGATTTAAAACATGTAAAATGTGCAGATGAGGATAAAAATATTCAAATAGTCAGTTGATAAAAACAAGACCACTGTCTGTAGCATAACTAATGAATTTAATTTACCTATGCGTAGAATTTGGAAGTGTAAAATTTAAATGATTGAATTATAATAAAAGAATTTGTGATAAAACAAGTTGATGAGTCATTGATTCGAAAAAAATAGATGAGATTTAAAGATTTGAATGGGGATTTTCACCAATCAAATCTCTGATTTAAAATTGTGCTTACAAGAAATGTGATACGTTGATGATGAAAAACAGGACAGAGAATTGAAATGTGATCAACAAAAAATGGAGTAGAGCATGAGTTGCAAATAGGTAAAGATAGTAAAAGTTGACGATGGGTGAAACGTGTCCAATAAGAAGGCGGGTCTTAAAATCGCACGGAGACCAACTCCTGCTCATAAATTATCAGTATTAGAGACCGATACAATCCAAAATATGGGTATGAGTTGTTGAGATTGAGAAGCGTGGAATAATTGGAAAGTGAGTCTCACACGTCTTGTGTGACCGCTAAGTCTTGCCAGAGCAGCCTGATGCAGTCATCAAGCTTACACTTTGTAGAAATGGGAGAAATTATCTTACGCGCATGTAGTATAAAAAATGGAAAGAAGCTGATAAACAGGTGAAGAACTCGAGGCAATTTAATTAGATCAGAAATCTGAATTCAAAAATAAAAGCGAAATAGTATCTTCTCCGATTTATCGATTTGTGCCCAAACCCACCCCATAAGCATGGAAGGAAGGTTGATGACGTCACTGAACTAATGGAAATGGTACGTTCTGATACCCAAAGGGAGCACTTCTGTTAATGCCATTCACTGAAATTTCATTATGCGGAACTTCCCTCAAAGTTAAGTCATGTAGATGAATATTTTATGTCAAAGATTTTTGAATGTAATTGTACTGTATTATGTAATATTTTATGTATGTGTAGGATTACTATTTTATGGTTCCGGGGAAATGGTTCTTCAAAATTTAAAGAGCAACGACCGTCCAGGATGCTCTATGGATTACCAAGAATATGGGAAGGAACAGACCATGATTCGTGGGTGTCCTTTTATTTATACTAGGAATAAATTTCTAGTAGTAAGATCACTATTTGCTGCGGCTGATCTCACAACCCTCCTTTCCCATTCAATCAGCTCTCATTACGAAATAAACCAACTTGAAATGGTATCCATTGCAAGCAAATAGAGCCTGTGTGCGCCAATTTAGACAAGAGTTCAAAAAATCGATTATATGTTCAATAAGAAAATATCCAAAAGTTTGAGCTTAGAACGCTACATTTGACCGGTAGGTAGGCATTCTAATAAACGTCGCACTGGAACAACACAACGGGCTATTGACTACAGTCCGGGATTATCCCGAAGGGAAAGATGACGAGGTCAGATCTGAGCTGGCACCCCATTCTCCAAACTTCCACACTAAGCCTACATATTTAACTGGAACCTACAGATTAAAAACGCTGGTTGGTTTTGAGGTTTTATGGTGCAAGAGCCATATTTGGCCCATGCTGCGCCAGACACAAAACATAAGACATCAAGTAATAGACACACAATGAAAGTTTTACTGGCACAGGAGAGAAATTACACCCAGGGAGGATTACATCTGATAGGAATCAAACCTATGCCGCCTGCAACTCGAAGGTTGCTAGCGCAGTGGACATACCCACTGAGCTACGACGCCCCCAGATTAAAAAGGATTTAAAACTGTTAACATGCATGCCAAATCGGGATATCAGATGGTTGGTTAGGGTTTTATAGCGGTAAGTGCGCTAATGGACAAGAAGCGCCAAAGACAAGATGAAGTAGAAATCAAAGAACAAATAACAATTTCAAAATAGCCATCCAAAAATAACCATAAGTTGGCAAGATGTTTACAAATGATTATATTAGTCACGTAATGTAAATCTAGACCCCTTTTCTTCTAATAGTGCTCTATGAATATCTAGAAATAAATATTATAGATGCGGAATATATTTTTAAGATCACTCCATCTGCCACTCCCTGTGTATAATACGGGAAATGAAGAAGCGCCGCCAAGTCTAGACGAACTGTCTTAGGACGATTTTCCCAGAGTCGAGAGACAGTTGCAGAACGATGACGCGAGAAGACGTATGGCCATGTCTAACGATACTCGATGAAATGAATTTGTTAACTATTCTTAATCTGTAAATATTCCCCCCTTTATTTGTAAATAAACTCTTTAATTGTTAATCATGTCGCTCTTATCCCTTTTGCTAAAGTAAGGACTCATCCTAAAGTGGTTAGAGTATCCTACATAGATAAATACAAAAACAACTGCTCTCCAAATACTTCTCTGGAATGTATTTGTTCCGCCATATCAATTCTCGTTTCGATGTTTTCTAAACGCTTTAAAAATAATTCCATTCCTCTAGTACTTATTTGCATTCGAAAGCTCTACATTTGCATCTCAAAAGGCGCACTTCAATTACCGTCGAATGCATCGACAAAAGCTCTTGCGATGATTGGAAAAATTACAAGCCCGTTTGGCTTAATCATCCGAATCTTTGCCTCGAAACAAAAACAGATGAAATTCAATCTCTGCAAATCCTTTCTTGCGAATTAAAAGAAAGATTATTCTCCCATTTAGGGAGCCGCCATTAGTCCTAATTATGCGAAATCAAGTCACTTCATCTAGCGTTTGTTCCAAACCGTTGGAATTACTTTTTAACTGCATAATCATGAAAAGATAATCTATCCATTTGAAGCAATTATCAATTCAAAATTAGATGTACACAGATTTGACATTTGAATATTTCTGAATTAAGTCTCATCGTTATAGGAAAAGACGATAGGAAGTGGATAAATTTTGATGTCGTCGAATAATATATCAGGACATTTTTCTCGTCGTCTTAAAAGCTTCCGATTATATTTCACTCTGTTTCATTAGGAGCGAGGAGCTTATACATTTTCAAATGCTTCGTAGTTTAGCTTAATTTTGGTTTAATCGCGCATCGTTTTATATTAGAACATTATGTTGATGTCTGAAAGTTTACATCCAATAATCCTTTTTTAAATTGTGCAAGACATTTATTTTCAAGGAAGAGCTTTCCCCCTAAACAATCTTTGAGATATACAAATTCATAAGTTTCAGCACGTTAACGAGGTAACGAAAATGGACACAGAATAAATGAATGGAGAAATTTTGAAGCTGATTTTAAGGATGGAACTTTTTGGTCAGAAAAGCTAATATTCTGCGTTTAATCTTTGTACAGTCGGTAAAAAACTTATCAGAACAGCCGGGTTATACCCGTTCTAGTGTCGCACAAACTAGTATTAGACCAAATTTAATTTTATAACAAGTTATTCCGAATTCAAAGAAATATTTTATTATTTAAGATCAATTGAATTACTCAAACCAATGAATTTATCATTCAGAAAATAAAAAGAAACCGTCAGTATGTTCCAACTTAAATCAATTACATCTGAATTGGTATAAACGCATTAACTTATTTTACACAAATACATTTAATTGCATCTGTTGGAGTTTGGTTAACTTGGCTAGCTTTGCAAGCGCGCCAAAGGGGCGATCGCTTCGCCAAAATTATTTGCACCGTGCACTTATATTCCCAACATCTCGATCTCAGTGGATGCACGAACGTGCTACCAAACATTTTGTAGATTACTATGGTAGGCAAGAAGCCAATTAACTTCGCACTGGATCAAGACAACGGGCTATTGTCCACGGTACGGAATCAGTCCCCAAGGGAAAGATCCGAGGACAACACAACGTACTTTTGAACCACGGTCAGTTGACGAGGTCAACCCTGAGCTGGCATCCCACTCTTCAAAATTCCATACCACGTCAACATGAAGTTGGTTGTTTTGGGGTTTAATGGCGCAAGGGTCATTTTTAGCCATGCTATGCCAAACAGACATACACACAATGAGTTTATTGACAAAGAGAGAAATACACCCAGAGAGAAATGCATCTGACAGGAATCGAACCTGCTCCGCCTACAACTCGAAGGTTGCTAGCGCAGTGGGCATACCCACTGACCCACGACGGCCACCGCCAATGTGAAGAGATTTGAGGCCACGGCAGATTTAATATGCACCAGCCCCCGTGTGCAAGATGGTCTTTGGTTGAACCAAGTTTCCAACTAGCAATCCTTTGGCTGTTAATTCGTTACTTTCAAATGGGCTACCGCGGCACCGTAGATTACTATAGAAAAAAATGGCGTCCAATATCCTCTATCATAAAATAAAATTTATTTACAATGTACAAAGCTAACTCTATAAGAACATTAAACAGAATTTATGGTTGGTATTTGGGTTTTATGGAGCAAGGCTCGACAGCGGACAAGCTGCGCCAAAAACGAAGGATTAAATAATATTCAATAGTGTAAGCAGAGTCAGTGGTTTTGCCGAAATAAAAGCAGACATCACCTCAGTTAAAAGAAAAGTTTATTTCGTCGCCTCGACGCAATAATTGAATTAAAAGAAAATCATAACTCCGGCTGTTCATTCTTTCATGCCTGCAAATCCAAGAGACGAATTAATATCAAAATCCGCCAATATCAGAATAAATTTACATAAACATGAATACAGGCGTTGCCAAATCATAACGACTTTATTCCTAGAAATTAAAACACCGTTCTCCCAAACGGCCGGGGAATTTTCAAGTCACGACCGAAATGTGCACAATAAAGGTTAACAGATAGCAACCAGAACAATAAAAATAATTAAAAAAAGTCTAAAAATATACAAGTAAACGAACAAGGAATATAAAAAATTTGTCAAAGTTAAAGCTTAAAAGAGAGTTTAATTATGAAACAATTAAAATATGATGTTTGATATAAGTGATAAAAATCCAGTGATGCAAACAGGTGATGGATGAGGTGGGTGATGCAACAAATCAAATAAAATAGGTGATGTGTTAAAAAAAGGTGATAAAACCGTCCAAGACCAGAGCAAGATGAAGAGAACGTTGGCAATGCTGACAGGATAGTGAGTTCTCCACCAATACAAATCTATATGACTCTATACGTAGAAAAATGTCGAACCGTCGAGTTGGAAGTGAGATGGTCGGGTGGTTGGTTGGTTGGTTGATTTGGGTTTTATGGCGCAAGATCCAAAAGAGGATAAGCTGCGCCAAACACAAGATATTAAAATTAGGAGATGGGTTTATGATTTGAAACAAAGAAACACCACATAGAAATGTAATGAATAAAACAAATTGATATGCATAAAATTGAGATGGTCGGGTGGATGTTTAAAAGTTTATTGTTGATTTGCTCACTCGTCTTCGCGCCATTCTTTCCATACAATAGAACGGAGATAGTGGTATGGAATGCGAATGTTGAATGGTTGGTTGGTTGATTTGGGTTTTATGGCGGAAGATCCAAAAGAGGATAAGCTGCGCCAAACGCGAATGTTGAATGGAATCACGGCACTTTTCGCAGCGGCATTTGCCAGTTCGTTGCCAACAATTCCGACGTGCATAGAATGCATAGCAACACGCCTAGAACTGCTTTACTTAAATTTAATTACGGTACGTTATAAGTTAACTGTTTAATTTTGTTATTTTAGCATTATTTTTTTAAATCTAGACCAAGTAACCGAATAATGATTATTATTTATAATTCGTAATTATAAATTCATTAACCATATCGATTATTATCCCTCCTGTGATATCTCGTGATTAACAAAATTGGTCAGATCTTGATGGACGAAATATCTCGTCGATACCACTTGGAGGTTAAGCAACTAAAGTTAAATACGAAAAACTTCGTTCTACGTGGAAGCAGAATGTATAGTTTTTATAACTTGTATTTCCAACGAAAATGGACGGAAAAGAAATAAGCTTGTGCAAAAATGATACAAATGGTATTTTTTCAATGTCAAATGGTAAAAACTTCCCCATATACGGACGAGATATCTCGTCAAAGCCACTTGGAGGTTAAGCAACTAAAGTTAAATACAAAAAACTTCGTTCTACGTGGAAACAGAATGTATAGTTTTTATAACTTGTATTTCCAACGAAAATGGACGGAAAAGAAATAAGCTTGTGCGAAAATGATACAAATGGTATTTTTTCAATGTGAAATGGTAAAAACTTCCCCATATATGGACGAGATATCTCGTCAAAACCGCTTGGAGGCTTAATTGATTAAGCAGCAAATCAACGAAATTTGACGAATTTAAACAATTTATTGTTTTCAAATACTTAATCAAATGATCATTACTTCATTAGTCACTCTTTCAAATCGATTTAATTGTTCTGCTCTCATTATAAACCTAGTCTTTCTCAAACATATCAACAGTCGAGAATTATCTCGAAGCATCTTCATAAACAAATAAATGGCTAAGACTATGAGCAAATCGCCACGGTCGCTAGCGCAACTATACATAAAAATGGAGTTAGGGTAGTGTAAAATCAACAGAACATTTAACCCGGTTGGAATTTTCTTCACCTTATCCAATCACGTCTTGAAGAGTGCTTCCAGTCTCAAAGTGTTTTCCTTGCAGCAATTTCCCAGCCTTCCAAAGGAAAACACCTATTCATTTGAGAGGCGAAACAACACATTGAGCTTGTAAGTAATGGACTCTAAATCCCCAGGCTTCTCAGTCCTGTCGGAATACGTTCTAAATATTTAAGCGTGATGCAATTAGATTTCGAGCACCTATTTGTTTCCATCACAAGCGCTAGATCCCGTTTATAGATAGATCTCATTCCTGTCTCAATTTCGAAGTCTAGACAATTTCTATTTCAAGTATACCAGTAGCGTACCTATTACAACAGGGGATGCTAGTTGGTTTATTTGGGGTTTTATTGGGCAAGGGTCCATATTTGGCCAAACCCGCCAAACACAAGGCAGACGACATAAGGAAGGAGGAAGAAAAAGCAAAAAGCAGAATGGTAGACGAGGGTAAAAATGAAAGGGAGGAAGGATCATTCGGGTACCTCGGGGTTGTGATGCCCGTAAACACCTAAGGATGGATGTACACCTAAGGGACTGGGAATGTCCAATTTGCTCTGCTAAGAACGGTGCACGGATAAAAAGGGGTCGGTACGTTTTTTGTGTCCACAGGTTGTACATCTAGTCAGTCAAGGGAATATTTCGCTCCGTGATAAAAATATCACTACGTGATTTTTTGGAGTACGTGATTTTGAAGGATTGTGAAATGAGTCTATTTAACCCTCCAAGTGGTTTTGACGAGATATTTCTTTCATCAAGATCTGACCAATTTTGCTAATGAGGTATCTCGTCCATCAAGATCTGGTTAATTTTGCAAATGAGGTATCTCGTCCATCAAGATCTGGTCAGTTTTGCTAATGATGAGGTATCTCGTCCATCAAGATCTGATCAATTTTGCTAATGAGGTATCTCTTCCACCAAGATCTGGTCAATTTTGCTAATGAGATATCTCGTCCATCAAGATCTGGACAATTTTGCTAATGAGGTATCTCGTCCAACAAGATCTGGTCAGTTTTGCTAATGAGGTATCTCGTCCATCAAGATCTGGTCAGTTTTGATAATGATGAGGTATCTCGTCCATCAAGATCTGGTCAGTTCTGCTAATGGCCAGACAACTCGTCGAGATAACCAGAAGGGTTAAACAAACTATATTGTTAAAACTATATAGGATAATTGCCGTACAAAAAAATCATAATAAATATTATTCCGGAATCCAAAATCACATGTTAAAATCACAACACTAATAAAATATTTTGATAAGACACAAGGACAAACATAATATTGCTGCAACTTGACGACAAAATATGTACGAGCTAGGATTTTATCTTCAAGTTTCAAACGCAGCAAACAACGTGCTGTCTTGGAGCATAAGTTTAATGGATCATGCGCAAGGTTGGTTGAGGTTTTTTGGCCCAAGTTCCAAAGACGGACAAACTTCTGCAAGCACAAGATCAAATAGTAAAAGCCATATAAAAAATATAGTGAAACGTTCTTTCGAGCTCCAAAACGTTCCCTTTTTATACTTTAGAAACACAAAAGAAACTAGGATGTGATGATTGTGAAAAAATGTTACGGTATTTTCCCCTTTCAATTCGAAACAATTTCTAATCAGTTTCAAATCACGAATAGGTGTTGGTTGTTATTTACTACATTACAAGGGATTTTCTGTGCAGAAAAATTCCATTTTACTGTTCTAACGGACCCGAGTTGGAATTTCGAATTCATTCATTCGTAATAGCCCGTTGTGTTGCTCCAGTACAACGTTAACTATCTACATTCATTCGAATTTCTCTCTGCAGGAAAATTGTACTCAGGGATCGTATTCTCTTTAGAAATGTTGCAATGACTGTTTATTTGAAATAAATTTCATGTTTGCAAACTGTATTCGTAGAGTAATTACGAGGGATTTTCAATACAAACGAAAAAGCAGACCATCTGCGAGGATTTTACTTTTGCCGACCAAATGTTCTCGCATTATGATAAAATAATGTATACAAACTATATATTATTTTACCATAGAATATAGTTTGTTGCCATTTGTAAGACTTTTGGCACTTAATCTAATTGGCGTTGACCAATCAGCTATCATATATCAATTCGGTTTGTTGATTTTGGGTATTATGGCGCAAGGACCATATTTGGCCAAGCTGCGCCTAAAACAAGACAGATAATCTCAAGTAATTGTGAAAAGAAAGGATAGAGAGAAGGTAGAGAAAAATCGCTTGGGCATCCTGGGGTCGCGATTCCCATGTTTACTAGAGGTAGTTAACCCATGGGAAAAGAATAGATCACTAGAATATCTCGTGTTCGTGAGCCCGTACACTTAGAGATGTGATCCTGAGGGTATATCAATTCGGAATTCATGCTTTGGAATTTTTACTTCCGAAGTGCTGAAATCGCATTTAAAAAGACAAGCCAACTGACGTATCTTTCAGAATACGTACAGGAAACACGTATCGCAGCAGGTAGGTATTTTAATTGACGTCACACTGAAGCAACACAACGGGCTATTGGTGACGGTGCGGGATCAATCTCAAAGGGAAAGTAATTTTGAACCATTGACAGATGACGGCGTATCGCAGCAGAAACATCATCACAAACCTATATTTAGCTTGGCAGAAATAGCTCTAAGTTAGATTAATGACTACCCCTTTTCCCAAGTACAGTAACTATATGTCACGTTCGAATTTTTTAACGCCATCCTCTCCTCTTTCCTTATCTCCGAGCGATGTGTCACCAAATTTGGTGTGCCCACGTAGGGATATATGATTTTGTTAAAGATAGCGTCAGTTGCATTTGGACTTCTAACTTGATTGCCACCATCCTGTATGTGGACAAGGTCATTTTATGTCATACCGTTGAATTTGTATTAATGTAATTCTTTATTTTCGATTCACTCTTGATCTGGGAGCCCGGGGCTCCGGAATTGGAATACTGACTTGAACTAGGAGCTCCTGGCTGCACCCTAGCTACTTGATGGTGCCGTCGAGACCGGAAGGGCCGGAGCCCTGTCCCGCTGCTGTGGACAACACTGACTACCGATATAGACTTTATATATTGTTGAACATACCACAACTAATGACTTATATATTCCTGCTAAAGATATGATTTTATTGTTGGGCTCCGGCTGAAAAGTTCTATGAATTTTGTATAACAACGACGACGATCTCGACGCATCACCTGTAATCTTGTACTTATTTATATTTGTTGCGTTAAATATTTGTTCTGTTTAATGTTCAGGAGCTGTTCTCCTTTCGATGTTCACTGGGTCTTTGTCCCAGCTGTCATACCTTGTAAATTGTGTTTAATGATAAATAAAAGCCGTACGCGCCCACTGGGGGTGGGTGTGCTGCCTTCTCTGCCCGGGGCTGGGCCCATTGTGCCTCCTAGTGTCTGGAGGTGCATTTTTCCCCGCCCCCCATTCAAATGCTCTAAACCATTAGGTGAGCTGGGGTGGCGAGGGTCTGGAAGGGTCGAAATATTAACCCTCTGGATACGGGGACCGGCCCAACCGGCCGAAAGTTTCGAGTCCCTCGTTACGAAAGGCTCAGACCTCAAACACCTGAAGAATCACCGAAGACCGTTGCGATATCCATCCCCTATTTTCTTTGCTACAGAGACCCGCGCGTGAATAGCCTTATCTCCCCGTTGTCAAAGATGTCAGGGTTATCGACGGGGAGCCTCGCAAATTGTTTATCCTCGAGCATCTAGTCTGTGAGAGGTTGAGTAAATGAAAAGAGATACACTTAAAAAGTCACCGCCGCCCTTTCAGTTTACCGGGAAGAATCTGTCCCTTCTAGGCATACCCACGAGCCAACAATAGAAACCGGCACATTAGGGGATAATGGGACGACACATATTCCCTCTCCTCCTGGGGGAAAGCATTATAAAGGCCGTTTCGGCCGGTTTCAGTAAAGTTGCCTGTAAAGCCGTTTGGCCGGCTGCCGTAACCAAAGAAGGAAACGATATTGTGCCCCGACATATGCAGAGGGTTAAAATGATTAGCGACAAGGCTAATTAATTTACGTGTGTTCATTTGTAAATAGCATATCTGTTAATGTTTCCAGTTCCCAAACTTCCACACGCTACGTGAGGACATTTGAGGCCACGGCAGATTTAACATGCACCAGTCCCCGTGTACACGACGGTCTTTGGCTTGTCTTAGTTTCGAACTCGCAATCCTACGATCGTGAATCCGTTACTCTTCAAACCAGGCTACCGCGGCCCCACGATTAGTAGGGGGCGCAGGTTCGAATCCTTTCAGGTTCGATTCCTCCCTGGGTGTCATTCTGCGTCAGCGAAATTTTCATTGGCGTTCTGTCTTGTGTTTGGTGCAGCATCGTCAGACAAAAAGCATAATATACCAATTCATTGTTCAGCTATCACCGTTTGAACAAGCATCCTATGGCAAAAACAGTTTTGAACTTTTGTTTCAAGTTTTGAAGACTTTTCTGTACATGTTGTCAGAACCTAACGAAAAATCCTCGTAATTGGAAAATCATTCCGAGGTTGGTTGGTTGGTTGGTTGGTTGGTTTTTTATGGCACAAGGGCCAGATTTGGCCATGCTGCGCCAAACAATAGCTAGTTCATAACTGGTATTTATTTAGAGCGAGTCAGAAAGCCACGTAATAAAATTCAGTACAGTTGTGTATGTTGCAGTCGATTATAAAATCTAAATAAAGTTTACGAAACCAATGTCAGTAAGGAATAAAAATAAGTTTTTATGATGTGGGTCCATCAACAAGTCTGTTAAGGTAATAGGGGAGATACCAAATCGGTTTAGTCTATGATGATTAAAATTCCGGCATTCCGTCAATATGTGCTTTATGGAAAAAATACTATTGCATGATGAGCATAAAGAGAGAGAGAGAGAGGAGCTGGTTCTCCCAGCAGTAAATGTCTGTGGGTAAAAAAGGAATGTCCGATTCGGAGCCTTGTCAGTTTTACATGATGACTTCTATTTAAGTTTGTTTTGCTGAATCCCTTTATAGATGGTTGAATATCATGAAGTTTGTTATGGTTTTCCAAATCCCAAGCGGATTGCCAGGATGAATTTATGGCTTGGGTTAAAACACTATTAATGTCGTGAATCGGGACATTGGAGTTTATAATCAGTGTTGCGTTTTTGGCTGCCAAATCTGCTTTCTCATTGCCCCGGATTCCCACATGCCCAGGAATCCAACAAAAGAATATCCGAAAATCATTTTCTGTTAATGTAAGGAGCAAATTCATTGCTTTTAAAACCAAGGAATGACTTTTATGTGTACAGTTTAAAAGGGATTCGATACTGCTTTTAGAGTCGGTATACAAGATCCAGTTTTTATTAGTGTGTGTAGAAATCGTTTTTAAGGCTAAAATTATTGCGTACATCTCTGAAGTGAAGACACTGCAGCACCCATGCAATTTTCTAGCAATGGTTGTATTATCAAAAACGGCCGCGGCTCCAACATTTGTCCCGTTCTTAGATCCGTCAGTAAAAACTGTTTTAAAAGATGAATATTTGTTTCTATGGGAATGGAATAATTGTAAATAAATGGTATCGGGGGTTGATGATTTGTTAAAATGTGAAAAGTCATTGATGGTAAGTAGATTTTTATCATTCCAAGGTGGAGGTTCGTTTTCTCTAGGAAATATTCCCAGATTGTCAACATTTAATGAATTCATTATGGTACGGACTCTAAAACCAAGTGACGGTATGAATGAAGGTTTTAATGAGTAATGACTTCCAAATTTAGGGTTAGTTACACTATTATGCAATGGGTGAGAAGGGTTGGCTTTAATCTTAAAATAGTATTTTAGGGTAAGTTTCTCACGTCGATGTCTTAAATCCGGCTCGCCTGTCATTATATATAAACTCTGGACTGGCGAAGTGAAATCATTCCGAGAATTTCCAAGATGTTAGCATTGTTTGAAATCTAATGATTTGGAGAATTTTGAAGCAATGAAAGAAATCGATACTCTGGTGGATTTTCGTGATTTGTAGTATTTTTTCTGGGTGATTCAAAAGGTCTTAGACAAACTTTAAAGGTTGATCAGAATACACAAACCATTTATTCTTTGGAACGTATAGCCGAAAACGCCGCACGAGTGTGCTAGAGGGAGATGAACGTGCGGAATCATCTCAACCCCATTCTTTCCTGCACGATTGATTGACCCGTCGCTTGGCCACCACTATCACCCGAATTGTCTCTTGTGGCAGCAGCCTGTGTCCGTGAGAGAACAGGCGCGTTTTTGAACAAGTTCGCCGATCCAAGCGTCGAAGTTGGGAGGCATGTATTGATGCTGGAGGAAGGAACTTTTAAACACCTCCTCGAAACTTGTAAGCGTATGCCTAATAAACATGTTGTTATACCTTACTTTTGTATTCATTCCTTCATTTTTTATTCCTCTATTTCTTAGCAAATCCGGGGTCGTTCGCGGCTATCAACCTCTAGCACAGGTCTTCATTTCCAGAATGCCGTGTGGTGGATGTGAGACATGTAAATTATTATGTAAATCTATATGGTGTTTTTAATTAACGTCGCACTGAAGCAACACAACGGGCTATTGGAGACGGTCCAGGGTCGACCCCCGAAGGGACAGAGGACAGCACCATGTAATTTTGAATCACGGACAGATGTAGAGGTCACACCTAAGCTGGCACCTCACTCTCCAAATTTCCACCACGTCAACGTGAGGGTATTTGAAGCCATGACAGATTTAAGGTGCACCAGGGTCCTTTGTACACGGTCTTTGGTTGGATTTGTTTAAATCTGTGTGCTGTCTGAATCGTATAAACTGTTGGTAGTATTTTTCGTCAGTACTTTCCGGGCTTTTTATTTTTCAACTGAAATGATTTCAGGTATGTTAATTTTACTTTTATGACGTAATTGTAGAAACTGTATACATTATTCTGTTCTCTTTACATTTTTGTTGTTGACCAGATGAGCAATAAAATGGTTGTTTTTCGTATAAGGTGGTCGGATTTATTTTGTCATATATTCTATAAATCAACATAGACGATTGAGATATTGGATTGTATGTTGGGGTTGTGGCTACCTGGCAACCCTGCTGATAAGCAAACCACTAATCGTTTGCAATGCAAAAAGGTTTTATTTCGAGTGGCATCAGCGGAAGATCGTAAATCAGAATAAAAATTAGTAAACATGCCAGAACTACTCGTTCTCTTTCCTTCGAGGAGGAAACATTTTTCTGCATTCCGTAGCGTTGATGTTTAATAAATGTGATTGCTATATAAAATTGCCTTCTGATTTTCTAAACTTGACTAGTCAACAAATGGTTCATTCGGACGTATGTAAAGTGAGTAGAATTTCGAATTTTTTGCTTACTTTTATTTTACGAGCATTTTGCTTAGCAATCGGATTATATCATCCCTTCATTTGTGCATTGTGTATTCTCTTCGCCTTCAATTGCATTTATTTACGCTACCTAAACTTTTAATCGTCTGGAATAAATGGCTGACACGGACGATCAAAACGAAAACTAAAGCGTTCCAATCGACTCCAATGAAATGAATCGTGTTGCTGTGAAATATCCATTATTTTGGAAAAATAACCCGAAACTGGTTTATTCAACTCGAAGCACAATTTGGAATATCCGGAATAGTGAAAAATCAAACCAAATATAACACGGTTGTTTCTGCCTTACCTGAAGATGCCTCGATTTCCAGTTCTCCACCAGCAGTACCTTCAAGACAAGTTATGTTTGCTTATTCCCCAGTCTTAACAACACGTTCTGGATGTACACTGCTGGCCACCCAAATTGCAACACCAAGAAAGACAAGAGATATCACAACAAAATTTATTTTGTAGATAACATGTTGACCAAGTATCAAATGATTAAATTTATAGACTTCTGTGAAGTGTGGTTCCTGCCAAAATCAGTAGCCAGAGTAGCCGCCATTGTTGGAGATCACCGCTGCCACACACCTCGGCATTGATTCAAAGAGACTTTGGATGTGTTCTTGGGGTACAGCAGACCAAGCAGCTTCCACACGTTGCCAAAGTTGATCTGGTGTGGCAGCTGGGGATGTATTCTGGGTCAATCGTTGAGCAACCATGGACCACATGTTTTCTATCGGCGAAAGATCCGGAGAGCGAGCTGGCCAGGGAAGCAATTCAATCTGGCGATTGACGAAGAACCCTTGGACAATGCGTGCCACGTGTGGTCGCGCATTATCCTGTTGAAATATGGCTGTAGGCAAGCCCTGAAGGTAAGGAAGGACAACTGGCTCCAACACCTCGGAGATGTAGCGCTGGCTGTTTAAAGTACCGGCAATGCGTACTAGAGGAGTGCGAGAGTGATATCCAATACCGCCCCATACCATAATACCCGGTGCAGGACCAGTGTGGCGGTGCATAACGCAGCTGTTCAGCATCCTCTCTCCACGGTGTCTCCAGACTCGAATCCGACCATCGTGGTGTTGCAGACAGAAGCGTGACTCATCAGTAAAGACAATTTCATTCCATTCTGCCGTCCACATCCTTCTTTCATCGCACCATTGGCGGCGGAAACGTCTGTGGTTCTGCGTCAAGGGTAGACGAAGCAATGGACGTCTTGCGGACAGACCACTCTGCTGTAAACGGCGTCGAATGGTACGCGCAGACACTGGATGATGCGGTACAGACTGAATGTGCTGTGCTATGGTTCGTGATGTGGCTGAGCGATCCGTCACTGCCATACGCACAATATGCCTGTCATCACGTGAAGTGGTGCACTGAGGTGGATGCGATCGAACACGTCGGTCCGTCGGACCCTCCTGCATCCAACGATCACATATCCGCATTACAGTTGTTTGGATTCGTCCAACACGACTACCGATTTTCCTGAAAGATAATCCACAATCTCGGTAGGCCACTATCCTTCCTCTGTCGAACTCGGATACTTGATCAAAAGATGATCGCTGTTTTCTACGAGGCATAATTGATCGTTTTTTTGAAAAAACCACAAGAAAAACACAATTGCCGTACTTGAAATCGTCGAAATCTCCAAGCCTTAAATAGCGCTTTGAAGTGGCGCCACAGGCGCGCGTGATGTGCGTCTGCGCTGAAATTCCAATCATTTGCATATCTCACCTCCGCTAATGCATGTTGTAAATTTCATATTATTTGCATGCTTCCTTCACGGTGTTGCATTTACGGTGGCCAGCAGTGTATTTTCAAGAAACCCAGACGATTCTAACGTTCAGTTTGTTCACTGATGGGGGAGTTATGTGGCTATCTGGCAACCCTGCTGATAAGCAAACCGCTAATCGTTTGCAACGAAGTTTTAATTCGAGTGGCATCAGCGGAAGATTGTAAATCAGAATAAAAAAGTAGTAAACATCCCAGAACCACTCGTGCACTTTCCCTCGAGGAGGAAACGTTTTTCTGTATTCCGTAGCGTTGATGTTTAATAAATGTTGGTTGTTATATAAAATTGCCTTTTGATTTTCTAAACTTGACTAGCCAACAGGGTTTTATGGCGCAGGATCCAAAAGTGGACAAGCTGTGCCAGACACAAGACAGAATATAGCCCAATAAAAGTACAAAACATTAAAAAATCAAGACAAAGATAAAGGGTAGATTTAAAACACGTAAAATGTGTAAATGAGGATAAAATACTCAAATGATAAAAACAAGACAAGACCATTGTCTGCCGCATAACTAACGAATTTAATTTACATATGCATAAAATTTGGAGGAGGGGGTATTTCAATTAACGTCACACTGGAGCAACACAACGGGCTATTGGTGACGGTCCGGGATCAATCCCAAAGGGAAAGATCCGAGGACACCACCACGTAATTTTGAATCACGGTCAGATGACGAGGCAACACCTGAGCTGGCACCCCACTCCAACGTGAGGACATTTGAGGCCACGACAGATTTAATGTGCACCAGCCCCCTTTGTACACGACGGTGTTTGGCTGGATTCGAACTCGCAACCCTTCGGTTGCAAGTCCGTTACTCTTCCAACCGGGCCACCGCGGCCCCATAAAATTTGGAAGTGTGAAATTTAAAAGATTGAATTATAAAGGAATTGATTGAGATATAGGAGAGGCGAGACGTCTGGACTTTCAATGTTAACTGTAACATTGAAAGTTAACGTTAACGTTAACTTTCGTTACGCGTAACGTAACGTTACGCGTAACTGTAAAACGTTACGCGTAAACTGTAACGTCCTTTGACTTCAATCGCCCAAACCGAACACCTTTAAAGTTCGTCCGAGACCTTTTGAATCACTCTGTACATACACCTTAATTCGCAACTTATTACAGAAATACATCTAAACTACTCACTCATCAAAAATTGCAAAAAAGGAGCATTGTCGTCACATAACTGAAACCAAGGTTGGTTGGTTGTTTTTTATGGCACAAGGGCCAGATTTGGCCATGCTGCGCCAAACGATAACTAGTTCATAATCAGTATTTAATTAGAACGAGTCAGAAAGCCACGTAATAAAATTCGGTGCAGTTGTGTGTGTTGTAGTCGATTATGAAATCTAAATAAAGTTTACGAAACCAATGTCAGTAAGGAATAAAAATACGTTTTTATGATATGGGTCCATCAACAAGTCTGTTAAGGGAGGTACCAAATCGGTTTAGTCTATGATGATTAAAATTCAGGCATTCCGTCAAGATGTGCTTCTGAAACCAAGGAAACAGATGCATATTCCTAAGTGGTTTTGTTTCGGTTATGACATCGGTCTTAATTTTTCGAAATGGCACTGCGTCACACAAAGATCTCGCACTCCGATATCAATGATAGCAATTAGGCGCATCAAGAACTTAACGATACTATTTCGTCACAAAAAAGGTGACGTGCACAGGATTTTAATTGGAAAGAATCTCAACCGAGGAAAGGAATAAAATTTTTCCGAAGCAAAGGTCGAAATTAGCGGAAGTTTTCTCAACACGAGAGTCGTTTCCGGTCGAGGGAGGCAAAAAGCTGCGGATGAGTCAAAGCAATTAGCCCTCGCATGCAAAAAGGAACTGGTGATTTAATCCTTCATTAGGCGAAAGGGGAATATTTTCGAACCACACAATCTGAGATCTTAAGGTAGGTAGTTGAATTACCTCACACTGGTATAGGTATATTTTTAATTAACGTCGCACTGGAGCAACACAACAGGCTATTGGCGGTGGTCCTGGATCAGGGGAAGGATTCGAAGACAACACCACGTAATTTTGAACTACGGTCAGATGACGAGGCAGCACCGGAGTTGGCACCCCACTCTCCAAACTTTCACACCAAGCCAACGTGGACATTTGAGGCTACGACCGATTTAATGTGCGCCAGCCCTCTTTGTATACTACGATCTGTTTGGATTCAAGCTCGCAACCCTCCTGTTGCTAATACGTTACTCTTCCAAACGGACCTTCCGGTTGCTTCCATTGGAGCAACCATGGAGGAAAAAGAAAAGTAGAGTGAGCAATGGCAACCTTTTTATGTTGCCAGGACCATGTGACCAAAACTGGTAGTAACGTGACCCTTAAACTGCTTTCGTCTGCCGGGTGGAAACGAACGAGCAATCCCCATTTAATTGATATAAGGAACGGTGGAAGACGCACATCCATTAATTCATTTGATTGGTCCGAGATATACAGGGTGAGTCTAAATTGTTTTTACAAAATAAGAGGGTTGATAGTACCCATCCAGACGAGCAATAATTACCATGGAACATAGGGTCGCATTCCACTCTGAGAGGCAGAAAAGAGTCAAATTAGAATTTCAGCATGAACTTACAACAGTGCTGGGTAAGCGAATGAACGATACCAAAAAGTGCACAATCTGATTGATTGATCAGAGGAAAAACTCACAACAAGTGCTCAGAGTGGCGTGTCGTTGCACAGTTCACACCGGCGAAGGAATGACTGGCTCTCGAATATTCCTGGTGGTGTGTTGATTTTGTCTGCGGCAACACCGATTCTCGCTACGAGATCTTCAGCCGAGTCCACTGGCGTCTGGTACACTAAAGATTTCATGTACCCCCAGAAGAAAAAGTCCACTGGGTTGAGGAGATATGCTACGTAGGCAGGTACAAAACGACGTCAGGGGGGGGGGGGGCGATGACTTGTTCATGCGCAACGCGTTTCGACTTTACTGTTTTCTGCCTCAGAGTGGAATGCGACCCTATGTTCCATGGTAATTATGGCTCATCTGGATGGGTACTATCACCCCTCTTATTTTGTAAAAACAATTTAGACTCACCCTGTAAAGTAGTCTGGAAATTTCGCCATTTTTGTCGTTACTTTAGAAATGCTCGATCGGTTGGATCGAGTTCTCTAGAAGCCATTTTTGGTTTTCCACTATGTCGATCACATCGTGATAAAAAGCGAGTGTTGCTATTTGTAATTTTTTAGCTGTATTCGTAACCGTGAGAGCTCGATTCTTGTTTTTTTATATAACACTCGAGCTCATACCTTAATATCTCTACAACTCAAGATTCATACCGATTCGTTGAAAATTACGGTCGCTAGGGCTCGTATATGGAGAAGTTTACCATTTGATATTGACAAAATACCACTTGTATCATTTTCGCACAGGCTAATTTCTTTTCTGCCCATTCCCGTTGGAAGTACAAGTTAAACTTTATGCATTCTTTTTCCACGTAGAATTAAGTTTTTTGTACTTAACTTTAGCTGCTTAACCCTCCAAGTGGTTTCGACGAGATATCTCGTTCATCCAGATCAGGCCAATTTTGCTAATGACGAGTTATTTCATCGTCAAACCAATTTTTTGATGGCCTACTGGATCAAAATCTGGTTAGTTCTTTTGACGAGATATCTCGTCCATCAAGATCTGGTCAGTTTTGTTAATGATTGTGTTTTTGAAGAGGTACCTAGTCGAAGTAAACAGCTGAAGGGCTAGATAAGCTAAAGTCGATTTCTATTCTTAACTTGCTGAGGCAGTCTTGTTCAATTCTGTAAACATACGGTATCCATTTACGTATTCAAAATGTAAACAAAACCTTCGAAACTTTCCGCTGTACCCGCAGGTATCTCGAGACTAATTAGCTATCTTGTAGTAAAAATGGCTGCACAGCGAAAAGTCTCACCTAACCATAGGATCGAGCCTTTCCCGAGATTCTGGGAAACAGTTTTCGGTTGGTTGGTTGGTTGGTTTTTTATGGCACAAGGGCCAGATTTGGCCATGCTGCGCCAAACAATAGCTAGTTCATAACTGGTATTTATTTAGAGCGAGTCAGAAAGCCACGTAATAAAATTCAGTACAGTTATGTATGTTGCAGTCGATTATAAAATCTAAATAAAGTTTACGAAACCAATGTCAGTAAGGAATAAAAATAAGTTTTTATGATGTGGGTCCATCAACAAGTCTGTTAAGGTAATAGGGGAGATACCAAATCGGTTTAGTCTATGACGATTAAAATTCCGGCATTCCGTCAATATGTGCTTTATGGAAAAAATACTATTGCATAATGAGCATAAAGGAGCTGGTTCTCCCAGCAGTAAATGTCTGTGGGTAAAAAAGGAATGTCCGATTCGGAGCCTTGTCAGTTTTACGTGATGACTTCTATTTAAGTTTCTTTTGCTGAATCCCTTTATAGATGGTTGAATATCATGAAGTTTGTTATGGTTTTCCAAATCCCAAGCGGATTGCCAGGATGAATTTATGGCTTGGGTTAAAACACTATTAATGTCGTGAATCGGGACATTGGAGTTTATAATCAGTGTTGCGTTTTTGGCTGCCAAATCTGCTTTCTCATTGCCCCGGATTCCCACATGCCCAGGAATCCAACAAAAGAATATCCGAAAATCATTTTCTGTTAATGTAAGGAGCAAATTCATTGCTTTTAAAACCAAGGAATGACTTTTATGTGTACAGTTTAAAAGGGATTCGATACTGCTTTTAGAGTCGGTATACAAGATCCAGTTTTTATTAGTGTGTGTAGAAATCGTTTTTAAGGCTAAAATTATTGCGTAGATCTCTGAAGTGAAGACACTGCAGCACCCATGCAATTTTCTAGCAATGGTTGTATTATCAAAAACGGCCGCGGCTCCAACATTTGTCCCGTTCTTAGATCCGTCAGTAAAAACTGTTTTAAAAGATGAATATTTGTTTCTATGGGAATGGAATAATTGTAAATAAATGGTATCGGGGGTTGATGATTTGTTAAAATGTGAAAAGTCATTGATGGTAAGTAGATTTTTATCATTCCAAGGTGGAGGTTCGTTTTCTCTAGGAAATATTCCCAGATTGTCAACATTTAATGAATTCATTATGGTACGGACTCTAAAACCAAGTGATGGTATGAATGAAGGTTTTAATGAGTAATGACTTCCAAATTTAGGGTTAGTTACTCTATTATGCAATGGGTGAGAAGGGTTGGCTTTAATCTTAAAATAGTATTTTAGGGTAAGTTTCTCACGTCGATGTCTTAAATCCGGCTCGCCTGTCATTATATATAAACTCTGGACTGGCGAAGTGCGGAAAGCTCCGAGGGATAATCGAAGGCCTTGGTGATGAATAGTATCCAGGGCTTGAAGAACAGACTTAGCAGAAGATCCATATATTACACTCCCATAATCGAGTTTCGATCGGACAACAGCTTTGTAAATTTTTAAAATTGAAATAAAATCAGCTCCCCAAGTTGTGTTACATAAAACCTTTAAAATATTCAATGATTGGTTGCATTTTCGTTTCAATACTTTGATATGAGATCGAAAAGATAACTTCGAGTCAAAAATAATACCCAAAAATTTTATTTCTGGAACTACTGGAATAACAGTTCCGTCGAGTAAAAGTTCTGGATCAGGAAAAAGTCCGCGTCTTCTAGTAAAATGTACACATACAGTCTTTTGCGAAGAAAAAACAAAACCATTTTCGTTTGCCCACTTACTTACAATTCTAATAGCCGTTTGGAGTTGTCTTTCAATAAAAGGTACATTGATTCCAGAACAGAATATTTGGAAATCGTCTACAAAAAGCGTTCCGTGCACATATGGAGGAAGTTGTTTAATGATACCGTTGATTTTAATTATAAAAAGTATCACGCTTAGAACGCTTCCTTGGGGAACACCCTCGTCCTGTGAAAAGTCATCTGATAAAATATTATTAATGCGAACGCTAAAGGTCCTTGTCAATAAAAAGTTTTGAATAAATAGTGGAAGATTTCCCAGAAAGCCCATCTCGTATAAGTCTCGCATTATGCCATATCGCCATGTCCTATCGTAAGCTTTCTCCATATCGAAGAAGACAGCTACCAAATGCTTCTTTGTGACGAATGTATCTCTGATAGAGGATTCCAGCATTAAGGCATTGTCGTAGGTGCTTCGTCCAAAACGGAATCCGCTTTGAAACTCCGATAGATGTTTTTCAGACTCAAGGACATGTATCAACCGAGCATTCATCATTCTTTCCATGACTTTGCAGATACAGCTTGTCAAGGCAATGGGTCGATAGTTATTAGGGTCTTGAGGATCCTTCCCAGGTTTCGGTATTGGAATAATAATAGCTCTGTGCCAGGTTGTCGGAAAATCTTGCTCTGTCCAAATTCTATTATAAAGAAGTAAAATGTTTTGTAATGAATCTTCATTGAGATGGGTCAACATGTCTAGATGAATATGATCGGGGCCCGGTGAAGTCGGGTGTGATTTCCTTAATGCATTTTTCAGTTCGAATATGGTAAACTTACGATTGTAAGTTTTATGAGCGGATGGTTGAAAGTTTAACGTCTTGCGTTCTTCACGTCGCTTATAATTAATAAAATCTTGGGGGTAAGAGCTCTCATGAGATACCTTAGAAAAAGATTCTCCCAAGGTGTCAGCAATTGTCTTAACGTCTGAAACGACTTGTCCATTTTGAAGTAAAAACGATATATTTGGATTACGATATTTGCCGGTAATTTTTCGGATTTTTCCCCATAGCTGTTTTGATGATATTCGACATTCGATTGTATTTACGTATTCTTGCCAGGATTCTTTTTGTCGCTGTCTCCTTAATTTTCGAGCTTCTGCTTTAGCCCGCTTGAAAACTATCAAATTCGAAGTGGTGGGATAACGTCTGAAGGTGTTCCATGCTTTTTTTTGGAATTTATGGGCTTGAGAGCATGCTTCATTCCACCAAGGCTTCCATAATTTAGGCATTTTACCCGATGTTTTGGGGATAGCCACATCTGCCGCCTTAATCAAGGTGTTCGTTATCATTTCAACGGCATCATTTATGCTAGGCATCATAACCATGTTGTCGGAAATGTTTGATTCCACCTGATATCGAGTCCAATCCGCTTTCTCAAATATATATCGCACAGGTCGTCTGGGTAGTAAAACGTCATTGCAGTTATATGTTAAAATGATTGGAAAGTGATCGCTATTGTGCAGATCATTGTCAATTTTAAAGTCCCAAAATGAAAGCAAAGTAGGGGAGCATATTGCAAGGTCCAGGGTGTGAAAGGTTTGGGTCGGAGTATGGAAGTATGTATGACTGGAATCATTTAAAAGGCAGAGACAATGATCATCCATCAATTTTTCAATTTGTTGTCCTTTTGTGTTAAAATCATTACTTCCCCAAAGAGGGTTGTGTCCGTTAAAATCCCCTATGATGAAGTATGGAGACGGAAGTTGCGTTATTAAATCATTTAGTTCCTGCTGACTAACGTTTTCATTTGGGGGTAGATATATGCAGCAGATTGTTAGTAAAAATTTAATGTGAAGTTGAATGGCTATTGCTTGAATGCTCGTATTTAGTGAAATTCTTCTTGATGGAAAATTCTGCAAAGTCATCAGAGCCACACCGCCCGAAGCGCGTGCACCGTGGATGTAATCATTTCTTATTAAATTATAATTTTTAACATTCATTGTGTTAGTAGGCGTTAAGTATGTTTCTTGAAGGGCTAGGCAAACAGGGTTAAAATTATTTATTAGAGATTTGATATCGTCGATATGTGTACGAAAACCATGACAGTTCCAAGTTAGGAGATTAATAGCCATTTATTTTTTAAAAATTAAAGCCCTTTTCAATGTCTTCTGAAATAAAGGTTGGGTGGTTTTATTTGGAAGGTTTTTTGTAAAATCTAGAACCTTTTCTAAAAAATGCAGCGTTCTCGTCAATACCGTCCTCTCCAAACTCCATGTCTGAGTCCGTGGAAGGGTGTAAATCTATTTCGGTATCCGGTAATTTTGAGTGATCTCTAGAGTTCCGGGGAGTAAGTTTGTCTTTCTTACTTTGCTTTTTTTTATTTAGTTCTATTGACGTTGTTGGGTTCGGCTTGAAGATTTTTGTTGCTGGTGCGGTTCTCTGTTGCGGCAGGTTTGAGGGTTTACTTGTAACTTTGTCACTTGATTTTGGGCTTACGCTATGGGATTGCTGATTTGATTTGGTTGGTTGATAATTATAAGGAGTAGAGTTTATTTGCGTTTCTGCATTTACTTTATTAGGTGTAAAGTCTGAATTATATGTTTGGGTGCTTATTGTTTTGCTGGTTTTAATGACTGATGCATATGAGGTGTTAGGACGAGGTGTACGGGATTCAATCAATTTTCTAGCTTCGGGAAAGGATAGGTTTTTGGTGACTCTTAATGTTTGGATTTCTTTTTCTTGAATCCAGCGTGGACAAGTCTTGGAATATGCAGCGTGATCACCCTGACAATTGATGCAATGTTCGGTTTCAGAGCATGAGGAACTGTCGTGACCGGGCTTTGCGCAACGTGCACAGATGGTTGCTGATGCTCGACATGCTGTTTTAGCATGTCCAAATCTCTGGCATAAAAAGCATCGCAGTGGGCTTGGAACGAAAGGCCTCACGTCGCAGCACAAGTAACCGGCTTTAATTTTTGTTGGCATAACAGGAGAATCGAAGGTCAGAATAACATTTCTTGATGGAATGAAATTAGAGTCTCGCCTCATCATGATTCTTTTGGCTGCTATAACTTTTTGATCTTTTAATTCAGCGACAAATTCTTCGTCGGACACCATTGAGAGTTCTTGGGATGAGATTACTCCTCGGGTATAGTTTAAAGTTTTGTGTGGAAAGACTTGAATTTCGACGTCCCCAAAGTTTTTAATATTTAGTAATTTTCCTGATTGAACTTCTGATTTAGATTCAATTAAAAGGTCTCCGGATTTCAATTTTTTAACATTATTTACTTCTCCAGCTGCATTTTTTATATATTTTTCTATTAGAAAAGGCGACATTTTAGATAATTTACCGTATTCAGAAACAGTTTTCACCTTCGAGGCACCTTCAGTGCAGTGAAGTACATTTCTGAACGTTACGGTGTTAAATTATTCAAGCCTGTTTTCGGGGGGCGCCCAATTGGAAGAAAAACGGATTAGGGTTACGAGTTCGAAATCGGTTCGGCCAAAGACAGTCGTATACACGGGGCTGGTGCACGATAAATATGTCGTGGCCTCAAATGCCCTCACATTTGCATAGTGTGGAAGTTGGGAGAGTTAGATGCACGTTCAGATGCTGTTCTTGTCACCTGTGACCGTGGTTCAAAATTACGAGGCGTTGTCCTTGGATCTTTCACTTCGGGATTAATCCCGCACCGTCGCCAATATACCGCTGTGTTGCTTCAGTGTGACGTTAATTAACTACCTACCTCAAGACTGTTTTCATCTTTGTGACTCTTCAGTCCGCGATCTATAGATCAGTTAACACTACGCTTCCATAATACGAGGGGGGTTCAAATGAAAAGGTACGAAACGTCGTAACAACCAAACCGGTTGAAATTTGAATATGCCGCTCTGGGATAACGTAGTGAGACATCTAGGGACGCGAATGTACGAGCACCGGCGTGGTTGTGCGCATGCGCTGGCGCCCGCACATGACGCAGGAGAGAAGCAGGCAGTTGTGTGTTCCGTCCAATTGACGCGGCAGTGCGTGTGAGGACATCATGGCGTTCACATTGCAAAGTTCGACGATTGAGGAGCAGCGAGGTGTTATCAGATTTCTGATTCCGGAAGGTGTCAAACCGGTAGGTGACACTCCGTAGCCTACGCAAGTCCATCAAGAGCAAACGGCCTGGGCTGCTCACGGAGGGAGTGATTCTGCTCCACGATGACGCGCGTCCACACGTCTCCAGGGTCACACAAAGTGTACTGGCCAAGTTCAAGAGGGAGCAGCTTGAGCATCCGCCCTGCAGCCCGGACATATCGCCCTGCAGCCCGGACATATCGCCCTGCGACTTCCATCTGTTTTGTCCGCTAAAAAACATCTCAAAAGGAAGCGCTTCAACTCGGACGACGAACTGAAGGACACAGTGGAGGACTGGCTCTTGTCACAGCCACAGGAATTCTGGGAACAGGGAATCCTTCGGCTCGTGAAACAGTGGGATAGTTGTGCTCAGGCCTCTGGTGATTACTTTTGAATAAAGACTTCAATTATACCCAGTGTCGTTTCGTACCTTTTCATTTGAACACCCCTCGTATAACCATTGCTGTTTCACGATAGAAAAATTTGGATTTCTAGTAAAACGATAACTAGGATTACCCTGGTGGTTGTCTCGACGTGGCACCTCGTCAGTAGCTCCAGCTGATCAGATTTCGATGGACGAAATATCTCATCCTTAGAAGAAAACTGATCAGATCCTGATCTCGTCATCATACAAAAATCAGCAATATCTTGACGATATTTAGTCACTAACAAAATTGGTTAGATCTTGATGCAAGATATCTCATCAAAACCACTTGGAGGGTTAAGGTTGGTTGGTTTTGGGGGTTTTATGGCGCAAGGGCCGGCCATGCTGCGCTAGATACAAGACATACAATGAAAGTTTTACTGATACAGAAGAGGGAAATACACCCATGGAGGAATGCACCCGACTGGAATCGAAACTGTGCCGCTTAAAACTCGCAGGTTGCTAGCGCAGTGGGCATAACCACTGAGCCACCCCTGGAGGGTGAAGGAGTCAACCTTCATTTGGAAATCGAACAAAAGACGAACTTCAACATGGAGTCAGATGATGCTAATAAAATTTATATTGAGAAGTCTTTAGACTATTTTATTCAGTGAATACTCGTCCAAACATTTATTCACTCTATAATTGAAGGGCCCTCCCGGTCACATCTCCTTTAGATGTACGGGCTTCAAGGACCCGAGGTACTCTAGTGATCTTTTCTTTTCCATGGGGTTTACTGTGTTTGGCAAACACGGATGTCACGCTCCCGGGATACCCAAGCGATCTTTTTTTGCCCTTTCATCCCATTATTCTATTCTCCAATCACTTTTTCCCCTTCGCGACACTTGTTACAAAGTTGTCTGTCTCGTGTTTGGCGTAGGTTGGCAAAATATGATCCTTGCGCCATCAAACCCCCAAAACCAACTGAAATCGAAGGCCACATGAAACCTTGTTTACACCAAACAGTAAAAACGAGGCGAATTCCATCAAGATTTCACCACTTCTAATACAAATACCCAAGACAGACTGATACCGACTAGTATGTCACTTTAAATTTGCTTTTCTGCTTTCAAGTGTCATCACAACCGATTTTCAACCTTTTTCATCTTATGACAAAATCTATACAAATAAAAATAGAATGTTTATTATACATTGAATATTTTCACCCTATTTCAACTGATTTATTCGTTTTGGCCCCTTCTGATGCAAAATCAGTGTTTCGGCGTTTACCTGCATGTGTGCCCGCTCTACAGACCGCTAGATATTCGTATTTTCGTTGAATTTAACAATACTTTGAGTCCTTTTAGTAACTCGGTGACTGAAAGTAACAGCGCAAGTCTGCCCGTCTTACCATTGTTTGTTTTTGTGCTTTTATGTTTGCAAGTAACGTATCAAATTAATTTAATATACATTCACAATTTATGTTACTATCATAACATAAATATGAAACATCTGTTATTAAAACATAAATATGAAATATCCATATCATAATATGAAATATCCATATCATATGAAATATCCATATTATAATATGAAATATCTATATTTTTGACGTGAATAAATTTTTAAAACCGGAACCTTACTGATGGGCAGGTATGAAAAGTTGAGCCCTATAATTGTTGTCTTATGATTTCAGAACTAGAAGAAATATTTAGAAGATAAATATTCGGTGTTCGTATATCGCAAATACGGAATAATTCCATAAGGTTGAAAAAGAATTCAAGTTTATTATGAACACAAAACAAACACACAACCCGATCGGAACCACCGATGCATAAAGAAAAACTTTTAAAATTTACATCAGGGAGAAAGAAATTTGCATGTACTAATTAGAAACATAAACCTCCCTTACGGCACAAATCATACGGAATACGATACCGATTGATCTACTAGTCCAATAATAAAGTCAGTCAAAGAATCCTTGATACGAACAGTTCTGAATAAGAACAAAGGTATCTGTACCTCACATCACCTTCGGATCGAGCACACTGAGCGCGGGGAGGGCGTTCGCAATATGTCGAAATTCTACGGTGCTGGGCTAGCTTTGGGCCAGTGTAACTTTGGATTGCGAGGAGTGAGGACTGCGTATGTGGTCATTCGAAAGCAACCGAACTACGCTATAATCACAGGCCTTTAATTAATAAAATTAGCATTAACACCAAACTGCACTTTAGTCGTTCAAAATGTAACTTAATTGTTGAATATTCACAATAAACAATTGTTCAAACTTTTTATGTCTGCTTCATTTATTCCACAACCTAACACCAGCCCCGGGTATTTAAGTCAAAACTAAAGTTTGTGTCCTCGACATAACATACCATTTTTTTAATGGTATGTTATGTCGAGGACATAACAATTCTTATTTTCCTGAGGTAATATAATCTGTTCAAAAGATATAAGCATTGAGTGATATACAAGGTTTTTTGTCATAACAAAGTCTTTAAGGTACGTATTTAAATTAACGTTCACATTGGAGCAAGACAACGGGCTATTGGTGACTTTCCGAGATCAATCTCAACAAGAAAGATCGAGGACAACACCACGTAATTTGGAAACACCGTCAGATGACGAGGTCAATACCAGAGGTGGCACACCACTTTCCAAACTTCCACACCATGCCAGCGTGAGGATATTTGAGAGATTTAACGTGCACCAGCCCTCGTGCTGGTCTTCGGCTGGACCGAGTTTCGAACTCATAACCCTCCTGTTGCTAATCCATTGCTCTTCCAACTGGGATACCACATCCCTTCCGTAACCTAGGGACACAAATCCCTGATGATACATATATTTGTGTACATAATATATGTTCTATTGAAATAGTTATTTTACTTGCATTTTGGCTGTGTCGTTTTTTGGCACACTAATACGTTACACCCTGTAATAGTGTGAGAGTTCTTGTGTGGAGATCAGGGCTTCACATCTTGGGATACAAAACGTCAGTTCTTCGTCCTTTGGTGCTGAATAACATTGCCATCAATTTAGGATGATTGATTTCGGTTTTATAGCGCAAGGTCCAGAAACGAACAAGATGCGCCAAACACAAGACGCAATTCAAACCGATAAGAAGTTAAAATTAGAGAGCCTATATAAAGATAGTGGACATACACCCGACATTTTCTGATTGGCTGATGCGGTCGGCAGCCACGTTTTTCCTTTTCAGGTCAGTTCAACATGGCGGTTGTACGTCGCTGATTGCGATTTTGGAAGTTTTGTTTTGATACACTTGTAATTTACATAATTTTGAATGTAAGAACGCTTTTTTTCATTTAATATAGATCAACTTATCCACTTAATGAACAAAATAAGGTTTAAACTACTGATAACATTAATTTAGAAAACTAAAAAGAAGCAAAGGTACATGTGAAAAATTCCGTCGACCATTCTCGCCAAACCAGAAAAATGTCGTCAAACGACGCGATATTCCGCCAATAATGGAAAAGCGTATAAAATTGTTTTACTAGTATTGCTCGAAAAACAATTTTTTCCAAGACGTTATATTTAAACAATTTAATATTCTAATTATGTTTAAAATGTTTTTTATTTCTTTCCAAAGTATAAATAATTTATGAATATTGGAATGATGAAAAATGGATATTTAAAATACTTAATTATTTACCTTACTTTCAAAATACAATGCATTAGGCCTACTTTTTTATTAAGTTGCCATTCAAATATACTGTATTCTCGTAATAAAAATAAACAAGTTATTTTAGATCAATATTGGCGTTTTATTTCACAACATTACAGTTTTTTTATGGCTGTCCCAATTCTCCGGATTTTTGCATATCCGGATTACGTCCAGCACTCAGTCGTGATAATCGGAGTTTTACTGTATTTCTATTAAGGATTTAAAGCATTTATCTTATGAAAAAATATTTTATATGAATAGTTTATTCGGAAAATTACATGGCAAAATACGTTGCCCCACATTGGAATAACATGCAAGTGTTCCTAATTCAAATCTAACTCAATGTATGAAATTTAAAAAAAGGCTTTTTATTCGAACCCCAAGCACACACCAGATTAAGTCCTGTATATTACTGGTTTATAAACTGGTCTGGTCTAAATGAGTAGCTCTTATACCATGAGAAAATCCAATCTATCAATATTTGAAACCCAACGCCAAACTGTCACCAAACCCGAAGTCTTCGTATCAAAATAACTTGATTAGCAACCCCAGCGAAACCGACTTTTTCATAGCGTCCGCGTTGGCACAGCAACGGTCGAAAAACATGGCTGCTTTTTTCCTTATGTCATCTCTCTCTAGTTAAAATAATCCTATCATCTCTCTCTAGTTAAAATAACTTAACCAGCAATGAAAAGTCGATTTAAAAACATGTGCCTATAGAACACATGATGTGAATGTGGTTAAATGACGTAAGCAGAGCGTATGTATGAGACAAATGAAAACAAATAGGTCATCCATGGAATAACTTAAGGAGCCTAAAAAATGATAACTCGAGACTAATACTTGAGAAAAAATTCACACTAAGATGGGGTCCCATCTAAGTTGGCTATTAAAATTGAGTATCGGGTGTAATTAAAAGATGATTATAAATGTGATAAAAAATCCTGAGGGATGTAAAAAGTGATGAATGAGAAGGAGACCCAACAATTCTGATAAAATTGGTGATGAGGAGGGTGAACTCAACAGCAATTAAGGTTGATTGGTTTAGGTTTTATGGCACAAGGTCCAGAAATGGACAAGAGACATCAATTAAGGAACGTGAGCGCAGATGTTCTGTACGCGTCAGCTGGCATTTTAATACATTTACCCTCTCGTTTGAGCGGCCGGCCTGACATAAAACTATTGGGGAGAGGGCAAGGGAATTCGCATCTGGCACGCCTTTCATGACATCGGCATTTCCAAGACACAGACGTGTCTTGGAAATCCAGACATGACAACACAATGAGAATTAATTTCCTTCACCGAATTGAGTTAGCTAACTTGGACATGATTCAACTCCCAAAGCACCAAAGGCCCGTCGTGGCTCAGTGGGTATGCCCATTGCTCTAGCAACCCGAGTTATAAGTGGTACAGAGTACCAGAGAATGTTCTATAACTGAACGGCAAGTAGGAAGACATAATTGGAAAAGTAAGAAACATTAATTGCAAATATCATATTTACCAGATCTTTAAATGGTGTTTTCAATTTTCATCTACGATTCTTATTTCAGGGTTAAATCGGTTATTTGAATTGAAAAACCAGTCGTCAATTCATTTTAGGTTGGTTGGTTGGTTGGTTGGTTTTTTATGGCACAAGGGCCAGATTTGGCCATGCTGCGCCAAACAATAGCTAGTTCATAACTGGTATTTATTTAGAGCGAGTCAGAAAGCCACGTAATAAAATTCAGTACAGTTGTGTATGTTGCAGTCGATTATAAAATCTAAATAAAGTTTGCGAAACTAATGTCAGTAAGGAATAAAAATAAGTTTTTATGATGTGGGTCCATCAACAAGTCTGTTAAGGTAATAGGGGAGATACCAAATCGGTTTAGTCTATGACGATTAAAATTCCGGCATTCCGTCAATATGTGCTTTATGGAAAAAATACTATTGCATGATGAGCATAAAGGAGCTGGTTCTCCTAGCAGTAAATGTCTGTGGGTAAAAAAGGAATGTCCAATTCGGAGTCTTGTCAGTTTTACGTGATGATTTCTATTTAAGTTTGTTTTGCTGAATCCCTTTATAGATGGTTGAATATCATGAAGTTTGTTATGGTTTTCCAAATCCCAAGCGGATTGCCAGGATGAATTTATGGCTTGGGTTAAAACACTATTAATGTCGTGAATCGGGACATTGGAGTTTATAATCAATGTTGCGTTTTTGGCTGCCAAATCCGCTTTCTCATTGCCCCGGATTCCCACATGCCCAGGAATCCAACAAAAGAATATCCGAAAATCATTTTCTGTTAATGTTAGGAGCAAATTCATTGCTTTTAAAACCAAGGAATGACTTTTATGTGTACAGTTTAATAGGGATTCGATACTGCTTTTAGAGTCGGTATACAAGATCCAGTTTTTATTAGTGTGTGTAGAAATCGTTTTTAAGGCTAAAATTATTGCGTAGATCTCTGAAGTGAAGACACTGCAGCACCCATGCAATTTTCTAGCAATGGTTGTATTATCAAAAACGGCCGCGGCTCCAACATTTGTCCCGTTCTTAGATCCGTCAGTAAAAACTGTTTTAAAAGATGAATATTTGTTTCTATGGGAATGGAATAATTGTAAATAAATGGTATCGGGGGTTGATGATTTGTTAAAATGTGAAAAGTCATTGATGGTAAGTAGATTTTTATCATTCCAAGGTGGAGGTTCGTTTTCTCTAGGAAATATTCCCAGATTGTCAACATTTAATGAATTCATTATGGTACGGACTCTAAAACCAAGTGATGGTATGAATGAAGGTTTTAATGAGTAATGACTTCCAAATTTAGGGTTAGTTACTCTATTATGCAATGGGTGAGAAGGGTTGGCTTTAATTTTAAAATAGTATTTTAGGGTAAGTTTCTCACGTCGATGTCTTAAATCCGGCTCGCCTGTCATTATATATAAACTCTGGACTGGCGAAGTGCGGAAAGCTCCGAGGGATAATCGGAGGCCTTGGTGATGAATAGTATCCAGGGCTTGAAGAACAGACTTAGCAGAAGATCCATATATTACACTCCCATAATCGAGTTTCGATCGGACAACAGCTTTGTAAATTTTTAAAATTGAAATAAAATCAGCTCCCCAAGTTGTGTTACATAAAACCTTTAAAATATTCAATGATTGGTTACATTTTCGTTTCAATACCTTGATATGAGGACGAAAAGATAACTTCGAGTCAAAAATAATACCCAAAAATTTTATTTCTGGAACTACTGGAATAACAGTTCCGTCGAGTAAAAGTTCTGGATCAGGAAAAAGTCCGCGTCTTCTAGTAAAATGTACACATACAGTCTTTTGCGAAGAAAAAACAAAACCATTTTCGTTTGCCCATTTTCTTACAATTCTAATAGCCGTTTGGAGTTGTCTTTCAATAAAAGGTACATTGATTCCAGAACAGAATATTTGGAAATCGTCTACAAAAAGCGTTCCGTGCACATATGGAGGAAGTTGTTTAATAATACCGTTGATTTTAATTATAAAAAGTATGACGCTTAGAACGCTTCCTTGGGGAACACCCTCGTCCTGTGAAAAGTCATCTGATAAAATATTATTAATGCGAACGCTAAAGGTCCTTGTCAATAAAAAGTTTTGAATAAATATTGGGAGATTTCCCAGAAAGTCCATCTCGTATAAGTCTCGCATTATGCCATATCGCCATGTCCTATCGTAAGCTTTCTCCATATCGAAGAAGACAGCTACCAAATGCTTCTTTGTGACGAATGTATCTCTGATAGAGGATTCCAGCATTAAGGCATTGTCGTAGGTGCTTCGTCCAAAACGGAATCCGCTTTGAAACTCCGATAGATGTTTTTCAGACTCAAGGACATGTATCAACCGAGCATTCACCATTCTTTCCATGACTTTGCAGATACAGCTTGTCAAGGCAATGGGTCGATAGTTATTAGGGTCTTGAGGATCCTTCCCAGGTTTCGGTATTGGAATAATAATAGCTCTGTGCCAGGTTGTCGGAAAATCTTGCTCTGTCCAAATTCTATTATAAAGAAGTAAAATGTTTTGTAATGAATCTTCATTGAGATGGGTCAACATGTCTAGATGAATATGATCGGGGCCCGGTGAAGTCGGGTGTGATTTCCTTAATGCATTTTTCAGTTCGAATGTGGTAAACTTACGATTGTAAGTTTTATGAGCGGATGGTTGAAAGTTTAACGTCTTGCGTTCTTCACGTCGCTTATAATTAATAAAATCTTGGGGGTAAGAGCTCTCATGCGATACCTTAGAAAAAGATTCTCCCAAGGTATCAGCAATTGTCTTAACGTCTGAAACGACTTGTCCATTTTGAAGTAAAAATGATATATTTGGATTACGATATTTGCCGGTAATTTTTCGAATTTTTCCCCATAGCTGTTTTGATGATATTCGACATTCAATTGTATTTACGTATTCTTGCCAGGATTCTTTTTGTCGCTGTCTCCTTAATTTTCGAGCTTCTGCTTTAGCCCGCTTGAAAACTATCAGATTCGAAGTGGTGGGATAACGTCTGAAGGTGTTCCATGCTTTTTTTTGGAATTTATGGGCTTGAGAGCATGCTTCATTCCACCAAGGCTTCCATAATTTAGGCATTTTACCCGATGTTTTGGGGATAGCCACATCTGCCGCCTTAATCAAGGTGTTCGTTATCATTTCAACGGCATCATTTATGCTAGGCATCATAACCATGTTGTCGGAAATGTTTGATTCCACCTGATATCGAGTCCAATCCGCTTTCTCAAATATATATCGCACAGGTCGTCTGGGTAGTAAAACGTCATTGCAGTTATATGTTAAAATGATTGGAAAGTGATCGCTATTGTGCAGATCATTGTCAATTTTAAAGTCCCAAAATGAAAGCAAAGTAGGGGAGCATATTGCAAGGTCCAGGGTGTGAAAGGTTTGGGTCGGAGTATGGAAGTATGTATGACTGGAATCATTTAAAAGGCAGAGACAATGATCATCCATCAATTTTTCAATTTGTTGTCCTTTTGTGTTAAAATCATTACTTCCCCAAAGAGGGTTGTGTCCGTTAAAATCCCCTATGATGAAGTATGGAGACGGAAGTTGAGTTATTAAATCATTTAGTTCCTGCTGACTAACGCTTTCATTTGGGGGTAGATATATGCAGCAGATTGTTAGTAAAAATTTAATATGAAGTTGAATGGCTATTGCTTGAATGCTCGTATTTAAAGAAATTCTTCTTGATGGAAAATTCTGCAAAGTCATCAGAGCCACGCCGCCCGAAGCGCGTGCACCGTGGATGTAATCATTTCTTATTAAATCATAATTTTTAACATTAATTGAGTTATTAGGTGTTAAGTATGTTTCTTGAAGGGCTAGGCAAACAGGGTTAAAATTATTTATTAGAGATTTGATATCGTCGATATGTGTACGAAAACCATGACAGTTCCAAGTTAAGAGATTAATAGTCATTTATTCTTTAAAAATTTAGAGCCCTTTTCAATCTCTTCTGAAATAAAGGTTGGGTGGTTTTATTTGGAAGGTTTTTTATAAAATCTAGAACCTTTTCTAAAAAATGCAGCCTTCTCGTCAATATCGTCCTCTCCAAACTCCATGTCTGAGTCCGTGGAAGGGTGTAAATCTATTTCGGTATCCGGTAATTTTGAGTGATCTCTAGAGTTCCGGGGAGTAAGTTTGTCTTTCTTACTTTGCTTTTTTTTACTTTGTTCTATTGACGTTGTTGGGTTCGGCTTGAAGATTTTTGTTGCTGGTGTGGTTCTCTGTTGCGGCAGGTTTGAGGGTTTACTTGTAACTTTGTCAATTGATTTTGGGCTTAAGCTATGGGATTGATGGTTTGATTTGTTTGGTTGATATTTATAAAGAGTAGATTTTAATTGCGTTTCTGCATTTACTTTATTAAGTGTAAAGTCTGAGTTATATGTTTGGGTGCTTATTGTTTTGCTGGTTTTAATGACGGATGCATATGAGGTGTTAGGACGAGGTGTACGGGAATCTATCAATTTTCTAGCTTCGGGAAAGGATAGGTTTTTGGTGACTCTTAATGTTTGGATTTCTTTTTCTTGAATCCAGCGTGGACAAGTCTTGGAATATGCAGCGTGATCACCCTGGCAATTGATGCAATGTTCGGTTTCAGAGCATGAGGAACTGTCGTGACCGGGCTTTGCGCAACGTGCACAGATGGTTGCTGATGCTCGACATGCTGTTTTAGCATGTCCAAATCTCTGGCATAAAAAGCATCGCAGTGGGCTTGGAATGAAAGGCCTCACGTCGCAGCACAAGTAACCGGCTTTTATTTTTGTTGGCATAACAGGAGAATCGAAGGTGAGAACAACATTTCTTGATGGAATGAAATTAGAATCTCGCCTCATCATGATTCTTCTGGCTGCTATAACTTTTTGGTCTTTTAGTTCAGCGACAAATTCTTCGTCGGACACCATTGCGAGTTCTTGGGATGAGATAACTCCTCGGGTATAGTTAAGGGTTTTGTGCGGAAAGACTTGAATTTCGACGTCCCCAAAGTTTTTAATGTTTAATAGTTTTATTGATTGTATTTCTGATTTGGATTCAATTAAAAGGTCTCCGGATTTCAATTTTTTAACATTATTTACTTCTCCAGCTGCATTTTTTATATATTTTTCTATTAGAAATGGTGACATTTTTGTTAATTTACCGGATTCGTTGTGTATAATAAGAAATTTAGGAACGGATTTTTTTGGTTCAGGAATTGCGGAAATGACAGGTGTAACCGTTTCTATACATGATTCATTAATATAGTTTTCATTGACTTTGTAAATGGTGTTTGACGGATCTAAGCCTCCGTCAGGGCAAGAAGTTTTAGGTTCCATTAATATTAGAAAATAAAATTCATCCTGGTGTGCCCCCGCCCACCATGGAGCCCAACCAGGGGAAGCAGTATCCGGCAGTTGTCCAGCAACAGATCTCGGAACCGCTTCAGGAGTAACAACCAGAATATAGTGCCGTAGTGTCGGAATGTGGATCCGCCAGTTCGCCCAGGGCATCCCTAGCTACAGCACTAACCCTAAATACCCAATAGCATTGGAGTCCAACACGACAGAGGGACCAAGCGCTCTGACGTGGTGAACCCCAGAGAAATTAGGTGAGCCGATTGACCAGAGCGGGCTCACTCCAGCCACCCGTCTACGCAGAAGCATGGACCAAAGGGCACGCATCAGGTACCCCAGGACTCCACTTTCCCCCGATACGGGACGCCGCACACGGCAAACATGCGGGTCAGAAAAACGTACTGACGTCTTTTAAAAGAATCATAAAAAGGAATAAATGATAATTTAGAAGCAAATAGAACTTAACACAACTAAAAAGGTATTCTATGATACGTAATAACATAGGTGATTAACATATTTTTAAATAACAAAAGAGTGAATTTAAGGTGTTTTTTAATGTAAAGAAATTTTAATGGTTTCCGAATCGCAAGACGTGAAATGGAGAAAAAGGAGGGGTGGGGAATAGAGTAGTGGGATGAAGGTAGAGAAAGATCGCTTAGGTATCCCGGGAGCGCGACCCCCGTGTTCACCAAAGACAGCAAACCCCTGGGAAAGAAAAAGATCACTCAGGTACCCCGGGGTTGTGAAGCCCGTACAAACCTAAAGAAGGAATGCCCCTGGGGGCTCAATTCATTTTAAGAACGGAAAATCGTAATCCATTCCAAAACAAGTGAACTTTAAATAATCCAAGTAAAACATTGCAAGCGAGCATACAGTGCATTAAAGGAACGTAATACTGATATCCGTCCATGTTATATTAATGACTAATCGTGTTCAGCATTCAGTCGCAAATTTAAAATTTTTAATCTAAGATTGAAAACGATGTAGCATCAGATAAAATGTTAGAATTAATGCAAATGGTAACATTTTAAAACAAGATGATTAAGATTTGTAAGATTTAAATCTTGGCTTTAATTGATATATAATGGGCCATTAGTTTTTAATAGTCGTACTCAGAATGTAATGCGATCCAATCTTACATTTATATTATTCTAAAATCGTAATTAATTGGTTCATTAATTGGTTTTAAGATTTTTCATGTCCGATATAGTTCAAGTGTACTATGTCTTGAAAAATAATAGAGAAAATTAGTAAGAACTGTTAAAAAATGTCATATTAGTATTACAATTGCTCATACTTTGATGCCGTTTTATAAATTTGTTTCAATTAAATAATTTTTAATCCATCTTAACCTTTAAAAAATATAAACAGTAATTGTACAAAGTGTACACAAAATTCATTTGATGAAGAGTCAAAGTATGTCGATGCAGCAGATATTGAAAAACAGCTACACATATTACATATCATTGCTTCAAAAGTAATTTTTATACTCATCTCGACATGGTTATTAAGGTTTGAAAATTGCTCTCTCGATAGGTACCGGTTTTTAGACATACTTTTTATCTCTAGCGGGTTGGTTGATTTGGGTTTTCTGGCGCAAGGTCCAAACACGAAGAAGCTGCTCCAAACGCAAAACATAAAACAATACAAATTGATACGTTAAAATAGTCTAACCAACAATAAAAAATAAATATAAAACATGAGTTAACTATTGATGATATGGATGCTGTAGTTTAAGTGATAACAGCTTCAGGGTTAGTTGGCTTAGTTGATTAAAATTGAAAATAAGATGTAGTTATAAAATATGTTGGTTATAAATGTGATAAAAATCCCGCGTGAATGCAAAACGGTAGTGATGAATACGGGGTGACTTAACAAATCTGATAAAATTGGGGATGAAGTATTAAATTAGCGTTGGTAAAAATGTCTAAGATTTGTACAAGTTAAAACGATATTGATGAAGAGGTTCCTGGCAATGATGGCTGGTTGGTTGGTTGGTTGGTTTTTTATGGCACAAGGGCCAGATTTGGCCATGCTGCGCCAAACAATAGCTAGTTCATAACTGGTATTTATTTAGAGCGAGTCAGAAAGCCACGTAATAAAATTCAGTACAGTTGTGTATGTTGCAGTCGATTATAAAATCTAAATAAAGTTTACGAAACCAATGTCAGTAAGGAATAAAAATAAGTTTTTATGATGTGGGTCCATCAACAAGTCTGTTAAGGTAATAGGGGAGATACCAAATCGGTTTAGTCTATGATGATTAAAATTCCGGCATTCCGTCAATATGTGCTTTATGGAAAAAATACTATTGCATGATGAGCATAAAGAGGAGCTGGTTCTCCCAGCAGTAAATGTCTGTGGGTAAAAAAGGAATGTCCGATTCGGAGCCTTGTCAGTTTTACATGATGACTTCTATTTAAGTTTGTTTTGCTGAATCCCTTTATAGATGGTTGAATATCATGAAGTTTGTTATGGTTTTCCAAATCCCAAGCGGATAGCCAGGATGAATTTATGGCTTGGGTTAAAACACTATTAATGTCGTGAATCGGGACATTGGAGTTTATAATCAGTGTTGCGTTTTTGGCTGCCAAATCTGCTTTCTCATTGCCCCGGATTCCCACATGCCCAGGAATCCAACAAAAGAATATCCGAAAATCATTTTCTGTTAATGTAAGGAGCAAATTCATTGCTTTTAAAACCAAGGAATGACTTTTATGTGTACAGTTTAAAAGGGATTCGATACTGCTTTTAGAGTCGGTATACAAGATCCAGTTTTTATTAGTGTGTGTAGAAATCGTTTTTAAGGCTAAAATTATTGCGTACATCTCTGAAGTGAAGACACTGCAGCACCCATGCAATTTTCTAGCAATGGTTGTATTATCAAAAACGGCCGCGGCTCCAACATTTGTCCCGTTCTTAGATCCGTCAGTAAAAACTGTTTTAAAAGATGAATATTTGTTTCTATGGGAATGGAATAATTGTAAATAAATGGTATCGGGGGTTGATGATTTGTTAAAATGTGAAAAGTCATTGATGGTAAGTAGATTTTTATCATTCCAAGGTGGAGGTTCGTTTTCTCTAGGAAATATTCCCAGATTGTCAACATTTAATGAATTCATTATGGTACGGACTCTAAAACCAAGTGACGGTATGAATGAAGGTTTTAATGAGTAATGACTTCCAAATTTAGGGTTAGTTACACTATTATGCAATGGGTGAGAAGGGTTGGCTTTAATCTTAAAATAGTATTTTAGGGTAAGTTTCTCACGTCGATGTCTTAAATCCGGCTCGCCTGTCATTATATATAAACTCTGGACTGGCGAAGTGCGGAAAGCTCCGAGGGATAATCGGAGGCCTTGGTGATGAATAGTATCCAGGGCTTGAAGAACAGACTTAGCAGAAGATCCATATATTACACTCCCATAATCGAGTTTCGATCGGACAACTGCTTTGTAAATTTTTAAAATTGAAATAAAATCAGCTCCCCAAGTTGTGTTACATAAAACCTTTAAAATATTCAATGATTGGTTGCATTTTCGTTTCAATACTTTGATATGAGATCGAAAAGATAACTTCGAGTCAAAAATAATACCCAAAAATTTTATTTCTGGAACTACTGGAATAACAGTTCCGTCGAGTAAAAGTTCTGGATCAGGAAAAAGTCCGCGTCTTCTAGTAAAATGTACACATACAGTCTTTTGCGAAGAAAAAACAAAACCATTTTCGTTTGCCCACTTACTTACAATTCTAATAGCCGTTTGGAGTTGTCTTTCAATAAAAGGTACATTGATTCCAGAGCAAAAAATCTGGAAATCGTCTACAAAAAGCGTTCCGTGCACATATGGAGAAAGTTGTTTAATAATACCGTTGATTTTAATTATAAAAAGTATGACGCTTAGAACGCTTCCTTGGGGAACACCCTCGTCCTGTGAAAAGTCATCTGATAAAATATTATTAATGCGAACGCTAAAGGTCCTTGTCAATAGAAAGTTTTGAATAAATATTGGGAGATTTCCCAGAAAGCCCATCTCGTATAAGTCTCGCATTATGCCATATCGCCATGTCCTATCGTAAGCTTTCTCCATATCGAAGAAGACAGCTACCAAATGCTTCTTTGTGACGAATGTATCTCTGATAGAGGATTCCAGCATTAAGGCATTGTCGTAGGTGCTTCGTCCAAAACGGAATCCGCTTTGAAACTCCGATAGATGTTTTTCAGACTCAAGGACATGTATCAACCGAGCATTCACCATTCTTTCCATGACTTTGCAGATACAGCTTGTCAAGGCAATGGGTCGATAGTTATTAGGGTCTTGAGGATCCTTCCCAGGTTTCGGTATTGGAATAATAATAGCTCTGTGCCAGGTTGTCGGAAAATCTTGCTCTGTCCAAATTCTATTATAAAGAAGTAAAATGTTTTGTAATGAATCTTCATTGAGATGGGTCAACATGTCTAGATGAATATGATCGGGGCCCGGTGAAGTCGGGTGTGATTTCCTTAATGCATTTTTCAGTTCGAATGAGGTAAACTTACGATTGTAAGTTTTATGAGCGGATGGTTGAAAGTTTAACGTCTTGCGTTCTTCACGTCGCTTATAATTAATAAAATCTTGGGGGTAAGAGCTCTCATGCGATACCTTAGAAAAAGATTCTCCCAAGGTATCAGCAATTGTCTTAACGTCTGAAACGACTTGTCCATTTTGAAGTAAAAACGATATATTTGGATTACGATATTTGCCGGTAATTTTTCGAATTTTTCCCCATAGCTGTTTTGATGATATTCGACATTCAATTGTATTTACGTATTCTTGCCAGGATTCTTTTTGTCGCTGTCTCCTTAATTTTCGAGCTTCTGCTTTAGCCCGCTTGAAAACTATCAGATTCGAAGTGGTGGGATAACGTCTGAAGGTGTTCCATGCTTTTTTTTGGAATTTGTGGGCTTGAGAGCATGCTTCATTCCACCAAGGCTTCCATAATTTAGGCATTTTACCCGATGTTTTGGGGATAGCCACATCTGCCGCCTTAATCAAGGTGTTCGTTATCATTTCAACGGCATCATTTATGCTAGGCATCATAACCATGTTGTCGGAAATGTTTGATTCCACCTGATATCGAGTCCAATCCGCTTTCTCAAATATATATCGCACAGGTCGTCTGGGTAGTAAAACGTCATAGCAGTTATATGTTAAAATGATTGGAAAGTGATCGCTATTGTGCAGATCATTGTCAATTTTAAAGTCCCAAAATGAAAGCAAAGTAGGGGAGCATATTGCAAGGTCCAGGGTGTGAAAGGTTTGGGTCGGAGTATGGAAGTATGTATGACTGGAATCATTTAAAAGGCAGAGACAATGGTCATCCATCAATTTTACAATTTGTTGTCCTTTTGTGTTAAAATCATTACTTCCCCAAAGAGGGTTGTGTCCGTTAAAATCCCCCATGATGAAGTATGGAGACGGAAGTTGAGTTATTAAATCATTTAGTTCCTGCTGACTAACGTTTTCATTTGGGGGTAGATATATGCAGCAGATTGTTATTAAAAATTTAATATGAAGTTGAATGGCTATTGCTTGAATGCTCGTATTTAAAGAAATTCTTCTGGATGGGAAATTCTGCAAGGTCATTATAGCCACGCCGCCCGAAGCGCGTGCACCGTGGATGTAATCATTTCTTATTAAATTATAATTTTTAACATTCATTGTGTTAGTAGGCGTTAAGTATGTTTCTTGAAGGGCTAGGCAAACAGGGTTAAAATTATTTATTAGAGATTTGATATCGTCGATATGTGTACGAAAACCATGACAGTTCCAAGTTAGGAGATTAATAGCCATTTATTTTTTAAAAATTAGAGCCCTTTTCAATGTCTTCTGAAATAAAGGTTGGGTGGTTTTATTTGGAAGGTTTTTTGTAAAATCTAGAACCTTTTCTAAAAAATGCAGCGTTCTCGTCAATACCGTCCTCTCCAAACTCCATGTCTGAGTCCGTGGAAGGGTGTAAATCTATTTCGGTATCCGGTAATTTTGAGTGATCTCTAGAGTTCCGGGGAGTAAGTTTGTCTTTCTTACTTTGCTTTTTTTTATTTTGTTCTATTGACGTTGTTGGGTTCGGCTTGAAGATTTTTGTTGCTGGTGCGGTTCTCTGTTGCGGCAAGTTTGAGGGTTTACTTGTAACTTTGTCACTTGATTTTGGGCTTACGCTATGGGATTGCTGATTTGATTTGGTTGGTTGATAATTATAAGGAGTAGAGTTTATTTGCGTTTCTGCATTTACTTTATTAGATGTAAAATCTGAATTATATGTTTGGGTGCTTATTGTTTTGCTAGTTTTAATGACGGATGCATATGAGGTGTTAGGACGAGGTGTACGAGATTCTATAAATTTTCTAGCTTCGGGAAAGGATAGATTTTTGGTAACTCTTAATGTTTGGATTTCTTTTTCCTGTATCCAACGAGGGCAAGTTTTTGAATACGCAGCATGATTTCCCTGGCAATTAACACAATGTTCGATTTCGGAGCACGTAGAACTGTCGTGACCGGGCTTTGCGCAACGTGCACAGATGGTTGCTGATGCTCGACATGCTGTTTTAGCATGTCCAAATCTCTGGCATAAAAAGCATCGCAGTGGGCTTGGAATGAAAGGCCTCACGTCGCAGCACAAGTAACCGGCTTTAATTTTTGTTGGCATAACAGGAGAATCGAAGGTCAGAATAACATTTCTTGATGGAATGAAATTAGAGTCTCGCCTCATCATGATTCTTTTGGCTGCTATAACTTTTTGATCTTTTAATTCAGCGACAAATTCTTCGTCGGACACCATTGAGAGTTCTTGGGATGAGATTACTCCTCGGGTATAGTTTAAAGTTTTGTGTGGAAAGACTTGAATTTCGACGTCCCCAAAGTTTTTAATATTTAGTAATTTTCCTGATTGAACTTCTGATTTAGATTCAATTAAAAGGTCTCCGGATTTCAATTTTTTAACATTATTTACTTCTCCAGCTGCATTTTTTATATATTTTTCTATTAGAAAAGGCGACATTTTAGATAATTTACCGTATTCATTGTGAATAATGAGAAATTTTGTATTGATTTTGTTATCTGACGAGTTATAGTGGTATTTTCAGGTGTTTTCATTTCTAAAGAAGGTTCATTTAGGTCATTTGGAGATGTATCAGAGCTAAGTTGGTTTGACGGATCTAAGCCTCCGTCAGGGCAAGAAAGAGTTTTTGGTTCCATGAATATTAGAAAAAAATTCATCCTGGTGTGCCCCCGCCCACCATGGAGCCCAACCAGGGGAAGCAGTATCCGGCAGTTGTCCAGCAACAGATCTCGGAACCGCTTCAGGAGTAACAACCAGAATATAGTGCCGTAGTGTCGGAATGTGGATCCGCCAGTTCGCCCAGGGCATCCCTAGCTACAGCACTAACCCTAAATACCCAATATCATTGGAGTCCAACACGACAGAGGGACCAAGCGCTCTGACGTGGTGAACCCCAGAGAAATTAGGTGAGCCGATTGACCAGAGCGGGCTCACTCCAGCCACCCGTCTACGCAGAAGCATGGACCAAAGGGCACGCATCAGGTACCCCAGGACTCCACTTTCCCCCGATACGGGACGCCGCACACGGCAAACATGCGGGTCAGAAAAACGTACTGACGTCTTTTAAAAGAATCATAAAAAGGAATAAATGATAATTTAGAAACAAATAGAACTTAACACAACTAAAAAGGTATTCTATGATACGTAATAACATAGGTGATTAACATATTTTTTAAATAACAAAAGAGTGAATTTAAGGTGTTTTTCAATGTAAAGAAATTTTAATGGTTTCCGAATCGCAAGACGTGAAATGGAGAAAAAGGAGGGGTGGGGAATAGAGTAGTGGGATGAAGGTAGAGAAAGATCGCTTAGGTATCCCGGGAGCGCGACCCCCGTGTTCACCAAAGACAGCAAACCCCTGGGAAAGAAAAAGATCACTCAGGTACCCCGGGGTTGTGAAGCCCGTACAAACCTAAAGAAGGAATGCCCCTGGGGGCGCAATGATGGCTGAATGGAGCAGTTTCCCAAACCAATAAAAATCTATGCATGACTTCATTAGCGGAAAACACTGACTGGATGCTTGGTTATGACTTTAATCAGGCAATAGTGCAAGTATCAGAAACAATGAGTCATTCAGACTACTAAAGAAATCTTAAAAAAGATCGTCAACTGCCATTTTGGTGGAGCAAGATGTACACCATCAGGACAAGTCACAAGGTTGTTTGGGGATTTTATGGCGTAAGAGCCATATTTGGTCAAGCTGCGCTAATCACAAGGCAGACAACGCAATGTGGGATGAAGCGAAAAGCAGAAGGGTGTTTCGATGGTAAATATTAAAGACAGAAAGGATCACTCGGGATGAAGTCACAAGAGGAAGACTCGAGTTTAAGTATTGATGTTCAAGACACAACTGATATTTTAATTAAACTTTTCCAGGCCGTGCGTAAAGGCGGGGAAGTATTAGAATCGTTCAATACGGAACAAATGTATCAATTACGGAAGTACCTTACTAAACTCAGCGTACCTCCACGTCATAATTAATATAAATTTTTATTAATTGAACATTGTTATACAATATAAGAGAGAAGTTAAGGAAAGTGACGTTAAGCACATGATTAGCAGGAAGATAAAGAAGATAAATTTAATGTAAATTGATGCAATTAGGAGTCCAATTCAAGAGGAATGCAAGAGACAGACAATAGGGGCCTAAAGAAAGGTGGAAAAATGCAACTGTGGAAATAAGTAAGGTTTGGATGGGATAATGTATGTGGGTAGTTTATTTTGAGATAAGGGTGGGTGGGTTAATGTTATACTGGAGCAACACAACGGACTATTGGTGACGGTCCGAGATTAATCCCAAAGGGAAAGGGGTGGTTGATGGAATTTCCATCAGAATCTCCGAATTCACCACATCGTCTTTATGGGCGTGGTGTGTAGATAGATCTTATCTTGAAAAGAAATATACTATGTGTTTTTTCTGCGCTCGTTTTGTTGCTCCACTGTGACGTTAATCAAAATACATATACATCTGGATTTCAGGATTTGGGGTCGTAAGGAGGGATATTTTCTAGTAGTTCGTTTGGAACTTGGGGAATTTTTTTGAAAAAGTGGAAAGGGTAGTGTCTTGGACAATGTAAAAATTGTTAAGGCTTCTCGATGTTGAACTCGAGAATAGATTGCGGGATAGGACCATTTCTGCTTGTTTGAAATCAAGCTGGTGTAACTTCTAAACTATTCTAGAATATTTTTGGACTCGCGTTTTCTTCTTGCGACTTCTGTCTCGATGATGGTGGACGTCTTGGCGCCATCGAAATGGCCATTGGTCATCTTTAATAAGTTCTTAATCTTTAGTAGTCGTTGCGATTTGAAAGTTTCTCATCATATTTTTATTAGCAATTTGACTGAGATTTTCATCAGCTCATCTTTATTCCTTACATCATTTAAGGATTTGTCCTCTATGGTCACTTTTCGCTACACGAATTTGTTTGCTATTAGACCGCAACATGTGGCTTAAAGTGGATACGACGTACGCCAACTACGTGCTAATCACGAAGATTTTCCAGGATTTCTTCTGATGAAAAGATAAGATCTGATTCGGATATGACCTGATACCTGAAGTATGAAGAGAGGTTGGTTGGTTGATTTGAGTTTTATGGCGAAAGATCCAAAAGAGGATAAGCTGCGCCAAACACAAGATATTAAAGTTAGGAGGTGGATTTAAGACTTGAAAGTAGTAACTACACCATATAGAAATATAATGAATAAAACCAATTGATATACATAAAAATTAAATATCAATGTAAAACCTCAACCTGTAAAATCGTATTTTTTTTAAAAAGAGAACTAAGATGGGATATCCCCATCTTACTTTATAAAACTTGATGAAATTAAATTTAGAATCTTAATTAGATATGTGGTAAAAATCCAGAATGATGAAGAAATCTATAAAGCAAGGGATGGGGAGGTTGACCCAACAGGTCTGATAAAATTGGTAATGAAGTTTTAAAAAATTATCTATAAAGATGTCTAAGAAATGTATAAGAAGTTAAAAAATGATAAGTGGAGAGTATTAAGAGAGAAATGGGGAGTAACTGAAACAGGGAATGATCCGAGAGTTTTTTCATTGTGAATTAAATTTACCTGCGTTTCATTACACTACGACCAGAAGATCCCCGGAACGAAGTTTTTTAAGAGACTTTATAGTGCCCAAAAAAGATTGGAAATGTTTGGGAATTAGGAATGGCGAAACAGAGTAAAAGAATTTTGTATTGGGTTTGTACTAAGTGAGTTGTTTAGAAGTTTAATTAAGAAAAAACATGCGTTTGATAAATTAATGTTCATTTGTTGCTCCATCGGAGGAGGAGAAATATTTTTATTTTCATTACTCATAATGATGTAAAAAAGGAATTCGGACACCTACAGCTCCACCCTTAGCGAGGTGTCCAGTAAGTGGCCGATTGCTTAGCCCTAGTCGACGACGAAGTCCAATCGACCAACCGATTGATGCACACGGGGTCAATGTACACCTCCCGTTTACTTGATGGTTGGTTGGTTGGTTGGTTTTTTATGGCACAAGGGCCAGATTTGGCCATGCTGCGCCAAACAATAGCTAGTTCATAACTGGTATTTATTTAGAGCGAGTCAGAAAGCCACGTAATAAAATTCAGTACAGTTGTGTATGTTGCAGTCGATTATAAAATCTAAATAAAGTTTACGAAACCAATGTCAGTAAGGAATAAAAATAAGTTTTTATGATGTGGGTCCATCAACAAGTCTGTTAAGGTAATAGGGGAGATACCAAATCGGTTTAGTCTATGATGATTAAAATTCCGGCATTCCGTCAATATGTGCTTTATGGAAAAAATACTATTGCATGATGAGCATAAAGAGAGGAGCTGGTTCTCCCAGCAGTAAATGTCTGTGGGTAAAAAAGGAATGTCCAATTCGGAGCCTTGTCAGTTTTACGTGATGATTTCTATTTAAGTTTGTTTTGCTGAATCCCTTTATAGATGGTTGAATATCATGAAGTTTGTTATGGTTTTCCAAATCCCAAGCGGATTGCCAGGATGAATTTATGGCTTGGGTTAAAACACTATTAATGTCGTGAATCGGGACATTGGAGTTTATAATCAATGTTGCGTTTTTGGCTGCCAAATCCGCTTTCTCATTGCCCCGGATTCCCACATGCCCAGGAATCCAACAAAAGAATATCCGAAAATCATTTTCTGTTAATGTTAGGAGCAAATTCATTGCTTTTAAAACCAAGGAATGACTTTTATGTGTATAGTTTAATAGGGATTCGATACTGCTTTTAGAGTCGGTATACAAGATCCAGTTTTTATTAATGTGTGTAGAAATCGTTTTTAAGGCTAAAATTATTGCGTAGATCTCTGAAGTGAAGACACTGCAGCACCCATGCAATTTTCTAGCAATGGTTGTATTATCAAAGACGTTGGTTGGTTGGTTTTTTATGGCACAAGGGCCAGATTTGGCCATGCTGCGCCAAACAATAGCTAGTTCATAACTGGTATTTAATTAGAGCGAGTCAGAAAGCTACGTAATAAAATTGAGTGCAGTTGTGTATGTTGCAGTCGATTATGAAATCTAAATAAAGTTTACGAAACCAATGTCAGTAAGGAATAAAAATAAGTTTTTATGATGTGGGTCCATCAACAAGTCTGTTAAGGTAATAGGGGAGATACCAAATCGGTTTAGTCTATGATGATTAAAATTCCGGCATTCCGTCAATATGTGCTTTATGGAAAAAATACTATTGCATGATGAGCATAAAGAGAGAGAGGAGCTGGTTCTCCCAGCAGTAAATGTCTGTGGGTAAAAAAGGAATGTCCGATTCGGAGCCTTGTCAGTTTTACATGATGACTTCTATTTAAGTTTGTTTTGCTGAATCCCTTTATATATGGTTGAATATCATGAAGTTTGTTATGGTTTTCCAAATCCCAAGCGGATTGCCAGGATGAATTTATGGCTTGGGTTAAAACACTATTAATGTCGTGAATCGGGACATTGGAGTTTATAATCAATGTTGCGTTTTTGGCTGCCAAATCCGCTTTCTCATTGCCCCGGATTCCCACATGCCCAGGAATCCAACAAAAGAATATCCGAAAATCATTTTCTGTTAATGTTAGGAGCAAATTCATTGCTTTTAAAACCAAGGAATGACTTTTATGTGTACAGTTTAATAGGGATTCGATACTGCTTTTAGAGTCGGTATACAAGATCCAGTTTTTATTAGTGTGTGTAGAAATCGTTTTTAAGGCTAAAATTATTGCGTAGATCTCTGAAGTGAAGACACTGCAGCAACCATGCAATTTTCTAGCAATGGTTGTATTATCAAAAACGGCCGCGGCTCCAACATTTGTCCCGTTCTTAGATCCGTCAGTAAACACTGTTTTAAAAGATGAATATTTGTTTCTATGGGAATGGAATAATTGTAAATAAATGGTATCGGGGGTTGATGATTTGTTAAAATGTGAAAAGTCATTGATGGTAAGTAGATTTTTATCATTCCAAGGTGGAGGTTCGTTTTCACTAGGAAATATTCCCAGATTGTCAACATTTAATGAATTCATTATGGTACGGACTCTAAAACCAAGTGATGGAATGAATGAAGGTTTTAATGAGTAATGACTTCCAAATTTAGGGTTAGTTACTCTATTATGCAATGGGTGAGAAGGGTTGGCTTTAATCTTAAAATAGTATTTTAGGGTAAGTTTCTCACGTCGATGTCTTAAATCCGGCTCGCCTGTCATTATATATAAACTCTGGACTGGCGAAGTGCGGAAAGCTCCGAGGGATAATCGGAGGCCTTGGTGATGAATAGTATCCAGGGCTTGAAGAACAGACTTAGCAGAAGATCCATATATTACACTCCCATAATCGAGTTTCGATCGGACAACAGCTTTGTAAATTTTTAAAATTGAAATAAAATCAGCTCCCCAAGTTGTGTTACATAAAACCTTTAAAATATTCAATGGTTGGTTGGTTGGTTGGTTGGTTGGTTTTTTATGGCACAAGGGCCAGATTTGGCCATGCTGCGCCAAACAATAGCTAGTTCATAACTGGTATTTATTTAGAGCGAGTCAGAAAGCCACGTAATAAAATTCAGTACAGTTGTGTATGTTGCAGTCGATTATAAAATCTAAATAAAGTTTGCGAAACCAATGTCAGTAAGGAATAAAAATAAGTTTTTATGATGTGGGTCCATCAACAAGTCTGTTAAGGTAATAGGGGAGATACCAAATCGGTTTAGTCTATGACGATTAAAATTCCGGCATTCCGTCAATATGTGCTTTATGGAAAAAATACTATTGCATGATGAGCATAAAGGAGCTGGTTCTCCCAGCAGTAAATGTCTGTGGGTAAAAAAGGAATGTCCGATTCGGAGCCTTGTCAGTTTTACGTGATGACTTCTATTTAAGTTTGTGTTGCTGAATCCCTTTATAGATGGTTGAATATCATGAAGTTTGTTATGGTTTTCCAAATCCCAAGCGGATTGCCAGGATGAATTTATGGCTTGGGTTAAAACACTATTAATGTCGTGAATCGGGACATTGGAGTTTATAATCAGTGTTGCGTTTTTGGCTGCCAAATCCGCTTTCTCATTGCCCCGGATTCCCACATGCCCAGGAATCCAACAAAAGAATATCCGAAAATCATTTTCTGTTAATGTTAGGAGCAAATTCATTGCTTTTAAAACCAAGGAATGACTTTTATGTGTACAGTTTAATAGGGATTCGATACTACTTTTAGAGTCGGTATACAAGATCCAGTTTTTATTACTGTGTGTAGAAATCGTTTTTAAGGCTAAAATTATTGCGTAGATCTCTGAAGTGAAGACACTGCAGCACCCATGCAATTTTCTAGCAATGGTTGTATTATCAAAAACGGCCGCGGCACCAACATTTGTCCCGTTCTTAGATCCGTCAGTAAAAACTGTTTTAAAAGATGAATATTTGTTTCTATGAGAATGGAATAATTGTAAATAAATGGTATCGGGGGTTGATGATTTGTTAAAATGGGAAAAGTCATTGATGGTAAGTAGATTTTTATCATTCCAAGGTGGAGGTTCGTTTTCTCTAGGAAATATTCCCAGATTGTCAACATTTAATGAATTCATTATGGTACGGACTCTAAAACCAAGTGATGGTATGAATGAAGGTTTTAATGAGTAATGACTTCCAAATTTAGGGTTAGTTACTCTATTATGCAATGGGTGAGAAGGGTTGGCTTTAATCTTAAAATAGTATTTTAGGGTAAGTTTCTCACGTCGATGTCTTAAATCCGGCTCGCCTGTCATTATATATAAACTCTGGACTGGCGAAGTGCGAAAAGCTCCGAGGGATAATCGGAGGCCTTGGTGATGAATAGTATCCAGGGCTTGAAGAACAGATTTAGCAGAAGATCCATATATTACACTCCCATAATCGAGTTTCGATCGGACAAGAGCTTTGTAAATTTTTAAAATTGAAATAAAATCAGCTCCCCAAGTTGTGTTAGATAAAACCTTTAAAATATTCAATGATTGGTTGCATTTTCGTTTCAATACTTTGATATGAGATCGAAAAGATAACTTCGAGTCAAAAATAATACCCAAAAATTTTATTTCTGGAACTACTGGAATAACAGTTCCGTCTAGTAAAAGTTCTGGATCAGGAAAAAGTCCGCGTCTTCTAGTAAAATGTACACATACAGTCTTTTGCGAAGAAAAAACAAAACCATTTTCGTTTGCCCACTTACTTACAATTCTAATAGCCGTTTGGAGTTGTCTTTCAATAAAAGGTACATTGATTCCAGAACAGAATATTTGGAAATCGTCTACAAAAAGCGTTCCGTGCACATATGGAGGAAGTTGTTTAATAATACCGTTGATTTTAATTATAAAAAGTATCACGCTTAGAACGCTTCCTTGGGGAACACCCTCGTCCTGTGAAAAGTCATCTGATAAAATATTATTAATGCGAACGCTAAAGGTCCTTGTCAATAAAAAGTTTTGAATAAATAGTGGGAGATTTCCCAGAAAGCCCATCTCGTATAAGTCTCGCATTATGCCATATCGCCATGTCCTATCGTAAGCTTTCTCCATATCGAAGAAGACAGCTACCAAATGCTTCTTTGTGACGAATGTATCTCTGATAGAGGATTCCAGCATTAAGGCATTGTCGTAGGTGCTTCGTCCAAAACGGAATCCGCTTTGAAACTCCGATAGATGTTTTTCAGACTCAAGGACATGTATCAACCGAGCATTCACCATTCTTTCCATGACTTTGCAGATACAGCTTGTCAAGGCAATGGGTCGATAGTTATTAGGGTCTTGAGGATCCTTCCCAGGTTTCGGTATTGGAATAATAATAGCTCTGTGCCAGGTTGTCGGAAAATCTTGCTCTGTCCAAATTCTATTATAAAGAAGTAAAATGTTTTGTAATGAATCTTCATTGAGATGGGTCAACATGTCTAGATGAATATGATCGGGGCCCGGTGAAGTCGGGTGTGATTTCCTTAATGCATTTTTCAGTTCGAATGTGGTAAACTTACGATTGTAAGTTTTATGAGCGGATGGTTGAAAGTTTAACGTCTTGCGTTCTTCACGTCGCTTATAATTAATAAAATCTTGGGGGTAAGAGCTCTCATGCGATACCTTAGAAAAAGATTCTCCCAAGGTATCAGCAATTGTCTTAACGTCTGAAACGACTTGTCCATTTTGAAGTAAAAACGATATATTTGGATTACGATATTTGCCGGTAATTTTTCGAATTTTTCCCCATAGCTGTTTTGATGATATTCGACATTCAATTGTATTTACGTATTCTTGCCAGGATTCTTTTTGTCGCTGTCTCCTTAATTTTCGAGCTTCTGCTTTAGCCCGCTTGAAAACTATCAGATTCGAAGTGGTGGGATAACGTCTGAAGGTGTTCCATGCTTTTTTTTGGAATTTATGGGCTTGAGAGCATGCTTCATTCCACCAAGGCTTCCATAATTTAGGCATTTTACCCGATGTTTTGGGGATAGCCACATCTGCCGCCTTAATCAAGGTGTTCGTTATCATTTCAACGGCATCATTTATGCTAGGCATCATAACCATGTTGTCGGAAATGTTTAATTCCACCTGATATCGAGTCCAATCCGCTTTCTCAAATATATATCGCACAGGTCGTCTGGGTAGTAAAACGTCATTGCAGTTATATGTTAAAATGATTGGAAAGTGATCGCTATTGTGCAGATCATTGTCAATTTTAAAGTCCCAAAATGAAAGCAAAGTAGGGGAGCATATTGCAAGGTCCAGGGTGTGAAAGGTTTGGGTCGGAGTATGGAAGTATGTATGACTGGAATCATTTAAAAGGCAGAGACAATGATCATCCATCAATTTTTCAATTTGTTGTCCTTTAGTGTTAAAATCATTACTTCCCCAAAGAGGGTTGTGTCCGTTAAAATCCCCTATGATGAAGTATGGAGACGGAAGTTGAGTTATTAAATCATTTAGTTCCTGCTGACTAACGTTTTCATTTGGGGGTAGATATATGCAGCAGATTGTTAGTAAAAATTTAATATGAAGTTGAATGGCTATTGCTTGAATGCTCGTATTTAAAGAAATTCTTCTGGATGGGAAATTCTGCAAGGTCATTATAGCCACGCCGCCCGAAGCGCGTGCACCGTGGATGTAATCATTTCTTATTAAATTATAATTTTTAACATTCATTGTGTTAGTAGGCGTTAAGTATGTTTCTTGAAGGGCTAGGCAAACAGGGTTAAAATTATTTATTAGAGATTTGATATCGTCGATATGTGTACGAAAACCATGACAGTTCCAAGTTAGGAGATTAATAGCCATTTATTTTTTAAAAATTAGAGCCCTTTTCAATCTCTTCTGAAATAAAAAAGATTGGGTTGTTTTATTTGGAAGGTTTTTTATAAAACCTAGAACCTTTCCTAAAAAATGCAGCGTTCTCTTCAATACCGTCCTCTCCAAATTCCATGTCTGAGTCCGTGGAAGGGTGTAAATCTATTTCGGTATCAGGTAATTTTGAGGGGTCTTTAGAGTTCCGGGGAGGTTTGTCTTTCTTACTTTGCTTTTTTTTATTTAGTTCTATTGACGTTGTTGGGTTTGGCTTGAAGATTTTTGTTGCTGGTGCGGTTCTCTGTTGCGGCAGGTTTGAGGGTTTACTTGTAACTTTGTCAATTGATTTTGGGCTTACGCTATGGGATTGATTATTTGATTTGGTTGATTGATATTTATAAGTAGAGTTTATTTGCCTTTCTGCATTTACTGTATTAGATGAAAAATCTGAATTATATGTTTGGGTGCTTATTGTTTTGCTAGTTTTAATGACGGATGCATATGAGGTGTTAGGACGAGGTGTACGAGATTCTATTAATTTTCTAGCTTCGGGAAAAGATAGGTTTTTGGTAACTCTTAATGTTTGGATTTCTTTTTCTTGTATCCAGCGTGGGCAAGTCTTGGAATACGCAGCGTGATCACCTTGGCAATTCACACAATGTTCGATTTCGGAGCATGTAGAACTGTCGTGACCGGGCTTTGCGCAACGTGCACAGATGGTTGCTGATGCTCGACATGCTGTTTTAGCATGTCCAAATCTCTGGCATAAAAAGCATCGCAGTGGGCTTGGAATGAAAGGCCTCACGTCGCAGCACAAGTAACCGGCTTTTATTTTTGTTGGCATAACAGGAGAATCGAAGGTCAGAACAACATTTCTTGATGGAATGATATTAGAATCTCGCCTCATCATGATTCTTTTGGCTGCTATAACTTTTTGGTCTTTTAGTTCAGCGACAAATTCTTCGTCGGACACCATTGCGAGTTCTTGGGATGAGATAACTCCTCGTGTATAGTTAAGGGTTTTGTGCGGAAAGACTTGAATTTCGACGTCCCCAAAGTTTTTAATTTTTAATAGTTTTATTGATTGTATTTCTGATTTGGATTCAATTAAAAGGTCTCCTGATTTCAATTTTTTGACGTTTTTTACTTCATCAGCTGCATTTTTAATGTATTTTTCGATTAGAAATGGTGACATTTTTGTTAGTTTACCGGATTCGTTGTGTACAATAAGAAATTTAGGGACTGATTTTTTTGGTTCAGAAATGACAGGCGTAACCGTTTCCATACATTGTTTACTGACATAATTTTCATTTACTTCGTGAATGGTGTGTGACGGATCTAAGCCTCCGTCAGGGCAAGAAGTTTCAGGTTCCATGAATATTAGAAAAAATGTTCATCCTGGTGTGCCCCCGCCCACCATGGAGCCCAACCAGGGGAAGCAGTATCCGGCAGTTGTCCGGCAACAGATCTCGGTACTGCCTCAGGGGTCACAGCCAGAACATAGTGCCGCCGTGTCGGGATGTGAATCCGCCAGTTCGCCCAGGGCATCCCTAGCGACAGCACTAACCCTAAATACCCAATAGCATTGGAGTTCAGCACGACAGAGGGACCAAGCGCTCTGACGTGGTGAACCCCAGAGAAATTAGGTGAGCCGATTGACCAGAGCGGGCTCACTCCAGCCACCCGTCTACGCAGAAGCATGGACCAAAGGGCACGCATCAGGTACCCCAGGACTCCACTTTCCCCCGATACGGGACGCCGCACACGGCAAACATGCGGGTCAGAAAAACGTACTGACGTCTTTTAAAAGAATCATAAAAAGGAATAAATGATAATTTAGAAACAAATAGAACTTAACACAACTAAAAAGGTATTCTATGATACGTAATAACATAGGTGATTAACATATTTTTTAAATAACAAAAGAGTGAATTTAAGGTGTTTTTCAATGTAAAGAAATTTTAATGGTTTCCGAATCGCAAGACGTGAAATGGAGAAAAAGGAGGGGTGGGGAATAGGGTAGTGGGATGAAGGTAGAGAAAGATCGCTTAGGTATCCCGGGAGCGCGACCCCCGTGTTCACCAAAGACAGCAAACCCCTGGGAAAGAAAAAGATCACTCAGGTACCCCGGGATTGTGAAGCCCGTACAAACCTAAAGAAGGAATGCCCCTGGGGGCCCCGTTTACTTGAAGCTGGGGCCAAAGCAGTATGTTGGTTCAGTATATCGCCCCTCAACTGCCAGGATCCCCTTTTCCAGGGACACCGGACTCCACGCACTGCAAACAAATGGGTGATATAATCCCCAAGAGGAACTAAAACCAAGTGTTGAAAAGCTACTAAAGGGGAGCCCTCACCTTTGAAGAGGTAACCACTACGAGGAGGAAGAAGAAAGGCAAAAGGGAAGGGGAGGAGAATGAAAAAAGGGAAGATCACTCAGGTATCCCGGGTTTGTGAAGCCCGTACAAACCTAAAGATATGCTCCTGAGGGCTGGAAGAGTAGCGGATTAGTAACGGGAGAGTAGGGATTTCGAAACTAGATCCAACTAAAGACCGTCGTAAAGGTGGGGGCTGGTGCACGTTAAATCTGACGTGGCCTCGAATGTTGTTCCGTTGGCGTGGTATGGAAGTTTGGAGAGTGGGGTGCCAGATCAGGTGTGGACCTTTTCATCTGACTTGTTCAAAATTACGAAGTTTGTCTTCGGATCTTTGCCTTCATGATTGATCCCGGATTGTCGCCCGTTACTCCAGTGCGACGTAAATTCAACTACCTATGTTTATGGCGGAAAGCTTTTTTGCATGAAATCGCCAATCAGCAATCGGTAGTGTTAATAAGCCTAGCGATCCGCAAATGAAAAAATAAACTTTAGTGAACAAATAATGCATACTTAACTATTTTAGATTTAAGTTTTTCTTCACGTGTTGAATGAACTATGAATACTTCGTACATCAACTTTACTTTAGATAGCAAAATTTCTTTTTTGCTTTGTTGTTCAACGGAACTGTTATTGCTTTCTCTACATTTTAGATTTTTCTATAACGCCGTGGTATATACTGGTACAAGACTATCTGCTTTCATAATCTCTATTTTAAGTCTTTTTGAAGTGGTTGACAGTCCATTAATTAATAAACTCACTCCTTACGCTCAACCTCTAGTGTTATCTTCACTCGAGGGTCGATTTGTTGTGATAAGACTCATCAATCAACACTCCTCAAAATACCTTGAAAAAACGCGCCTCACACTCAAAGCACAGCTCTGATCACGTTTTTTGTTTCTTCACACTTTTCAATGTATTATGCCAGTTTTTGGAAAACTTTTCTTAAACTCGGACATAAAACTGTTTTTCTCAAAGTTTAGTTTGGGGTAATCGCTTCTTTTCTCGTTTTTAAGGACATTGGATTATTTTTGTTCCACACTTTGGAAGATGGATGATGCAATCTTGTACTCCATGTTCCAGAAGCAGTTGGGAATTTCCAGTCACTGGAATTTTTAAATATCACAAAGGTGAACTTGACAATGTAGAGGATTAGGTTGGTTAGTTGGGTTTTTTATGGGCCAAATTTGGCCATGTTATAGAGGATCAGGAAAAAGTAAATTCCCTGTCGTGGGATAATTGCACCCTTCAGCTGAAATCTGGGAGTTTTAAAGGCTACTTAAACTTTACAAATTTGCCTCGAAAAAATTCTGTGTTGAAACAAACAGGATTTTTTTTACTTAATAACAAAATAATTATTTCTTGAGTGGGTACTAAAAACTTAAAACGATAGCATCCGCAATTGGTTTTAACGCTCTGAGCGTCAACATTTCCCCAGTAGTATAGTACTGCTTTTAAAACACAAAACACTGAAGAATTAAATAATTACATCGGATTGGTAGAATGAATTCATGAAATTTTTCAACGTTTAGAGATTATATTGGTTCTTTTCTTGAAATATAAACATATATAGGGATTCTATTCCAAGGATTATAAAGATACTATTGCTCATTCCCTTGAAAAAGAATCCGTTGGAATATTCTATTGGTCCTTTCCATGAAATCCTTTGGAAATATTCTATTGGTCCTTTCCGTGGAAGGGAATCCTTTTAAAGATTCTATTGGTCCTTTTCTTGGAATGGAATCCCTTTAAAATTCTATTGGTCCTTTTCTTGGAATGGAATCCTTTTAAAGATTCTATCGGTCCTTTTAAAGATTCTATCGGTCCTTTTAAAGATTCTATTGGTCCTTTTAAAGATTCTATTGGTCCTTTTAAAGATTCTATTGGTCCTTTTCTTGGAATAGATTCCTTTTAAAATTCTATTGATCATTTCCATGGAATAAAATCCTTTTAAATATTAGTGGTCCTTTCCTTGGAATAGAATCCTTTGGAAAGATTGCATCACCCTTTTTTGGAATAATCTTTTGGAAATATTCTACTGCTACTCTCTATGTAATAGAATCCTATGGAAAGATTGTTTGTCGCTTGCTTGAAATTGAATCCTATGGTAAGATTCTATTTGTTAGAGTCAAATTGGGTAGAAGTCATGCAGGGTAGACTGCAGGTTGCAAAGTGGAATTTGGCGTGAATCCCTAGGGGATTAAAATCACATTGGCTTATCTTTGGTCCAAACTTTGGGAGGGACGATTCAATCTTGTTCTTCATTTTCCAGGAACAGTAGAGAATTTAGAGTCAGCGGATTTTCAAGGGTTACAAAGGTGTACACTGGATAACGTAGCAGATTAGGGAACAATGCAGTAGCGTAAACTTCCTGTCGTGGCATAATTAAAACTTTAAAGTGAGAAAATACGACTTAGGAGAATTGTATCTAAAGGTATTTAAATTTTACAAAAGTTTGCCTCGAATCACAATTGTCACGATATTTCCACAAGATTTTATAGTTGCCTTTCATTTCAGCCGGTCGAGTAGATAGTGTAACACTTTGAGAACTACTTCACCAGAGCGGCAGTTCGCTTCTCTTGGCTATCTCGTCATTCGTGGTTTTACATTTACGATGGTCAGCAGTATTTCTTGAGCAGAACTACATCAATTAAACTATAAGTATGCGACGTTTCTTTCTTTTCCACCACTGGTAAGTAGGTATTTTAATTAACGTCGCACTGTAGCAACACAACGAGCTATTGGCAACGGTCCTGGATCAATCCCGAAGGGAAAAGATCCAATGGCGCCTCGTCTTTTTGAACCACGGTCAGATAACGAGAATAACACCTGAGCTGGCACCCCACTCTCCAAATCCATACCACACCAACGGGAGGCCATCTGAGGCCACGGCAGATTCAACGTGCACCACCCCTTTTGTACACGACGGTGTTCGAACCCGCAACCACCCGGTTGCTCTTCCAACTGGGCCACCGCGACCCGAATGAGTCCTGCGTATACATTCCATTAAGTTTATTACATTTATCACAGTAGAAGACCTTTGTATTAATGCGTCTTTTGATGAACTGAGATGACAAAATAGGAGTTTAGTAGCAGTATTGCAATGGTGTTTTTCAATCAAATGAATCTCGTCTTTCTCTATTGTTCATCCAACTTCAAACTCTAGCCCGGTTGGAAGAGTAGAGGATTAGTAACCGGAGAGTTGCGAGTTCGAAACACAATCCAACCAAAGACCGTCGTCTACGCGGGCACATTAAATCTATCGTTCCCTCAAATGTCCTCACGTTGGCGTGGTGTGGAAGTTTGGAGAGTGGGATGCCTGCTCAAGTGTTGACCTCGCCATCTGACAGTGGTTCAAAGTATTTAATAAGGTGCTGTCCTTGAACCATACCCTTTGGGATTGATAACGGACAGTCACTGATAGCAGGTTGTGTTGCTCCATTGTGACGTTAATTCAACTACCTAACCACTTTTTCGGTTCAGTGCCCTTAGTGTATCAAGATGTTTCCACTGTTAAAAGTCACCAAAGTCAGAAGAGGTACGGGCTTTGGCGGTTTTATGGCGCATATTTGGCCATGCTGCGCCAAACACAATACACTATCAAGTAACTGACACAAGACATACACTATCAAGTAATTGACACTAGACAGTGAAAGCTTTACTCACACAGAAGGGAGAAATACACCCACCCAGGGAGGTTGGTTGGTTGGTTGGTTGATTTGGCGCAAGATCCAAAAGAGGATAAGCTGCGCCAAACACAAGATATTAAAATTAGGAGATGGATTTGGGATTTGAGATTTGAAACTAGTAACTACACCACATAGAAATCCCACCCAGGGAGGAATGCACCTGGAAGGAATCGAACCTGCGCCGCCTATAACTCGAAAGTTGCTAACGCAGTGGGCATACCCACTGAGCCATGACGGTCCCCACCAGTCATAAATTGCGCACTGCAGTTATGAAGTTGCAGACCGTATGCCCGTGTACCTAACAGTTGCAGTTGGCACGGTTATGTTGATTAATTTGAAAAGTAATTATACACGTATTTTCGATTCACGAATTGATGTAAAGAACCGGTTATATGCTGTGTCGGAGCACGGCAGCAAGGTTTTACGTGAGTGCGTCTCGTAAGAGCATATTAATTCGGGTGTAGTAAATGAATTATATATATACAAATTCAGTAGTCAATTCAGTGTTTATCGAAAGCCGACGAGTTGCTTTTCAGCGTAGATTGCTTTCAATGTATTTCTACTTGGCCTTTCCACGAGTTTGAAATTAAAAAAAAATTCAAATACGATGCGAAGTTTCACAATCAAAACTGCATTATATTTTAGCTTTCTAATTTTTTAAATTGACACATCTCAATGTTAGCTTTCGTTTTATACCCACTTCGATGACGTAGCGTTTCGCAGGCTCGAGTTATACTGATTTGAAGATAGAGCAGCGCAGAGGAGTCCCCAAAACTATACCCTCCCCTCCCTCAAGTCGCACGAATTCAAGGTCACTCACAAGTCTTTGGGCCAGATTCAATGTAACATTCTCGAACATTTCGCCTTGAAACTCGATGGGTCGTGGCTTTAACGCCGATATTTCGATACAACTGAAACGACTCGATCGTGTATACTCGATTCACTGATCGAGGGTATTCTACTCCTCTTCACTTCGCGAGTTCGCTCGATGCGATCATTTTCTGTTTACATTTCTTCTGGACATGGCGGATATCATTCATCTTTCAAGGAGAATTCCTCGATATTTACAATTTCGAGGAAATCCTTTCTCTCTCTCCTTTCGGAAACTAGTGGAACGGGAGAGCATATTCGGAAACTAGTGAACCGGGAGGGCGTATTCGGAAACTAGTGGACCAGGAGGCGTATTTGGTTTGAGGCTCCTAACGTAACCGCAGCACTGCGAGGGGTTGGCGATGACCAGTAGAAGGCGCCAAAAAAATCGAAACTATTTGTATCTATAATAGTAATCGGAATCCCGCACGTGTGGACATTGAAGGAAATGAAGCTGTTGTTTAATTAGCAATGGAAGCCAAAGAATTTAATGCTGAACAAATCCCAATAACTCTTGCTGATGCTTTTGTAAAATTCATAGCCATGTCACAAAAAATTAAAATAAAGCATTTGTGAAATTAACACCGAAAGAAAAACCACCATCTCATATCCAGGATAAGTTGGTTGGTTGGTTGGTTGGTTGGTTTTTTATGGCACAAGGGCCAGATTTGGCCATGCTGCGCCAAACAATAGCTAGTTCATAACTGGTATTTAGTTAGAACGCGTCAGAAAGCTACGCAATAAAATTCAGTGCAGTTGTGTATGTTGCAGTCGATTATAAAATCTAAATAAAGTTTACGAAACCAATGTCAGTAAGGAATAAAAATAAGTTTTTATGATGTGGGTCCATCAACAAGTCTGTTAAGGTAATAGGGGAGATACCAAATCGGTTTAGTCTATGATGATTAAAATTCCGGCATTCCGTCAATATGTGCTTTATGGAAAAAATACTATTGCATGATGAGCATAAAGAGAGAGAGGAGCTGGTTCTCCCAGCAGTAAATGTCTGTGGGTAAAAAAGGAATGTCCGATTCGGAGCCTTGTCAGTTTTACATGATGACTTCTATTTAAATTTGTTTTGCTGAATCCCTTTATAGATGGTTGAATATCATGAAGTTTGTTATGGTTTTCCAAATCCCAAGCGGATTGCCAGGATGAATTTATGGCTTGGGTTAAAACACTATTAATGTCGTGAATCGGGACATTGGAGTTTATAATCAATGTTGCGTTTTTGGCTGCCAAATCCGCTTTCTCATTGCCCCGGATTCCCACATGCCCAGGAATCCAACAAAAGAATATCCGAAAATCATTTTCTGTTAATGTTAGGAGCAAATTCATTGCTTTTAAAACCAAGGAATGACTTTTATGTGTATAGTTTAATAGGGATTCGATACTGCTTTTAGAGTCGGTATACAAGATCCAGTTTTTATTAGTGTGTGTAGAAATCGTTTTTAAGGCTAAAATTATTGCGTAGATCTCTGAAGTGAAGACACTGCAGCACCCATGCAATTTTCTAGCAATGGTTGTATTATCAAAAACGGCCGCGGCTCCAACATTTGTCCCGTTCTTAGATCCGTCAGTAAAAACTGTTTTAAAAGATGAATATTTGTTTCTATGGGAATGGAATAATTGTAAATAAATGGTATCGGGGGTTGATGATTTGTTAAAATGTGAAAAGTCATTGATGGTAAGTAGAATTTTATCATTCCAAGGTGGAGGTTCGTTTTCTCTAGGAAATATTCCCAGATTGTCAACATTTAATGAATTCATTATGGTACGGACTCTAAAACCAAGTGATGGAATGAATGAAGGTTTTAATGAGTAATGACTTCCAAATTTAGGGTTAGTTACTCTATTATGCAATGGGTGAGAAGGGTTGGCTTTAATCTTAAAATAGTATTTTAGGGTAAGTTTCTCACGTCGATGTCTTAAATCCGGCTCGCCTGTCATTATATATAAACTCTGGACTGGCGAAGTGCGGAAAGCTCCGAGGGATAATCGGAGGCCTTGGTGATGAATAGTATCCAGGGCTTGAAGAACAGACTTAGCAGAAGATCCATATATTACACTCCCATAATCGAGTTTCGATCGGACAACAGCTTTGTAAATTTTCAAAATTGAAATAAAATCAGCTCCCCAAGTTGTGTTACATAAAACCTTTAAAATATTCAATGATTGGTTGCATTTTCGTTTCAATACCTTAATATGAGGTCGAAAAGATAACTTCGAGTCAAAAATAATACCCAAAAATTTTATTTCTGGAACTACTGGAATAACAGTTCCGTCGAGTAAAAGTTCTGGATCAGGAAAAAGTCCGCGTCTTCTAGTAAAATGTACACATACAGTCTTTTGCGAAGAAAAAACAAAACCATTTTCGTTTGCCCACTTACTTACAATTCTAATAGCCGTTTGGAGTTGTCTTTCAATAAAAGGTACATTGATTCCAGAACAGAATATTTGGAAATCGTCTACAAAAAGCGTTCCGTGCACATATGGAGGAAGTTGTTTAATGATACCGTTGATTTTAATTATAAAAAGTATCACGCTTAGAACGCTTCCTTGGGGAACACCCTCGTCCTGTGAAAAGTCATCTGATAAAATATTATTAATGCGAACGCTAAAGGTCCTTGTCAATAAAAAGTTTTGAATAAATATTGGGAGATTTCCCAGAAAGCCCATCTCGTATAAGTCTCGCATTATGCCATATCGCCATGTCCTATCGTAAGCTTTCTCCATATCGAAGAAGACAGCTACCAAATGCTTCTTTGTGACGAATGTATCTCTGATAGAGGATTCCAGCATTAAGGCATTGTCGTAGGTGCTTCGTCCAAAACGGAATCCGCTTTGAAACTCCGATAGATGTTTTTCAGACTCAAGGACATGTATCAACCGAGCATTCACCATTCTTTCCATGACTTTGCAGATACAGCTTGTCAAGGCAATGGGTCGATAGTTATTAGGGTCTTGAGGATCCTTCCCAGGTTTCGGTATTGGAATAATAATAGCTCTGTGCCAGGTTGTCGGAAAATCTTGCTCTGTCCAAATTCTATTATAAAGAAGTAAAATGTTTTGTAATGAATCTTCATTGAGATGGGTCAACATGTCTAGATGAATATGATCGGGGCCCGGTGAAGTCGGGTGTGATTTCCTTAATGCATTTTTCAGTTCGAATGTGGTAAACTTACGATTGTAAGTTTTATGAGCGGATGGTTGAAAGTTTAACGTCTTGCGTTCTTCACGTCGCTTATAATTAATAAAATCTTGGGGGTAAGAGCTCTCATGCGATACCTTAGAAAAAGATTCTCCCAAGGTATCAGCAATTGTCTTAACGTCTGAAACGACTTGTCCATTTTGAAGTAAAAACGATATATTTGGATTACGATATTTGCCGGTAATTTTTCGAATTTTTCCCCATAGCTGTTTTGATGATATTCGACATTCAATTGTATTTACGTATTCTTGCCAGGATTCTTTTTGTCGCTGTCTCCTTAATTTTCGAGCTTCTGCTTTAGCCCGCTTGAAAACTATCAGATTCGAAGTGGTGGGATAACGTCTGAAGGTGTTCCATGCTTTTTTTTGGAATTTATGGGCTCCAGGATAAGAACGTGATACTTTATAGGTATGAAAATGGTTGTTATTTGGATTTTCTGGCGCATGGTCCAATAGATGAAATGAACAATATGAAAATGAACAGTGATGGAACCAGAACGCAGACATGTAACCGCCTGGGCGTTGAACTCGCACCTAATCCTATATTCACCTGCACTGCAATAGTAGCTGCTCTTCAAACTATCAGTTACCAACCTGAAGAACAGCTTTACAGCGAGAAAATAATCGACATCGCAGAAGCTCTGCAAAATGCACACGGCGATATCTGACTCGGAAATGAACACAACAGTAATCAAAAAACATTCAATATATTTTAAAATCTGAAACATTTTTTAAATGTAACTAAGTTTTAGTTCTGGTTTTTGTTGAAAACCCCAGGGTCTTTGTGTCTGGTAACCCGCGATTTCAAACTCTAGACTTCTAAACTATTGTTTCAACTTATTTTGATCCGATAAGTTAAACACGGGGACTCGAGTAATGTTCTTTCTTAATCATATTCTTATACCTCATTTACATGCATAAGATTTATCGCGAAACAAAAGAACTTCGTGCGACGTGCTATTGTCTCTCCAGATTTTTTTGTTAATTCAATTACCTCTCGATTCAAAGACATTTTTTTGAAATGAGAACGAGACGGCGCAGAACATGTTTTTCGAATTAAATCTCCATCTCCGTTTTCTTTTCAAATTCAACAGAATAATGGAATAGCGATTTTTTGCCGACACAATAATGTGGACAGAAAACTTTTAAGCGATCGATAATTCCACGATTAGAAGTTAATGATAAATTCGAACTTTTCTTTCTTGGAAATCGTAAGTCGTTTTAGTTAACCGTTTTTGTGATAGCACTCTTTTGTTGTATTCGATAGCTTTGAAAACAGTCAGACATTTGGAAACGAAATATTCGCATTGTGTTTGGAACGGTTGACATGGCAAAAGAATCCATTGTTGTACTAAATGACTTCCCAAATAGGAAATAATTGGTTTGGTTTATTAGGGATTTATAGCGCTAGGTCCAAAAATGGAAAAACTGCCCCAAGCGCAAGGTAAAATAACAAAATAAATTCAAATATAACATTTATAAAAGAAGTTTAAAATGATGGAGCGTAAGAATTTTATAGTAGAGTAAAAGGTATCAAAGAAATTTAATTGAGGAAAAATTTCAAAACCTGTTGATCAACATGACAATTAAGAACACTAGTAGAGATTAAATATACACATAATGAGTTGTCTTAACACATGTTTATATAAAATTATGTATAAATCACTCATTTTTATACGCAGCTCGGATTGGTTGGTTTTGGATTTATGGCGCAAGGGCCATATTTGGCCATGCTGTGCCAAACACAAGACAATAACGAGAGGAAAAAAGCAAAAATCAGGATAGGTGAGACGGGCAACTAGGGAAAAAATAGAACCCTCCAGGTGGTATGTCTCGACGAGGCGTCAATAACAAAATTGACCAGACCTAGATGAACGAGATATCTCATCCATCATGTACGAAAAACCTGACCAGATCTTGATCCCGACATCATCAAAAAATCGGTAATGAATCCATGACAAGATATCTCGTCGTAGCAAAATTGGTAGGATCTTGATGGACGATATATCTCTTCGAAACCAGATTGAGGATTAAAGGATCAAAGACATGATGTATGGAAAAAAATCATATTTCAATGCATGTTCTTCGACGTGATGTACCATACAAATAGTATGAGTGATTTATATAAGTCATGATGGTAAACTACACTCATGTCTAAATTTATTTTTACATACCCAAAAATAAAGGTATTCCAAAAATATCCAATCGATGTAATCCATTTATGCAGGGAAAGTGTGAAAGACAAGCCTAATTAGCATTATCCAATTAAAAGTGATCAAACGGTTTCTGATATGCAAATCAGGGCGTTACGTCATCCGACGGTGAATCAAGCGCTTTGCGCAAAGTGAATATCTGAGTGAATGTCTGCAATACAGCGTTTGATTTCAGTAAGGACTCAAAACGGTTTTTTATGGCTCCGATGTATCATTTGGAAGAATCTTCGAAGTGGCGAATTATCGGCAGTTTAGAAGCAGGACAAACAATTATGGAAGCAGCGAGATGAGTGAATATTTCAAGACAGTCTCTACGCTATGGAAACAATTCCAGAAATATGGAATTGTTGTAAGGAGGCCTGGACAAGGTCGTAAACGAATAATAACTGCTTCTCAAGATCGACAATAACTGCCCGTTGTAACAGGAAGTCTACTGCTCGTCAGTTAAGTTCAGAGGTTGCAGCCGCCACTGGAACTGTTACAGAAGGCTTAATGAAAAAGGCCTTTATGCCAGAAAGCCAAGGGTATGTGTTTCACTGTCTTCACATCAAAAGAGGGATTGCTTCAATTGGTGGAAAGAACATCAGAACTAGAGTGAACACCAATGGACCCATGTTCTTTACTGATGAGTCGAGGTTTAGTTTAACATCTGATTCTAAACGTGTTTACATCTGGAGGGAGTCAGGAACGCGAAATCTTCCTTCGAACAATATGGAACGTGACCGTTTTGGTAGTGCAGGTGATTATATGGGGAGGAATAATGATCGATGGACGTACTTCCCTACACGTTTTCAACAGCGGATCTGTGACCGGCCAGAGATATCCGGATGAGGTTTTAGACCCTTATGTAAGACTTTTCAGAAGTGCATATGGATGACTTTTTATTTATTGACAATAATGCTCGTCCACATCGAGCAAACCTCGTTGACGAAATCCTTGAAAGGGAAGTCACTGAGCGAATACTATGGCCAGCAAAATTACCTGATATGGATCCGATAAAGGGATAGTCCCCGATAACTTATGAGACTACCTTATAAAAGCAGTTGCACGGAGACATCCTCCTCCTAGAGATATAAATGCCCTGAAGACCGCATTGTTGAAGTGGAACTTAATTCCCCAAACTGTGGTTAACATTATTGCCAACATTAAAACACGTTGTGATACGTGTGTACACGTCAGGGAAGATCACATTCCATATTAAATTCATAAGCCTTCTGAAATTTATTTTTTCCGAGTTATTCTTTTTTTCTGAACTCTCCTTGTCACATATTATTGTCTTTTTTATTGTATCATACTACAGTTTTATATCATTTGCAGTGCTCTTAAATTTTTTTCTTTGTATTTATGTGATGATGTATCATATTATGTATCATTTCACACAAATTCATAAAATTATAGTTCAGTTTCTGAGAAATCCGTGATTTTATGCATGTAAAGAAAATTTTGGACAGGAGTGTATTATGACAGTTAAAAATCCAGAGGAATGTAAAAATGTGCTGGGTGATGTAGGTCCTCTAGTGGGGTGAAGAGCTGTTAACCCTCCAAGTGGTTTCGACGAGATATCTCGTCATCAAGACATTGCCGATATTTTATGACGACATTGTCAAGATCTGGCCAGTTCTCTTGTAATGACGAGATACGACGAGATATCGCATTCATCAAGGCCGTGGTCAGTTTTGCTAATGTCCAGAAACCTCGTTGAGACAACCACCAGAAGGGTTAAAATAATGCAGGTAGGTACGCATAATAATTAACGTCGCACTGAAGCAACACAACGGATTATTGGTGACTGTTCGGGATCAAACTGCAGGGAAAGATCCGAGGACAATACCACATAATTTTGAATCACGGTCAGATGACCCGAGGCAACACTTGAGCTGGTACCCCACTCTCCAAGCTTCCACACCACGCCAACGTGAGGACATTTGAGACCAGATTTAGCCAGACCAGCTCCTACGTGAACGACGGTCTTTGGTTGGATTCGAAGTCGAAACCCTCCTGTCGCTAATCCGTTACTCTTCCAACCGGGCTACAACGGGCCTAAAACAATGGCGGTAAAAACGTCTAAAACCAGAACATGAAGTTGTAATGGTGCTGCTGGCAAGAGTTGCATATAACGGCGTTTTCACCAAGAAGCAAGTAAGGATAACCCTGGTGTCGGGAGATAGCGTGAAGATTCGAGTGATTTCCTAATTCACCTGGCGATGAAGACTTCTCGGGGGATCAGAGTATCAATAAAATTGCTTTAAATAGTTTTAGATCAGCTTTCTGTTATTTCCGTTGTACGCATAGAAAACACATTTTCGATGGTTGATTGATTTAAGTTTAATGGCGCGAGGTCCAGTAATGAACAAGATGCTACAAACACAAGTCCAAATAAAATTTAAGATTTTTTTAAAAATAGATATCAGATACAACCAAATTAACATTAAAAAGTAGATTATCAAAATATAATGAACTCATTTTAGAAAAATTTCGACTTTTTTCAATAGACAAAGGACGATTCAAAACTCCAAAGAATGCGGATAAACTCTTGCGTTGCTGTCCTAATTCTACAAAATTAGATTTTATGGGTAACCCGGAAGAGTAGAGGATCGTGAGTTCGAAACTCGATACAACCAAAGACCGTCGTGTTATTGGGGACGTTAATTCTGTCGTGACCTAAAATGTTCTGGCGAGGTGTGAAAGTTTGGAGTGAGGTGGTGCCAGCTCAGGTGTGACCTCGAGATCTGACCGTGGCCCAAAATGATGAGGCGTTGTGATTGGATCTTCTATTCGGAATGGATCCAGGATTGGATGTTGGGGTTTTATGGCGCAAGGTCCAAAAGCGGACAAGCTGCGCCAAACAAAAGACAAAATATGACCCAATGAAAGTGCAAAACATTTAAAAATCAAGTCCAAGACAAATATAAAAAAGATTTAAAACGTAAAATGTGTAGATGAGAATAAAAAGATTGAAATTGTCAGCTGATAAAACAAGATCAGCGTCTTCACCATATATAACGGAACTGAAGAATTTCATTTACATATGCACATCATAAAATTTTGAATGAAATTTCAAAGATGGAAAAAATAGATGAGATTTAAAAACCAACAGAACGTAAAAATGCGAAAAGATTTGAATGGGGATTTTCCTCAATCAAATCTCGTAAATTTAAAAGTGTGATTAAAAAAATTTTATACATTAATGATTAATAACAGGACAAAATTGAAATATGATAAACAGAAAAAGGAGTAAAGCATAAATTACAACTGGAGGCGCTCTCTCCTAGTAATAGATGTCGTCATCTGACCGTGGTTCAAAATTACGTGGTGTTGTCCTCTGGTCTTTCCCTTTGGAATTGATCCCGGACCGTCACTAATAGCCCAGTATGTGCTCCAGTGCGACGTTAATTAAATACCTACCTAGTAATAGATGGCGATGAGTGCGGAATGGATCCGTCGTCAATTGTCCACTGTTGCACCAGTGGGACGCTAATTAATCACTTACCTACTCAGTAAACACAATTACAAGAATTTGAAAAGTAATCAAAATTTATATCGCAGTAGTTAGAAAAATTTTAGTCTATGACCCAACTACCATCGCTCAAGTACAAACCCGACGGCCGGCGAAGACTACTTCTGGACATGATATAGATCGGGGTTATCTTAAAATGCAGTTAATCACCATTTGGCCAACCTTTGGGGCATTAAATTTAACTTATTTCATTACAAATCATTTATCATACATTAATTTGGAATTTATTCTTTGGAAGAGCTGAAATCCTATTCGTAGAAAAAGTCAACTGACGTCACGTTCGGAATACGTACAGGAAATACTACCGTCACTTTTATTTAGCTTGATACAAAATGCTTCATAACAAACTATTTTTACTTTAAAAAAAAATAATATTATAATAAACTAACTTTGTTTGTTTTGAGTTTGTATTTATAACAGTTGTTTTAAATATTGCTACTGAAAATTAGAGGATTTTATTGACAGCTTTAAAAATATTATAACTGTTTTTTTAGATGGTTAATTAATATTCCTATAAAATACTTTTTCAATCCCTTACGTCAACGCATTTATTACAAAACGCTAGTGAAATGTTTTTTCAATTAATCCTTTTAATACTTTACCTTCAAATTAGTATGAGTTTAAAATCTATAAATCAGTCTCAGCTTCGAAAACATTATTTATCTAAAAACATCTGTTATAATTCTTTGAGCTGGCTTTTTTTCCTCTACCTTTGAAAAAAATTCTTCGGTGTGGAAAGATAATCAATAAGCTGTTTTCAACAAGCATCATTATGAAAACACTGCACTTTTAGGAAATACAAAAAAAATTTAATTCATTTTTCCCTCGTTTTTCACGCCTTAAGAAGTAATGTGTAAGCAGTTTTCCAAATTTGAAAATGAATTTTCGACGCTGTAGAAAGGAATTACGTAAATATTTAAAAAAGAAAATGGAATTTATTAGATATTTGAGAAATAGCTATTGCTCCCGTCAGGATGCGGTTTAACCAGCGCGTCACAAAAACTGTACACGTAAGATAAAGGGTGTTGAATTAACGTCGCATTGGAGCAACCCACGGGCTATTGGCTACGGTCCGGGATCAGTCTTGAAGGGATCGATCCGAGGACAATACCTCGTCATTTTGAATCACGGTCAGATGAAGAGGTGAACACTTAAGCTCTCAACCCACTCTCCAAACTTCCACACCAAGCCAACATGAGGACATTAGTGGCCTGGACAGATTTAACGTTCCCCGCGAACACGACGGTCTTTGTTCGATGGACCGAGTTTCGAACTCGCAATTCATCGGTCGCTAATCCGTTACTTTTCCAACCGAGGTACCGCGATACGATCGTAAGAGGGTCCAAGTCTTCTCGTGGTGGTCGTACTATGTCAGTTTTCCAAAGTGGGGGCTGAAGGATCTTTGGAGCAATGCTCGACCCAGAGGAGAAAAGGGGACGTTGAGGAACAAGAGTGGATAATAATATACTGAAAATGAGTTGCCTTATAATGTTTGATCAAATACTTATATCAACTTGACCACAGACCCACTCACTACAGTAACGGACGCTTTGTCATTGATTCTAACGAAAAATAAGAACCGAACGCAAGTGGACGGACGAGATTTAACGCTCCTAGTGGTTCTCTTGACGAGATATCTCATATAGACCCTCCTCCTCCCTACTCACCTGTACGGTTTAGAGTATTTAATGAGAGGAGGGGAAGAAGTGACCCCCAGCACCCAATGAGGATCAACAGGAACCACCCTGACTTACAGGGAAAGCACACCCTCACCATCCAATGTGAGCACCTACGCCCCCGACCACCCTTAGGCACCACCATTTATTGTTTTAAAATTTTGGTTTTTATAGGAAATTTGGCCAACACGACCTGAAAACATAATTTTTCTATTCTTAAAATTTTTAACAGAAAAGATTGGCCAACAGGGCCTGGTAACATAATTTTCCTTTTCTTTAAAATTTTGATTTATACATAAAAGTTTGGCCAACAGGGCCTGAAAACATACTTTTTCTTTTCAATTAGATGTAACCATAATATAATTCATTATTATAGTAAATGCATACATAAAAACAAAAGTACACACTTGAGATGAGAGCAGAACAAGATATATATTCAACCAACTTAATCACTAAACAGTCCTAAAAACACTAATATGTCCTAAAAATTTATGAATAAAAAGAAATTATTCACATTTCAAATATCCCATTAGATTGTTCAGATTCTAAAATTTTAAATACTTTGAGGATCCGTTATTGTTTAAAATTAGCTTCACTGTCATTAACAGGACAGATAATAATAAATCCTCTTACCAATGGCCAGAAAATATTGTGTTATACTTAAGTCCAATTTAGTCCACACAAAACCACAGGATCAAATAAATAACAGTGCATTTCAATGTACCAGACCTTTAGGTGTTCCAAAATATCAATTTCCCTAGATATATGCCAAAATCCAACTGGATTGATTCAGATACCAAAGCCCCTAATTTTCTTAAGCATTTTCTATAGCATTAAAAAAGTTCAATATTTTCCAAATACCATTAATTTGAAAAATAGACCAGAAACAATAAAAATAACAATGAATTTTAATAACACATGTCCTTAAGAATCACATTACATTCATTAAACTATATAAGAGACCAAATCCAGGGGGTTGGTTGGTTGATTTGGGTTTTATGGCGCAAGATCCAAAAGAGGATAAGCTGCGCCAAACACAAGATATTAAAATTAGGAGATGTAGTCACAACTTTCAAGTCACAAATCCACCATATAGAAATGTAATGAATAAAACAAATTGAAATACATAAAAATTAAATATGAATGGAAAACCTCAGCCTGTAAAATCGTATATTTTTTTATTTAGAGAACTAAGATGGGGTATCCCCATCTCAGTTCTATAAAACTTGATGAAATTAAATTTAAAATCTTAGATATGTGGTAAAAATCCAGAACGATGAAGAAATCTAAAAAGCAATGGATGGGGAGGTTGACCCAACAGGTCTGATAAAATTGGTGATGAAGTTTTAAAAAATTGTCTATAAAGGTGTCTAAGAAAGGTACAAGAAGTTAAAATATGATAAATGGAGAGCGGATCTTGGCAATGCTGGCACGATGGAGTGGTTTCCCCGAGCAATAAAAATCTATGAGTGATTCGGGAATGGCCGATGCGAAGACGAGTTAGAATGACGTCGAACCGTCGAGATGGTAGTGACGGTAGGGGTGAGATTGTCGGCTGGATGTTGTGGAGCTTGTTGGTGCTCTGCTCACTCCAGTCTTCGCGCCATTCGTTCCATACGATATCCCGTACAAAATGACGTAGGTCACCATATGGAATACGAATATCAAGTGGAATCACCGCATTTTTCGCTGCATCATCGGCCAGTTCATTGCCGATAATTCCGACGTGTCCCGGTATCCAACAAAAAATTATACCGAAGCCACGACGGATAAGCCTGTTATTAAGTTTTAAAATATCATGAGCCAAAGGGTGTCTTGGAGAATCCGAAATTAAAGGATTCCAAGACACTCTTAGAGTCAGTGTAAAATATAAAATTGCCAGTACTGAGTCTGGAAACATATTTCAGTGCTTTGTAAAGAGCTAAAAATTCAGCGGAAAAAACAGAAATAAAAGATGGTAATGAGAAATTAAAAGTGACGGATTCGCAAATAAAAGCACAGCCGGCATAATCGAATGATTTTGAGCCGTCAGTATATACTGCTGTGTGATTTGAAAAATTATGACGGTGAGCGAGAAAAATCTGTTTATAAATGATTGAGCTGGTATTAGATCTCTCTAAACCTGGAAATAAATTTAAGAATGATATTGCATGAGATTTCCAGGGTGAGATGGTGAAAAGAGGTCTCTCAGCTACATCAAATGAGTGAAGGGGCGTATTCCTCAGAGCATTTCTCATGCGTAGCCCGAAAGTCGCAATACAAGAGGTTCGATTCGAAAATAGGCGATCAAGATAATTACCCAAGAGTGAATTTTGAAGTGGATGGTCCGGATGTTCTAAGACTCGATAGTACTGTCGTAACGACAACAAAAGACGTGTAGAAGCCAAAGATGGTTCGTGGCAAATCACATACAGGCTTTTGACGGGTGAAGTGCGAAATGCTCCGGAACAGATCCTTAGTGCAGTGTGATGCACAGTATCGAGTTTTCGTAACACAGACTGACGGGCAGAGCTATAAGCTGCACACCCATAGTCTAGTCTGGAACGAATTAAAGCTCGATAGATATTCAACATGGAGGACCGTTCTGCTCCCCAAGATGTTTTTGAGAGTACTTTTAAGAGATTGAGCTTTTTCTCGCAAGACATCCGCAGTTGCACGACGTGAGGGAGGAAGGTAAGTTTTTGGTCGAAAATGATACCTAGAAATCTTACTCTGTCCTCCACTGCAATCCTAATATCACCCAGAATGATCTCTGGGTCAGGATGTAGGTTCCGACGTCGGCAGAAATGAACACAAGATGTCTTTTGAGTAGAGAAGCTGAAACCGTTCTCGTCACTCCACCGCGTTAAGCGAAAGACAGCTGACTGAAGTTGTCACTCAATGTACCGCATGTCTTTACATTGGCAATGAATGCTCAAGTCATCCACGTACAAATTACCCTGGACAGTTGGAGGCAGTTGGTTTAATATGTTATTTATTTTTATTGAAAATAGAGTAACGCTGAGGACACTACCTTGAGGAACGCCCTCTTCTTGAATGAAAATATCCGTAAGCGCAGAGCCGATACGGACTTGACACTGTCGAGTGGCTAGAAAATTTTGAATAAATACTGGTAGATGACCTCGAAACCCAAGAGAATGTAAATCATGGAGGATTCCGTATCGCCAAGTGCGATCATACGCCTTTTCCATGTCGAAAAAAATAGAGACAAGATGGTTTCGGCGCAGAAATGCACGGCGAGCTTGAGTTTCGAGTGATAAGATGTTGTCTACCGTTGAGCGGCCAACCCTGAAACCGCTTTGAAATGGTGAAAGAGCCTGAGTTGTCTCCAAGATGTAAGTGAGACGATAATTCACCATCCTTTCAAAAAGTTTGCACATGCAGCTGGTGAGTGCTATTGGGCGATAGTTATACGGATTGGTGGGATCTTTTCCAGGTTTTGGAAAGGGTATAACTATGGCACGTGTCCAAGCCAAAGGGAAGATATGTTCCTCCCATATACGATTAAAAATTGTAAGATCTTAAGAAGGGATTGACGGGAAATGTGTTGCATCATGATGTAAGAGACGCCATCAGGGCCAGGTGCTGTCATTCTGGTCCCTTTAAGGCATCTCATCAATTCCCTTTCTGTAAATCGACAGTTATAGGCGAGTTCGGTGCGAGAGTGGAAATTTAGACGATGGGATTCTGCGCGATGTTTTGCGCGTTGAAATGTGTCCGAATAATTGGTAGTACTGGAGGCTGTAGAGAAAGCACGCGCAATGGCGTTGGCTATCTCGACAGCCTCTGACACATGTTGACCATTCTCTTCTACGAACGTGATGGAGTGTTCGGAATATAATCCCATCGCTTTCCGTACTCGATCCCATAACTGTTTGGAGGAAGTGGCAGGTGTTATGCCTGAAACATACCTTATCCAAGATTCCCTTTGGCTTTGACGTCGCACTCGGCGAGCGTTAGCTTTCGCACGTTTGAAGCTGAGAAGATTTTCAGTTGTGGGGTATCGGCGGAAAATACCCCACGCCTTCCTTTGGATCTTAGTCGCTGCAGTGCATTCAGGAGTCCACCATGGTTTACAATGTTTATGAATGGAGGGAGATTTCTTGGGGATTGCCGTATCAGCAGCTTTAATTATAACATCGGTGACTCTTGTTATCGCCTCATCTATGCTGCCTTCTACCATCTGGTCTAATATAGTGGCCCGAGATGTAAAATTAGGCCAGTCGGCTGCTTCATAGATATATCGTGACGGGCGGCGAACAGGATCATTTCCACTAATATGAGTAACGAATATTGGGAAATGATCACTGTTGCGCAGGTCACTACCGACAAAAAAGGACAGTAAGGGAAAAATTGAAGGGGAGCAGATGGCGAGATCGATTGTATGGAAGGATCTAGATGGCTCGTGGAAGTAGGTAACCTCACCGTTATTGAGCAGACAGAGACAGCGATCTGTGATCAGCTGTTCTATCTGTCGCCCACGGGAATTGGTATCCCTACTTCCCCAAAGTACACTATGGGCATTAAAGTCACCGAGTATAATGAACGGCGGCGGCAGTTGATCGACCAAGTTCTCAAGGCTCTGTTGTTGGATGGAATGATTTGGTGGTAAATATAGCGTACAGATGGTAATCATCCCTCGTACTTGTACTCTAACCGCAACAGGTTAACAAAGGGGTGTTTAGTGAGAGGCCTAAAGATGGATATTCAAGGGAGGTGAAGAGAGCAACACCACCCGATGCTTTTCCATCATTACTGCCATCTCTCCTATTACAAGTATAACGACGGATCTTCGCCGTGTCAGACGACTTCAGGTATGTCTCCTGAAGTGCGACACAGGCGGGATGGTACTCTGCAATCAGGGTTTTTACGTCATCCAACTTATTTCGAAAGCCACGACAGTTCCATGATATAAAAGATCCTATCATTGATTGATAGGAGGCGCAGATTTCTTATTTTGCCCTGGAGGTGCTTTCATTTCATAGTTTTCGTCGTCCTCAGACAGGTCCGACGCATGAAGATTTAATTCAATATCTTCGGCTGCACGCCGAAGTATTTTTATTGGTATTTTATTTTTATGTAAAAATCTGGGTGTTTTGGGATTGTAATCGGTTTTCTGTTTTTTTATGGTTTTAATTTTCCTAATAGATGGTTTGGCTATCTGTGGACGGGAGTCGGTTCTACTGGAGGACGGACGAGGGGTTGATGTGCTCACAGTTTTAGATATTGTTTGAGTTTTATTTGCAGAAGTTTGCGGAGTTATTGAAAAGTTTATTGGTGGTAGATGAGTTTCAAAAGGGGAATCAGTTTGTGTGGCTATTGTATTGTACACTGCTGGCCACCGTAAATGCAACACCCTGAAGGAAGCATGCAAATAATATGAAATTTACAACATGCATTAGCGGAGGTGAGATATGCAAATGATTAGAATTTCAGCGCAGACGCACATCACGCGCGCCTGTGGCGCCACTTCAAAGCGCTATTTAAGGCTTGGAGATTTCGACGATTTCAAGTACGGCAATTGTGTTTTTCTAGTGGTTTTTTCAAAAAAACGATCAATTATGCCTCGTAGAAAACAGCGATCATCTTTTGATCAAGTATCCGAGTTCGACAGAGAAAGGATAGTGGCCTACCGAGATTGTGGATTATCTTTCAGGGAAATCGGTAGTCGTGTTGGACGAAACCAAACAACTGTAATGCGGATATGTGATCGTTGGATGCAGGAGGGTACGACGGACCGACGTGTTCGATCGCATCCACCTCAGTGCACCACTTCACGTGATGACAGGCATATTGTGCGTATGGCAGTGACGGATCGCTCAGCCACATCACGAACCATAGCACAGCACATTCAGTCTGTACCGCATCATCCAGTGTCTGCGCGTACCATTCGACGCCGTTTACAGCAGAGTGGTCTGTCCGCAAGACATCCATTGCTTCGTCTACCCATGACGCAGAACCACAGACGTTTCCGCCGCCAATGGTGCGATGAAAGAAGGATGTGGACGGCAGAATGGAATGAAATTGTCTTTACTGATGAGTCACGCTTCTGTCTGCAACACCACGATGGTCGGATTCGAGTCTGGAGACACCGTGGAGAGAGGATGCTGAACAGCTGCGTTATGCACCGCCACACTGGTCCTGCACCGGGTATTATGGTATGGGGCGGTATTGGATATCACTCTCGCACTCCTCTAGTACGCATTGCCGGTACTTTAAACAGCCAGCGCTACATCTCCGAGGTGTTGGAGCCAGTTGTCCTTCCTTACCTCCAGGGCTTGCCCACAGCCATATTTCAACAGGATAATGCGCGACCACACGTGGCACGCATTGTCCAAGGGTTCTTCGTCAATCGCCAGATTGAATTGCTTCCCTGGCCAGCTCGCTCTCCGGATCTTTCGCCGATAGAAAACATGTGGTCCATGGTTCTCAACGATTGACCCAGAATACATCCCCAGCTGCCACACCAGATCAACTTTGGCAACGTGTGGAAGCTGCTTGGTCTGCTGTACCCCAAGAACACATCCAAAGTCTCTTTGAATCAATGCCGAGGCGTGTGGCAGCGGTGATCTCCAACAATGGCAGCTACTCTGGCTACTGATTTTGGCAGGAACCACACTTCACAGAAGTCTATAAATTTAATCATTTGATACTTGGTCAACATGTTATCTACAAAATAAATTTTGTTGTGATATCTCTTGTCTTTCTTGGTGTTGCAATTTGGGTGGCCAGCAGTGTATGTTTTGCAGTTATTTTGGCATATGAAGCGCCAGACTTGGGAGTTCGGGATTCCACAAGCCTGCGAGCTTCAGGAAATGAAAGATTTTGTAAAGTTTTAACTGTCTGAACCTCCTTCTCAAATTCCCATTTGGGGCAAGATCTGGAGAAAGCAGGATGATCTCCACCGCAATTGATACAATGAGGTGATTTTGTGCATCCGTCCGTCTCGTGGCCCACTTCTCCACAACGAGCACATTTAGTGGGGCTCCGGCAAGAGAATTTAGAGTGTCCGAACCCCTGGCAGTTGAAACAGCGCTGGGGATTCGGAATGAACGGACGGACTGGGCAACTAAGGTATTCTGCTTTGATTCGGGAAGGCAGTGACGGCTGGTCGAAAGTAAGAATGAGATGTTTAGTTGGCAAGATTTTATCATCTCGCCTCGACCTGATGGTTATTCGTCGCACGCCACAGACGTGTTCGTCACGTAAGTTCTCCAGAATTTCCTCTTCAGATGTATTGAGAAGGTCAGGTTCAGAGATAACTCCCCTAGAGAAGTTTAACGTTTTATGTGGTGAAGCAGAAACGGAAAAAGTGCCAAGAATTGTAGCATTATTTAAGAGGTTCGACTGAGTGTTATTGGAAGTTTCAATTAAAAGGTCACCGGAACGCAGTTTTTTGATTGATTTTACTGTACCTATAAAAGATTGAATAGTTTTATTAATAAGAAAAGGGGAGGTTTTAGAAAAAGACTGATCTGCGTTTTGTTCATCATTATGTTTTAATTTTACGAGAAAGAAACGGATATTCGATAAAGTCGGACTTTGTTGCTCCCTTCGAGAGGGAGAAGAAATAGAAGAATTGTCATTCATAGTTTATAAAAAAGATATTCGGGCTCTGCAGCACCACCCACCACCGAGCCCAACAAGGGGATGCAGTCTGCACCAGTGCTAACAGGGCCTATACGCTTTCAATCACCCCTGTGGCAGCCACCACCCTTAATGTGTTGCTCAGTAGGTGACCGATCGCTTGATCCCTAGCCGACGACGAAGTCCAATCGACCAGCCGATTGATGCACACGGGGCCAATGTACACCTCCCGTTTACCTGAAGCTGGGGCCAAAGCAGTGTGTTGGGTCAGTATATCGACCCTCAACTGCCAGGATTCCCTTTTCCGGGGACACGGGACTCCACGCACGGCAAACACGTGGGTGATATAATCCCCAAGAAGGAGCTGAAGGTAACAGAGTGACGAAAAGCTTCTCAAGGGGAGCCCTCACTTCCGAAGAGGCAACCACAACGAGGGAGGAAGAAGAAAGCAAAAAGTAGAAGGGGAGGGGAGGAGAAGAATGAAAAAAAGGGGAGATCACTCAGGTACCCCGGGGTTGTGAAGCCCGTACAAACCTAAAGTAGGTATGCCCCTAGGGGCCCAAACCCAGGGGGATCAATCCAGATTCAAAAACATCAATAATTCCTACCAAGTGCCAGAAAATATTGTCATCTTTAAATCCAATTCAATCCACACAAAATTACATAAATAATAGTATATTTCAATAAACTAGACCTTTAAGCCTCCCTATAATTCCATTTCACTATGTATATACCGAAATCCAATTGGATTGATTCAGATACCCATAGTTCCAATTTCCTTATTAGTAAACATTAAAATTCTTCAGATACAATTAATTTAAAAGTAAACCAAGATCACAATAAAAATAACGTTATATTTCAAAAACCCACGTCCTTATAAATCACTTTGGATCCGTTATACTAAGTAAAAGTCAAAATCCATGTGGATTAATCCAGATATAGAATTATCAATTTTCATTTTCCAGAATTACAGTTTAGAGTTGTCAGTTATTAAAAAAACTTTTAAATGAAGTCTCTAACATCAATAGTGTACCCAAAACAATTTTTACTAATGCCCAGAAAATACTGAGTTATATATATGCCCATTTGAGCAACATAAAACTACAAGACTAAATAAATAACAATGAATTTCAATATATAATACCTTTAAGTATCTCCTTATATTAGTATCACCAGATATATGCCAAAATTCAGATGGATCAATCCAGATTCTAAAGATCCATATTTCCTTATCAATAATATTGATTTAGAGTTCAATATTTGCATATATAATTAAAAGGGTTAAAAATTCAGTCAGAGTAAAAATAACAGTATATTTCGATAACTCATATCTTTGAGGTTCACACTACATCAGCAATACTAAGTGAAAATCAAGATCCAAGACGATTAGTACAGATTTAAAATTATCTTTTTTCCTTTTCCAGTATTCCATTTCAGCAGAAACTACCTAATTCATTCTAATACAGTATGATCATCAAGTATTATAGGAAAAACCTTTTATAAAGTGCATCCTAAATTAAAGTGTACTAAAAAATAATTCTTATCAATACCCAAAAAATTAAGTTAATTATAAATCCAATTTGTTCTTCACAAAACCTCAAGTCCATATAAATAACAGTGTATTTCAATACATCAAATCCTTAAGTGTCCCAAAATATTATTTTCCTTGGGTGAATACCAAAATCCATTTGGATTGATCCAGATTCAAAAGTTCTACATTACCCTATCAATAACGTTATTCCAGGGTTCAATGTTCCCAAATATAGTTAAAACAAAAAATACATCAGAAACAATAAAATTATCAATATATTTTGATAACCCATAAAAATTTAAAAATGTCCATTATGGGCAACCATAATCTGTGCTTGCACTTAAAAGAGCTAACTGTCTTTTATAATTTGGGCAGAGCTTTGAACGGTAACTGTGCCCCTCATCATACTTAGTGTTATATCTAGAATTAGAGAGCTTACAATTTATGCACTGAGTTTTTTCTTTGCAAACCTTGTCTTCATGGTCTCCCCCACAATTTAGACATACTGGCTTGACAGCGCACCGGGCTCTGCTATGACCAAACTGTCCACATCCGGTACACTGTCTTACGCTCCTGAATTCGTCAATTCGGATTCTCTGGAAACCTATAAATAAATACCCATCTTCCATTATGGAGTGGAATATAACCGGGGCCACTGTAGCCACCCAGTGGAAACCCCTATCAGTTTTGATTTTGTAGTCAGGTTTAAAATCATCTTCCTTACAATTTCCAATTTCATTTTTTTCCTTGATTATTTTCATTAAATCTGTCTTCGATCTTATCATTGATCCCAATCATAATAATTCTCGGTCGTAACTTTTTGGGTTTTTCAATTGTAAATTTTTTCTCAATATCAATCTTTTCTTTGAAGAGCTCAAGGAGGGAGTCAGCCTCCTCTTGCGAAGGAAGATCCACCACAACACCCCCATCCTTGTGATTCTTCTCATCTGCATTATTCTCTGCTTTATATTGCCTACTGCGCTCTTCAATAAATCTTTATTCCTAAAAAAATCCCCAGGCTTTTTGGGTTTTGCTAATATTGTGTATTTAGATGAATTTTTGTTCATCACCATATTGTTCTGAGGGTGAACAAAAGGTTGTTTACTCATCAGTTTCTGCGCATATGTTGGTTTAGTCATTGTTTTGACGAGATATCTCGTCATTAACGAAACTGGCCAGATCTTGATGGACAAGATATCTCGCCAGTAGAAGAAAGCTGGCCGGATCTTGATGGACAAGATATCTCGCCAATAGCAGAAAACTGACCAGATCTTCATGGACAAGATATCTCGCCAATAGCAGAAAACTGACCAGATCTTCATGGACAAGATATCTCGCCAATAGAAGGAAACTGACCTGATCTTGATATCATAAAAAATGGCATTATCTTTATGACGAGATATCTCGTCAGGTATTAGCAAAGCTGGTCAGATCTTGATAAACGCGATATCTCGTCGAAACCACATGGAGAGTTAAAAGTTGAAATTATTTTGAGCAATTATGAAAATTAATCTATAGAGTTATAATACTACCGCCACAAGAGACTTGTCTCCCCCACACGTGGCACCGGTTGATTGTTTTGGGGGTTTTATGGCGCAAGGTCCAAAAAGGACAAGCTGCGCCTAGATAATAAAATCAATGTGCCCGTTGTGTTGCTCCAGTGCAACGTTAGTTCAACTCCCACTCTCTGTGAGGGATTCTCAGTATAAGCAAACAAACCAGACGGTCTGCGATTTTACTTCTGATGCTGATGACTGAAATAGAGCTTAATGTTTTGATTTAACTAGTAGCACAGCACTACTCATCGTTAAGATATTATTTTTAATTTTACTGATTTGATAATTTTGATAATTTTGTTAAACTAGCAGAACGGGATGGATTGATTAAATGTTGATTTAAGTGATCAGACTAATCACTTCTTTCATAACAAAAGGCAAATATCATTTAAGTATACGGAAAATAATTTTTTAACATCGTTTTATCATTTTCATAGCTTCTACAATTTACTTCGGATGCAAAAATGATAAATCCATCCCATATAATCCATTTCATATTCATCGCACTTCTGTAAGACAAACTACAAAAGTTTTTTTTTTATCTAAGGTGACTAACAGAAGTCGATTTGGAGTTTTGGTGTGATTAAAAATATACCCGTATGTTCATTTTCAGTAAAAATGGCGAATTTTTCTGCGTAGTCCTGCACTCAGTTTTCCTATGAATGTTTTACACGCGGCATTCTTGCATCAGTATGCGATATTTTCAAATTTCATCAATATGAGATGATGGTAAACTAAATTGTTACGTCATTCGTGATTAATTTATTTTGAAACAAACACTTTTTCTTGGAAATTCCATCGTCATCTGACCGTGGTCCAAATTACGTGGTATGATCCTCGGACCTTTAACTTGGGGATTGATCCTGGACCGTCGCCAATAGCCCGTTGTGTTGCTCCAGTGCGACGTTAATTACCATTACCTTGAAAATTCCTTTCAGCGCCACGTGGAATAGCGGAGCAGTTTTAAAAATAACTGTCATCAGTGTAGACAAAGCAAACTCAATTACTATTTTTCAAAATACAGAAGGTCGATTTTACAGCATTTTTAAAAAGAAAATCACTGCTTTCAACGAATGTTTCACACGTATCTAAATTGCGTAAGAACAGCTTCAATTTGTAGAATAAGAAACCCTCAACCCAATACCCCCTTAAAGACAAAAAATTTAAAATTTTCAAAATTCCTAACTGATATTGCTCTAAGATCATCAGTCTTATTTAAAATTCGCTTTACTCCAACAGACATCCAGTTTTAAATAGAATCCTTATGGTACTTCTAATGGTTTCTAAATGGAAACCCCCATACCTGTTTAGAATAGATATAGATACTTGACTATGGAGTAGTTTTCAATAATACACATGAAAAACATAAATTTAATTGATTTTAATCGTCTTGTAATGAAAATCTATGTATGTCAAAATTTTGAATTATATTTGAAGTACAATGTATGGCTACCGGTTTTAATTTCACTTAACCTATCTTATTTTAAAGTGATTTTTTAAACTTTACCGGTCATTTAAAAAATTATTTAGTCATTTTTAAGTTACATCAAAAGGTTTTGTTTTACTTATTATTATTTTTTTTTATGAAACAGCATTCTACAAACCATTGCGTATTCAACAGAAGATTCCGAGAAAGTTGGTCGAAACATACATATACCTCCAAGAAACTACCCATGTCTGATATTTTGCAGGAAATACAAATATATAATTAATTTAAATTCAATTCCAAAATAGTATATCTGCAATATGTAAAATACTGGAACGCATAAATACAAGCAGAAACAAAATTCCGATCAATTGAAAAATGCAGAATTCTGAAAAAAGATACGAGCAAACGTGGGTTTTCTATATCCTGAATCTATTTTGAAACAGAATAATTTGAAAAAAGTATTTTGGAATTCGAAATCAAATTTTTAAAAATAAAATATTAATTCCAGCGTTGCCAGATACCGAGTAGCAAAATTGCGCATTTAAGATCAATGAGTTTTTCGTTTGAGCTTTTCGTGTTCCATTACAATATGTAAGTTGCGTAAAATTAAGTAATTTAAGTATCTATACATTTCAATCAAATATTCATAAAAATTATTTATATTATGGAAAGAAATGAAAAATCAATTCAAATATAATTAGAATTTTAAATTGGTTAAATACAATACTGTTTCTGAAAATTGCAACACTATGGAAGAATCATCAGATATAAATGAAATTTATTCCACGTATTACTTATAGTGGTTTAAATAAACGATTAAATTTACAGAGCAAAACAAAAATAATGCCGAAAATCAATATTTTGTGCAGCCGCCACGCGCAGCGATGAGAGCCTGTACACGTCGTGGCATCGAATCATACAGATTGTGAATATCATGCTGAGGAATGGCATTCCAGATGGCCTACATCTGATGCCAAAGTTCAGCCGAACTCTCTGCCCGACGAGCGGACGAACGAGTCGCCGTCCGATGTAATCCCAAACGTGGTGAATGGGCGACATATCGGGGAACGTGCAGGCCATGGAAGAAGCGGAACCTGTCGTGCACTGAAAGCTTGTATATTCCGAGCAACATATGGACGGGCATCGTCTTGCTGAAATACAGCTCCGGGAATGCGTTGCAGGAGGGGTAGGACCTCGGGCTCCACAACTTCCCTGATGTAGCGCCCACTGTTCAGGGTCCCCACAATTCAAAGTAAGCGGTATCGCCCATGATATCCAATTGCGCCTCAGACCATAACGCCGGGCGTTCGTCCACTATGACGCTGAATAAGACACTCCGGGAGAAGGCGTTCATCTCTATAGCGTCTGACGAGTACGCGTCCATCGTTATAGTCCAGATTGTAGCGGAACTCATCTGAGAAGACGACTTGTTGCCAATCGGCACGCCATTGGCTGTGTTGGTGAGCCCATTGTAGCCGGAGGCCTTGGTGGTTCAGCGTCAAGGGAATCCTGCACAGGGGAACCCCTGCACGTAGTCCATGGCGCAGCAGAAGTCGACGAACCGTGTGACAGACAATAACACACCTGTATATGTGCTCCAATGCTGTGCCAACCCACGAGAGGACGCTGTACGGTCTGTCACCGCGATGCGGATGAGGTGTCGTCCCGTGGTGACGTCATATTGCCTAGACCACTGCCGGGGTTTCGACTTGTCCGGTTCTCCATGGTCCATCTCTTCCACACACGCATCACTGTTGTGGCATTACGCCCCGTGCGAGTGGCGATTTCACGATACGAAATACCACCCTCACGGAGGCCGATCTTGCGGCCCCGTTCGAACTCCGTTAGTTGCTCGTATGGCACTCTGCGCTTTTGGCGAGGCATATTGATTTCTAATCAATCAGTAATAGCAGTCAAACGACGATACAGATTTTAACGCGCTTTTACAGTACTTCTTATTCACGGCTCACTTGGAAGTTTACTTGGAGGGTGTTTCTCGCGTCCCACACATGCGTGATCGCTTTGTAATTCTAATCATTTGCATATCCTAATCTGTTTTGCATTTCCTGCAAGTTTCGTTTAATTTGCATGGTTCCTTCATGGTGTTGCAATATTCAAAAGCAGTAGCGTATAATGCTTTGAAAAGATAGATATTTTAATTAACGTCGCGCACTGGAGCAACAGAACGGGCTATTGGCGACAGTCTGGGATCAAATCCGAAGGGTTGATTGGTTGGTTGATTTGGGTTTTATGGCGCAAGATTCAAAAGAAGACAAGTTGCGCCAAACACAAGATACTAAAATTAGGAGATGGATTTAAGATTACAAATCAGTAACTACAACAAATAGAAATGTAATGAACAAAACCAATTGATATATATATATATGAATGTAAAACCTCAACCATAAGAAATGTAAAATCGTATTTTTTAAAGGGGAACTAAGATGGGGTATCCCCATCTCACTTTAAAATAATTGTTGAAATTAAATTTAAAATCTTAATTACATATCTGGTAAAAATCCAGAAAGATGAAGAAATCTAGAAAGCAATGGATTGGGAGGTTGACCCAATAGGTCTGATAAAATTGGTAATGAAGTTTTAAAAAATTGTCTATAAAGAAGTCTAAGAAATGTTTAAGTTGAAGTATGATAAATGGAGAGCAGATCCTGGCAATGCTGGTACGATGGAGCGGTTTCCCCGACCAATAAAAATCTATGAGTGACTCGTGAATGGCCGATGCGAAGACGTGTTAAAATGACGTCGAACCGTCGGGAGATGGTAGTGACGGTAGGGGTGAGATAGTCGGCTGGATGTTGTAGAGCTTGTTGCTCTGCTCACTCCAGTCTTCGCGCCATTCGTTCCATACGATGTCTCGTACAAAATGACATAGATCATCGTATGGAATACGAATATTAAACAGAGTGACTGCATTTTTCGCTGCATCATCGGCCAGTTCATTGCCGATAATACCGACGTGTCCCGGTATCCAACAAAAAATGATACCGAAGCCACGACGGACGAGCCTCTCATGAAATTTTAAAATATCATGAACCAAAGTGTGTCTTGGAGAATTCGAATTCAAGGATTCCAAGACACTTTTAGAGTCAGTGTAAAATATAAAATTGCCAGTATTGAGTCTGGAAACATATTTCAATGCTTTGCAAAGAGCTAAAAATTCAGCGGTAAAAACAGAATTAAAAGATGTCAATGAGAAATTAAAAGTGACGGACTCGCAAACAAAAGCACAACGAGTGATAATCGAGTGATTTTGAACCGTCAGTATATACTGCTGTGTGATTTCAAAAATTATGACGGTGAGCGAGAAAAAGCTGTTTATAAATGATTGAGCTGGTATTTGATCTCTCTAAACCTGGAAATAAATTTAAGAATGGTACTGTATGAGATTTCCAGGGTGAGATGGTGAAAAGATATCTCAGCTACATCAAATGAGAGAAGGGGCGTATTCCTCAGGGCATTTCTTATGCGTAGCCCGAAAGTTGCAATACAAGAGGGTCGATTCAAAATAGGCGATCAAGACAATTACCCAGGAGTGAATTTTGGAGTGGATGGTCCGGATGTTCTAAGACTCCATAGTACTGTCGTCACGACAAAAAAAGACGTGTGGAAGCCAAAGATGGTTCGTGGTAAACCACATACAGGCTTTTGACGGGTGAAGTGCGAAATGCTCCGGAACACATCCTCAGTGCAGTGTGATGCACAGTATCGAGCTTTCGTAACACAGACAGACGGGCAGAGCCATAAGCTGCACACCCATAATCTAGTCTGGAACGAATTAAAACTCGATAGATATTCAATATGGAGGACCGTTCTGCTCCCCAAGATGTTTTTGAGAGTACTTTTAAGAGATTGAGCTTTTTCTCGCAAGACGTCGGCAGCTGCACGACGTGAGGGAGGAAGGTAAGTTTCTGGTCGAAAATTATACCTAGAAATCTTACTCTGTCCTCCACTGCAATCCTGATACCACCCAGGAAGATCTCTGGGTCAGGATGTAGGTTCCGACGTCGGCAGAAATGAACACAAGATGTCTTTTGAGTAGAGAAGCTGAAACCGTTCTCGTCACTCCACCGCGTTAAGCGAAAGACAGCTGACTGAAGTTGTCGCTCAATGTACCGCATGTCTTTACCTTGGCAATGAATGCTCAAGTCATCCACGTACAAATTACCCTGGACAGTTGGAGGCAATTGGTTTAATATATTTATTTTTACTGAAAATAGAGTAACGCCGAGGACACTAACCTGAGGGATGCCCTCTTCATGAATGAAAATATGCGAAAGGGCAGAGCCGATACGGACTTGAAACTGTCGAGTGGCTAGAAATTTTTGAATAAAAACTGGTAGATGGCCTCGAAATCTAAGGGAATGTAAATCACGAAGGATTCCGTATCGCTATCCAAGTGTGATCATACGCCTTCTTGATGTCGAAAAAATGGAGACAAGATGGTTTCGGCGCAGAAATGCACGGCGAGCTTGAGTTTCGAGTGATAAGATGTTGTCTACCGTTGAGCGGCCAACCCTGAAACCGCTTTGAAATGGTGAAAGAGCCTGAGTTGTCTCTAGGATTTAAGTCAGATGAGAATTCACACACCATCCTTTCAAAAAGTTTGCATATGCAGCTGGTGAGTGCTATTGGCCAATAGTTATACGGATTGGTGGGATCTTTTCCAGGTTTCGGAAAGGGCATAACTATGGCACGTCTCCAAGCCAAAGGGAAGGTATGTTCCTCCCATATACTATTAAAAAGATGTAAGATGTTAAGGGATTGACGGGAAATGTGTTGCATTATGATATAGGAGACTCCATCAGGGCCAGGTGCTGTCATTTCGTCCCTTTAAGGCATCGCATCAATTCATTTCTGTAAATCGACAGTTATATGCGAGTTCGGTGCGAGAGTGGAAATTTAGACGATGGGATTCTGCGCGATGTTTTGCGCGTTGAAATGTGTCCGAATAATTGGTAGTACTGGAAGCTGTAGAGAAAGTACGCACAATGGCGTTGGCTATCTCGCGACAGCCTCTGACACATGTTGACCATTCTCTTCTACGAACGTGATGGAGTGTTCGGAATATAATCCCATCGTTTTCTGTACTCGATCCCATAACTGTTTGGAGGAAATGGCAGATGTTATGCCTGAGACATACTTTATCGAAGATTCCCTTTGGCTTTGACGTCGCACTCGGCGAGCGTTAGCTTTCGTACGCTTGAAGGTGAGAAGATTTTCAGTTGTGGGGTATCGGCGGAAAATACCCCACACCTTCCTTTGGATCTTAGTGGCTGCAGTGCATTCAGGAGTCCACCATGGTTTACAATGTTTATGAAAGGAGGGAGAGTTCTTGGGGATTGCCGTATCGGAAGCTTTAATTATAACATCGGTGACTCTTGCTATCGCCTCATCTATGCTGCGTTCTACCATCTGGTCTGATATAGTGGCCCGAGATGTAAAATTAGGCATTCATTTAGACGTCTGATTCGTCCTCTGACAGTCCCGAGGTGTGTAAATGAGGTATGGGATCCTCAGTAATCTGCCAAGGAATTTTCTTCTCTATTGTGTTGGGATTTCGTGAGTCACGTTTTTTTGTAGGGAGTTCAACTTTTTTATTTTTATGTTTGGCTTTGCTTTTGAAAGCACGGCGTGAGGAGTTTCGGAATTGAGGAGGTATGGGTCTCGCGGAGATTTGAAACGCACGGGATTTTGAAACAGTAGGATTTGTTTGTGAGGTTTTCTTTAATTTCTAGGGATTTTGGTTTTAGTTTAAAGTTAGGAAAAGGAAAATCAATTCCGAATGAAGGATCCGTTTGAATGGACACACTGCATACAGATTTAGTGACTGCTGCTGCGTAAGATTTTCCGGCCTTCGGAGTTCTGGATTCAACTTGCTCACGAGCTTCAAAGAAAGATGTTTTGCAGAACTTTTTTAGACTGAATTTCTTTTTCGAGCTGCCATTTTCTGCAAGATCTTGAATACGCTGGATGGCCCCCGTTGCAATTAACACAACGGAGTGGCGCAGGGCAAGAATCACTGTCGTGGCCTGGTTCTGCACAATGAGCGCATGTTTCAGTGCCACGACAGGAAATTTTTCCGTGTCCGAATCTCTGGCACTTAAAACAGCGCCTGGAACTCGGAATATATGCTCTTACTGGGCAGCTCAAGTATGAAGCCTTTATTCGTGACGGTAATGTAGGGTTTGCAAAAGTCAAGATTACATTCTTCGTAGGCAGGGTTTTCCCATCTTTACGGAATGTAATTCGATGTACTTCGCAAACATTCTCGTCACACAAATTTTCTACTAGTTCTCTTGAAACGTGTAGCAGTTCGGGCTCAGAAATAACTCCTCGTGATGTATTTAAGGACATGTGTGGTGAAACAGAAATTGTAAAAGAACCAAGAAGTGTTGCGTAGAAGCTGTGATTGTTTTTCAGATGATACTTCAATGAGGTCCCCAGAACGAAGTTTTTTCAAAGATTTAATGCTGCCCCAAAACGATTCAAACGTTTTGTTAATTAAAAATGGAGAATCTGAAGTAAAAGATGAATGTACAGGATTTGTGGCATGCGTGGAGCTTATCAATTTAACTATAAAAAATTTAGCATTTGGAAACTGATCAATTGGTGTTTCGTCTGTCGTAATCATTTGTTGTTCCTCACTGGAAGATAAATTATTCATGTTAATGAACAAAAGAATTCGGGTCCTGCAGCACCACCCACCACGGAGTCCAACAAGGGGATGCAGAAGCTGCACCGGTGCTAACAGGGCCTATACGCTTGCGTATCACCCCTGAAGCAGCCACCACCTTTAATGCGGTGCCCAGTAAGTGACCAACTCGCTTAATACCTAGCCGCAGACAAAGGCCAAACGACCAGCCGATTGGTGCACACGGGACCAATGCACACCTCCCATTTACCTGAAGCGAGGGCCGAAGCAGTGTATTGGGTCAATATGTCGCCCCTCAACTGCCAGGATCCCCTTTTTCCAGGGCACGGGTCTCCACGCACGGCAAACACGTGGGTGATGTCCCAAGAGGAGCTGAAAGCGACAGTGTCGAAAACCTTCTCCCTTCCCTCACCTCCGAAGAGGCAACCACAACGAGGGAGGAAGAAAAAAGCAAAAAG